>OW443342.2:16892500-18142500 GCA_937001555.2 Hypsopygia costalis
AGTTGCTGGATGGATACCATGAGAAAATATGTGCTGAAAAAACTTCAAGCAAATATGAGCTGGATCAGGAACTTTAATAAAATCCTTAATCTAGGTCATATTAATGAAGATATTGAATAAAGTTCCTTATTAATTCAAGGAACCCTGAAACCAGCCATTGGGGTTGCGTGTCGTTTCGAGGCGAGCGTTTATCCGAACGAAACGTTTCACCGATAATAACTCCACACAATATAATAATGCGAATAATAAATAAAAATGGAAATAAAATAATAATTTTAATTTCGTAATTAGGGGCTGCGGGCGGCGGCGGCGCAAAATGCACTCATTTCGACCAACGATCCAACAATTTGATTGCCGCGCGCTGCCTCGCTTCATATATTGATTCCACTGCTGCATTCAAGATTGATATACCTTTATACTGAAACTGGTTTTACACAGTGTAGTTATCGATATTGAAAATCGTCTTTTTAGTTAAGAGGTTACGTCGTCGAAACTTTGAAGAAATATATTTATTAGGTAAACGACCATATAGTTCGTAGTGAAAACAGAATCAAATTCCGTCGCATGCTCTAAGGGGAATTAGCGACTAAAGATATAGATAAACATGGAAAGCGACATGTTGTAGCTATGTTGAGATAGAAAAGATACCAAAAGTTACTAAGCTGTTCAACTTCTGATAATACTATACCTATAATTTTCTTCCTGAGGGTCGTCAAGTCTTATTACAAGCTATTATTTAGTTATTGGACACAATTGGCTTGTTGCCCATGTTACAAAATTATAAAAACTGTCTATCAGTAACGTAAAATACATAAAACTAGAACGATCTGCGATCTTAAAATTTTAATAACTTATGTCCGACGTGATTTATGTGCGGTCAAAGTTTGGTGGGAAAGTCCATTTTAAAGGTATGAAATTATAAAAAATAAATATTACCATTGTAGAATCAATAAAAAATACTATAACTTTTGTTACGGCACTGGCTACATAAACGCAATATTTAACATAGCTGTCGTACAAATTTCTGATTTAATGCATATAAAATAGCACGGTGTGACGTCATAACGTGGTGGCCTTTTGTATGGAGCGTTTTCGGGATAGTCCAAAATTGTGATCTTCAAGTTATCATATCTCGAGAAGTTTTTATGCAATCGAAGTACTTATTTCACATATATTTATATTATTGTGACGTCTTTAAATAACAAATCGAAAAAAAAACTGGGATACAAGCCTATTGTTTGGTTCTCGTAACTTCACCTAAATGCCATTTTTCAATACAATTAGCGGCCTCCATAAAAAACAGCGATTTGAAATTTCCACATTAACCCCTATGATTTTTTGTTTGTTTGGGTACCAAATGAAAGGGCTTGTAAAGTGTACCAATTGTACCAAATGACTACCAAACTACTAAGTTTTCGAATGGCGGAGCTAGTGTGATGCATAAACTTCTTAGAGGAAATATCTTCATACTCGTAAAATACATAGTTATATACACAGTTACTCTATTTATAAATAACCACCCAATAAATTTAATTACGCCCTTGGGATACATTTTTGTCCAACGTAACATCTGCTACAATGTCATTATTGCGGGTATGTATAAAGAATAATTGAATTCCGCAGGCAGTTTATACAAATTATTTCAAGATTATTACGAAACCACAGCGCAAATTATGTTTATAAAGGAACACGTAGAAAAGTAAACATTTCAAGATTAAATGCGAATCGAAGGTAAAATAAATTTAGTTGAACAAATTGCTCGAGATTACAATGTATTTGAGCTATTAATCAAACTAAACTTGCAACAATATAGTAAATAACAAACTGGATGTATATATTTAGGTTTCGCTTGCAATAATTGTCTATGGTATACATTTTTTTTTAATCGCCTGACGCCTCGCGACATTATGTGCAATTGTAGGGTTGGTATCAGTCTTCATGCCACGGGGCGTGAGTCGGCAGCTCGCGCTGAATTTAATTTCACAGTATACTGTATAAAACTCGGTAATAATTGAGCTGGAAAAAATAATTTTCTTTCGAGAATTTATACTTCGTTACTGTTAACGTATGTATACGCTAATCGTTAGGGTTAATACACTTTAAAGAGAATGTTTTTTACAGAAGGTACAATGCTGTGAAGTGTTATTATAAAGCTAATAAATATATCGTATTTAAGTTAAACGGCAGAATGTGTAAGACAGGCATATTCTATTCTGGAAGTATTTCTTGATGACATAGTATTTATCAAGAAGAGCGTGAAGAGCTATTTACAGTGGCAATGCGCGAGTGATGAACCTGGAATTGCATGCGTCTATTTATTGTACACATAATATACTGTCTTAGGTTCTAGGACAATTTTTTTATACCCTATAATCTTCTCAGTAAAATATTCAGTCGGATAGCAAAAAACGTCATTTAAATTGGATCAGCAGTTTTTGAGAAGTTCAGTTCTTATGAGAAACCAGAGTATTAAATACGGAAAGTAAATAACTTAATAGGAGTAAATTTTCAGTGAAATCGGTTAATTTTTGTTAACCAAAGTTACAACGGAACAAATCACATAAGTTTGAATATGCCCATGATATAAATATTCATCGTACTTAAATACAGGTACCTACTCATGAACTCTGTCATTTGGTAATGCATATTAATCAGATGTCCTTTATGTTTGGGCAAGTCAATCAATGAGTAATTTTCAAAGTAATCAGTTAATTATCCTTTTACATTACATTTTTATTATTTAAAAACCTGAATAATTATGATAAAAGAGAAAAAAACAAAGTTATCATCTGATACGGCAACAGAGTAAAATATTTTAAAGATATTCTTAGCAATTCAAGAAATATCTTGAGAGTTGAAATGATAAGAAATATATTGGAAATCGCGTGTCAGTCTAATCGAACACGCAAGTCAAGCAACGTCGGTTGTAGATTGTCCATGGATGGGTTTATTTATCTCGAGCTCGGGCACGTTAAGCCGTCGGTCTCGGCTGTTGTCATTAGACGACAGCCTTTAAGCCAAGTCAGTGGCCTTCGGCGGCTTGAAAACACTGGCCTCCGCCAACCCGTAGTTGAGCAGCGTGGTGGAGTATGCTCTAAACCCCTTCGATTTAGGGGAGACCCGTATCCCAGCAGTGGGATGAATAAAGGTTGACCACGGATAATTTTGTAATATAACACAAGTCACACCACGATAAGACCGCCTTTGTGTACTTAATGTTTTTCACTCTTAAATTTTCTTTTCTTTTGGTGCAATAAATAAATAATAAATAATATTTGTCAGACAAATTACACAGTGCCATCTAGCCCCAAAGTAAGTGAAGCTTGTGTTATGGGTACAACTGATAAACATACATAAATACAGTTTTTTGTAAATACATACTTATGATACATTGAAAACACTCATACCAAGACAAACAGACATGTTCATGCACATAAATGTTTGTCCTGTGTGGGAATCGAACCCACGAGCGTTGGTGTCGACGCCGCGTCATTGACCGCTATGCCACCGAGCTCGTCAATAAAGTATATTGTATTGTATTGTCACAATCAATAAATAGATCTATGTGTGATTGATGTCGTTTATATACTATTTGAAAGAGACTGGGGCTTGAATCGCTGGCAATGGCTACTTTGGTACCCAGGGTAGCAGAATCGATTCCCGCCCAAGAAAAAAATGTTTAGTTGCTGGCATGAATACAAATTTCAAGTACAATTTTTGTCCACAGTCCGCTCGGTCTGAAGGAGAGTCTTCAGCGGAGCAATCTTGCGAGAGTTCAGACGAAGGAGTCGGCCGTGATGCGCCTGCTTCCCACCAAAATATCCAACAGCATCAGCAACACCAGTCGCATCAGCCGCACCAACACCAACTCCAGCACAATGTTCATCAGGTTGTCAACCATCAGCCGATGAATAATCATCAGATAAGTCACCATCAGAGGAATTCGCCGAGGCCGCTTGATAGGGAGTTGAAAGTAAGTACTGGTACACACAGTGGTATTAATTAAATAAATTCTCGGCATGCAAATCTATATTTTAAATGGCTAAATACAAACTAGATGGAGTTTGTATTTAGCCATTTAAAATATAGATTTGCATTGCGAGAGGTAAAATGCAGTAGAGGTTGCTATTATGTATTTCTATCATCTACATTTGCAAATCAATCTGTTTGGTTGATAGTCCCAAACTAAGTAAAGCTTGTATATGGGTACTAGATAACGGATATTATATTTAAATACATTATTTTTGTAAATATGTCCGTATACGTCAAGAACAGAGTCAATATTTCCCTTAAAAGGCTAGCAACGGATCGGCGACCTCTTGGTGTTGCTGTATTCTATGGGCGGTGGTGATTGCTTTCCATCAGGTGACCCACATGCTCGCTTGCCCCCTCTTATATAAACAAAAAGTACATATAAAACACCCAGATTAAGACAAACAGATATGTTCATGCACACAAATATTTGTCTTGTGCGGGGATCGAAACCGCGACCCCGGAGTCAAAGTGGACATTGCTACCTTATTCGACCACTAGGTTCGACTTGAATTCTTTTTACACCATGCATAAAAAAACTTACACACTGACTCCTTCGTGTCTGGTAACGATAAGAGTCTTTGCCAGCTTGGCACATATGGTTATAAATGAGAAATAGCATTCCGGATAGTATAACCACATCTCACAGCTCTTTTGAGCCGAGTTCTTGCTCTCAGTGACCGATCGGTGTATGCTTAATCAATGCATAAACGCCTTCGATCATTAATAACATAAACGCTTATGCATTCGAGCTATGCACAAACGTCATTTGATGCGTGGCACCCGAGACCCGCAGTCATGTTTCAGCCACACAGATGGATCTCAATAGATACCGCATGTCGAATAGTTGTACTGCTTCGAGGTCACCACATCAAATCGAAAGTGGAGGTTGAGCGAAAAACGACATGGAAATATGAATGACTTACTATTTCAAGGATATACTTTAAAATAGGTGTTTTTTAAAGTCTTTGGGTTTTCTGCAAAAGACATCAACGCGCATTTGTTTACTGTTGTACAGTATAACTTGAACCCTCTTATTATAATTTATTATGAATGAAGAAAATATAAACTAACTATATTTGCATGAGGGATGACCGATGGGGTCGAAAGGTTCTCGAGTGGAGACCACGTACCGGCAAGCGCAGCGTAGGACGTCCACCCACAAGGTGGACAGACGACCTCATTAAGACCGTAGGATCGCGCTGGATGCAAGCCGCTTCCAACCGGTCTTATTGGAGATCTAGAGGGGAGGCCTATGTCCAGCAGTGGACTTTCAATGGCTGAGATGATGATGATGATGATATTTGCATAACTTGTAACATAGAATAACTTTCCACACGATATTGCTGCCCAATTTTTCGTAAGTTTATAAGTCTACATCTAAGTAATCTCGGCAATGAATACGCTTATCAAAGTCTCGAGTTATGTCAATGAATTACTGATGTGTAGCAGTAACACACAGACAGTAATCTATCTAAATGCGGAATCTATTTCGAAAGATTTGTGTGATATAATATTACTTAGCTTTATTATGTTAAAACCCGCACATTATAAAATAAACTACAAAAATCTGTGCTTAACTTACTAATTTCGAAATGAGAAATTATATTGTGTAAAAAATTTGGCTTTTTGGTTGAATGTCTTGATATGGGTTAAGTTTTTAAGTATATATTTTATTACATATACTAGTACTAGATATCCCATAGAGCTTTGGTTAGTTTGGGACTTGATAGCGATGGGTAATTTGTCCAGGAATATTTATTTATTATTCATTTCATTTTATTAGTCTGAAATTATGTGGACAAGGCAGTCGATGGATCTTCATATCCAAGTGCGTACTGGCAGTAATTTTGCTACTTAGGAACTGTCCGACATTTTGAACGTCAGTTTGACATTGATGTGACGGTTGCCACTTATCGTACGATGGGTACCTAATACTTTTCGCAGCTGAAAATCTGCTTGAGCTCTCCGTACTGTAAATTTCTATATTTCTATTACATTTCTATTTCTGTACAAAGCAGAGTCCCTCCCGGCTATGATGGTTTATCTATTAGCTATGCGACAACGCGAGAATTTTTTGAGTTTGGACATTGGGCATGCAATTTCAAATATGTAATACAACATACTGCAATGCACTGACGCACTGCAGTTCAGTCCAATGACCTCACATCTTAATTAATATAAGATCTATTAGATTTATAACAAACAAGCAAACATCACTTGCAATCTATTTATATTTGATGAAAATCGCAGAGTTTATGTGTTTTATAAGAGAGGGGGACAAGCGCACCTGACAAGGTCACCTGATGGAAAGCAATCACCACAGCCCATAGAAATCAGCAACACCAAGGGGTCGCAAACCCTTTTTGTTCCGATCTGTTTGTTATAAAAAACATTATGTTTAAAAAAATTGGAATACGTGGGAAATAAGTAACAGAATGTAAAAAAATTACTTTTGCTGTTGTTTCTACACTCATCACGCAGAATTCATTAATTGTATTCAAAATGTAATTACTAAAAAAATATTAAGCTTTATTTAGAATAACATGTATTTATCAGTATTGATTGATAAAATCGAAAGATTTCATTACATTACATACACATAGATTACATTTCAAGATATATTACATACCGCCGCCACCGGCGGGCGGTGTGAGGTGTGGTGGGCCCAAGTGGTATGTTGATTTTAAAAAAATATAGTTAAGTCCACGTGAACGAAGTAGCAGGCACAGCTAGTGTCAAAGAATCGGGTCTTTAGTCGATTCGCACCGCGAGCTGTTCGGACCGCGGTGCGAATCGCCCAAGAGTTCATTTTGAATGGGTTCTTTTGCACCGCGGTGCGAATCGCCCAACTTTTTGTAATGGGCTGATTCGGACCGCAGTGGGGAACAAAACAGTTCTCTTTTTGTATATCTGTACAAATCAATAATTAGAATCCTTGGTTTCGCCCCGTGGTCCGAATCGACCCATTACAAA
The DNA here is from genome assembly GCA_937001555.2 of Hypsopygia costalis. NCBI lineage: Eukaryota > Metazoa > Arthropoda > Insecta > Lepidoptera > Pyralidae > Hypsopygia > Hypsopygia costalis. The sequence goes on from OW443342.2 coordinate 16,899,509, forward strand.
AAATACCTTGGGCCTTTCACACCACTCCAACCACTGCGGTGTGAATGGCCCCATTCAAAATCAGCAGTTGGGCGATTCGCACCGCGGTCCGAACAGCTGCGGTGTGAAACGACTAAAGACCCAAGAAATCACTATTTCACGTATTCATGACTGTTTCCAATTAGGGCTGGCAAGTGGCAATACTCACTTCTTACTAGACTTTTTTTTATACCACTAGAGTGACAAACAGGCATACGGCCCGCCTGATGGAAAGCAGTTACCGTAGCCTATGAACGTCTGTAACACCGAGGGCATCACACGCGCGATGCCGATCTTGTAAAAACCTCTTTACGCACTTTTTGAAGACACCCATGCTATAGTCCCTGAGAAAACCTCTCCAGGCAAGTTCATTCCACAGCTTGACAGTAGGTACGCGGAAGAAAACTTATCTGGAACCGCACAGTACGCGACTACTTAGGCTCCAATGTGTGAGGATGAATTCCCTGTCGATGGCGAGCGGTGCGACTAAAACTAAACATAATTTCTTCCACAGGTGCGAGATGATTTCGAGTCACTGAAATCGTCTCTCCACCCTCACCTGTCATCACTGGCTTCACTAGCCCAGGGTGCCCCACTCTCAACACCCACCAGTGTATTTGCGCTGGCCGGCGGTGGCGCTACGGGGGGATTCCCATACGCCCCGCCAGCGTTCCTTGCCCCAGCTCCTCCACCGCCGGCTCAGCCAGCCGGGTCAGCGTCCTCATCGTCATCTGAAGGCAGTGCGAGTTGGAGCTTCGAGGAGCAGTACAAGCAGGTCCGCCAGGTAGGATTATTTTTTTAATTCTAGATCTGATTAAGGGTTATGAATTTCTACCTACGAACTCTACCATTGTATTACATAATATAATATATCTCTTTTTAATCACGGGTCAAGCCCGGTCATTTGATATTTGAAGAAGAAATATACGGCCTCTACGCGTTGGATCCATATCCCCGCCGGGGATATGGATCCAACGCGTAGAGGCCCCTTGAGAATGTTAATGTTACAACATTACCCGCTGTTATTATTATTATTATTAATTGGATATTAGTTGGTAGTATTATAAATGGGAAGTTCAAGCCAGTGTCCCAAGTACGGTCCAAGCCACATACTGATCTTTTTGTGCTTTTCCACAAAACATTAGTATACTATATAACAGTACCACTGGTGGAGTCAACTGTTAAAAATGCTAAAATGTATATTGTTCAAAGCGGCCGGTTTTTAACAAAAACTAATTATACAGCATTTTATCATTTTCTTGGTAAGATTATATCCAACTTATTTACTACGCTGGGGCTTTTGATCTGCGGATAACTGGAGGCGGCAGTCGGATCAAGGGCTCTACCGCCGAAGCTGAAGCCGATTACCATCGGATTTTTGATCGCCAAAATAGATCTTAGGTAGGCCCCAGCCCCCCTAGCCACGTGTAATTCGTAGCGTAACGAACGTTAGATAGATCTAGGGTTGCCAACCATACTGTTAAAAACAGAATTATACTGTTTTCTATGCTTTAATACTGTTGAAAAAAACTTTATTTGACTATAGCACTGTTTATTGTACTGCTCCGCATGCACTGGGCCTTACTATACTGTTTGTTTTGCTACGCAGCTTTTAATATACTGTTTTTCTTGTAAATAAAAGTTGGCAACCCTAGATAGATCACGTGCCATTTGTCAAAATCGAACATTTTAGTATGAGAATTGACAAATGTCACGTGATCTATCTAACGTTCGTTACGCTACGAATTACACTTGGCTAGGGGGACTGGGGCCTTATCGTCAAAGCTCAGCCGATTATCGTTGGATTTTTTGATTGCGAAAATAAAACTTCAGCTCACATTGGCAGTAATTGTGTTTAGCTTAGCTTGTAGAAACTATAGAGTTCTACCGACTAAGCTGAACATGTATGTCATTAACTTAAACCTAAGATGTATTTTGGATATCAAAATATCCTGTGGTAATCGGCTTTTAAGGTGAAACCAGCTAAATCTTGATTAGAGCTGGCCTTTATTTGATTAATATTCTTAATATAAATGGGTACATATATTAAACATAACATAGAACTTAAAATAGGTACATGGTACAGCTACATACTTAATATTACCCTTACAGGCTTCAGCTTCGGCAGTATGACCTCTGGACTGACCCTTCAATTGCCTTAGATCTTTAAGGTCTTAGTTAATCACTCCAACAGTCCTTTTTGCCCAATTTCTCCATATACGCTCTATTTTTGGGCAGATCCCGTCCTTTGAATATGGTCAATCCACAACATAGTACCCACACTTCGGTATTTTATTTTTATTTTATTTATTTAGAAAACCAACAGCTTACAAATTATGGTTAGATATTTAAGTATTATTAGATCGTAATGCCAATGATAGATGTTCCTATTATAATATAAATCAACATTCAAATATTCTTATTAAGTTAAAGTATATAACGCTTATTGTAGATGGCAGTAGAAAGATAACGGGATCAAATTTAAATGAACAATAATATTATGAATAATAATTATGTAGGTAGTCGTTGAAGTCAACAATAGAGATTGCGTATTACATTGCACAGTGGTACTAACCGGCTCAACACAGTTATAATAATGTCTTTAACAGTAAGATACATCTAATATATATTTCGGCGGGAAGTCGGGGTCCAGGCAGGATAGGTGATGATCTACCTGGTTCATCTTGCCCGGTAATATTTTCCATAAGAACAAAGGCGTTGATAATTTATTATTAATTTTATTACCAAACTTATACTTATTGACAACAAAGAAAAATCAAATGAACATAAAAACTTAATTAATTAAATATTCGATGATTCGTGGCGCCGACATATAAAATTCTCGTGTTGCGGTGTTTATTACCAAAGTCACGGCTGGACTGATTTGTATGAAGATTTGTGGTGCATACCGGATAGGTTTGACAATCGACCAACATCTATTTTTCATACCCCTAAATGATAAGGGTGACCCATCTCTTTTATTTTATTGACAATTTTTTTTATTGTTATTTTACTAATACAACTTAAAATTTTCACCCTTCTACCATCCACCCCTAAATTTATATGGCAAAACAACGTTTGTCGGTGTCAGCTAGTGATATATGAATATCGACCACAACAACATAATCACTGCAAATCAAACTGTTAAGCCCACTTCCCCTTGATATTTTATTAAAGCCAGCGCTACATACGTCGGAGTACCCAATAAAAATGTGTCAATAAACGTCATATAATGACCGGTGCAACCCGTTCTCTTTGTTACATATTTCATTGGTTCGCCGAGGGTTGACAGAACATGCGAGGGGAGACTCGGCGTGATGAGAAATAATAATTCGCTGTCGGACGTGTTATTTGCATGTTACAATACAATGCGCTGTGTTGCACCACAATTAATATTAGGTTAGACAGCAATGGGTAATATTGCTGTGCGATTACTCAGTTTTAATTTTATATTCTGTGGTTTAGTGGGGAAGTACCTATATCTTTTTTTTATATATGTGAGGGGGCAAACGAGCATGTTGGTCACTTGATGGAAAGCAATCACTACCACCGCCCATGGAGATTAGCAACACCTAGGGGTCGCCAATCCGTTGCTAGCCTAATACTCATTCCTTTCTTTCTGGTGACCTCACTGACTCGCAGGAACACAACAACCTTTAAGGGAATTGTCACTTGGCTGCGGTATTACGTGAGGTGGATGTACCCCAGTCGGGCAGCTTAAAAAATACTCTATGCCCTACCTCTCTTTTAGCCAGAGCCTCGATTGTCAGTCAGTAGGGTGCACACCACGTGCAGGTGAGGTTGGCTTTCGTTCAAGGATGATGATGAACTACAAACACCCCAATGTTTTTTTTCATTTGATAAAGTGAAACTAGTTTTTCTCGTTAGAAAAGGGAGTAGTAGATTGTAAAATTTAGTTAAGTCAAATCCATGTGCGCGAGGGCTTCGGCAATCATCTTCTCTCAAAAGGGCTAGAAATACATATTCTGAGCGATATTCTATATCAATAAATAAAATTCAAATATAAGAGTAAAATGTAAAAATAGGGATTTTTACCATTCCTGACTTCGATTGTAGAAGAGAAAAATAATTAGGAATCGGGAAATAATAGGGACTCGTTTAAACTTTCTCCCGAAAAGAATGCCCTGTTAGTTGTAATTATGGTTGTTAAAGTACCTACTGGGAAGGCTTCATTCCCATTTTGGGTTCCAACGCTAAATATTTCATCAAAAGAGGAATTACGTGATTACCGGGAGGTCGCATTATCTTCTTACGGAAGATTAAACCTGCCGGCTGCCATATAAACAAGGTATCGGTCCTTAAAAGCTGGCATTCACAGGACGACTTTTATGAAGAAAAAGTCTTGTCTGTTAAAAACATTATTGTATATTTGATATGATTTCTTGGTATTTTTACTGGTATGAAGGAATGATGATAAAGCGATTCAATGTTTAACTATTTGCCGAGTATACCGAAGGTGTGAGGTTCTATTAACTCTTCTTCAGATATTAGTTCTCCCACAAACAATTTATGATTAAATATTAGTATATTATTACAACAATATCTACTTTAATCATATTTCGATTGTGAGATGATATAATTGATATTCATAATTCAATTTATACTGAATTGTCGAATAAAGAAATCAAGGCGGGCGTCATTCAGAATGAAGTCCGGTATGTTATACAGCATAAAAAAAAAATCATTATGAATAAACGGTTTAACAAAATTACCCGACAAGCTTTAAGAACTATATAATTCAATACCCTGAAACTAACAACTTTTCGTATGAGAACGTATTATAAAATCGTAAAACGTCTGCAGATCTATACAAAATCTTTAGACTAAAATGTATTAAGCAGGATTTTCACAGTTTTATCTAGGAAGATAAAACTGAAAATCCTGCTTAATACATTTTAGTTTTTAATTAATTTAATTATTTTATTACTTTTTAATTAAATTAATTTATTTTTAAATAATTTTGCAATACAGGAGTATTGGAAAATTATTTAAAAATTACATTTATTATATTTTATGATACAAGGAATTTTATGTGAAAGATTAAGAAAATGTACGTGCGTGGCAATCTTTATAAATATTCCATATGGTATGGTATCACCCAATTAACAGCGCTTTTATCTCGTCCATGTGTTGGAGTGTTAAGGGCGTTCAAAGGACGCGAATTGATTGCTTTCTCCTTTGTTGTGTGGAAACAAGCGAAGTAACACTTGTATAGGGCTCTTTTACGATCAATACCTATAATTTTCACATTTCTTTTGGAAGTATATCAGAAAATTAGGCTACTTTGTAGTCTTATTGTTGATTTAAATGTACCTTGTAAAAGTCGGTAATTGCTAAAGTACTTGGAAATGGTATGTGAAAAATATTCGTATTTTTTTTTTTATAGTGTGGTAAAAATGCAGGTCGCCTGATTTGTAAGGGCCAAAAAAGTATTTTCTCATAATATGCTGCATTTTTTTGTTTATCGCGAGCTTTCTATAATAATGTTTTTTACAATACTTTTCTACACTACTATTATAAAGAGGAAAGATTCCTATTTGTGTGTGTGTGTGTATGTTTGTCACTACATAGTATAAAACAAAGTCGCTTTCTCTGTCCCTATGTCCCCATGTATGCTTAAATCTTTGAAACTACGCAACGGATTATGATGCGGTTTTTTTTAATAGATAGAGTGATTCAACTGGAAAGTTTATATGTATAATATATGCATAACATAGTAGAAAAACACTGATAATTTAGAGGTTTCTAATGTGATGTCGTAAATAAACACATTTTTTTGCTCTTTCATTGCAAACGCTGGCTGAACCCAACGAGATAGATCAAAATAATGTAGTACAGTATTGTTCACCTTAAAATGGTCTACAAAAAAGTTCGCGATGGTATATGTCTATCTCTTAGTGGTAACACACAATAACCGTTATTTTATCCTTTGCTTTTTACAAGAAATAATGCCTTATTTACGAAGCGATTTTAAGCAATACAGAATTAATCCTTATCCAATTAAGTACCTTAAATACATTGCGCATTTAATATAGATCAATATGGCCCTTCACAGCATGTAATTTAAATGAATAGTTTAGAAGATATTACACATTTAAAATGCAGGGACATAACGGCTGTGGCGGTACCGGCCGCGGAGCCGGCGGCGTGTGCCTACGAGTATAACTGGGGAAGGACTGGATAGGACAAAGCGCAAAGACCTTCTGTAGTACATTTAGTATCAGCATTGCACCCGTGCGAAGCCGGGGCGGGTCGCTAGTAATGAATAAATTCAAAAACTACTGTGCCGATTTCAAAAATCCTTACATCATTGGAAAGCTACATTTACCCTGAGTAATATAGGCTATATTTATTGCTAAATAAAAGGTAAAAATATTAAAAAAATCTTATTTCCACCCGTGCGAAGGCGGGACGGGCCGCTAGGTTATATTAAAATTGACATTTATAAGTATTTTTTTTATATCGGAGGGGGGAAAACGAGCATGTGTGTCACCTGATGGAAAGCAATCTTCACCGCCAATGGAGAGCAACACCAAGGGGTCGCCGATCAGTTGCCAGCCTATACTCCTTCTTTTCTTTCTGGTGACCTCACTCACTCACAGGGATACAACAACCCTCAAGGGAATTGTTATTTGGCTGCGGTATTCTATGAGGTGGAGCGAATTCCCCAATCGGGCAGCTTAAAAAACAGAGACTCGTTTGTCAGTCAGCAAGATGCACCACGTGCAGGAGAGGTTGGCATTTGTTCAAACATGTTGATGAACCACTTACACCCCAAATCAATATATTTATTAACCAATGCTATATAAGACTCTTGTGAACCTTGAGATAATAAGCATATTTATTAAGCAGCGGGGGTGGTAAAGTGCATTCAAGCAGGCGGCATGCTCATCGATGGGCTGTATGAGCTAATGTTCAATACCCTGCTAAATAACAATAAAGTAGGAATCTACGAGTATATGACAAAAACTAGCTTGTCGAGCACAAGCTAGTTTTTGTCATATACTCGAATTTCTTCTTTTTTTATAAACTACGATGGGTGGGACAAGCATACGGCCCGACTGATGTGAAGCGGTTATCGTAGTGATATTAACGCTCGCAACATAAAATATCGCTCCTGCGCTGCCACCCCGATGCCAACGCAGTATCTCCGTCCTTTCTGGTGACCTCACTCACTCGCAGGAACATAACAACCCTCAAGGGAATTATTATTTGGCTGCGGTATTCTGTGAGGTGGAGGTCCCCAGTCGAGTAGCTTACAATTACGCTCCCCCCTACTTCTCTTTCTTTTTGCCAGAGCTTCGTTTGTCAGTCAGCAGAATGCACCGCGTGCAGATGAAGATGGCTTTTGTTCAAGGATGTTGATGAAACATTTACACCCCAAAATTTCCCACGTACCTCGGGCTCCCGTGGCAAATTTTCATAGCTCGTTTACATCATAATAGCTAGTAACATATAGCCAGTAACAATTGCCCTTTGTAGATTATAAACCCTCATGTACAAACACGTGCAAAAATGCATATATATTTGACGATATTATGACGAGCTCGGTGGCGTAGCGGTCAATGACGCGCCTTCGACACCAACGCTCGTGGGTTCGATTCCCACACAGGACAAACATTTGTGGGCATGAACATGTCTGTTTGTCTTGGTCTGGGTGTTTTCTATGTATCATAAGTATGTATTTACAAAAAAAATATGTATTTACGTATGTTTATCAGTTGTCTAGTACCCATAACACAAGCTTCGCTTACTTTGGGGCTAGATGGCGCGCTGTGGAATTTGTCTGACAATATTTATTTATTTATTATTTATATTTGCGAATGAAATGGCTTGCATCTGTCAAGTACCTAGTAATGAAAATTGTTTTACACTTTACGATATCACATTTAGGTTTATATTAATTACTATCGCAAGCTTCCAATTGCGAGCCCGCGATTTTTGACGTGATAACGTCTTATAAAACAATGAACGCGGCTGCACTCAAAAAAAGCATGACTCATTGTCACGTTCCGCCTGAGCCGAGCGTGCAAGCGAGAGCGCATAACAAGCGATAGAGAGGCACGATCGGCCTAAGTGTTCGGCTTGTCACACATCTGTCTGTCTTCCACTCCATCGGCCGATGTTTTTTTATGACGTCACGTAAAATTATCGTCCGTAAATCGACTTTACAGACAACCAATTTTAGTTTTTAAGCTAGGTATATACTTTTTGCACGTGATTGTACTTTGGGTATTGGAAAAAGTTGTATCAAATATAGATAAGTACAAAACAAAGACACAAAACCTTCCAATAACCACACCAGAACAGTAGGTAACTCGTGCGCCATACACGGTAGTTTGGTGAGGACTCACGCATCCCTTTTCTTCCATTCCGTGGCCGATGTGTTTAAAAGTGTTAATTTGACGTATCGTAATTGCTGGTTTCCATAAAGCCTGTCCCTGTGCCTTTTCGAAAGGGCAGGCACGTGTTCTTCTATCACGCAATTGGTAATGAGAGATAATGAATTGTGGTCTAACATTTTTTTGTTATTTTTCAATAGTACTGCGTTCTTTGTTTTCGATATATTTTTTTCATTCTTTTATGAAGTAGACTCACAAGTTTCAAAATGTTGAATTGCGAGTCGTTGTCATTCCTTACTCATCCCACTGCTGGGATACGGGTCTCCCCTCAATTGATGGGGTTTAGAACATACTCTACCAAGCTGCTCAACTGCGGGTTCGCGAAAGCCAGTGTTATCAAGCCGTCAAAAGGCCACTGACTAGGCTTAACAACTATCATCTAATGACAGCAGCCTGGACCGACGGATTAACGTACCATCCGAAGCACGGAGGAGCTCGAGATAATATAAATCCATCCATGGACAGGCGGTAGCCATGTATCAACGTCAAGGAGGCATCAACGTCGACGGTAGTCGACGTTGATTAACTTGCATGACACATTAGGCTGACACTCTCAACGAGGCGACGCTATCGAGCTCCTTAATTAGAATTCGAATCTTCTTCGAATCGAATTGCTAGTAAATGGTTTTACTTATCATGATCATGGAATAAAGAGTAGTTTTCTTTGCGGTGCAACATCTATTCGTATCTGATGCGGTGCAGTTATTATCATCATTATCAGACTATATCAACCACTGCTGGTTATAGGCTTTTCCCCTACGCTTTCTGCCATATACTCTCCGCTTGCCGCATCCAGCCGCATTTTTGAGGTCGTCGGCCCATCTAGAGTGGGGGCGCTCCAGGTTTCGTCTGCTTCTCCCGGACTTTCCTCCTCCATCTGTCACCACTGACACGGCGAATATGGCCGTCCCATTGTCACTTCATTTTGCTGACTCTGATCGCTATATCAACAAGCTTGGTTTGCTTTCGAATGTCTCCGTTCCGAATATTCATATCCTTCGTTCCGATTCCTTAGAGAAACCCAAAGCATAGCTCTCTCAGTCGCTCGCTGTGCAACCTTTAGTCTGTGAACCAGTCCGATGTTCAGCATTCAAATTTCTACTGGCCTGACTGCGGTGCGGTACGTAATGTGAATTGGATCACCTAGCGCCCGTGACTTCGTCGACGCAGGTAGTGAGCAAGTAAGCCACATAATTTTGATATGTAACACGCGTGTATAAATTCACAACATGAGAGTTCTTCTCTATTTGGTCGGTTTGTTTACGTTGACATGATCGAATGCGAACAAAAAACTCTCACTAAGCACTCTGAAGACTAACGCTCTACGTGTGATTCACCGTACCTGCCCAAATGTCAATCGTATCGAAGATCTCTTAATGTAGACTTGTAAAGGCACATTTTATAACGCGTGAACCTAGGTAAGAATAGCAATATTACATTCTGTTATCGCTTCAAATGTAATTAACGCGTGTCGCGATTCGGTGCGATTTGCACGCGCGACAGCAGCGGTGCGTTTGATCGTTCGGTTCACTTGCGATTGTTCACGGCCGCTTTGTGCGACCGAGCGATATTGTTCTATTTACATATCGTTACGCCATTTGCCATAATATGCTTCCTGGGCCATATGAAGTCAAATAACAAGCAGAAACTTAATGGCTGAAACAAACGCGGACAATATAAAGAATCAGAAATAGATTTATAACTTAAAGATCATCGCATCGCTATCATCATACCATACATAATGGCTGTATAAGTACACATACAAGGGTCCTGGTGTGAAGCAAACTATGCTTGACAGCCACCCGACGTAGTATAAAAAAGGAGCCTTTGTCAAATAAGCCAAATTACTTCTTTACGTCGTGAAGTTCTATGTCAACATTTATCTTACGATAGAGCTATTATGAGTACCTACGAGTATATAAAAAATATGTATGCTACGATGATCCCTTGTATGTACATATATACAAGGGATCCGTGAAATTCGTATACTATTAAGGCAAGGGGGTCAACTGAAATCTGAAATATTTAAATACGTAAGGTTTGGGGACTGACTGCTTAGTCTGCTTTTTGGTCAAATTCCAACGTGTTTCAAATCAATTCGAATTTGATTTGAAACACGTTCGAATTTGACCAAAAAACTTAGTACAAGCCTGGTCGGCTGCTGGTCGGCTTGTTTTTGAGAAAAAGTTTCAGCAACTTTTTTGAGGTCGTCGGTCCATCTAGAGATTTTTATAACGCTTTACTGTGATACTATACCCGTGTAAGTACTGTGATATTATGTGATATTATATAATAGGTATATTTTTTACAATTAATGTAAAAAAATATTACTTAATAATAACATTTCAAGGAATTTCTTTCTACAATAAAATTTTACTTAACGATACTAAAGTAATTAATAGTTTCTAACTACAGCGAGGGTAAATTGTTACGTATAATTTTACAGTCTATAATTTCTTTCCCTACAATAATATTTTCAACTATTCCTTTGAATATCGCGACGATATCGCACCCCTCTAACATTTTGAAATGATGAATTTTCTTGTCGATTTCCATTCTTATGCAGTTAAGTTTAGAGTTATAAATCACAATGGCTAGAAATGCTGGCTGAGTCCATAAACGTCAGCCATGTTGGAAATTCTACCGTTTTCCGACCCTAAATCATCGTGGCGAATTATAGTCGTTCCGTCCATTTATTAGCTACTATTACAGTGTTGCCAACTTGTCAGATAGTGTATTTATAATGCTGGCAATTTTAACGCCTACTTTGTAACAATGCTATTGTGAATAACTTATTACATACGACTGTCGGTCTGTGTCGATATTTCAGATGTAATTGTGTATGTTAACATGTTGGCTTTGAAATGTATTATCTACATTACGTAGTGTTTGACGTTTAATGTTCTGGGTGCACTCCCGCGGTGGCGACGTGCGAGAGTGCATTTTCAATTGTACGCGACATGTAAGCTACGTACGTTTCTTGATTATTTCTGTTAGTAAATATTGTGCAAAAACACAGTACTTAGGCAACCGAATTTTTCCAGAATTGCGACCAAGCTAAATATTTTTTTTGTCCCTGTAAACCTCTATGTTATCATTTTTATCGGAATCGTTACGAACGGAATCGTTTCGGAAGTTATTGGTGTCATCGTCATAGCATAATAATTAAATATTCTTGGCCGAATTACACACTGCCATCTAGTCCCAAACTAAGAAAAACTTGTACTATGGGTACTAGATAACTGATATTACCTAGACTTAAATACATTTTTGGTAAATACATACATATAATTCATATAAAACACCCAGACCCAGAAAAACAGACATTGTAATGCACACAAATATTTGGGTTGTACGGCGATCGAACCCGCGACCTAGGATTCAAAGTGGCCATTGCTAACCATTTGACCGCCGACCTCGTCGTAATGAAGTAATTTCTTTGGAAAAAGTCAGCGTTATTAATGTATTGCCATTGGTTGTACCAGTCAATGTGATACGAATATATTGTAATTAAATTCAATTAGGTAATATTTATACCCACATAAATATCTCTAACTATGACGTGGCTTGTCAATTGGCAATAGCCTGCAACAATCTTTAATGTATGAACAATTTGATAGGATAATAGAATCACGTATATCGCGGCGACTCTGCACGCCGATCGCACATTGTCGAGACCTGCGACGTGCGCACTAGGGGGCGCGCACGTCGCGGGTGTTGTTTATGATCAACACGTTTGATTTTATCCAATGCATCATGCTTGTTACTTTACCGCGATAAGACTGCAAATCTTACAGACACTACTGGCTGAGGTGTAAGTGGTTCATGGGGTGTAAGTGGTTCATCAACATCTTTGAACCTAAGTCAACTTCACCTGCACGCGGTACAGCCTGTTGACAACGATGCTCTGGCGAAAAGAGAGGTAGAAGCGTAATTGAATGTACTCCACCTCACAGAATACCGCAGCTATATAACAATTCCCTTGAGCGTTGTTGTGTTCCTGCGAGTGAGTGAGGTGCTACCAGAAAGAGAGGTGGTACCAGAAAGGAAGGAGATGCTGCGTTGGCAGCGGGGGTGGCGGCGCGCGCGGCGGTAATCACTTCACATCAGGCGGGTCGTATGCATGTCTGCCACCTGACGTATAAAAAAACACAAAAATGGGGTGTGCCTGTGTCATGGACACGGTTGTGTGTTGTAAGTGAATACGTTATATGCACTAAAATTATCTCAAAAAGGCAGGGATTACCCGTCTCCCGCATGCGATGTTTCATAGTCCTTACTTAGCGAAATAAGTTATTTGATCCTTCATTTATCCAGTGGTATGATTGAATTTTGGATGGAGTTGATAGATTTGTAGCTGCAACACCAAACCGGGGCCCTACCGCCGAAGCTGAAGCCAATTACATCGAATGTTTTGATACAAAATATAGGTCTTATACTTAAGTTATAGACCTTCAGCTTAGTTGTTAGATCTACAGGGTTTCTACCAGCTAAACAAAATACAGATACTAAAAATCTAAGCTGTAGTTTGATATTCGCAATCAAAAAAAACCGAAGGTAATCGGCTACAGCTTCGGCGGTAAGGGGCCCCTGTATCCCCCGATTTTGTTATTATTCGTTTTTTACTCGACTGCCGAAGGAGGGTTATGTTTTTCGAGCGTATGACTTATTATTTGGCACGCTCTACAGCCTAACCGTTTGACAGATTTCAACATAAGAGGTGTCGTTAGATTCTTAATCACACGAATGGCATATTATAATGTGATATCAAATTTTAAAAAATCAATATGGCGGCTGTGAGTCGCAAAATTGCCGTTGGATTAAATTTTTTTTTCTTCTAAATACCCATATCAATAGGGTATCAAAATAAAGGTCTCGGTGACCTGATTTCAAATATATATCTGACATATTAGTTTTTGCCTGCGTCTTTGCTTGTGTGGAATTATGTTATTGTTGCGCGTGATTAATAATCTGTTGTAGGTGCAGTCGGGTATTTTGATTTTTTTTTATTAACTTAACTTGTTTGAATTGCCTCCCTATGGTAGCAATTTCTATTCATGTCAAAAAAGAGTTGCCACACCTAAGTCTAATCTAAAACAAGCATGTTTTAAATGCATGCTTGCTATTAGATTCGCCGTCAACCTTTTTAAGTGGCAGTATGGGTGCGTTCGGTGTAAAAAACTTAAATGTTTTTTTAACTGGCAACCCAGCGATTAGCCAAGTGAGCCATCGGGCTGGCATTCGAGTGTTTTGGATATTTATTCCGTCTAGACGCGTTATCTAGTGGATGCTTTCGATATGTTTATCATGGGGTGGAACGTTTTATTTTATACACTTGAAATAGGCAGGTTAATGTTCGATGTTAATGCTTTTAACATTTAAGTTAGGTTTGTCGTTATGCTTTTAACAGATTAGGTATATTCGTTTTGCGTTAAAAGTAGTCAAGAATATAACAAACTTGACACGTGCATTTACATATTAAATCACTTTTTTTATATGAGACGAAATGCAAATGAGCATGTGGGTCACCTGTTGGAAAGCAATCACCACCGCGCATGGAGATCAGCAACACCAAGGGGTCGATCCGTTGCCAGCCTATACTCCTTCCTTTCTTTCTCGTGACGTCACTCACTCGTAGGAACACAACTCTCAAGGGAATTGTTATTTGGCTGCGGTATTCTGTGAGGTGAAGGTACTTCCCTAGCCGGGCAGATTAAAGAATACGCAATGCCATACCTCCATTTTTGCCAGAGCCTCGTTTGTCAGTCAGCACGGTGCACCACGTGCTGGTGTGATTGGCTTTGGTTCAAAGATGTTGATGAACCACTTACACCCCATAACTGTTTTCTGGCAATAGAACGGTAAACAGGGCAAAGTGTAACACTTAATGTGGTGTCAATTATATAATAATTTTAAATTCGTGATGTTTACCTACTTGGAAATAATTTTGAGATAAAATTGTTACATTCATTATATTATGCTTGTTGCTAAATCAATTTCTTTCCAGAGAAACCCCGATGACTCAGTATCTAGCAAGGCTTCTTTAGTTATTGCGGGTTCCAGTCCTATAAGAGACAAATATTTGTACAATATATATTAAATAAATTTAAATCTCTTAAATTTTAAAGACAAGGTTTAAGTAATTTGCAGGCTAAATGCAGATAGTAAATTTTGTATGAGAGTTTATAGTACATTAGTAGGTACTTCAAATAAGAGTTTGAAATACTTTAGTAGTTTAGTTTGAAGTAGGTACTAAAATACTTCAAATCTATTACAAAATCTGAATATATCTGATTGGCTAGACATTAAAGCCACGCTTTAAGTGGATGAAAGTTCACCCACAGCCTCATTTGAATTTTTTTTTTTCCGACACGATTTTTTTGGTAGGCAGTATCTCATATTACCATCGTTCATAAACCACGCTTTCTCGACGATAGAACAAACAAATTAGTCAAACATTAAAAAGCATTAGTAGACTTCCGAACGTAATTAAGGAGTGCCCACTCGTTATTTTTACTTGCGATTTAGATGCGCTTGTTATCGTGGAATAGTCGATTTGTCGAAGCAATTAGCCTTAAAATGTAACATAAATCGCTACGATTACTTGTATCGTTATTATCGGCTAACAACTATTTATCTTAATACCTGTACGTCGAAGCGAGACAATTAGAACATTCTTGTAGACGCGAGTCGATTGGAGGACTTGCAGCAGTCCATTCGATAATGACATTTCGAATTACACGCCTTATTGTCATCAAACGTTATTGGTTGTTAGTAAATAGATAATTTTTAAATCATTATTTTAATACGTGAAGCAAAAACTTTGAACACTATTTTACGAGAAATGCGCGGACGGAGGAGCATGAAATTTCGCACACTTATAGTTTATATAGCGAATAAGCGCAGAATGCTAATATTATTTTTAATTATGCATAAAAAATAGATTAAATGAATAAAAAAAACAATACACACACTACCATGTATTTCATACACACACGCAAATACTCTTTATGGTCGACCAATGGGCGCTCACTAGTATTTTTTACTACACCATAGTTTTCAAATCTGACTAAATTGTAATTTAGGTCGGTTGGCCAATTTGAGAGCTGTAGCAAATTATGATTTTCGCATTAGATCCAGTATATATAAATAGTAATTTGCTGATCATCCATAGCATAAGGTTGGTATTGCGTAACCGTTCGAAATCGGATCAGCAGTTCTTCGGAAATTTGCGAACATACTTATATACAACCGTTTTTATTTAAAGTAAGGTAACTATATATTACAACCTAACTGTTTATTACATTAAGATATTTTTTTATAATTGCTCAGCAGAATGGCTCTACATAGCTGATGTTTGGCGAAAGGAGAAGCCCAAATCGTATTGCCATGCTGGGGCATGGGGCGTGAGGTGTAGTGTGTATAATTAATGTATTTTTTTGATTTAATGTATTTTTTATGATTATAATAATAACTTATTAAAAAATTTTAGCATTCTGCACTCCTTCTCTATATAAACTATAAGTGTGCGAAATTTCATACTTCTCCGTCCGCGGAATTTTCGTCAAAAAAGGTACAAAGTTTTTATTTCACGTATTAATATATAGATAGATAGACATGTCAGGCCATATGAAAACGAAGTATAAAACATAGTACACGTCAGTAATCGAAGATTGTGTATAGTATAGCGCAGTGAGAGTGCGATCTCGGCGTGATATCGCTCTGATGCACCCCAGCTGACTCGCTATTTCTGGTACACAGTGCATGGGGCCTTTATAATTATGGGCCAAGCTATAAGTAATGATACTACTCAGCAGTGATTTAGTACTAGTTCATATGGGATTTTAGGTAATAAAATCTAGTCCCAAATTAAGCACAAATCTTGTAGACAACTGATAAATGTAATTAAATACATTTTTTTTGTAAATACATACCTGTAATACATATAAAACACCCAGACCAAGACAAACGGACATGTTCATGCACACAAATGTTTGTCTTGTTCGGGGATCGAACCCGGGACCTCGGAGTCAAAGTAGCCATTGCTAGTCATTCGAGCATCGGGCTCGTTATTCTTTATTTTTGTGAATAAAAATCTTCTAGGATATTGTTATTTGGTTGTGGTATTCTGTGAGGAGGTACTTCCCCAGTACGGATCGGCTTGCTCTGCCTCTCTTTCGATATAGCCTTATTTAATAGCCGCCAGAGTAGGTTGGCTTTATTTTTAAATCTAAGAAAATTAACAATGATATGTACGAAACGTGAATCAAATTTTGGATATTTTTTTTTGTATACGAGTGGGGGGCAAACGTGCATGTGGGTCATCTGATGAAAAGAAATCACCACCGTACCATGGCGATCAGCAACACTAAGGGATCGCCGATCCGATGCTAGTCTGTACTCCTTCCTTCCTTTCTATCTGGTGACCTGACTCACTCGCAGGACCACATTTGGCTGCGGTATTCTGTGGGGTGGAGGTACTTCCCCAGTCAGGCACCTAAGAAATACGCTATGCCCTACGTCTCTTTTCACCAGAGTTTCGTTTTATCTGTCAGGAAGGTGCACCACTTGCAGGTGAGGTTGGCTTTGGATCAAAGATGTTGATGAACCACTTACACCCCAAAAATGTTCAGTAGTACCTGTTGAGTAATCTTTAGTTCAGGTTCTTCCCACAAGTTGAATATTTTATTTACTGACCCAAAAATTATGGCAACACATACGTGTTAATTTTTAAATACTTCATCACCCACACATTAGATTGCGTCTTGTAAATACTCACCATTTGAAGATATCTAATGATGTTTGACATATCTATAAAATATTTACATTTGTCCATGTGTAATGTACTTTATACAACGAGTGATCGGGTATATAATAAAATTAAGTAAGTATGTTCCGGTTGTATGTTGACAGTTGATATTTGACAGACCCGATTCGTTGTGGTGTTTGCCAATGTATTTGCCAAACTTATGTATATAGTGGCGCCTCAGATTTCGACTCTTTAACATGGATTTCCATTGGTTAGTATCACAAAGATAAGGCAATGTTCTAAATTTCAATTCCTTTATTTTTTATGTTTTGTAGTGTAATACTTAATAGATAGATGGCGTTACACTGCGGCTTCATAGCAGTAAATATAAAATGCAAAAATTTGTCACCATCACAAACCTTCCTGGTAGCTCAGTTGGAAAAGCACTCGACCGGTCATCGAGATCGGTTAAAGTTATGCAACAATCATGTATAACGGAGTTGTTCTTTCTAAAAAGTTGTAAAAAAAGTCCGCGACAGCACATGTCTATCTTTTAAGATTGGTTCACTTTAGCCTTTTTAATGGTAATCTTTCACTTCACTCTCAACCCCCTCTCATACGCAGACGAAATTGTGCGGTTCAGCTAGTCTATACTAGTATTATCAAGAGATAAAGTTTGTGAGGTTGTAGGGGGTAATATCTGGATCTATTGAACCGATTTTGAAAATTATTTTACTAATAGAAAGCCACGTTATTAGTGAGTATCATCGGCTATATTAACAAGAAAAATAAAAAGTCTTATTCGTAAACGCGGACGAAGACGCGTGTAGAAGCTAATATACTATAAAATACTATGTAAGATAACAATAAATACTGTTGTACATCGAATGTATAATTTTAAACACGAATCCTTTATTCAAATGTTTAAAAGAAAACATAATCATAGAGTAATAGTTCAATGAATTATAACTAATTTTTATTATGTCTTATAGTTTCCTATCATAGCCGATGGAAATGCCGCTTTTAATTATTGCAAATAGTAACACGTAAATAATTTATGCTAACATGTAGAAATTATATTTTCTCAAGATTCTCGTGAAGATATATAACTAACAGAAGTACAACCTACATCACTTTGTTGTGTATGGTATGGGTAAGGGAATCCCCCGAAGAGTACTGGGTACTGGCACACCCTGGCCACTCCATACAAATATCGCGTCGTTAACTACTACATAAACAATGACGTCTGTGCACAGCGTGAATGAGCGTGTGTGCGGTGCCATACAAACTGTTACAGATTGATCTCAGAGGGTAGGTGATATCGACACGAGAGAGCGGCAAGGAGGCCATACTGCACGTAGTACTTGTTGTTTTTTACGCCAAGTTTTTTGAGAATGAACATTTATTATTAGTTATATGAGCGGTCCAGCTCATTACGAGTAGAGACATAAGACATCAATTTTGCATTCGGTCGTGCATTCGAAGCGTCCTGAAGGCAAATTATCGTAAATATTTCCCATCGCAGAATGATAGTTGACCGAATCGAGATTGAATTATGAATTGACTGAAAATAGTATAGGTACTTGATTTTCATTAATTAATTAATATCAGTTGTTATTGCGATCATAATACCATTCTTATTATGTTTGATTTTTGGTAATATTTATGTTTTTTATTAGATGTAATCACACTATAATAAAGCTTTGAAGTTTCTTAATATGTTAAGAGAATGTCAAATATGACACTTGTGAGATCAAGACTGGATCAGAACTGAATTTGAACTACATTTTAATTAAGAGAATTACCTCTCTGGTCTCTGCTGCATGCAAAAACCTACAGCTTTCTAACTTAATTTAAAAGCAAGGGATGAATGCATTTCATAATCACGAATATGCATATTTTGGTGAAGAAAGAGAAAGACGGCGTGGATCGGCCACTCTAACTCGAGATGCCCGCACACCATATGTATCGACTCAGCGCACATTAACGTCTCGGGTGACCCGTCGACCCGCCGCAACTGCACTCTATGCAACTCTATTTATATCATTCATATTCTATGGTAGCGAATGGACTGTGTAGATATCTGGCGAAAATAAACTAGCTTTGCCCGCCACTTCGCCCACTTTCGCAGCATGTCTGCCTTGGGTCTATTAAATATTGGTAATAGATTTATTTGAAATTTCGTCAATTACTTCCTACGCAAAAACTAATTTTCAATATAGTGTACATATTAGAGTTTTCGCAGTTACATTTGTCAATTGTTTGATCGATAGATGTATTATTGTCATTAATACTAAACTGCCGATCGACTCAATAATTTATTGAGTTGTTGCAGTTGAGCTACACTTAGTCAAATGCAAACCATCTCTTTAGGCTTTTAGTGCCTTATATGCCATATTGCCTCTCTCACTGTCTCTCATTAGCTATGAGGGAAAGTCAAATTACAATATGTTCTTACTCCTACTAATTTCTTCTGATTAAATTCGTTGTGAGTGCCAAGGCAGACGTAGTCTTACCGTACGTAGTATTACTGTTAATCTTGGCTACACAGGAGACACAGTGGTGGAAATGTGTAGTGGGACCCTCGTCCCTTAAAAAAAAGATGTATTACACTATATTGCACTAAATGCTGTAAAGATACCATAAGTTATTAAATGTAAAAAAAATCCGATTATAAGTGTCTAGATCAGCTGAATCTGTGATGTAAAAATGATACAAAATGATATTATGTGATTAGTAATACACACAGTATAAGTAATAGTAATACAAAATACATAGTTTTGTTCAGTAAATATTCTTAAAATTACTTATTTAATAGTAAATTAACTACTCCAATTAAAAAAACAAAAATTCTGCTTTCTGTCATTTTAAAAATTCTGCGACACAAATTTTAATTCCTATATCTTTTAAATTGACTAAATAATGATACAAGTAATCTTCCCATCTTGTATGCAGAAAAAATAATGATGACTAATGAGCTGACTGATTTATCAACGGACAATCCAAACCGCTGGATCTTGGAATTTAAGATTTTATGTAGGTAGAGTTTTTTTAGGACAACATTTCTTTCTTTTTATACTACGACGGGTGGGAAACAAGCATATGGCCCGCCTGATGTGAAGCGGTTACCGTATCCATATTAACGCTCGCAACGTACAATATCGATCGCACGCTGCCACCCCCGCTGCCAACGCAGCATCTTCTGGTGACGTCACTCACTCGCAGGAACACAACAACTCTTAAGGGATTGTTATTTGGCTGCGGTTTTCTGTGAGGTGGAGGTACATTCCCTAGTCGGGTAGCTTACAATTACGCTCCCTACCTCTCTTTTCGCCATAGCTTCGTTTGTCAGTCAGCGGGGTGCACCGCGTGCAGGTGAAGTTGGCTTTGGTTCACAGATGTAGATGAAACACTTACACCCCATACATACATATAACATAATAAGAAAGGATTGTGGAAGTATCTCACGGGATACCGGTGTTTACACAGGGAAATATCCAATCATATGGGATGTTTCCCTTAACTCTCGGCAGGACAATTCACGGTTTTCTCATCTTTCTCATTATTTATAAATAAATAACTATTTCTGGACAATTAACACAGCGCCATCTAGTCCCAAATTAAGCGCTAAGCTTGTGTTATGGGACTAGACATCTGATAAATGTACTTAAATACTTTATTTTTTGTAAATACCCAGACCAAGACAAACACATTCATGCACACAAATGTTTATCTTGTGCGGGAATCGAACCCGCGACCTCGGAGTCAAAGTGGCCATTGCTAATAGCATCGTCTTACCGAGTTTCGTATTTATGTTATTTTATTATTATTAATTCTCGGTCTATTGTTTTTATTTATATATAGAGGAATACTTTTTTATATATATATATTATTTATATATACTAGATACTAGGAAGTACAAGCAAAGAATTTATATCTATACTTGACTTTGATGAGCCCGGTGGTCGAATCGTTAGCAAGGGCTACTTTGACTCCGAGGTCGCGGGTTCGATCCCCGCACAAGACGAACAATTGTGCGCATGAACATGTCTGTTTGTCTTGGTCTGGGTATTTTCTATGTATAATAAGTATGTACGTACATATTTACAAAAAAAAATGTATTTAAGTACATTTATCAGTTGTCTAGTACCCATAGTACAAGCTTTGGGCTTAATTTGTGACTAGATGGTGGTGTGTAAATTGTCCAGAAATATATATAAACATAAATACTTATAATAAAATTATAAATGACTTGGAAACTTAAATTTCTGTATGTTACCGAGACCTAAAAAAATTTTTTTATTTTTGTGTTTGTGCATGATCTTTGTCTTCCATTGCCATCTTCATTTAGAATATTGAACTAATTTATTTTTTAACTCATTACATACGCACACGTTTTGTAATAAAAACATTCAAATAGTTTCGTATTACAAAGAGGAGGCACGCGTACGCGCAGGATTACAGGGACTGTAGGCCCTCGGAAGGCCCAGGGAAGGGCTGGGGAGGAGGGCCCGCCTGAAATAGCCCTCGCACGGGGCACGGGGCGCATCTGCCGATATAAATAGCGCCCTCGATGTAGTATCAAGGACGTGCCTGTTTATAGCAAGTGATTACTGTTTAGGTTTGGGTTGGATAGGGCGAGGAAACCATCGCTGTGATGCAAAATACAAGATATTATGTTCTGGGAATGTTATAGAGTTTAATTATGATTCATTCAAGATTTGTTATAATTTTTATCTATGAGATTATTTGTTTATCTTGATTAATGTTTAGCGGCGAGCAATATATATATTTAAAGTACATTGCTTGCTTATTAACCGATTTCAAAAAGGAAGAGGTTCTCAAATCGACAGGAGATATTCACAAATGTTACGTGATAGCACTGATTGGATTTCATAGGCGGATTTTAGTAATTTATTTTGTGTATGCGATAAGATGTTGTCGTGTTGATATGATCGTGGACAGAGATATTCTATTATAAACTAAAAAATATGAAATAAACTGTTACAGACAAAAGGAAGACCGGCTCTAAGAGTTATCATAGCGCCTTTAATTTTATGAATGAAATCGTTTTGATATGATTTTAAATACGATAGACAGAATTTAACCTATGCAGTCATTTAGAACTATAGACAAAGGTTAGGTGGTCTATGGTCAGATCAGAATTTAAGGACTACGAGTCGGCTAAATGGTGAACCATTCATCCAAAAGCAACTAAAGTATGTATGTACGGTGGTGTATGGGTTTTCGCGATTCTAGACTTGGTCTCTTAATAGTTAGGCTCCTCAAGGAGCTTCAAGGAAAAAAAATGAATCTACTCAAGTACACTTATTTTTTGTCGTATTCAAGTTTTCTGTTTAGTTAGATAAGTTACATGTAATAGGTTTCTATTGAACATCAATATTTCACAAAGTCAATGGTTGCAAAAGGTACAGAATCGATTGTGAAAGACTAAATGGGAGGAGTAGGACTAAGTGGGATGCCTATGTTCAGCAGTGGGCGTATTGCAGCTGAAATGATAGTGGCTGATGAAACAGGATATTTTTTGAGAATTTATATTCAATGGGTGGTATTGATTAAAATAAACATAATTCAATATCTGATTGTGTTAGTGATGTCTCTGGTGTCTCAGCGTTTTCTGCTGCTTATGAACATGCTGGTCGTTGTTTGTCACCGTAGTCGTATAAAAAAATATCGTCAAGTACTCTTAGTTATAGTTTATGACGAGCACTAATGACCTAGTTAAATGTAGTGTCATTCGTTTGGTCTCACCCAACATGTAGTTTCTATTACAATATTTCGATAAAGATTCAGCTGAATATTCCAATAACAACTTCCTTTGCTTTACCCCTGAATCAAAACCAACATTTGGTTAGCAGTTTTTGCCCAGAAACATTCCTATAAAATGTTTATCACCGAGCCGCCCGGTGCATGCACATGTGTTGCCAGCCCTCTTCACTGGAGATTATTCTAAAATTTCCAGATTGCCACCCCGGGCAAAAAATAAATAAATCCATAGAGCGCACAAAAAAGTTTCAAATCCTTGAGCGGGCGATTACTATCCCCTTGAAATCCCGATTTACCGTTATCGACCTTTTATATTTGTTAAATTTTTCAGGCGTAAGAAAGAGATAGACGACCAAGTTTTTTTTTTAAATTTTGCTCTATAGTTGTATGTAGTTATCTAGTACGGTGTTCTGTTTGTGATTTAGTAATTTTAGTCTATATTTTTAATGTTTTTGGCATTGATATACACAATTTGGTATCGAATATAATTTGGTATCGAATATTCGTCTTTTTTAATTGTTTTTTGTTTCTTGTCGTCTCGTTGTACGTATGTATGTGTAGCTGGATTGTCTGGTTACTGTTGTGTGTTATTTGCATCTGTGCTGCGCATAGGGTTGCCAGGTCGCCAAATCTAATAGCCGGACAGGCCAGCAAGTTTGGCCGGACATTTGGGTAAAAAAGCCTTGCTAGCTTTTGTGTCTCAGTATTAATAGGTGTATGTACTCGTATGTTGTATATAAAATCAACGCTCGACTCGCTCTGCGCTCGGCCACGCTCGGCGCTCTCGCTCGTTTGCGTAAAAGCCGGACACCGCTCATTTTGGCCGGACACGCAATAAAAAGTCTATCCGAACTATGTTCGGCTTTATCCGGAATCGGGCAACCCTATGTGTGTAGTTGGATTGTCTGGTTACTGTAGTGTGTTATTTGCATGTGTGTTGCGCGGACGCAGGGCGGGGGTGGTGCAGACGCTCGACCCGCGGGTTATCATTTCCTGTTCCATTTTAAATTTACAACGGAATGTTTTTTGCTTAATGCGGGGCGACTGAAAGCTGTAACTATTATTATTCTATTATAAATATTGACGTTTTAGTTTATTGTGTAATTTGGGGAAGGTCGATGCTAAAAAGTTACTGAAAACGTGTTATAGCTTTAGTTATATACAGTTTCATTAATTTTAAATCACGTTTGAAATAAATTGAACAAATTCGACAAAAAGGTCTCGAGTTTAGTCCAATTCCCATCCGAATTGTATTGATTAATACGCGTAGGTATTGAGTAAGCGCTTGGTAGCCAATTTTTAATGTTCCCCTTTGATCCGTCTATATGTATACTTCATGTCATTTATGTCTATGCTCTACTGGGGCAGTATAGTTTGACCTCCTGGAAAACTGCAGCCAAATAATACTATCCTTAAGAATTGCTGTGTTACGTACGAGTGATTGAGGTTACTAGACGAAAAGTGATGCTGCGTTAGCTGTGATGCTAGCGCTCGAGCAATACTACTTATATTGTAAGGGTCTATAGGCTACTATCTATATTGAGGAGCTCGATGGCATGGCGTCGTTGCGCGTGGCAGTTTAATCGAAAACACAAGTTAAGCAACGTCGGCCGTAGGGTGTCCATGGATGGAGTTATTTATCTTACTCCTCCGTGTTTCGGAAGTACACGTCAAGCCCTCGGGCCCGGCTGTTGTCATTAGATGACAGTCGTTAAGCCAAATCAGTGGCCTTTAGGCGGTTTGAAAACTCTGGCCTCCGCCCAATTGCGCAGAGGTGGAGTATGTTCTAAACCCCTTCGATTGACGAGAGACTCGTATCCCAACAATGGGATAATTATGGGTTAATTCCGAAATACACGATACATTTTGTGAGCATTACAATTAGTAGTAGTTGAATAAGTGTTGACGAAGAAAGCTACTATCTGGCTATATATCAGGCGGGCTATGTGTATATGTATATATGTTTGTTTCGCACCTGGCATTGTAAATAAAAAAAATAATGAAGGACAAACAAGCAGGTCAACACAATTTGCACGTGGAATCGAATCGGAATCGCGGTGCCGGCGATAAAGCCAAAGAACGAGTGTATCGCCGGCACCGCGATTCGCTCGATAAATCGGGAAACAACAATAATTTCACTGTTTATATGTGTAATTGTTTATTAGGCCACTGTGACCGCGCCGGCGGGCTTTGTCGGCCATCCACAATGCACTTACCGCGATTCGACGCACGCGCACCTATGTGTAGACGCCTTTATTTGCAGGCGAAATGAAACGCTTCGCAGACTTTTAGGGACGTTAACCGATTTTCTGTTTCATATTGCAGGGTCTTGATTGTTAACAATGGAATTATAACAAAATTTTTGTTTATAACCTGTGTTTTAATTTGATTCCTGTGTGATGTTATGTTGATCGTAAGAAAGTTGTGGAAGGATTCGTACATTATGCCCCGGACCCCTTATCATTTCTAGTGACGCAGCTTCGCTCGTGTGAGATAACATAATAGTAAGTTATGAAACTGTTGCATAATTCTTAAAATACGAGTGTGAGTTTATCACATAAGCCGAAGGCGGATGTGATAATAGCATCACACGAGTATTTTAATTTTTAAATTTATTATGATGGCTTTTGCATTAAGATTCTGTGTTTAGTTTTTTAATGTCTAAATTTCAGTATGAGAGTAGATACATAAATGTATTTATTATTCAAACATACATTTCGGAAGACGCGGAAAGTGACTTATATATTACGCATGAATTATATGACCTATGGTCCAGAGAGTTGGACACTGACCACCGGACTGGACCACAGGTTAGACCACAGGTCGCGCAGCGAGCGATGGAGAGGGCTATGCTCGTGGTTTCTTTGAGCGTTGAGGAGTTGCTGCGTTGGTAGCGGGGACCGCGGCGCGTGAGCAATGTTTCATGTTGCGAGCGTTAATATGGCTACGGTAACCGCTTCACATCAAGCGGGCAGTATGCTTGTCTGCCACCCGATGTAGTATAAAAAAATTTCCATTGGATTATTATTATTAAAATAGTTGTCTTGGCCAACTTGCCAAAAAAAATTTTTTTTTTTTAAATGAAAAAATTCACCTCCATTGCTTATGTGGGATTTGATCACACGACCTCTCGATCGTGGGTTCAAATCCCTACCTAGGCGGGCGAGGTGATTTTTTACCATTTTTAAAAATATTTATAATGTACATTTCTACGACTATGTAGTTTATACGGCTTACAGTTAGCTTCCTAATAAATCACTGTTGAATCAGTACAGTCAGCAGGATTAAAGGGGAATTAGGAAGACAAACAAACAGTTCCTTAGTGATCCTTACGTAGTACAAGGAAACCCCGACTGTAACAATCCCTGTCAAAACACAACAGAACCCTTTGATCAGACTAATTAGAGGTATTCGAGGAAATCACTTAATGCTTTACACTTAAACAGTTTTATTGATTTTTGTGGGAATTAAGGTATGACAAAAAAAAACTGACGAGCTCGATGGCGTCCTTGCGCGTGTCAGTCTAATCGAACACGCAAGTTAAGCAACGTCGACCGTAACCTGTCTATAGATCTCGAGCTCCTCTGTGCTTTGTAGTACACGTTAAGCCGTTGTCGGTCCCGGTTGTTGTCACTACATGACGTTAAGCCAAGTCAGTGGCATTTAGGCGGGTTGAAAATACTGGCCAACCCGCAGTTGAGCAGCGTAGTGGAGTATGCTCTAAACCCCTTCGATTGAGGGGAGGCCCGTCTCCCAGCTTTGGAATGAATATGGGTTGATGTCGAAAAAAAAACTCGCCTGTGAACTAACGATTTCGGATGAATCATCTTGTATCTATTCTAATAATCACTTACATACAAGTACAGTGATGACGAATTTGCCTGAGAGGTTTATTGAGAAAACATTTTTTGGAGAATGTAGAATTAGCCAAAAACACCAGAAGGCCAATTCTCGTAAATTTTTCTACGATTGCAGATTGAAAGTTAACCGAATCGAGATTGAATTGTGAATTGACTAAAATTATATACTTGATTTCATTAATTAATCATTATCAATTACTATTTTTGGCAAAGTAACATTCTTAGTTTATTTAATTTTCGTTCATATTTCGATATAATCCCACCATATAATAAATTAAACTTTGAAGTTACATAATGTGATACGAGAATAACAAATTTGATATTTGTGAGATCGAGACTGGATCAGAACTGAATTTTTACTTTTAATTTCGAGAATTGCCCCTCAGGTAGTTTTTCCCATGATAGAAGTATATTGCCAAAACTCCGTCACGGGTACAGCTATCAAAATCTGTCATTTTCCATAATCATGTTCAGTTCATAATCAAGTAACAATAATAAGTCAGCTGATGATTGTATCCTGCCCCCTTAACCAAGTGTAATTCGTAGCGTAACGAACATTAGATAGATCACGTGACATTTGTCAATTCGAACATTTTAGTATGAGCTCCACAGTTCAAATTAGCGATCGCTGCGCTTTTCTATTTCGCAAACTGCCATTTGGCTAGCCCCCCTGAACACCTGCCGAATCGTAAGAAAGTTCCTCATAGATGACTCACGCACATTCATTTAGCCACGATATACTTGGCTTTGGCCCGTAACAATAGTGTTATACCAGCAATTAGCTGAGAAAATTAAACTGAAAAAAAAAAACAAAAACATGATAAAATAGTTTAATAATAATAAAATAGTTTATTTTAATAACATGGTACATAGAATTTTCGGAAGGTTCTGAAGTTACTTATTTGTTTGTTTGTAAAACTTTATTGTATATAAAACGTAAGTATATAAAATACAAAAATTATTATACTGTATACAATGGCGGACTTATCCCAATAGGGATCTCTTCCAGTCAACCATAGAATGCTTGAAAGAGAGTTTTAATTTTTGGGGTTTGTATTGTTTGTAGAGCGGAGTTATCTAACACTAGTATGTGTTAGATAACTGCGCTCTTCGGCAAGTAAGTATTCATATTATGTTACATTCGTTTGTTTCATGATAAAAGTAAACTAGATTTTATAAAATTAAGAATAAAGTGCATAATACAAGAGTTACACTTACTTAACACTTTTTATAAATAATGTTCTTATTCTTATGTCATTCTTTTATCTATTAGCATTTCGGTATTGAACATTGGCGAAGAAGAAATGCTCACAGAAACTTGCTAATATGGATCATTTTTTTAATAATCAGATAATACAACAGTTACATATGTACATAATATACATGTCGTAATTAAAAAAAGTGTTTAATATACTATAATTAATTTAATTAAAAATCACACATTATGTGTACTTAATAAAAACTTATTATACAAATAATATTGATTTATGAGATGAATAAAATTAACTAAAGCTAAATTTAAAATATAGAAATAAAAATAGATAATATCTAAATAGGGCCCTCGTGGCATTGTACCGAAGATGCAGACAGCGTTTTATCGCTGTATTGCGATACAACAGTTGGTTAGGATTTTATCGTAAATTTCATCGAAATATTAGATACGTTTGTGATGTTATATATAAAGCATCCATGACACACCATAAATGGAATTCAAAAGTCAATCGGCGTAACAACAATTTGTTTACGCCCATTACACAACTGAAGCGGTTAGTCCGCTGAAAGCTCTGACCGCTCACACGTCACTACGACGTGCGCTTGATTTGTTTAGACAGCGGCGATCACAAAGCGCAGCCTGCAACATTTCCTCTTTACGACCTCCCCAACTGTATAGTTGTATATACATTGTTTTATCAATTTCAATAATTTATCGTCGGCCGAGAACGGAACGCATCACTTCGCACGTAAATTACACGATTCTTGATTTTCTCAGTAACAAACAAACATTCTTTTGTATATTTTTTATTTCTCAAACGATTTGATCATTGTTAGATCCACAAGTCGAAATCTTTCTTTTTTATTTTTATTTTCTTTTTGGGCATATCTACTATCAGTCGATTATTATAAGCAGATTAGTTATATACGACGAGCCCGTTGGTCGAGTGGCTAGTAATGGCTACTTTGACTCCGAGGTCCCGGGTTCGATCCCCGCACAAGACAAACATTTGTGTGCATGAACATGTCTGTTTGTCTTGGTCAGGGTGTTTTCTATATATTATAAGTATGTATTTACAAAAAAAAATGTAAGTTAAGTACATCTATCAGTTGTCGAGTACCCATAGTATAAGCTTTACGCTTAATTTGGAACTAGATGGCGCTGTGTAATTGTCCAGAAATATTTTTTTAATTATTTATACTGTTTATGTCATAAACCTTTCTTTTTATCTGCGGTTTCTCTGCGGGATCGAATCCGGAACGAAGATATTCGACGGAGAACCAAAGTTGTCGACATAGCCTTCAGAGTTTGCAAGGTGAAGTGGCAATGGGCCGGTCACATCTGCCGAGTAAGTGATGGCAGATGGGGTAGGAAGGTATTAGTGGTGGAGGCTGCGCGTAGGACGACGAAGTTTTGGGCGACCTCCTTCTAGATGGTCCGATGACCTTAGGAAAGCGGCTGGGAGCGGCTGGATGCGGAAGGCGGAGGATCGTATCTGGTGGAAAGCATTGGGGAAGGATTATAACCAGCAGTGCGTAGATACGGGCTGATGATGATAATGATGATGTCATGTAAGAGATGATCCTCAGTTGGAGGCAACTTATTCTTCACCATCGTCACAAAGCCCTTGGATGTCATGGCGTTTAAGTTAGCTGTCTAATACATATAAAAAAAAAACACAGATACCTTCCGAGTTGCCGCCGCGTCACAATAATCTACAAATCGCTGTATATGAAGGGAATTGCTACACTCGCTTAGTATTAGGGGTGCGCGTGTCTGCGTGATGGCGTCGATTTTTATATCAACTTAGTGTACGATTATTTGTGCCACTTGCTTAAAGAGTATACTTCGGAGACCCTCAGACTTATATGTCTATAAACTAAGTTGGACGCACGGGATGAACAAGATGACGACAAATCAAATGTGCTATTTGGGATATGTTTATAATTATGTGAGTGCAATTGACATGGAGTAAATTAAGTGGTTTATATTAATAATATAATGTTTTATATAAATAATTAATAATATAATATAATAAATATTAACGACTTTACTGTAATTTACTTAGTTATTCTCTATTTGTCATTCAGTGGCTTAAGATGAAAGTGTTAACATTCAGTCAGGTAAAAAACACTCGGTCAACCTCGTCCAGATGCAATGGCGGATACAGGGGGAGGGTCAAGGGGGTCATGACCCCCCCCCCCCCCTCCTTCCCCCCCTCCGGGGAGGGTCCAGGACCTAGATGGACCACTAATTTAAAGGAACGCCAAAGCTGGATCCGCCCTCGTCCAGAAGTAATTCTGAACAAAAGAAAACAATGACCCAAAACGTGGGGTCGTTCTCAATTGACGATCTTACATGCCATTGATTTTGATTTAAACATATAGATCTATTATTTTAGAAAAAAATTACGTACCGTTGACGGTCATTTACTATAAATATGCAAACAATTATACTGTTAGACAGAATTCTCATTAGAATATCTCGATATCATCCAATCAATCAGGGTTCCGTATAAAAGGCAGCAATAAACATACGGGCGCGCCACCTTGCGGGAGGGCGTGGTACGGTAATGAAGGCAGTCCATTAACCGTTTACTAGCAGTTTATAGGTGTTTTACGGACTGGTTTAATTATTGTAAAACGTATAATACTGACGGTGAGTGATGGCCGGGATATCGGCGTAGGCCGTGGGCCTCCGATCTAGCTATTGCTTTTTGTTGGAGAAACTTGATTATTCTTTAATTTATTTACCTAAAACACGAACAGAGTATGTATGTATATCATCCATCAGATATACTCGTCCTAAGATCCCATCTCCAATAACCATCCATCGACATTCATCCCATCATCCATGCCATAAGAAGAATCAAACAAAAGTGCGGGGGTGTAAGTGGTTCATCAACATCTTTGAACCAAAGCCAACTTCACCTGCACGCGGTGCACCCTGCTGACTGACAAACGAAGCTCTGTTGAAAAGAGAGGTAGGGAGCGTAATTGTAAGCTACCCGACTGGGGAATGTACCTCCACCTCACAGAATACCGCAGCCAAATAACGGTTCCTCGAGGGCTGTTGTGTTCTTGCGAGTGAGTGAGGTCACCAGAAAGGAAGGAGATGCTGCGATGGCAGCGGGGGTGGCGGCGCGCGAGTGATATTTTATGTTGCGAGCGTTAATATGGCCACGGTAACCGTTTCACATCAGGCGGGCCGTATGCTTGTCTGCCACCCGACGTAGTATAGAAAAAAAAAAAGGAAATCTACGCGTATTATCAATAAATAAACTTATATTAAAAAAATCCCATATCACGATATTTGTCCGCGATAAACTCCGAAAATACTTAAACGATCTAAACACGTTGTGTGTAATTTTGTTCAATTTCAAAGTTTGAATAGGTTTTATCTAACTCTTCGAAGGGGTAAATTAGTGGTGATGGTTGTATGAAAGTCCACCCCGATGAAGTCATGGAGGATCGCTAGATTTTTAATTATAAAGATATCAACACACTATTTCACTTTTCGCATCGGCATCAACCCGTAATCATCCCACTGTTGGAATACGGGTTTCCCCTCAATGGAAGGGGTTTAGAGCATACTCCATCACGCTGCTCAATTGCGGGATGGCGGAGGCCAGTGTTTTCAAGCCGCCCTAAGGCCACTGACTTGGCTTAATCACTGTCATCTAATGATAACAGCCGGGGCCGATGCCTTCACGTGCCCTCCGAAGCACGGAGGAGCTCAAGATAATATAAACCCATCCATGGACAGCCTACGGTAGACGTTGCTTAACTTACGTGTTCGATTCGACTGACACGCGCAATGACGCCATACAGCTCCTCATATGAGCTTTGTTTTCTTTTCGCATTCTTGACTTTTCGCATACGGAACCTTTATTGACACGCCCTTTAGTATTCAACCCACTTATAATGATTCAAAACAAACAATTGTGTGTCTGTTGATGACCGAAGATTTAATTCATCATCAGGTCATTTTAGTCTCCACTACAGGAGCACGACTCTCTCTCGTCCGTCCCTGACAGAAGGAGGATTTGGCCTACACTCCCCACGCTGTCCAAACGGGTTGGGGAGGCCTGATCGATGTTTGATAATGTATTTCCCTTAGTCGCCTTGTACGACATCCACGGGAAGAGATGGAGTGTATATATTCTAGTCTGCCGGAAACCACACGGCCAAATTTTATTTAATTAAAAACGCCAATTTTAAAAGAATTTTCAAAGAAATTTTAAAAGAAATTTCAAAAATATCGATAAATCCAACGTAAAGAACAATTTTTAAAAATATCCATAACTCTAACTTAAAGAACAATTTTCAAAAATATCGACAATTCCAACGTTGTATTTCCTAATAATTGAGTGATCACGCGTAATTAAAATACCCTAGGGGCTGTTGCATCGGGGCTCGGGGTGCTATTGACTATTGGGTGTTAATTAAAATCGAACATCGATAAATCTTCGCCCCGTGCGAATTTCGACGAGTGCACTTTTGCCTGGGGGCAATTACAGATGAAGTTAGAAATTGTCTGACGACCGAATGAAATCCAAATTATCTTGTAAACTCATAATGAGTGAGCGAAAAATGATTGGTTTTGTTCTGTTTAATTGGATATTTGTTTTTATTTCATCCAGTTTGGGTCACACAAGTCATACTTGTATTTTAAACTATATATTGAAAATGTATATGTAAAAAATTTATATGTGAATGTAAATATGTAGCATGTCTGTTGGGTTCCATTACATCACATAGCTTTACAATTACACGTAGGTCGATAATCTAATATTAATATTCCTTGACATATTAGACAGGACCATCTAGTCCTAAACTAAGCAAAGTTTTTTAATTACAAAATTTTATTTTGTAATTAAATTTATACATATAATACACAGAAAACATCCAGACCATGACAAACAGGCATGTTCAAAATAAATAAATATTTCTGGACAATTTGCACAGCGCCATCTAGTCCCAAATTAAGCACAAAGCTTGTGTTATGGGTACTAGACAACTAATAAATGTACTTAAATACATTTTTTTTTGTAAATACATACTTATAATACATAGAAAATACCCAGACCAAGACAAACAGGCATGTTCATGCACATAAATGTTTGTCTTGTTCGGGGGTCGAACCTACGACTTCTGAGTCAAAGTGACCATTGCTAGCCATTCGACCACCGGGCTCGTCAAATATACTTATCTGAAAGGCTTGACCGATTTTGATGAAATTTTATATGTATATTCAGTAGGTCTGAGAATAGGTTCTTATCTATTTTTTATGGCAAAACAACGTTTGCCGGGTCAGATAGTAGTATATATAAAAATATACTTTTATCTAACTACCTGGTGTTTTTATACCATAGGTACATTCTCGAAAAATCGTTTTCTCATAAAATGTCTCGGCCAAATTCGTCATCTCTCAGGTACTTGTATGTAAGTGATTATTAGAATAGATACAAGATGATTCATCCGAAAACCTTATTTTGTTTATTCAATACTAGTAAATTACACTAAACCACACTTTAATTTCTTTCAACAAATAATAAATACAGACAATGCATCTATCGCTCCTCAAAGTTTTAGTTAGGTATCTAAAATATTGAACACATTTTGGCTTTTGTTTGCTTATTCTGCCAACATTTGGTTTTCAAGGCACAATGGAGTAACACACAAAACAAATTATTTACCTATATAATCTTTTAGGGTGTAAATGATTCATCAACATCTTTGATTCAAAGCCAACCGCACCTGCCCATGGTGCATCTTGCTGACTAACAAAATCTGGGACTCTGGCTAAATAGAGGAGAGCTCAACAGAATTTATAAGCTGCTTGATTTTGAAAGTACACTCCACCTCAGAGAATACCGCAGCCAAATAACAATTCCATTGAGGGTTATTGTGTTCAAACGAGGGAGCAGCCCCCTTGCCCCTTACCACCAACTCCTATTGCGATTCAATAACTGAATAGTGAATAGAGTCGCTTATTCATTGGTATGAATAAGCAATCTATTCAGTTATTGAATCGCAATAAGAGTTGGTAGTAAGGGGGCTGATCACCAAATAGAAAGGAGTGTGTGCTGTATTGGTAGAGGGGGTGGCAGTACGCTAGTGATATTTCATGTTTCAAATGTTTGCATGGTTTTATAATAATTAATAATCAATAATTATAATTACATATGTTATAATTTAAAAAAATACATTGCTGGCTTGTAATGACTAAAAATATTAAACCTAACCTAACATAAAATGGATAGAAAATTATAAGAAATGCACGTAAAATGAAACTATTTTATTCTGTTAATAAATTACGTACCGTCTGGGAGTTTATTTTGCATACTCGTCGATAACCCTTACTTGTCCCAGTGCTGGGATGCGGGTTTCCCCTCAATTGTTGTGGTTTAGAGTATACTCCACCACGCTGCTCAACGACGTGACGTAGGCATTGCATGCACCGCGTAAACTAATGAAGCTTTTGCTGAGCGAAGCCGGGACGCGATGCTAGTGTTCATAAAGGACAAATATCATATTTTTGTATAGAATATCACTACACAATCATTGTTTAAACATTTTTTTAGGGTATATAATATTTTTTTAATTGAAACAATATAATCTAATTATAGAAAACTAAATTAAACTAATACTAATCTAAAAATATTTTATCTATAAAGAAAAGAAAAAGTTACAAGATTTATATCTTGTAACTTATTCTTTTAAAAAAATTGGAATAAACAAAACAACATATTTAAATGACCATTCCATTAGGTAATTAGTAATTACCTCCTTAAATCGATAAAAACATACTTACCGATAAATATGTTGACGTGGTTTCCTAGCATTATGTGTATTTCTATTTTATATTGTCTATAAGAATGTTAATTACTGAAGTCTTTACAACTGATAAAGGTGAAACAAATCACTACCACACTACCTAAGGACATCCAAGCAGGGGTGATAAGGGAGTAGGAAAATATTTTGATGATTCATATACGGATGCCGTGATTTAGAATATCATTATCGAAGTTGAGTCGGAAATGGGTTTGGGATAGACGGTTTCAAAAGCATTGTATTGCATTGGCAGGTAATCGCTTGGCTATTAAGATAGCTACTTGTACAATACAATACAAAATACTTTATTGCACCAAAAGAAAAGAAAACATTAAGTACTTGTACTAAGGCGGTCTTATCGTTGAGTAATTTCTTCGAGACAAACTTAGGGTAGATGACTAATAAATCTGAAATTAAGGTAGGTGGTGCAGTGCAGTTATTATTACTATTCATTACTATGAGTAATAAATTACATATACTTACATACATGCTAAATTTAATAAATAAATATGCATATACACGCAAATATACTAACATAGTATGATACTCATGAGACCAATGACGTGGAGGTAAAAATAACTTGTTTTACGGGGCAAATTATATAACTATTGACCAATTATTAGGTGAACATTAAAAATTTTAACTCGAAAATTGAAAAAATATTCGTAGTTTTATAGACAAGTGAAGGTTCATAATTTGATTCTTTGATATATTATACGAAATACGAATATTTGGACTAAAATCTGACAACATCCCAATACAGTAGTTAAGTATCAATCTTCTTAATAAGTATCTATGTTGATGGATGTGTAATTGACTACCAGGGATTATAAACAAATATATACCGCATATCAGTCGAATTATATGACGAGCCGGTGGTCGAATGGCTAGCGATGGCTACTATAACTCTGGGGTCGCGGGTTCGATCCCCGCACAAGACAAACATTTGTGTGCAAGAACATGTCTGTTTGTCTTGGCTTGGGTGTTGTATATGTATGTATTTACAAAGAAAAAATGTATTTAAGTATTATATCAGTTATCTAGTATTCATAGTACAAACTTTGTTTAGTTTGGGACTAGATGGTGATGTGAATTTGTCCAGGAAAAGAAAAAAAAAACCGGACAAGTGCGAGTCGGACTCGCCCACTGAGGGTTCCGTAGGTACGTAGTATCATTATTAAATTTGATATTTTTCATTATAAATAAGAAATAATGCGTCGAAAAAAATAAATAAAATATATTTTGCAATGTGTACATCAAGCCCTTTCATATGATACCCCATTTGAACTAGTAGTTTCAATTTGAAATTTCGACACCCTATAAAAAATATAGACCCCCTATTTTTTAAGATCTATTTACAAATGTATAGTTTTGAGATTTATTCCTGTACTTGTAGTCTATAACAATGTTACTTGCCAAATTTCATAGTTCTAGGTCAACGGGAAGTACCCTATAGGTTTTGATTCCCTTGAGTGTGTCGAAATATGCGTTTTTTGCAGAATAAATGGCCGTAACTTTTTTCTACGTAAACTTAGCAGTTTGATTTTTTTTTAACTTCATGGGACCGTAGACTTGAGTATACAGTTCAAATTTCAGCTTGATACCTCCACTCATTCTCGACATAGAAATTCTTGACAGACAGACAGACAGACAGACAGACAGACAGACAGACAGACAGACAGACAGACAGACGGACAACAAAGTGATCTTATAAGGGTTCCGTTTTTCCTTTTGAGGTTCGGAACCCTAAAAAGAAAAATTTACGCTCACAGTGATAAAAGGCAAAATCTAAATAAACGTATCATAAATCCGTCTATATTTTAAACAAATATACTCGTAGTACCGACTTTAACAACTCTCGCAAAAATTTACGATATCGTTTCTTTGTCCCTGCAATTTCTCAATACAGCGGCGCCTACAATTCACATGACATAGCCCTGGATATTTCTTCGAAATGTGTCGTAGGGATACCCAACAAAAATGGCCCGTTGCAGGGTGGTACAGTCCCTTCCGGATTAGGGGTAAATTTTAAAATAATTGCACCGATAGCGCACGTGGTATTAAGTACGTTTTAAAACATGTTTATTAATTATGTATTGTTACTGATTTTTTAAAAGAAATATACTGTTTCTCAATATTGTAATCAATTAAAAGTGAAAAAAAAAAAAACAATTATGTAGTAACATTCTTTCGTGTGGAATTACATATTTCAAATCAGTGAGCTGTTGTTGTAATATTTCAATGTTTCAAATAAATAATAAAAATATCTTATGATTCTGAGGGTTGATTAAACTCAAAATCTTGCTTCAACTATAACGTAATAGTACCTACTCTGACAAAAAATTCATAATATTCATAAATTTTATTTAATCTAATCTGAAGTTTTTGTGAGACGCGTGTATGTATAAAACCTCCCACATTTCCGAACTTAAACAGCTAAAGCAAATTTCTTTCATGACAACAATAGTGTTACAAAAATAGGAAAAATCCACTGCGTTAGTTTGACTAATTCTTCAATAAATTCTTCCCATCTAATTCCTTAAATTTATTTCTTATTTACTGCATTCAATTTAAATTGTCTTTTGTTCAAAATGTTTAAAGGAACATTACTGAGAAAGTTTGACTATAATAAAAAAGACAATGGCTATTTATATGGGACCCTAGCAATTATTTTAAACAATTTGTAATACCGATTAAAATTTTTGGGACAAAAACGTATTTTATTATCTAAAGGAAGTGAATAGATACGGAGTGGTCACGTCACTGAACATATTTCGGAGAATAGATCTTTTGAATATTGAAACAATGGGGCGAAACGGTCCTTTTAGTTTCTATCCAACATGTGTGCGAAAATTATGGAATGGAAACAATAAATTTGTTTCGAAGTAGAGATTACGGTTACTTTTTGAAAGTAATTTATGAAAATGGACAGATTATTGTTTCTCAGCCGCAGAAGTAATTAAAAACGGTTTGCTCACTATTCGCAGAGACAATCCGATTTTGATAAAATTTTGTGGATAGGTAAATAATATACACACAGGTCACGCATATAGTATAAGTGACAAGCTCGGTGGTCGAATGTTTAGCACTTTGACTCTGAGGTCGCGGGTTCGATTCTCGCACAAGACAAACATTTGTGTGCATGAACATGTATGTTTGTCTTGGTCTGGGTGTTTTCTATGTTTTATAAGTATTAATTTACAAAAAAAAATGTATTTAAGTACATTTATCAGTTGTCTAGTACCCATAATACAAGCTTTGCGCTTAATTTGGGACTAGATGGCGCTGTTTAAAATGTCCATAAATATTTATTATTAATATTATTTATTATAAGGCATATACTTATAGCTATAATATGCCTTATTTAATATTGCTGTCTCTCACATTGCTAAGAGGGGAAGTCAAATTCCAAAAGCTTCTTACACCTACTAATTTCTTCTGATTAAATCCGTTGTGAGTGCCAAGGCAGCAGTAGTTTTACCCCCGAGGCTACAATGGACTTCATTGTTCATCGCCCTTTTTTGGAGGTCGCCGCTGTTAATCTTGGCTACACAGTAGACACAGTGGTGGGAATGTGTGGTGGGTCCTCGTCCCGATACAGGTTACGTGTTTACCGTGCAATGTAACCGTGAAATGCCTTCCATCAGGCGGGCCGTATGCTTGTTTGTCACTCTAGTGTTATTAAAAAAAATGCCCTTTTATGCCCAGAAAGATGCATTCATTAATTTGTCAGAAATGTCATTGTACAACCTGCTTTCATGATTAGTTGGTACAACGTTTATATCGCAGAATCAGAAATGACAGATATTCTTGGAGAAGTTCTATACAAACGTAACCCTTCTTTCAATTAGGACCTGTCACAACAGCCCCGCCAAATCCACCCGTATCAATTCAAATACCCGTATGGCGAGATTCGCTCACTTTACCCTATTTATATAGATATCAATAACGACCTACCCTACGCAATGTGGCATTCTCATAACATCCATTTTAATTGATTATTTGTGAACGAAATCATTTTCTGGTAAAGCGATTATTATAACACCCTCGCATTCAGTAATAAGTAGGGATCCTGTGGGATTTTGGTCATGTTTCTAATGTTTTCAAAGCAAAATTTAATTATCAACGTTATTATTATTTATGCTCTCAATTTGGTCATCATATTATTATTCTTCCTGGGCTTTGTTGTTAGATAGCTTGTCGTATACGCCCACGATATTTATTACTTTTTAATACCTACGTTTAACTATTGCTAAATTACGGTTCTGTTAACCTAAATGTGGCTTGGAAACATAAACATTTGTGAGGCCTCTTTGTACAATATTCACCATTACTTTTACGAGTTGTTTTGCACACAATTCATGTACTAATTTAAAACAGTATCTTTCAATCATCAAATCGTATAAAACAAGCCGAATTCTCAAAATAGCTTTGCGTTTTGTATTCACGCATTTGCTATTTATAATTACTATTAAAATTTGATGGGCAAAAAAGCTTATATTCCCAAAAGGTAGGTACAGAATGCGATCTTCGTGTTAAAGTGATAAAGTTGAGTTTTCTCTAATGTCGTTCGTGGTATTAATATAATTTTGAGCAGGTAGAAATTTTAAATTTCTAAGTGATCTCGTCTTGTGACAACCCCTCCATCGACAGCGCTGTGCTGAGTCAAGATGGGGTGGGTGGAGGGAGCTAGCGAATCTTTCCGTCCCACTTCCTCTTCAGTTCTCTCTGTCTCACCTATTATTGTCATATCAAGATTCAAACATTGCATTTTGCTTCCAATTTTCAATTTAGTTTATATCGGATGTTGGCAAGAGTAAGACGTCCGCCGTTGGACATGGCTGGTCGCACATGTGTTTGTTCCGCGTGTTTATTTAAATATTTGTTTGACTTTTTTTAAATCCAATCGTAGATTTTCTAATGGATTTATTTAATTTTATAAACCGTATGTTGGTGGCAGAGGAGGAAGAAGATCCTCGTAATTCGCAGTCCGGCAATAATAAAGAAGTGCCGCCCAAAATGGCCCAAAACTTTTTTGAACTTGATCAGAAAAAGGTAAGTGATTAATATTTTTTTAACCAAACAAAGCATACGGAATGGCGCACTTGATGTAAAGCGGTACCGTGTAGCCTATAGACAGAAGCGAATATATTTTTTATGTACACAATATAAGAAGTATTACACGCGCGCTAGGTATATATATATAGCTAGTTTATATTAGGTTAATGTAAACATTTAATAAAAAATAAGATATTATTATTTTTTAAATATTCTTTGCCTATTTTTTCACATGAAGCACGAAGCGGTTAATATAGGGTTAACAACGTGCGTATTATTATTTTATACTGTGTAGGTTTTCTGTTGTTGCAAGTATCTGTAGGCTACGCTAGATGTTAACTGTATGCTTGTTTTATCATCTTCATTATAAAACATAATAATAAATCGCGAAATTGTAAAGGAACTTTGATTTTTATCGCTTTTGTTCGCTGTAATCCGAATTTTAATCAATTTGACAAATACCAAATTTTCCTTCGAGATTTAGCTATCAGTACCCTATGTCAGCTGGAATACAATCTAGAAAGGAGTTCCGATTTAGATCCAGAGTACGTCGGTAGACATTAAATAATGTTCTGATTTACGGTTGGGTATAGCTATTATTAATTATTATTAATAATTTCTTATTCCGAAGTTGTAAAAATATACTACGATTACATTTTATGTTATGCTTAGTGTAGTTTTTAAAACCCATGCATTATTCCGAAATTTGCAAATTGCCTAGGTGACTCGTGCAATCATATCGGTATGAGCTTTCTTAATCGGTTTTGGATTTTCTTTCCAATTAGAACTAAATTCATTCTTGTTAGATCGCTTCTTTTCCCATTGATTATGCTGTTGTCTGTTATCCAGATCTAAATGTAGATCTCCTCAATAAGTTGGTCTGGCATACTGTAGGGATATCAACAGCACTATACGTTTTATCTTCTGTCTTCGTAAATCTGACCATATCGCTTCATATCTCTCTCAAATTAAATGGCCACCTATTTATTTATCAACGGAGGCAACATAAATGACTCTGATTCGCTTAGAGGGATTTCAAATAACTTTAATTTCAAAAAGAAAAACTATTCTTACCTTTTAGATGAAATGAATCATTATCTTCCTAAATCTATGTATGTTTATTATTTTGTTATAATACAATATGTATGTTTATTTTATTCGAAAACAATATTATATTCTATCTCTAGTTTCTAGATCTTGTTTTCTTTTCATTTGCTTTAGAGCCGCATTCTTAATACCTCCTCATAAAAGCGGGTGGATGCGGAAATTGGATGAGCATTATGATAGGCTTATGTCCTGCCCCTTTACCACCAACTCTTATTGCGATTCAATAACTGAATAGAATGCTTATTCATACCAATGAATAAGCAAATCTATGCAATTGTAAATGGAGTCGATTATTCATTGGTATGAATAAGCATTCTATTCAGTTATTGAATCGCAATAAGAGTTGGTGGTAAGGGGGCAGCAGTGGATCGATACAGGCTGATAATGATGATGAGATGTATAATATTTTATTTTTATGTAGTATTTATATTTTACGTATTAAAAATCCTTAGAATATATTCGAAGCTCATCAACATTATACCACTTACATGTTGTAATTTTAATATCACTAACAATACTGTAACTTATACTGTTACATTCCTGTACGAATTTATTTATTTATTTTATACGATTATTTACTAGCATTATTGTTTCCCAATTCGTTAAATAATGTCATTAATCATAAGAAAAACAAAAATAATCAAATCAACATTTTCTTTTTTATTTTATTGATTGTATATAATCAAAAAGTAAGAAATTAACTCATTTGTCCAATAATAATATTCTTTAATTACTATATCGTAGTATAAGCAGACATGTCTGAAATGACATGTCGCTTTATACGTAGGGACCTACAATGCACCCAGACGATGACAAACAAACATGTTCATGCACACAAATATTTGTCTTACGCGGGCATCGACCACCGATCAATTTAATTTAATTTTTATATTCTTGATAATGATTAAATTTTGTCGTTGTCACAACCATCTTGTACTCATTAATCGTATCTTATTTACATAATTTAATGATTCTATTAATATTAAATCGAGACATCATAATATTGTTTATTTTGGTACAATTTTTTTTTTTTTTTTTTTTTTTTTTATACCACCAGTGTGGCAAACAAGCATACGGCCCGCCTGATGGAAAGCAGTTACCGTAGCCTATGAACGCCTGTAACACCAGAGGCATCACACGCGCGTTGCCGACCCTGTAAAAACCTCTTCACGCCCTTTTTGAAGAACCCCATGCTGTAGTCCCCTGAGAAAACCTCGACAGGCAGTTCATTCCACAGCTTGACAGTACGCGGGAGAAAACTTCTCTGGAACCGCACAGTACGTGACCACTTAGGCTCCAATGTGTGAGGATGAATTCCCTGTCGATGGCGAGCGGTGCGACTGTAGAAGGAGGCCGTTGGCATCATATCAAACAACTCCTCTGAACACACCCCATTGTACAGACGGTAGAACACACAAAGGGACGCAAAATCTCTTCTCAGACTTAACGGTTCTAAACCGTCTGTTAGTTTGGGATCATCGACAATCCTCACAGCGCGCCTTTGAATCGAGTCACAAGGTGCAAGCTGGTATCTAGGCGCTCCCGCCCATAGATGGCAACAGTACTCCATATGC
Organism: Hypsopygia costalis; assembly: GCA_937001555.2. Lineage (NCBI taxonomy): Eukaryota > Metazoa > Arthropoda > Insecta > Lepidoptera > Pyralidae > Hypsopygia > Hypsopygia costalis. The sequence continues at coordinate 16,942,134 of OW443342.2, forward strand.
GGCCGTACTTGAGCTTTGTAAAGCATAAGTCTCTGCCGCGGATTGAAGTACTGCTTCGCCCTGTTGAGCACACCTAGTTTCTTCGACGCCAGCTTGACCTTCCCCTCCAGGTGACAACGAAACTGGACATCGCTGGAGATTTCAACTCCAAGAATCCCAATGTTTTTGGCGATGGTAAGGGGTGTGTTAAGGAATTGAGGAGCCACAGCAAAAGGGGTTTTCTTAGCGGTGAACGCGCAGACTTGTGTCTTAGTGGGATTGAAATGAACCAGGTTCGTTCGCCCCCAATCGGACACACTATTCAGTGTGCTCTCGATCTTCGACACAAGCTGTTCGCGGCTCTCCTCCACCAGAGAGCGGGGAATATTAGCGCGGCCCGTATAATAAGCATCCCCGGTGCTGTCGTCAGCATAGCAATGAATGCTGTCAATGGACAACATATCATTGACATGCAGCAAAAACAGCGTCGGGGACAATACCGAGCCTTGCGGGACGCCAGCATTAATGTCCATGCTATCGGAGCAACTGCCATCTACAACGGCTCTAATGCTTCTGCAGGACAAGAAGCTAGCGACCCATTCGCATAAACCCTCTGGTAAACCGTATGCAGGCAACTTCGAAAGAAGACCACGGTGCCAGACCCGATCGAACGCCTTCGCCATATCAAGACTGACAGCTAATGCCTCACCTTGACTCTCCACGGCTGAAGCCCAGCGATGTGTAAGATACACTAGAAGATCACCAGTCGAGCGACCATGGCGAAAGCCGTATTGATGGTCGCTGATTAAGTCGTGCTCTTCTAGGTATTTCAGGAGCCGGTTGTTAATAACGCGCTCCATTACCTTGGAGAGAAGGGAGGTAACAGCGATAGGCCTGTAATTCGATGGGTCTGATCTGTCACCCTTTTTGGGCACAGGGTGCACGTTCGCAGTCTTCCACGACGACGGTACCTGCCCGGTGGAATAAGAGAGCGCGAAAAGGCGCGTAAGAACAGGACACAACTCAGGTGCACACAGCTTTAACACCACTGCCGGAATGCCATCTGGCCCACTCGACTTATGAACGTCAAGGGATAGCAATGCCCGCCGAACATCTCGTTGAGTAAATGAGATTTCCGGCATGGAATTACCACACCGCGGGATGGAAGGCGGTGCGGCGTCCCCGTCGTTCAAAGTCGAGTTTGAGGCAAAGAGATTCCCCAATAGATCGGCTTTCTCCTTTGCACTGTGGGCCAGACTACCATCCGGTTTGCGGAGTGGTGGAAAGGACGACTGACAAAAGTTGCCCTCGGCAGCCTTAGCAAGCGACCAAAAAGCACGGCTCCCAGATGGGTGCTTAGCTAGGCGCTCACCAATCCTGCCGATGAACTCAAACTTTGCCCTGGCAATTACTCTCTTACTGAACCTCGAGGCAGCATTGAACTCCCGTTTCAAGTCGGAAACACCAGGATCTCCATTAATACGAGCCGTGGTCCAAGCCTCATATGCAGCTTGCTTGCGAAATTTAGCTTCTTTGCAAGACCGATTAAACCACGGCCGCTTCTTAGCACCTGAAGTAGCCACCCGCCGGTTTGGAATAAATAATTCCATCCCAGCCAAAATCGTCTCCTCTACATCAGATGCACAGGTGTCTATATTTTCCGACCCGAAACAAAGCCGCCTCCACGGGTACGATGCGTAAAATTCACGCAGTCCATCCCAGTCTGCTGACTTATAGTGCCACATACGACGCCATCCGGTATACCGGGGTGGGTCAGGGCTTGCACATGGCACTTGGGTCCGGATGAGGCAGTGGTCCGACGAGCCAAGAGGCGCATCCACCGAGACTGTATACCCATCCGGATGTGTGGTCAGCAGAAGGTCCAGTAGAGAGCTAGTATGGTCCTCTATATCTGGTATTCTCGTTGGAGAATGCACCAGCTGTGAGAGACCATAGGCCAGAGCAAAATCATGAACAGACCTCCCCGCGAAGTCAGTGGACCGAGAGCTGAGCCACTCGGCATGGTGGGCATTGAAGTCTCCCAAAATCACTAACTCCGCGGAGGGGTACTTCTCAATGACTTTGTCAGTCGCCAATTGCAGGTGCTCGATCAACCGAGTTGTGTCTGCATCACCGCTATGAGACCTGTAAAGGCACGCGTAGATACGGGTGCGGCCGCCCTGATCCACGCGTACCCACAACACTGACAGGTCCCTGTCTTCAAGGCCGTGAAGACGTCGACAGCAAATATCGTCCCGGACGTACATACATACCCCGGCTCGACGTACAAAAGAATGTTCAAGTTTGTACCCGGGGTATAATAAGTAAGAAGTATCGGCCGGGCAAGACATTTGCGTCTCCGTTAAAAAAAGGAGGGTCGGCTTTGCAGTTTCGAGGTGCTGGTGAACTGCATTTATGTTTGTGTGAAGTCCTCTGACGTTACAAAAGTCCACGTCGAATGTGGATGAGGACGCCGCTGAAAAAACCTTCTTTTTTTTGTTCCTGGCCATTAAAAGGGGGTAAGAGGATTTTGAGAGAAGTTATTTCACTGACGGCGCGAGGGACAAGAAAAGCGCGGTGTCTACCCCCGCAGCACAGTGCAGGTAGTGCGGTTTGCTAGCGCGGCGGGCGGAAGGGCCCCCGGTCCCCCCCTGCTGCAGCAGCCGGGTCCACTCCGGTCTCCTCCTCCGGCACGACTACTACAACAGGGACTTTTCACAAGTTGGCGGTTCAGCCTCCCGGGGCGGAGATTAGGTGATCCCCGGGTTCGGGAACCCTACTAACCTGCGGGCGGCCAGCGGACAGCCGTTTCACCGGGTCTCCCTGACCGCCGCGCCAACACGCCGCGCCTACACCGCTAGCGGCGGTTCGACAGCCGCTGGTCCCTCTGCCGTCAACATAACAACTCCTCTAAAACAGCCCTGGTGACCTAGTTAACTCGCAGGAACACGGCATAGCCATTATGGCTGCGGTTTTTTGCCAGGTGGAGGTACTTCCCCAGTCGGATGCTGGCCAAGCCTGGAGCGAAAGACCACACTATGCCCCTCCCCCATCTGACAAGTAAAAGAGAAGCACAGTGTGATCCTTCACTGCGTCCTACCTCTCTTTCGCCATCGCCTCGTTAGCTGGTCGGCAGGGTGCACCACGTGCAGGTGAGGTTGGCTTTAGCTCGAAAGATGTTGATGAGCTACTTACACCCCAAATACAATCTAATGATTTCATTCTAACGACTTGAATAAAGTTTGTATTTGAATGATGTAAACAGATCATTAATTAATGAGGTATAAACAATATATTATATCATATAAATTGTTTGTTATTGATTATTACACTTTACTTCTGTCTCCGTTCTTGTGAAATCAGGAAAATGAATGTATTCTTCCTCAAAATTTTTACAAATCTCACAGGCACTTAATAAATAAAAAATAAATAAATTCTTTATTGAAACTAATAAACCAACAAGCAATAGGTTTTTTTACAGCCAAGTTTTTAAAATATATTATAGGTATAGTATGGCCGTACGTGGTTCCGGCAAACTAGAATAGAATCACTCCGTCTCTTCCCGTGGATGTCGTACAAGGCGACTAAAGGACATATGTACATGGAATTGTTATTTGGCTGCGATCTTCTGTGAGATTTCTCAGTTCAGTTTTCTCAGTTGGGCAGCCTGTTAGCTGCCCGACTGGGGAATCTCACAGAATAAGCTGTTACCTACCTCTCTTTATGTATTGTTATTTTATAATAAAACGAATGGTCATATATGTACTATTTTGCCAGCCGATTGGCATAAATAATGTCACGTAGCTACTAATATAAGAAATAATATACTTATATCTTAGGTATGGGTTAAAATTTCGAGCACGCTCTTTTGAAATATAATTACCTACATAATTTTAAATCTCGCCAACATTTGCAAACAAAAGATTCTATTGACTAATTAATAATCGAAAATCAAGTTTTAATGATTTTAAAATGCATGCTGGAAATTTCAATAAGATAAGCCATGCCTCCACACTCATATTCCGAGCGTGCACATTTGAAATCAATTAAAATTATATTATCGGCTATTGATTAGCAAATAGAATAAATATTTCGAAAACACGTTTGCCGAATAAAAGAAAAGGACATTTAAAAAATGTAATAAAATAGAAGAATAGCCGTAAAAGATATATGAATATTAAATTGCTTAATAAAACCTGTGCCGATCTGCTTAAAGGGACTTTTTTATGCGTGGGTTAATTATAGTTTTAATATAAAACGATACCAAATTAATATCGAGGAGCGGACGGATTAAAAAAATGGATCCGATATAAATTTTAATAATTTATGGCCCGTTTAATAGGCGTTTAATCTGGTGTCATTTTGAATGTGAATCAAGAATATTGGGATTGAAAAATTTTTGTGTTTTATTACGTAGTTGTCTTCGAATAATTTATATTGTAATTTTAATTTATTTCTCTGATTTGATAATTTTTGTTTGCAACTTTATCTGGAGCACTGCCTACGTCATACATATCCCTCGGCTCGTCATATATCTAGTTATATGTAAAACGTTAAATAGAAGTAAATAAATATAAATATTCTTGGACGAATTATTCACTGCCATCTAGTCCCAAACTAAGTAAAGCTTGTACCATAGGTCATCAGTCCATCTGGGAGAGGACCTTCCCCAACTCCTCTTTCCCTCAAATTTGTCTTGTACGAGAATCGAACCCGCAAATTCGGAGTCAAAGTGGCCATTATTACTTTAAATTTTTGGAATAATTTATATATTATTTGCTTAAAGCATGATTTCTTTTGACAGACCCAAAAATACAATCCGTACACCATTAGTTGTTTACAAATATTGTACGGAGGTTATTCGATTAGAAGTTTACGAGCTACCACCGTTTTATAGCCGGATAATGCGTGAAGCGGATCATTTTATACGACATATCATTTGATCAGATTAAATTTTATTATCTGCCTTTTTATCCCTGATGATTTATCTATCCGATTTAAAATTACACACAAATCCGATTTAAAAAAACTACACCGTTTTTGAAGTGAAACTTCTTTAGGTATACTTAACTTAACTTTGCTTCACTTTCTACACGCTAGACTTGGGGAGTAAGCTGGTGAATGCGTGACGAGAGCGTTACGAAATGTGTGATCGGGCGAGGCGAACGTAAGTTGAGAGGGTACAAGTAGAAGTTTACTTCAGTCGTGTGGTCTAAAGTACACGCGTTTTTTATTAACTAAACGTTATTAGAAACTACTTCAGCAGGTAACTAAAAATAACACTGTACGTAAGATGTAATATGAATTTAAAAAATTCTCCAAAACACATTGTAATTTCTACTCAAATAATACCTTAATTAGTATTGTTATCGTTTGCCAATGACACTAAATAACCATTATGCCTTGGTTCTGTAAAGTTACACAAGTGTATTGACAACTAATCACTATTCGACCCTTTTCTTGTTTTCAATATCACTCACAGAAAAAGGTCCATGTCCAACAATACAAAACCAATTCTCTTCAAAAGAAACCCAACAAGCGAATTCTGACAGTACAGTAAATATTTGAAGTGTCATTTTTATATGCAACCGATTGTCGAATCGGGGAATTAAACAGTTTTCGACCCTTTTCTTGTTTTCTATATTACTCACAGTAAAAGGTTCTTACTGACCATATCCAACAATACAAAACCATTTCTCTCCAAATGACACGCAACAAGCGAAATCGGACAATACTGCAAATATTTGAAGTGTCATTTTTATATGCAACCGATTGTCAAGTCGGGGAATTAGCATGTCGCCGTTGTGTGGCCAGCCTTATATGTGTGCAAACATCTTTGTTTGAGGTGGTGAACACGCGAGGGTTTCGATAGGGCTGGCATTTATATATTTTTATGAATTCAATTGCACCTAAGCAATGTAATATTTGTTAAATTGGTATTTTTTATACTTACGACCCGCCTGATGTGAATCGGTTATCGTAGCCATCTAAACGCTCGCAAGACGAAATATCGCAACATGTTGTCTCTTAGAATACTGAAAAGATAACATTGATTTTGTTATTATCCATATGAATAATACCTACATGACATCTTCAATCATTCTGTTTTATTTTTTTTAATAAACTTAGTTAAATTTTAAATATATAGGTAGGAAAAAAATGTTATATATAATATAAGAACACGCAATAAAAGAACAAAATGGTTTATGTATGTAGTACTTATTATATACCATAGGTACTTACTTACTAATAATTAGCCGAAATAAAAAGTGCAATTTAAGCTTGCGTTTGAAAACTGTATCTTTTGAATAATTCATATAATGATTACTCAATTCAAACAGTTAACGAATTCCGCATTATCAAATCGTACATACGAATATTCACATAGCTCAGAAGAGCACTCGACCGACAATGAAAAAGTTATGGGCCTCAATATAGACCTAACGGGAGAGAATTTGACAGATTATTTTAAAAATTAATTAGGATGGACTGTTTCTATGAAAATGAAGATTAATAATTAAAAGCAATAAAATTGCGAAATCTATCAACCCTATTCGCACACAAACCTACAGGGGACGTTGACCGCACACCTGCGCCATTCTCCCACACGGACAAACGTATGTGTGTGTGCGTTCATTAAGGCTGCACGGTGGAAATCTCGCCTTTTGTTCAATCCTCTCGGTCTTATGAAAACGACTGCTTTACATAATTTGCAAGAAGGAAATGGCATTCTGTTTTATACTGGTAGCTGTTTACTATTCTTATAGGACATGTGTGTGTGTGTTACTTTTAAAACCTTCGTTATGTAATGTAAATAAGTTATTGCAAAAAAAAAACATCATTCTAAATCTACTGAAATACATGTTGTTTAACACGTGGCCGTAGCCAGATGTCGCTAACTTGCATAAAATTTACAATGGGGCAAAATGGGTTTTTAGATTCCATAGTTAGTTACTGATTCTATTTTTTATATGGCTGCGAGGGTGGAATCAACTTTCGTCAGTATCAATTTGTTAATGTATGAAAAATTATATTTTTACCAAATATTAATGAGTACAAAAATAAAATTTGACGTATACGTGTCTTCGTACGAAAACGTGATATTTTTTTTTTTGTAAGATTCGAAAGTTCGGTAATACTCCAGTCAAATTTCCTCGAGTGATCACTTACTATCGCGGCCAACAGGTATTCAGTAGGTATGCCCAATAAAATTGCCTTATTTTCATCTACCTAGGTACGTATTAATTATGTTTAAAATGATTCATTGAACAGTTTAGTAATACATATATTGTAATAAATATGTAGTCATTACATCACTGCGGGCGCCGAATATAATTAATTTAACTATATCAAAAAGTAATTCACACGAATGCTCTAAACGCGTTAATTTTTTGCATGTGTGCGAAATTCTTATGCGTGCACGAAATGTAAGTTGAATAATGCGCATGCTATGTTTATGTGTGCGTGCATCGCGAGCGCGCGCTAATGTTCTTTGCACGCATTGACCGGTCAGTCAGTTATCGCGCCATGTTTCATTTAAGGCCCCGTTGACACTACTACTACCATTCGAAAATTACGACGAGGAAAATTCTTAATTTAATGTAATCTACTGAATTTTTTTTTCTAGTTTGGAGAAAAAAGAAAGTAGACACAGAATTTTACTGTGGCCAATAAAACTAACTTTAAAAATAATCTTAACAACTTTTGAACATACGCAATTTTTCCATACGATTTTTTTGTCAAAATATTTATAGCATAAAAGAAATGAGTCGTGATAAATCTAAAAAATGTATTTCTTTGCAAGAACTTATCTCACAAAACTAATTCAACTAAAACCTTAACACCTTTGCGTTTCCATTTAAGTGACGGTTGTCTGTGAATAGACATCTTAACCGGATTTAAATCGACAATTTATCGGTCAAACTGATTCGAATGACTGGACTATATAGCTAGCTGGAGACTATCTCAACAGCTTGTCGCCAAAACTATCTAAAAACGGAAAATTGGAAATGAATGCTTAGAAACATTTGATACTTCTAGAGAGGGTGTATATATCTCGTAGCCAAAAACTACGGAGCGCGGCCAGGCTTACGTATACGTAACATTTCCTATTATTTACTAACTTATATCTATAGGTAGATAAATAGACACTAAGACCAAAACTATAAATTTGTCAAAATTATTCAAATTATTTAAACTTAATAACTTCGCCAGCTTGCAATTGAGCTGCGTGGTGGAGTATGCTCTAAAATTTATGAATCAGATGTTTTTTCAATAATGTAAATATACGTACAATGTATTTACAAAATAGTAATTATCGAAGAGATATACAAGGAGAAATTAGTTACTTTGATTCTCTAATCGCACCTTTAGCTTCTTTTTAAAAGTAGCGACAGTACAACTCTCTCTAATATGCCCAGGCAGTTTGTTCCATACCTGTGCCTATATATACTCGTAAATGTCATCACAAATGATACCTGGATTACTTAATAATCGGCAAAATTCCAATATAAAGCAGATTTGTACAAATATCGTCACCCATTGAACCGGCGCTAATTCGCTCGAACCGGGTGGTCAATAAGCGGCTTAATCCCCGTCGGATAATTGCGGCCTGTAATACACGCTTTGTGGGCGGATTAGCCGCCCTGGCGCTCCCGCCTGCCCTACGATTGATTGCTTAGACAAATTATTATGTTTGTTTCAAATTGTACTCGTTACTTCGCTTGTGCCCGTTACTTTACACTTTAAATTGATTGATATTATCAAATTTATATGGAGAATTGAATTATTTATTTATTCCTTCGTATGTCTTACATATAATACATATAATTTCGCCAAACTGCATGCCAGTTTGATGGAGACTTGTTATGCACTCATTACATAAAGAACAAACACATATCGTCACATATATTATTTAAACATAATATGTTTATGATATGTGTTTGTTAATTATGTAGTAATAATTAATTGTCGTTATGAAAAGTTATAGATTGTTTATTAAAAAGAAATTGTCGAGAAACTTGTACTGGTGGTGTGACCATTAATTACGAGTGAAAAAAAAAAACAAATTTGTTTTTTTTATTAAATTTAGTTAAATTTAACTTGATAAGCTGTTGACGTTGAAGTATCAAATCTTGCAAGTTAATCCCACTTCTCAGTGTCTGATTGAGATAAAATTTGGCACATTCGTTTGGGTCTCATTACAATGCAAGATTGGTTACCTAAATGCCGTCGTTTCAATAAAAAAAATACGTATTATATTTTCACTAATTGGGGCGATTTATAATATCCACATTAACCACTATGACAACTACGAGTAATAGAAACTTGTTTAATACCCAATATTTAAAAAATAACTAATCAAGTGTTTTGAAAACCGTCATCAATTATGGGGTGTGTACAATACACATCAGTGCAAACACTAACACCTACCATATTGGAGCAATCGTCCCCTTGTGTCCCCTCATACATAGGCAGATAATGGAGCCCCAAAATGTTCATCTAATGGAGATCAAAGAGAGGGCGTGTAATCGCGTATACTTTGTGTATACGATAGTTAGGATGTGGATGTATAGATACTGGATATGGCATGTGGACTGCATTAGAAAAAAAATGTATAAAGTATGGACATTACTCAATTTAAGAAAATGGACTCTATGCCTACAGCTAATGCTCCTCTGTGCACCAATCTCTCGGTTATATCACAGAATTGCGAGTCTCTCGCCCTGTAAACTAACCAGACAAGAGGACCTTTACCCGTCCAGGTCTTACACCCCTTTCGCCAGCAAACAGAGTACTTGGGCACTCCAGTTACCTGACGGCCGGCAATTACCACCGTCCTTAGATAGCAGTATCACCAGATTGATTCGTTGGCAGCGACTTTTGTAAAATATAGGCTCTTGGCTTGAAGATTTTTCAAGTCGTATTTACGACTTGAGAAATCTTCAAGCCGAACAAATGTTCGGGATCACCGTTGGGGGAAGTTGATTCCACAACTTCACCGTGCCTGGTAGTTCTCGCGTGATAACTATTCTAATCTGGTAGCGTTATTATTATCTGTTGTTCACAATACTTTTTTGTATTTTCTTTTTAATCAGTGATGTGATTGTGGAAAAATACTAGGTCTGTGACCACCTTTGGTATTATTTTAGTGCTCGAAAACATTGAACTCACAACCGTCGCCCGTATAATAAAACAATACGTAATTAATTTCCTTTGTCTAATCAATCACCCACGAATTGTTGTGCAAGAATTAAAACAACACGTTTTCCACATACGCTTATTCGATCTTGAATTTTATCCATTTGCACTTTCTGGTCTGCTTACTGTCTTCATGACCTCTTTCCTATAATAACCACTTAGTTTTACCAAAATGTCCACTCCTTGAAAATTTCACTTTACAAAAAATAACCACTGTCTCTAAACGTCTTCCTAAAAAAACATTCACTTCATCCACCCTAAAATTAATACTTCTCTAGAATTGCTACCGCTCAACGATTGATGATGACTACCGCGACTGACATGTATAGAAATTCTGATTAGAATGATTAAGCACATTTACTAATACATAATCGACATAATTTTCATTTGTCGCATCCAGTATCTGACTGTACATTCACGTATCCATGCGTTGATGACCACAACCTATTGTTTTTGTCGATTACGCGATTATTTGCCCGGAATAATTCCAAGGGTGGGCATTACTCGGTATGTTGTTTGGGCATTGGGCAGTGGGTACTATGTACCTTTCAGATCGTTCTAGTCCCTTTAGTGCTTAATCATATAGTAAATGAATCCCAAATAACTCCTTTGATATACCGTTTTAGTATATACTGATTCCTGTTTAATAAAGGTCGTCACACACTGAAGCTATAATGTATCTTAAGATATCGTGGCGTTCTTAGAAATCGTGCTGACTCGGTCACAGAATTGATTACGTTCTACTAATTTACATAAATTTTTACTATTTCTAACCAAATACAATGTCTTGATAATGCTGTAACAATAAATTTAACTCAACTTACGTTGCAACAATATGCAGTATGGTATAGAACAGCTACTGCTATATTTGGCAACCTAACGCGAGAATTGTTTTGAAAGTTCATGTTTTAGCAATTTTATCATTTTGATATCACTTAGATGGTAAAAAAAGCAAATGATCCGCTTCTTCATCGGTGAAAGTTTGCAAAAGCGAGTTTGTTATTCTTTCATGACTAAATCGCTAATGGGATTTCAACGTTTAGTACAGAAATTGCTGAATCCAATGGACGATTATATGTAGTCTAGTTTCCAGAATTTATTGCGGGAGGAAGGAGAAATTGGCTGAGGTGCGTTAGCTATAAGGTTTTCTCAATTTCTGTGGCGGACCGGGACTGTGCAGATGAAATTATAGACTATATTCTATTCATCTATTTCACATGTAATGTTTAAAATTCAAAAATTACTAGGTTCTTGTAGAAACAAACAGAAATTTTGGTTCTGTTCATTACATGGGTCAGTTAAATTTGGTTCTTGCGAGGTTTTCACAACCAATGAAATGCAAGTTTATCGTCCAATTGATCTCACTGTTATGGAATTCGGAACATATCAATCTTCCAAAGTGCCGAGTGTTCAAATGAAGTGTAATTCTTGGACAAACATCGGGCAATGGGAAGCATTTAGCGCGTCGTCGTTTGCTGCAATCGAAACAGAGCTTGATTTGATTCCAGCATCCAGAAAATATTAAAAAGACGATTTATGAATTCAATATAAACAATTTTTTCTGTTTCTCTTAATGTTTCTGCCGTTATTCATGATAAACACAGGCTACCTACTTATACAGACATGCGATCTAATTGCGTGCGTGCTTTGTGATTGTACGTGCAATGCTTTTTTTTTTTAAATAATTTCGGAATATGTCACTTACATTTAGCATCTTTAAAATTATGCTTTTTAAAAAGAATGTATAATGGGTAAATTAAAGAAAATACACATATTACACAATATTTTTTCGTGTTTTCGTATAATAATATAACTTAAATTTTTCACTGCGCACTAATATAGACTTCTAGAATTTGGGAATTTTGGCACTATGCCGAAAAATATCTAAAACTAAAAAATAATAAATCAGTAATATAATAATTGTTTCACTAATTGCTTTTGAACCTTAGTGCATAGTTTTACCAAGGTGTACTCCTACTGCATTGCCTTTACGTTGGAACTTGTATAAGTTATTAGAAATCTTAGTACCGGCCTCTTTCGTAACTTTTCAGAAAATAATAATACCATATAAACCATCGAAGTTAATTCTGATGCACAGTAACTTAAATCTCTCATTAGGGGTATTTCCAAAAACTTTAACACAGTTAATCGCCATTTGGTTCCATACGATTGTGTTAGTGCCCATTAACTGAAATCTGTTGGGTACACTTAGATTTCGTCACTGGACAACGTGGTATCAATTGAGGCTTTGTTTCGGCGGCCAACGCCCCTTGGGCACTTTGCTGTGTTTAACTTTTAATGCCGGTGTGGTTTAATTTATAGAAAATAGCGTTTATAACTGAATTGAAAAAATAAAGACATAGAAAGCTTGATTTGGATTCTGGATTTCAAATTAATTTGTACGCACTTCAATTAATTTATAAACAGGCTTCAATTTCAAATTATTATATTATTTATATATTGGGGTGTAAGTGGTTCATCAACATCTTTGAACCAAAGCCAACTTCACCTGCACGCGGTGCACCCTGCTGACTGACAAACGAAGCTCTGGCGAAAAGAGAGGTAGAGTGTAATTGTAAGCTACCCGACTGGGGAATGTACCTCCATCTCACAGAATACGGCAGCCAAATAATAATTCCATTGTGGGTTGTTGTGTTCCTGCGAGTGAGTGAGATCACCATAAAAGAAGGAGATGCTGCGTTGGTAGCAGGGGTGGCGGCGCGCGAGTGATATTTTATGTTGCGACCGTTAATATGGCTACGGTAACCGCTTCACATCAGGCGGGCCGTATGCTTGTCTGCCACCCGACGTAGTATAAAAAAAAAATATAACATAGATTTAGTGACACGATCAGCACTATATATGGATTCTATAGTTTAGATTTAAGTATATTTCAACATTATAGTAGTCAGACTTGATGACTTGAGAATAACTTTTTGCAACACATAATTCTGACTTATTAGTAGTAGTAGCTAGGGCGTGCGTAGATCCCTCTCTAACATAGCTAGGGGCTAGCTTACAAATCTTCATGTTCTTGTTCAGTTTCTTAATTACTTGTGAAATAAAAGAGCATTACAGAAAGGATACACTCAGATAGTTTTTTTGTTAATTTACTGATTTTTCTACAATGTAATAAACCTTTATACGTTTTCACTCATAAATTAAACCATACAGTGGCAACATTTGTTTGCCTCATTACAGCTCCGGTTAAAACTGTGTTACGTACGTGAATCGAACCCACACCTGCCGCCTCCGCGTTCACTCTCTCGACACTTAATTATTCACTGAACTTCATTTTCTTTTCAAAATATCAATTTTTGTTATAATCCGAGTTTTAAATAGGTTATGCCATCAGTAGCGCATAAAATTATAATATGACTATGCGTTCATACCTTGAAAATTTAATATTCTCAGAACAAGATATTTTTATTTAGAGATTGGACCATTTTTTGTTGAATTTGAGATTTTGCCACAATTTTACTAGGATTATAGTCTGTCTACAATGCATTTTTTCATCAAACCTGTCTGAGATTCCTGTGGCGCAAGAAACAGTCTTTATAAGCATAAGTTTTTAATCTTATATTTTTATTTTATAGATATTGATTTTAACACTTTAGCACCAAACCAAAACGGTAACATATTACGCTCACGTTCTGCAATATCATGCTGGGGTTTTGGATATCAAGACATTGGCTAAAAAGTTCTATGAACAACTCTTTTTTATAATTGCCTCCAAAGATTACATGATCAGATTTTCCCAAAAAATGCATATTCATGTTTTATCTGGATCGGCAACATAGGACACCGCTGATGTTCCTGGCACTCATACATTATGGTAACTGTTTACCAGCGTCCTTATTTTGTTTAATGCATATAACAATGAACAGTTAAAATTAGCCAACAAATATTGTGTTGACAGTTTCTCAATGTAGGTACTTTGCCAAGGGGGATGGAGGGTGATGAGTCAAATTGTAAAGCTACAAAATTCATACTAAGTTTTACTGATTAAATTCGTTGTGAGTTTCAAGGCAGCCCTAGTTTTTCTTCTAGCATTAATTGAACTTCACAGTTAATTTTCTTGGTGGTCGTCGTTGTCCCGGCTTCACAGAGAGCATAGTAGTTGGGCTGTCCGATAAAAAAAGACATTATGCAATTTATGTCAAAATACGTCCCAAAAACAGTGACTAGATTGTACAAATAGTCATAGTTTCTAAAAATTACACTCGTTTTATGATGACACTTATCAACGGTTTTCTAATTTATGGCAAACGGAACGCCACTGCAGCAGTTATTATAGTTTGTTATTACGATACACCATTGTATGGAAGCAGGTCAACTTATCGAACAGTTTCGTGCGAATACACTAATAGATAATGTGGTGCATTTTACGACCCTTTGATGGAAAACTTACAATGTATAAGAAATTACTTGAAACCTTGGTTACTTTGTAAATTACGACTATTTATGACTAAATCTATGTTATAGAAAGTAGCATTTGGTAAATAAAATACACTGTTACGGTATTCTAAAAGCGGAATGAATAGAATATAGGTAAATATATATTATAGTAGCGACCTAGCCTAGTTTTGTACGGAGGGAATTCTGATAGATTATAGAAAGGCACGCCAGTAAAGCTTCCAATCGACTTGATTTTTCCCGATAATCGTCACATTTCTGCCTATTTACAAAATATGTTAACAAATTATATACCTAAACCTTTTCTACCTCCGTTCATTGGTGAAAAGTGTATGAAAATCCGTTGAGTATTTTTGAGTTTATCGTATTTAGACAAACAACTATCTGTACGCGGCGTGGAACTTTGTTTAATATATATTTATACTTTAGTATCTCATAAACAGCCCTAACGAGTTAGATAATAATTTCTTTAATAGCATTCTGCTTATCAAATGTATCTATGGCGCCTTGCATGAAAAAAAAAACTATTTTATGTCAAAAGAAAAAAAAAACAAATAATAATGGGACAACCAGCGAACCTCATCCTGTTTTGAAATTCGTTATTAAATTGGTTCATTTGCGAATTAGACTAAATGCATCCTAATATTATCTCTTTGTTTAGTGAAAACTCACCCTTATCATGAAAAATGGCATTAAAAAATGTTCCTGTCAGTATGTTATAAATTGGTAAGGTCGCGACCTCAAATGAACAAAACACAATCGCCCATCGCCCACAACTAATATTTCGCCAACAAACTCAATAAGTGTAAATCTATGGTGTTTCCATAAATATCGATACTATTTCTTGTAAGATCCCAGTTTATTTATAAATACACCCCTTATATTACCAGCTTGAATTATTGCAAGCAATTTGAAATTGTCTTCAGGCGGGCAGCGTGCGTGGTCATACTTTATGCTACGTTCACACTGTGCCTATCCTGCAATCCCGTATTTTACCGGTACGGCTAAGAGCGCGTCAAGTTTGATACATACATATTTGTAGCTCTCGTCACAAAAATTAGAAGCTAAAATCAGTGTACAATGCCAAGCTTGATATGGGTACTTAGCTATTATAATATTTAGTAATAGCTTCCATTCGCGGCTTCGCCCGTGTGTACTTTTTTTTGAATAAACAGTATCATTTGTGTTTTTACCTTTGAAAAAATGTGTACAAAGTTTCATGATGATCAGTTATGTAGTTTCGGCGTAAATGCATAAGAACAAACTCACACACACATTCACATTTATAATATTAAGTAGGGACTAAAATTTTACATGGTTTGGTATCTTATAGCTACCCTAGTTAAGATTAACGAACATTATTGCTTCTCGGTTCGGTGGTGTTTCGTCCTATTTTGGCTCCGAATTATCCAGTAAAAAAGTACCGGTCGGGTGGTAGTGTGAACACAGCTTTAGTATAAGGACAGCCGACACTACACTTGACCATCTAAACTGTTATTTAATGTCGAGATCTACGCGTCTACACTTCTTACCACTGAAAATTATGCCTTAGCCAATAACATAAACATGTGTTATTGGTATGTTATGTGTTTCTATGCATATTATTAGTATATAGAAAGTGTTATTATTAATGTAATAGCATTGTTATATTGTTAGAGATTCAACAAACCTCAAATTGACCTATAATATCGTTCGTAGTCGAGTTTCGTTTTGTAAACTAGTGAAATAATTGTTGGGTTCTATGCACAAATAATTCTCATTTTTCGCTATATAATATCAAACCTAATATAAAGACTATAATGGCCTAGGCGTATTAGTCGACCGCGATCACGACTGCGACTGCGACCGTGGTCGCAGCGACCAACAATTTACATGACTAGTCCCGCGACCAGCTGGCCGTCCAGTGACAAGACCGCACTAGAGGCAGCGACCAGTGTACGGTGACCGAAACTGCAAAAAGAATAAATATTAACTAACTAAAATTCTTCCCGAAAATTCAAACAATTTTATTTTACATAATCATACATATAACATAACACATTCGAAATAAGTATTTACACAGTGGTCATAAAATTCACAGTGGTTCGTTTTTTACTACGTCGGGTGGAAAATAAGCATACGGCTCACCTGATGTGAAGCGATTACTTATCAACGCTTGCAACATTAAATATCGCTCGCGCGTTGCCACCCCCGCTGCCAACGCATCAGCTCACCTCCCCTCTGACAAGAATTTGGAACTGTTTGTATGGCGTCGCACGCACACATGCTCATTTACGTTCTGCACAGATGCCATTGTTTATGTAGTAGTAAATAACGCGATATTTGTATGTACCTAGTGGCTGGAGTGTGCCGTAGTGCTATTAAGTACTTATACCGTGATTGTAGCATGACAACGCAGCCGAAATGGCGGCGGCAAAATTGCAAAACTATCGATATACTAATCGAATAATTTTTCGATATTGAAGTTATAATATCACTAATATTAATATAGAATCTAAACAAATTACCTCATTACACATTTACGACTTTGGCCTTTATATGTGTGATTTAAATACGCATTGTTATTAGACAGATGTAATTGTACAATAAAAACCTGTGCAAATCGATACACGAACAATGGTCTATCAGGATCGTCCGGTACGTTTCAGTACACCTTGGCATATTTAATGGCAATTCAGTACATACATTGATTTATATCAATCGTGATACAACAATATAAAGCTTGTGTAACCTTGCGGTCCACGTAATGGACGACTGTAATGGTGAATAATCTTTTTTCGCGAAAGAACTTGGTACTTTGATATGTCTTTTGACGTAATTTGTCTTATAAAACCATGAACACCTGCTGCACGCACGTAAAGAAGCATGACTCATTGTCACGTTCCGACTGAGTCGAGCGAGCAAGCGAGAGCGCGGAACAAGCGATAGGCCCGAGTGTTCGGCTTGTGACGCATCTATCTTTCTTACACTCTATCACCCGATGTTTTCATATGACGTTATGACGTAAAATTATGAGTCCGTAAACCGACTTTACAGACAACCAATTTTCTTTTTCGTGTCGGGGGCCCACCACTCATTCCCACCACTGTGTCTACTGTATAGCCAGGATTAACTGCGGCGATCACAAAAAAAGGCAATGAACAATGAAGTCCACTACAGTCCCGGGGGTAAAACTACGGCTGCCTTGGAACTCACAACGGATTTAATCAAAAGAAATTAGTAGGAGTAGAAGCTTTTGGAATTTGACTTCCCCTCGGCAATGTGAGAGACAGCCATATGAAAATTTGATATGTCTGTTTTGGATCCGTGTGTAAGATTTTCCAAAAAATCTTTCCTAGCTGAAGTCTACGTCATGATAGTACATTCCAAATTTCAACGGTATCATTCCAATGGTTTGATCTATGTTTAGATGGTAGATCCGTTACTCACTTTTTATTTTTGTATATTAAGTAAAGCTAAAACCACAAACCCGCAGTTAAGTAGTATGGTGAAGTACGCTCTAAACCTCTTCAATTATGGGTAGACCCGTATGACAGCAGTGAGATGAATACCGGTAGAGTCCGATGCGTAAATCAATCTGAGTTCTTTTCGAGTGCAAGTCCCTCACCATTAGGCTAGCCGTATTCTTGTTTCCCATCCGATGTATTACAAAGAAGTTATTTTTATTGGATTTTCTAACTGCAACTCATATTAATATTATTCAGATCAAGCAAAATACGGAAAGTGTCCATCGTCAGGTTTAGTTTGATTTCTGCTTATTTGTTCTGATAATAATTATTTTGCTTTCCTGCAGCGATACATTAGTTTCTTCCTTTTATAATCTAAATCTGTATAATTTCATCAAATCGATGACGCTGATAATAAACTTGAAACTTAATACCTTAATTTCTAATAATAGAAAACGGGCGATCTTGAATACTACTGATGTACTAGAAGAAATCTCACAAGCGCTGAGGTCATATCGATAAAATGACTTGAATGACAAACTATATACTTCAATCGATGACATTGCGGCAAACGACAATGATTGGTGCTTATAAGTCGTAAAATAAGCAATGCAGTCGTAAACTTGATGCTTGCTAACTTAACAAGTAACATCGTTCGCTATCAAGATAGCTGAGCATTGGGCATACAGAGATGCAATGTAATCGATTATTACAAAAAATATCGATATGTATTCATTTTATATATATTTATATATTTTTTAACAATTTTTATTTTATGAAAATATAGGCATATCATTCTTTTCTTCTGGTTCTTTTTGGAATTACGTAAAGTTTTATACTATAATAAAATTATGAATAGTATGTAGTTAATACGACAATATAGCGTTTTTAGATTATACTAACACAGTAAAAAAAAATATAAAGTTTCCGTAGTGTCGGATACTCGAAAGCAAAAGTATGGAGAGCATTTGATTTCGACCCAGTGCAACCTAGAATTTAGGCAACTTTAAAAAATTTAAATTACCCTTTTCTAGCCTAATCTATCTGTGTTGGATATATCAATAAATTATTTAAGAAAAAAGGCCCGCTTCTTTTCTATGCTCGTTTGTCTTAGAGGTAAAAAAATCGATACCTACATATTATATTTCGATTTGAAATTATTTAGTTTCATTCCAAACTTCAAATGAGTTCTTTTTGCTTAACTTATTTTGCTTTTCTACATGGGCGGTGGCGATTGCTTTCCATTACGTGACCCATGTGCTCGTTTGGCCCCCCTCTCATATAAAAAAAGTTGATATTTTATCGACTTGCGAAAACACATCACTACGAACAATGTTTATGTGTTTTTCATTGCATGGTCATCATAATTTGTTATTCACTATGACAAATGGAGATTTATAGCTTTGTCCCAATTTATTTGAAAACCATTGAAGGCTTTTCTACTTTGTTATAAACGAGGTTTCCAACTTCTAATAATATAAAATACCTACTTACGATTTTACTATGTACATCTAATCAAGCAAAATTATATGTTGTAAAATATATACTGCTATACAAGATATATGTTAAGTGTTGATGGGACTACTATTTCTTCTTTATTGACCTTTGAGTAGTATTACGTTTAACCGTGTAAATACTAGAGACCTAGTTTACATCTAGCTTTCATCTATGGAACTTAAAAATATGATTGATCTTCGACCAAAAGGCCGCTCGTCTGACGACGGAACCGGAAAGTCACTGGCATTCTATACCACGTCGGTGCCAAATAAGCGTACTGCCTGCCTGAACTAAGACGGTTGCCATAGTTTGAAGACGCCTGCTGTTTTGGGAGTATTATTATATCTCTACACAGGCTTTACATTCCTTCCGTCATTCGTTTGCGGATCGGCAGGGTGCACCACGAGCAGACATTATTGGCTTTAGCCGTAAAGATGATGGTGAGTCACTTAAACTTACCAGTAAAAGTTATATTATTTCTCATCATCATCATCATCATAATCCATTTTAGTCTCAATACAGGAGCACGACCCTCTCTCGTCCGTCCTTGACGGAAGGAGGATTTGGCCTACACTCCCCACGCGCTGGCCAAACGGGTTGGGGAGGCCTGATCGATGTTTGATAATGTATTTCCCTTAGTCGCCTTGTACGACATCCACGGGAAGAAACGGAGTGATTCTATTCTAGTTTGCCGGAAACCACACGGCCAATTATTATATTATTTCTGATATTATTAAAATAGAGCTTCGGCGAAAGAAGATTTGACGAGCTCGGTGGTGGAATGACTAGCAATGGCCACTGTAATTTCGATCCGTATCCCTGCATAACACAAATATTTATGTGCATGAACATGTCTGTCTTGGTCTGGGTGTTTTCTATGTATTATATGTATGTATTTAAAAAAATGTATTTAAGTGATATATCAGATATGTAGTACCCATAGCACAAGTTTTGCTTAGTTTAGGCACAGTATAAGTAATAGTACTACGTATGGCCAGTCCCTGCCGCTCTTTCGTGTCGACCTCACCTCCCCGCTGAGACAAATCTGGAACAGTTTGTATGGCGCCGCACGCACATACGCTCATGCGCGCTCTGCACAGACGTCATTGTTATATATAGTAGTAATAAACGACGCGACATTTGTATGGAGTGGCCGGGGTGTGGTTTAGGTCTAGACGGCGGTGTGTGGTTTGTTCCAGGAATATGTATGTATTTCTTGGAGACTGCACGCATTGTATGCCATTACGCTTTTACGAATCACGAAGTACTTTTTCTTATAAAAATATTTTGTTATAATATTTTTTTTCTACGATTTTACGAAGAAGTCGATGGATGTCACAAAAAAAAAATGTTTTTACCAGGAACTCTCATAATGTAGAATTTATCTGAGAAAAGAATTAATTTCTGGTTACATCACCAGTATTATTAACACATGTTGATATTTTTCAATATTTATTCATCCGAGCGGAAGGGGAGAGCGGTAATTGGCGCGCCACAATGGAGATTACGCAGCTTAGTGTGGTTTTGTGATTCAAATCGGGCCCAGTGGGCGACTATACCCTGTTATGATAATATTCCTGTCATTTCATAATAATTTGTCCAGGAACTGTGTGGCCGTTGCGATGCCCCTATACAACTGTTTTGTAGTAATCAGAATTTGTAATGCTTCCTTATGAAGACGGCTGACCGTTTTGTTCCGTTGGTTATATGTGAACATCTTGACTTGTTTATTATAAAGTCTTTCGAGTTTATTATTACTTTAGTATTTACCATAATCCTTGTGACTTATTATTCCATGGTACCTTGTGGACAATTTAGATAAAAAACTATTTTTAATGTCCGTCGATCGTGTCTGTTAAATCCATTTGGATTAAAAGACTATTGGATTAAGGGGTTGAAGTAATAGAAACATCAGAAAAAAGGCAAAGAAACTTTTCTCATACGTTTTGTACGAAATGAGCCGTCATCGTATCGAAACCGGGTTTCGATACGAACTTTGTACCAAAAAACTGTTTCCAAAAATTAAGGCTAAGAACGCTTCCCTGTATAACAACGCGTAAGGTAGCTGCCATTGGCCCGTCTTAAAATTTCAATGTAAATACGAAAGTGTGTAGATCTGTTTATAATATAGTCCTGAATACTGCTATATGAATACTGCTAAACAGGCTAGAGAACATCAATAAAAACAACCATGTAAAATATCACCTTTTTCTAGCAAATTCTTCTTTATAGCATAGTTCTACATAGTTATTTGGGTATTTTTTTTTGCAGTATTTTGATTGCTTTTCTGTGCAGTTTTTGTTTATAGTTGGAAAGAGTCTCTTAGTATTTTGTTCATTTCCGATATTGCAATGATTTTTCACATTCTATTTGCACGCCATTTAATTTTATAGACTTCATCATAGTATGTGAATCACAATTCTACTATCTCTACAATTAGTAATTTGATGAAATAGTGTTAGTTTGGACACCGAAGTACACAAACAATTTCGAAGTGGTTACATAGGATAGTCGCGTAAATATTACTCACATTATCCGCATTTAATGTAAAATTATGAGCGTCTGCCGAACGCTTGACTGTGGCTTGACTCTTAATAGCGGCAACAGGCCATCGTTCCTCGCATCAATCTTCTCGATCGTCACTGTCGACTCGGTCTCGCCCCTCGCGATTAATCACACGCGTTTTCGATTAGCGCCGGATAGCCCACTAAAAAACAAACGTTCCAATTACGAACGATCAACGTGTATCATTTATTTTAGGGGTTATCGGGTACCTAAATTGAAGAAGGTTTGATATCTGAGTCATTGTCACCAGTGGCGAATGGATTAGAATGACACGCGTTTTCGTTTAGCGCCAGATAAACCACTTCCAAACAAACGTACCAGTTATGAACGATAAACTTGTAACATTTGTGTTTGATGTTAGCGGGTACATGTTCTATTTTTAAGAAGATTTAATATCGGAGGTATTGTTTGTTATCAGTTCCGAATGGGATGCAGAATGGAACACTGAAAGGAATTCGAAATAGTTCGTAATATTGATTCTTGCAAATCACGTCTGGCCGGGAACAAGGATACCGCTCATGAATATAATGTTAAGCTTTAACCGCAGCTTGTAAATGCATGAAATATAAGAAGGATCTCATAATTCTGAGTTTACTCAGACTTTAGCGTTTACGCTACGGAGCAGTAGGAAATAACTTCGTGCTGTAGTTGCTGTGACGGATAACTATATTCCAAAATTTAGCCGGATCTGTCTAGTGGTGTGGTGTCTTGATTTGATCGACCGCGTAATCGATTTAGTTAGTCAGAGTCAGGCCATTTTCTTTTGTTTAAATATCGCTTTTTACCACAAAGGGTTAAAATGATTCGTTATTTTTCGCACGCCCTGACCTGAATGCGTCCATTGCTTTAATGAGGTGTACAAATATATTAGGCGGAAACAGGAAGTGTCAAATGGCGTTTCGTTGTCTGTGGCCGCGTCAGTTCTACGTAGTGCTAAGTGCCTCGATGTAATTGTTCGGCCAATGCAAATACTCTGTGTTTGATCAATGTACTGAGGCGGGTTATTCTCAGCTTATCATTGTAGATGACAGATTATGTCCCTTGCCCGATAATGGTGAGGTAGAATTTTTTAGGCTTTTTGGTTCTCCTGTGTGGAGTGAGAACTATTAAGTGCAATGGGAACTTAACTTAAGAAACAATTGAACGGCGGATATATTACAGTAATTTGCTAATGTATCAGTTCAATTCTTAAAAAAATATTTTTGAACAATTTACACAACGCCATCTAGTCCCAAATTAAGCGCAAAGCTTGTTCAACTGATAAATGTACTTTAATACATTTTTTTTTGTAAATACATACTTATAATACATAGAAAACACCAAAACCAAGACAAACAGACATGTTCATGCACACAAATGTTTCGTCTTGTGCGGGAATCGAACCCGAACCTCGGAGTCAAAGTGGCCATTGCTAACCATCTGACCACCGAGCTCGTAACTTCTTGCACAAAAACACTGTCTTTCCGACTGGAAATTCCTCTACCTGAAGACCGCAGCCAACACCTGGAAGGTTGTTTTGTTCCTGCGAGTGAGTGAGATTACCAATAAGCTCATGTGGACTGCAAGCATTCATTATGGTACAATATTCCTCCCCACCGTAGCCTCTTCGTATCAAGCAATGCTGAAATGGCATAAAAATGTTTTTGCTGGCTTGGTTCCACATATTCCTTCTGTTATGTATATCATCTGACCCACTGTGAGCATATGAAACTCGCGAGTTCCGCACATTCCCTCTCGGGTTTGTTTTATTGGTTGGATCATACGGGAATAAAGTAATAGTTTTCTTTTGATCCATTTAACTGTAGGCAGTATATGACACTCACAAGTTTCATATGCTCCCTGCTAAACAAACAAGGTTTTGCTAAAAAAGTTGCGATTTGAGAATAACCCTAATAGTGCGGCGCCTCGTTTGGGACATTCTGCTCTTGGATGTAAACCGGACGAGTTCGACTTGATTGTTTAACGGGTTTCTCGTGTTGACATTGTGATGTCAGAATCACTCTTTTGCGTTTAGTGATGATTTGATCACGTCGAGGGACATGTCAATTAGATTGCTTTCTGTCATCTTTATTATAATGCTAACACGTTTTGCACTAAGTACTTCTAATAATACAATTATAAAAAAAATATTGTTGTACATATCTGGATAGCGCATTACTCTGTATAACAACTAGTCGGCGAGTAATCATGATACCCGACCGTGATCAGTACTTGTATTAAATACAGCGGGTGGATGATTTACTTGTAGGTGGTGTGATGTGACGAATCTCCGAGTACCTATATACAAATTTTGTCAATTAAAATTTTAATCATAGAAAGAGACTTGTAACATATTGTACTGCAATGTTTTAACTTATTTTTTTTTATACTTCGTCGGGTGGCAGATAAGCATACGGACCGCCTGATGTGAAGCGGTTACCGTAGCCATATTAACGCTGGCAACATAAAATATCGCTCGGGCGCCGCCACCCCCGCTGCCAATGCAGCATCTCCTTCCTTTCTGGTGACCTCACTCACTCGCAGGAACACAACAACCCTCAAGGGAATTGTTATTTGGCTGCGGTATTCTGTGAGGTGGAGGTACATTCCCCAGTCGGGTAACTTACAATTACGCTCCCTACCTCTCTTTTCGCCAGAGCTTCGTTTGTCAGTCAGCAGGGTGCACCGCGTGCAGGTGAAGATGGCTTTGGTTCAAAGATGTTGATGAACCACATACACCCCAATGATTGTATAAAAATTATACTTTTGTCTATAATTTTTTATACATTTTGTTATTTTATACTTATTTAAGTTTGGAAATTGAAAGGATTTGTGTTAATTTATTTGTTCTAGGTACTCGTTCATGCTTTGTTGATCCTGTTTGTGTAACAAATAAACATATACCTAAGCATACCTCCTCGTAACACAAATCTTGTCAAAAATGCTTGTATGTAAATGTAACTAAGAGATTTATCATCGTTTTGTAAACAGATGATTCTAAGATTTTGATTGTAAATTTTAACAGTGGGCGCAATTTTCTACTTCTAGACAAAAATAGGTCGCTTATGTATTTAGCAATATTTACCTAGTATTTACCCGTCCAATCAAGCGTTCACCTTTTATCGCTACATATACATGCATTTTATCTCTACTTGCCTTGCACATTGCAGTTAAGTGCCGGATATCGCTGCAATTATTTGAAATGACACGTTTCGCATCATGGGTGTTCGTACGTAGTTCTACGTATATTTGCGCAGAGAAACATTTTTTACTGGAAACAGTTAAGAAGATGTTTACCGTTTGGTGATAGTTAATGTTGGTGTTTTGATCGCGTTTTCTTTAAACTAATATAATTTTGTCATCTCTGGACATTTTTATAACTTTCCGGGATTTTTCAAGTTTGAAATGGTTCCTTCTTAGATGATATCCATTCAAATGTAAGAACAGTTGCATTTACATCTAAGGTGTATTCTAGTCATACATTTTATTTCACGTCAATGCATACGTATTAAAATTCTCATTACATATTTACAAATGTATTTATAATGCTTTTTTTATTAATAACTTATATTTTTTGACTCGGTCAATCGGCCCAACATTGTTCAAGAGTCGTGGCGGAGAAATAATTCGATACAACAATTATGTGGTCCGATAACTATTCATGAGCAAGGTTGTGAATTTACTAGGTTTAATGCAATTCCTATGTTTTGTCCCGGCATGCGGGTGCACGTGGCCACTGTGCGCGCACCGTTACGATACTTCCTCGTTGGAATATTAATATGTCAATTATTTTTTTGTATGTTTAGAATAGACAACAGTATAAGTACCAATCTAGTCTTTAGGAAAACAACTATGGCGAGAATAAAATGAGCCGAGCAATAAGTTACCATTATATAATGTGTGAGTGGAGCCTTTGGTGTCACAAGCTTCCCTAGACTGTGATGAGTGCTTATTTGGCAGGTGTACGACCTGCCTGATTGCTGTCATCTTGTTTGTCATCCTAGGCGTATTAAAAGTACAATAAAAAATGTTACCCTAAATAGATTACACAAAACTGACACATCTAATAAATTAGAAATAGATCTCATATATAAAATTAGTACATTGTTCTCTAACACCGCACTAATTTTACACGCTGAATATACAAATAACATATAATATCTTTCGACATCAACCCATAACCATCCCACTGTTGGGGTCTCCCCTCAATCGAAGGAGTTCAGAGCATCTCCACAACGCTGCTCAACTTTCTGGTTGGCGGAGATTTTTACTCGGGTTTCTTCGATTGATCTTTACTCGGGTTTTTATACTCTGATTCGAATACCAAATTCCTAACTCTTAGACTACCTAGCGACTAAAAGTAGTCTGTAACTACCTACATATTTGATAATGTTTATTTAGAAAAAAGGATGGTAATCAACCGAGCATCTAAAATTATGCGATTAACTTCTTGTTGTTGTAAATATCTATATATGTTGTAAATAAATAATAATAAGTTTTACTAATTAGGCCACTAAAGATGATATCATCATTATCAGGTCATATTAATCTCCATTACAGGAGCATGACCCTCTCTCGTCTGTCCCAGACAGGAGGATTTGGCCTACAGTCCCCACGCTGGCCAAACGGGTTGGGGAGGCCTGATCGATGTTTGATAATGTATTTCCCTTATTCGCTTTGTACGACATCCATGGGAAGAGACGGAGTGATTCTATTCTAGTCTGCCGGAAACCACACGGTCAAAAGATGATATAAATATACCAAACGTAAATACCTATAAACATACTAAACTAACATTTACTAGTTTTCCAGTCGCCCATCTAATCATTTTTAGTGGCTCATGCTATAAATTCCTTTAGAAAAGATTCCTTAGAGATGGGATAGGATAGTGTAAGTGGCTTATCACTAGTTTTTTTATGACAGGGGAGCAAACGAGCATGTGGGTCACCTGATGGAAAGCAGTCACCACTGCAAATGGATATCAGCAACACCAAGGGATCACCGATCCGTTGCCAGCCTTCCTTTCTTTCTGGTGACCTCACTCACTCGCAGGAACACAAATACCCTCAAGGGAATTTGTTATTTACACATTTACCAAAATCAAACTCGCCTACACGTGGTGCACCCTGCCGACTAACGAAAGAAGATGGAGATAATTCAGAGATTTGCCTCCGTCTCCATACTTTATTTTTCTTACTAACTCATCACATTTACTTTGTGCAGCCAGTTGTAAAAACATACTTTCAGAATTAAAACGTCCATGTTCTTTAACAAGTTACCTTGCAACACGACTAAGTCTTTATTCAAATCAACCCATTAATTTTATTCAAATAGGCTTTTACAATCACTTACGAATCGCTAAGTTCTCATTAGCTTTTAAATAATGCACATTATTAGTCAATGAATACAAATGAGTTACAATAAAATTAAAGATGAGTTACAATATCTGAGCTCATGGGGAGGTGTTATGTTGGCAGCGAATTAACAATTAGTTCCTTATATATTCGGCATTACCCTCTATAAGGAACGATGATCTCAAAAAAGCGGCTTGGCGGAAAGCATTCAGGAAGCCCTATGTTCGGCAGTGGATACATGCTGATGATGATGATGATATTCGGCATTGAGGTGGAGATGGATTTTCGAGTCAGGCACGATATACGGGATCACTTTCTTACAAAATTAATATAGCAAACTTCAGTAGCGCTCTAAAAATAGTAAAGGATATTATTATTAATAAACATAATGATAATTATTAATAACATTATTGTGTATCTCTTGTTACAGCTCTATGAAATCAGTGACGACCCCCAACGCAAAGAATTTCTGGACGACTTGTTCTCCTTCATGCAAAAGCGTGGTAAGTACATTTTCCCACATTTCAAACAGAACGTTATTAAACATGTTTTGATTAATCCTCTGTAACAATTGATGTTTCTTGTAATTTATCATGAGTCTAAATGCTCCATTCACGATCATCGATTGAAATGATATGACGCGTCCATTTGAGTGAGACGATTGTATCCACACAAATAGTTCCATATGAGAGCTCTTCACATTTTGGTGGTTAGATACAAATCAGATATAAGTTAAATCAGTCATTGCTTGTATAAACGGTTTTATATTGTGGAGATCGGTGGTTCTGTGATAAGATCGCAGATGATTGACGACTTCGAGCCATCGTAGTAGAACTTTGAGCTATTAATGAAAGTTAAAAGTGAATACTCAAAATAATATTAGTATGTCATATTCTATAATCAATCTAAAACTCAAAACGCGTAAGGTTTCAAGGTAGTTTGGTGAGATCTTTGTTGCAGTTGCATTAGCATTACATACAATTAACTATGTGGCTAATTTACAAGTACAAAAAATATGTGCTACACGTTTTTTTTATATTATTGTCTAATCAGTTTCCTTTCAATAAAAGTAGTTTTTACTATACATGTATAAAAAGAAATAGAGAGAAAACAGTAGTAATTAATTTAAAATCTATTTTGTGCAAATTAATCGAGCTGAAGTGATTAGCTTAAACTGTGTTTGTGAAGAGATTGATCTAAGTAAACAAATGAACAAAATAAGCGATGAGTCACTCGAGAGTATTGTAGATGTTCGATTAGAAAATATTGGCAAAATCTTATGATGAAAGGCGATGATTACATGTATCTACTCGAAATTGATGAGTAATATTTTAATAGATGCATAAGCGTGATTAAGCAGTGTCAAGGACAAAGCAAATAGAGGACTAAAATCCACCTCAAGAGAAAAATTTACATTATTCTATATGTACTAACACTAAGTAAAATTTTTATAATTGCTTGTCTACTATCTACTTTATGATACCGTCATACATATAAGATCATGCGTCGTACCATAACACAGGCTTTCACATTAAACCTTTGATAATTAATTACTGTTATAGAAGTGTTACATACAAAATGAGTGTGGGAATTTGCCATATGGGCTTAATCCATAAAGATAATCATTATATTTTAAATATCATAATAGAAATAATTAACCAGGAGATTTCGATCGCCTCGAGCGTCGAGATCGTGCGCGGGCGCGTGATTGATAACTTCACATCTCTCTCTTTCTTTTGTGTGTAGTTACATATTTGTTGTCTTCTTCTGGCATTAATTGATCTCTGTTGTAAATGGCGCCATCACTGTCGCTAGATCGCGGTAATTTTGTTGTTAGTCAAATCAATAGTTATTGTTGCATCATTATTATTTATAGCATTCAATTTTGATTATTCTATTACATTGATACATACATACATAACTAAGTACATATACTTGAATATATACATTTTTTTGAGGAAATATTTGAAGATCACAAGACGACAAGTAAATACCTGTTAATATATGCACGGAAAGTTGAAATATAATTTATTTCATGTTATTGAGAATAATTAAACAGCTTATAAGTAATATCTAGATACTGAAGAAAAATATTCTTGTATATAAACCCAAAGGTAAAGGTGACTGACTGATTGACCTATTATATTTTACGTTAATTTCTGTCTGTCTATCTAATTCACCAAGTGCAATCATTCTTCAATTCATACATTAGATTTTATTGTATACCTATAAATTAACTTAAGTCCAGACAATTCGTAACAAGTTCGAAGTGTAGTAAAATATGGCGGTACAGTCAATTAGGCAGATGTCATGTTCAGGTGTAACTGCATTAAATGTTACCACAGAATCGAGTGTAATATTTCAAGTGTAGATATTATCCTCAAGTAATTACACGTTTGACAAAGTTACGATAAGGCATGCTTTAGTAAAAGAAATAATAGAATAGGTACATTTGTGATTGTTTTATTTTGTATATTTTTGACTTATCAAAGTCAAGTAAAATTTGCATAGATTTTTACCATAAAAATTAGTCATGACTTCTGTTAGAATATTTAGGCATTGTTATAATAAATTTTATACACTTAGATTTTCTGCAATTTGTGCCATATTCACTGTTATAGATATTATTTCTTTGTTCATAAAACAATTTTTGTTTTGCGACTTGGTAATAGGCAGCCTCCACACGTTGAGTGTATCGAGCTTCGCCATCGGGCCGGCCTTATCTTGGTCGGAATAAATTATTATTCAATTTATCACATCCGAACGTGGCCAATAAACTTCTGGTTGTTATTACGCGGAATACGATAACACCGAGAACTAATCGGTATTTGATTTTTAAAGAAGATTAGAAGCTATTAAAAAATAATAAAAAATGACTTACAGCACTTTTGTATTAACGCTCGATTTGCATTAAATTGCTTGCATATTTTTCTGGAGTGGTTCCTGTTGGTTTTAAATTCCCTGTTGCATAGAATGTGAGTTTATAGCTCTGCTTATATTCTTTTTGTAGTCAAATATTTCTTTTTTTTTTTTTTGCATTATACTTAAAAACCTACATCGCTACAGAACATACAACCGTACACATAATGTCTTTGGTCATTTTTTGTCAAAAATAATATGCTAAAACGTTGGGTATTTGAACGCCGCAGGGCGAACGTCTTAAATTAGTAGAATTAATTTATCCGAGCCAGGTTAATCTCGTATATGTGTGCCTCCATCACTCCGTCTCTCCTCGTATTAATAATGTTTTATCATTTATTATTGCTCATGAGTAATGAAAGTTAGCCCGCCACGCCCCGCGCCTTCTCCGCACTCCGTCTTCGTCTCGTGTTTAAAAAAAAAAGAAATTAAAAATATAGTTTTTTTAATAACCTCCTTTTTATTAACCTCCGACGTTTAATTTAATGCTAGCGACAAACGATTATGTAAATGTTTATCAAGTCGAGTATAGCTTGGTGGGTGTTCCGTAATCGATTAGTTTTTTGATCTGCTTATTTTGATTAGTTGTGAATTGTGATTGCAAATAGAGGATTGCGTTCGATTTATGATTTAGGCACATATTTGGTTACTTGACTAACGATTAGTTGTGATTAGTCATTGTTTTTGTTGTCGGATTACATGAGCTAATTTCTTTTATTCTAAACATAGCTAACGAAGTGGAAACATATTTGTTTCATGTTTGCCCACTAATAAGATGTATTAAATTGTTTTTTTTTTGTTTTATTAAGTATTTTACTTTCTAATTATTTATTAATTTCTGTTGACAACTTCAACATGATCATAGATTGTATCTGTGAATGAAAAAAAACTTTAATGACGGCAAGTTATTTTTTTATTGAGATATTATCCTTAGTCAATGACCATGTTATTGAAGAAGATGAGGAGGGGAGAGGGAAGGGGGAAGGCTAAATCCGTGTAACCACGTGGTCACCTCGTTAGCAACTGATTGATCGACCATCGGCCCGCTTCTGACTTTGCCAGGTACAGGGTGGTGTTGTCTCATAGGTGTTTCATCATTGATATTATTGACTGATACATAGATTTTTGTTACGTTACAGAACAAAGTATTATCAAACTTGTTCTATAGATCATAGAGACGTGATGTTGTTTGTGATATCACCGCTACATCAAACCCCGGCCACTCCATATAAAAATGGCGCTTTTGCATGTAGTAACCAAATGACGTCTGTATACGTGCCTATGTTTGAGTGACGTTCTCTAGGGCTGACATTATTTAATTATTAGTCGGACATGTAAGGGGGTGTAAGTGGTTCATCAACATCTTTGAACCAAAGTCAATCTTACCTGCACGGGGTACACCCTGCTGACTGACAGACGAGGCTCTGATGAAAAGAGAGGTAGGACATAGAGTATTTTTTAAGCAGCAG
Organism: Hypsopygia costalis; assembly: GCA_937001555.2. Classification (NCBI taxonomy): domain Eukaryota; kingdom Metazoa; phylum Arthropoda; class Insecta; order Lepidoptera; family Pyralidae; genus Hypsopygia; species Hypsopygia costalis. The sequence continues at coordinate 16,973,958 of OW443342.2, forward strand.
ACTGACGAAGTACCACCACCTCACAGAATACCGCAGTCAAATAACAATTTCCTTTGGGTTGTTGTGTTCCTGCGAGTGAGTGAGGTCAGAGAGGATGGAGTTGATGCGTTGGCAGCGGGGATGGCAGCGCGCGAGCGATATTTAATGTTGCGAGCGTTAATATGGTTACGGTAACCGCTTCCCATCAGGTGGGCGTAGTGAAGAAAAAAAAAAGACACTCGGGGAATGCCGCGGTAAAGCTATTGCATAGCATTTTTTATCAACTAATGCTCGTTTGCTCGTTCATCCATCCATCCATATCCATTCATCTATCCATCCATTCATCCACCCATCCACCCATCCATCCATCCATCCACCCATCCATCCATCCATACATCCATCCATCCATATCCATTCATCTATCCATCCATCCATCCATCCATTCATCCACCCATCCACCCATCCACCCATCCACCCATCCATCCATCCATCCATCCATCCATCCACCCATCCATCCATCCATCCATCCATCCATCCAACCATCCATCCATCCATCCACCCATCCATCCATCCATACAGCCATCCAAATCCATCCATCCATCCACCCATCCACCCATCCATCCACCCATCCACCCATCCATCCATCCATCCATCCATCCATCCATCCATCCATCCATCCATCCATCCATCCATCCATCCATCAATCCATCCATCCATCAATCCATCCAACCATCCAACCATCCATCCATCAATCCGTCCGTCCGTCCGTCCGTCGATCCATCCATCCATCCAAATTGTTTTTTTTTTTACTTTCCATGTGTTGAGACATCCATCCACTGCACAAATAACTCTCATCTTTTACATACTCGCATATTATTCTAAACTGAATGGAGAATAAAATACAAGCGACGTCAATTCGTACGTCGTGGCATTCCTTGCGAACGGTTCCAAATCGGTTCCATAGGGGAGGTGAGGTCGACTAGTGAGAGCGGCAGAGAGTGTCCATACTGTACGTTAGTACTATTACTTATACTGTGGCTACATTGTATTCCAATATTTTCTGTGCAATTCTTTTGGTAAATTGCCATAGATTGGATCTAGCATAAATCTGTTTTTTTTTTACGTTTGGATATAGCCCAGTTGATGTGAAGCGGTTCCCGTAGTATATTAACGCTTACAACATTACAAGAAGTATCGCTCGAATATATTCTTCTTCTTCAAGTGCCATATTTTACCGGAGGTTGGCGATCATCACGCTGATGGGCAATCAGCGTGATGATCGCCAACCTCCGGTCTCATCCCAAGCCGCTGTTTAAGGTTTTTCAATCATGAGGTGCGGTGCCTGGTCTTCGGCGACTTTGTATATTTCTTTGCGTTCCAAACTTGAATGTATTATAAATCAAGAAATCAACTGACTGCCTGAATGAACGTTCTAGATATATAATTCTAGATTATTGATGGGTCTTAGAAATTGAACCAGGCACAGAGATTCTTTAGGAGGCATAGGCAATTATCAATCACCATAATTCGCAACTACAGTTTGCGCGGTGAAAATTGTCGAAATTAGTCGCCTTTTCTTCTTGCCTCAACTTGGAGATCAAAGTTGCTATGCCTTCTTAAGTACATATTTTTTTTTATTTGTTACTTAATGCCAAATTAAATGTAATTAAAAATCTGCAGTACCTAAGAATAGTTCTGGAATTTTGGAGATAAACGTATTCGTCATTTACCGAAATTTTCTAGGAGCTAAGGGAACATTGCCGAGAACTCCTAACTACTACTACGTTAGTACCATTACTTATACTGTGCTACTACTGAATATATACCTATTGAAAAAATATTCGTAGGTAGGTGCTTACCAAGTAAAATGTGATTGTGTATGTCGTAAGGAAATACGTACAAAATACATTCGTTGAAGCCACAATTCACCACCAGGTAGAGATGGGCAAAATAAATTCCAAGTAAGCACATATAAATGCCCAATATATGCGCAGTTTTTCGGCATAAATAGAGAATTTATATGTACTAAGTACTTATTGGAAATTTACCGTAAATGCCCGCAACGCATCTCTACCTATAGATAGTTAAGTAACGGAAGAAAATCCTTATTATCATAAAGTGATCACCATGTAGTTCCATCTATTGTTTCACTTGTTAATAGCGAGTGTGGTATAACTAATAACATCTCATTCGGATTCATTTCCCGTGATTAATTATCTGTTTAATCGATATAAGATGTTGTGCCAACAGCCTTCTCAAGTTTCTACCTTAAAGCCCAATCCGAATTACACTTTAAGATGATAAGTGTTGAGTTTAAATTGCATTGTCGTTTAGTCTATGATAGATTAGCTTAAAGAGTTGATCTATCAAATTTTTTTCGTTTCATTGAAGCCTTTGTTAGAGTTTTAATTGGTGTCTTAAACTGGCTTGTAGTTAATTCGATTTCGACTTGGCCCCACTAATTTGTTTTTGTCTGCTTGCTCTTTAGCTGGACGAGTGTTAATCTAAACTTGATTGATTAGATGATATTCGATATTATGGGCGGGTATGTTACTCCGTTTTGAAAGGCATGTGGATTTAATTGTCCAGCGAAAAAGGTATTTTTTGTTATTACCATTTTTAATTAGAGAATGTTCGTTAGTTTGTTATTGATCAATAGTTTTTAGTGTTCTTTTCAATTGCTCAGTAATGAATAAGTTTAGCTCGTTTTTTAAATATAAGTACAGGTGTTTGCAACAAAATGTACTCCGAGAATTTCTTTACATCTGGTCGCCTTATTTACTCGCAGAAACACAACAATCTTTATGGGTACTGTTGTTTGGCTGTGGTGCTCTGTCAGACAGCTGTATTTCTTAAGACGGGCTCAATATATTGAAAATAAAGAAATGCTCTCACCTAGGATATACCCATCTCACTCTACTCTCATCTACCTTTCACCAGAACCCCGATTGGTTTAGGATTCTAAGACCTAAAAATTATGCCTGCAAACGAGCGAGCGCAACGATTATATTTACACGGAAAGTCATTCTTGGAAATTAATTGGCTCCAAAACCACTGAACCGATTTTGATGAAACTTGTCACAATTAAAGACATCGACATGCTTGAGGTTTGTGTCGAAAAAACATTGAAATCGATCATGGTCTTCACGAATGATCATCAAATACATTTTCCAATTAAATCAATGGAAAACATACACTCAGCGTCTCTACTCGCTCCACTCAACCTCGATTTCGGCCCCGTGGGCTAGAATCCGACCTTGTTACTAATGTTTTATCATTCATCTAAATTGTTTTCGTCGTCCATTGACCCTGAATCACAATAGCTATTATTACAACCCTTAGTACAACTATCACGTATGTCACAGCCCCGTTTTAAATAACACAAGATTGATGAACTTCTCTGCGATCGGAATACCTAAGGGCGAAGATTGATTATTGTTCTGACGTATAACGTGCGGAACCAATGCAAGTGTTTGCAGCATTAAGTGTTTTAATAAAATAAAAATATTTGATATATAATCAAATATCTTTTTAATAAAACGAAGTCTAAAGTTCATCAGACAACAAACAGATTAACAAATTTATCAATTGATAATAATGGATCACATTTTGGCTAAGGCATGTCAGTGGTGTTGAGGCACCTTTTAAATACTGGCCTCCGCCAACCCGTAGCGAGCAACGTGGTGGAGTACTAAACCCCTTCGTTTTGAGGGGAGACCCGTATCTTAGCAGAGGGATAAATAAGGGTTGACTAGTACAAACATGATCAGGTCATAATAAGATTTTTATAGAGATGTACCTCGTGTGATTGTTGGCCTTTTAGTTGGCGGTTCCTAATAATGAGTAGAAACAAGGCTTTCGGCTATTGATATAACCTGTCATCGTAAGATATAATCATTTTAAAAAATTACAAAAATGCTGGCATAAGCACGTTGTTCATCCTCAAAGAAACCTCAACGGAATTTCAAGCCATCACCCCTTCCTATCAACGTCACTACATCACTAGACTTTGTGACGGTCATCTCGCGCCAATAACGGTCTGAGTGCCGCTAGTCACGCGGTCGACCCGCATTGCGAGGTGGTATAAAGTATAAGCGATTAGCGAGATTGAAATTTCATAAATACGCAAGATTTGTTTGGTTCTTTGTAATCGATAAACTGTGAAGTTTCACTATTTATCGATGTATACAAAGTAACGTAGAATTGTAGAAATAGCTTCAGTAGTTATTTAATAGATTTTTTGTAATTTCTTTTATCGTAAAATAACTGCATTTTCAAATACAAAGTTGAAGCAAGCCAAGCTGCTGGCGTTGAACTAGGGATAATAAAATATTTTGCTACACATTTCACAGCGCTTAATTACTAGAAGGACACACTTTCTCTGTTTTCCACACTGTAGGGGCAAAATTATTTATAACTAAACAAAATTAAATATTTAGTAAATTCATAAAAAGATCTCAAAATGTGATAAACAATCCTTGATAGATGATAAACAAACATTGGTGGTAGTAAATATCCATTGCTGGGTAACTAGCTGCTATCGGCTACCAACTGCTAAGCATCTAGGTTGAATGCCATAAATGGCGGTTTTTAGACTAGAGTCTTGTACCAACCGAAATAAATCAAGAACAGTAGGCAATATATTCATCGGAATAGCACACCATCACTACACGAATTATCGGTTACGGTACGTATTGTAGTTGTAGAGTAATATATTTATAAATACTGCTGTAAATACATTTTTCTTATTATTCTTTTATTTCGCTGACGTAAACTTTATATAGATAATAGCTAGCTTGTTCATAGCACATGAACACATTACTGAAAAATAAGTAGCCCATATGTTAACACAGGTTATACACGATCGGTTTGCTAAACTTTACTTAAATCCGTTCAGCTTTTTTGTGTGACCGACTAAGACAAATTCAAAACCTATATCCAAACATTCGCATTTATGTATTCGTAAGAAGGATGTAGTAAGTAATGTGCACATCTAAAACATAGAAACATTTCTAATAGAATCGCTACTAGTTCTTAAATTAAACCACTATGACAAAATGTTAACTATTTTATTTGACGTAGGTAACTATTTATTCGATGGATGAATAGCAAAATAAGTATATTTTTTTTTCGAGGAGCTCCATGGCGTCGTTGCGCGTGTCAGTCTAATCGAACACGCAAGTTAAGCAACGCGACCGCAGCCTGTCCATATGTGGATGAGTTTATTTATCGCGAGCTCTTCCGTTCTTCGGAGCTGTTAAGCCATCGGTCCCGGCTGTTGTCAGCAAATGACAGTCGTTAATCCAAGTTAGTGGCCTTTAGGAGGCTTGAAAACTCTGGCCTCCGCGAACCAGCACTTGAGCGCAGTGGAATATGCTCTCTAAACTTTTGATTGAGGGGAGACTCGTATCCCAGAAGTGGGAAGAATATGGGTTGAATAGTATTTGCCCACGGCATCACTTCTATAAATTGCTTCGAATTTTCGTCTGCTTAAATATATTTTGTTTCGATCATATTCCACGGGAAAAGAATTGATGAGATAGCAAAATACAACGAAAGAATACAATCGCATTGATGTGTTTAGCTTAAAGTAAGGGTAATACGATGCTTTCTCTGTAATAGTACAGAGATATCATCGGATTATTGATATTTACTCATCGAAGGTAATTTAAGCTCGCTTTCACAATCGACAAACATTAATTATTATATGTACACAGACTGACTTCTGTATTTAGAAGCTACTGGTTTGTTTGCTCACTATTTTCCATGAAGGGGGTTCCCTTAAGAAAAATATTTTTATTCGGATAAATTAAAAAGTTGACATTCCATTTACAAACACATTCTATAAGATGGCGTTACAAATAATATTAAAGAAGGTTAATAAAAGAAACAGCTTTTTCATTTCAACAGATTCCTTTAAGATTATGATCGATTATTTTCGTCGTGTTTTCACAGTGTCGTGAAAAATGCTAGAGACGTTCTTCGTCGCGGTCCCTAGGCGTATCGGGATCAAACGCGCGTCGGCAGCTGCTTGATTCTTAAACAAATAAAAGTGGAATTAATCAACGTTCCACTAGTGATGGGAGTTATGATTATTATAATTTTATGTCATCATGTGTCATGGTGGGAAAAACATGTTTCTATGATTTTATTCAAATGACTGTTATCTTTTTTCTGATTTTACCTTAAACATATTGTTATACTACGTTGGGTCGCAGTTAAGCATACGGCTCACCTGATGTGAAGCGGTTACTGTAGCCATATTAATGCTCGCAACATGAAAATATCGCTCGCGCCGCCACCCCATCTGCTATCGCAGCAACTACTTCGTTTGCTTTAGTTACAGTTCTTACTTATTTTCTAAACACAGTATCGTAAACTTCATGTAATTTTAATTTTTTATCAAGAAAATTCTATAGTTACGAATTGATGAGTAGGAATTAATTTGAGATTAAATGTCAAAATATAAGCAAATATTATATAAAACTGAGCTCATCAATGTCTTAAAATACTAATAATAATTTCATCCACAATCACAAAGTATGCTTACCCAATCATACTTATTTTAAATAATACCTTCAAAAACTTCAAACGCAAACATTAAAAACGACATATAGATGTTGTTGTTTTATAGACAGAAAATATATCAAAATGCATATTATAAGTTATCGATATTGCTCATAACACTAATGTGACGTCTCTAGTGAACGCAAATGAACTGTTCCCATGTGTTTCCTGTAAAGTGGTGCAGATACGATGATAATCTGAGCGAAATGTGAATTAATATATCAAAGTCCGAGTCGAATCTCCGCGTTACACATTTTAATTTAATGAAATCGTCGGCCGCCCGTTTACGACTCTTAATATATTTTATCTCTACCTAAATTATTCCTTTGTTTCTGCTACCAATAAAAACGTGAATTTCTTTGATGTTACAGCGATATATCAATTGCATTACGTTTTTATGTTGGAATGTAACATTTTGTTAAATTTTTATTGTGAACAAATTACAAAGTTTGATACAAATTTTAATGATGTATAATCTATAATGACACGTTTAGTAGAGATTTTTATTACGTTTTAGTTATATGGACCAAAATTGGAAATCATTTGACTTCCGTGGGTGTTTGTCTATCGCAAGCTTCGATGTCATTGCATGTACGATTTGAAATTTGACATTTAATAAAAATATTATGTACCTAATGCTCTAGAACAACCTTTAACAACCTTTCGTATCATTGAAACTCTAAGAGATTCAACTTTGGTTACCATTTACCACAGAACGGCACATTAGTAACAAAAAGTGATCATTCATGATTTTAACATTATGCTTGCGAACTTTCGTTGTGCCCGCGGACCCGTGGGTTAGGCTTGTTAACCCCGGTTTGGGAAACACCGCTCTAGGATACGCGAAAATAATAAAAAAGGATGGACAAAATTTTTAAGTCTTATTTTTATCATATTTTAAAAGTACTTTAAAACCATGCTGTGAGTAAAACCACTGTTTAAAGTACAGATTAACATTCAGCGGATCGTGCATGATGTTGCCGTAACAAAACCTTCTTTGATTTGCGTTTGAAACAATGACGCAGACGTGAATTAGTAAAAAAACTATTTTTTTTATAAACATTATTTGTAGTATTGCTAATCTCTTGAAAAATCATGACGGAAATAAACATGTTCGTATTGTTAATCAAGCAATCTTAGATCAAAGAGCGGTGTTTAAAATATAGTTTAATGGTTGGTCATCATGGTGTCACCGACCCTCTAAACACCCGCCGGCCATATATTACACCGCTAAATTAATTTCACAAATGTATCACTAGAAAAATAAAATAAAAGATATTTTGATTTGATGCAATTTAGAATACATGTAACGCTTCATTCTGATATATTCACGTGTTTAATTTTATCGTGAGATAACTTTTCGAACGATGTCGTACATAGTCTGCCTAGCGCCTACTGCTTTTGTATAGCGTGGCAACAGTAAGGATCTGGAACAGTTTGTATGGGGCCAAACGCAAACACGGTCATTCACGCTCTGCATATACATCATTGTTTATGTAATAGTCAACGCCCCAACATTTGTATGGAGTGGCCGGGGTGTGATACGGTATTAAAATTCGAAGTGAACCCGTTCTAACTTATTGGAATTGGATTCCCAAAATGCACTGTGCTTGATACCACGTGCGTGTTTAATCGATTACGTTTAGGTGTCGATTTCGTCGCCGACTCATTAAAATGTTCGCTATTTATTCTCATGGTTCCGTACTTCAAATCGATTAAATACTAAGTATATTTGCAAATTTACGCTCTAAGTAATAAGTAGAATAAGTATCTGCATGTATTGTTCGTCACTTTTGAAGACTATAGGAATATGTGTTTAATTTATTTAATTACAATTTAATGACATCATAAAATACAGTTTTTATACAGAATAATGCTATAAAAACAAATCAATACAAATTTGTACTTAAGTTTGCACATAACACATTAATATTCTAATCAGACCATCGCCTTATTTTTTTAAGAACTACGAAAATATAACACTTGAAGGACAATTCGCGTAATTAAAATACTTATAGTCAAAATTCAGTTTTGAACCAGTCTCGATCTCACAAATGTCACATTTGGTATCCTTATATCACATTACCAAACTCATATAATATATATCCTATTGTATATAAATATAATAGGAATCGCACGTACGATGTCGCGAAAGCTATCCTCTTCATAAACGTGTCTTTTCAGAAAAATAAACGAGATTTTCTACAAAAAAAAACTACGCTACGCTTCAGGCAGGCTATAGCCTATATACCATTAATAAAACTATGACCTATTTATTGTTTCGATAACTATTAATTAAAAATAAATATATATTAATATATACTATTAATATTTAAGTCGATAATAGAAATAAAGAAATTCATAAACCACGCTTGTCACTGTGGTTCTCGGACGGTCCTAAAACTAAAATCTTGGACCGCATTTTGTATGAGCCTATTGTTGGTCTGTCCGTCCGGATCAAATGCGCCCATAAATCATATTTGTCGTAAATTCGACGCGACATACAATGAAAGATCTCTGTTCTTATTTGAATATTAACATTATTTTGTGACACGTTTTATGCGCCTTTATATTAACACAAAAGAACTGTTATTGTGTACATGTACTAAGTATGTTACAATTGCAAAAAACATTTTTGTTCATATTTTTAATTAAAAAGAGGAGTATTCTTATAAGTCATGATTGTCTATAGTATTACCTGCACAAGGTTTTAGATGAAAGTAATAATAATAGCTAGGCCGGATTCTAGCCCACGGGGCCGAAATCGAGGTCGAATGGAGCGAGTAGATTTGCTGAATGTATGTTTTCCATTGATTTCAATGGAAAATGTATTTGATGATCATTCCTCATGACCGATGACCCTGATGACATGACCGATCAAAATTTTTTTTTGAGCACTAACCTCAAGCATGTCGAAGTTTATAATTGTGATAAGTTTTATCAAAATCGGTTCAGTGGTTTTAGAGCCTATTCATTTGCAAGAGTGAGTCTTCGGCGTATATTATATTATTATTGCTTTCAATATTGCAAATCTGCTTTTTTTATTTGGGGGGGGGGGGGGGGGGGGGCAAACGAGCATTTGGGTCACCTGATCTAAAGCAATCACCACCGCCCATGGAGATCAACAACACCAACGGGTCGCCGACACGTTGTCAGCCTATACTCCTTCCTTTCTTTATTTCTGGTGACCTCACTCTCTCGCAGGAACACTACAACCATCTATTTTCTTTACTAGAATATTAAATTTATATGTGATATGTGATCCCTTTGGCTTTAGCTACCTTAACACCATCATTTGTACACTTGCGAAAAAGAGAGAGACAACATTTTTACCTAATTTCATCAGTTGGCACAATTGTCGCAACCGTCACATTCGCTTTCTTGACGCGAACTAATTGCTAGGTGCGACAGTTGGAGCACCTATCGGGTGTTAGATTCCGCGGCTTTAAGTCCGCCATTGTACTAGTGGTCATATAAGTGTATGTATTACTGTTATAGTGCAATAAAGATTTACAAACAAACAAACAAACATACATATAATATCATCATCATCATCATCATCAGGTCAATTTTAGTCTCCACTACAGGAGCACGACCCTCTCTCGTCCGTCCTAGACGGAAGGAGGATTTGGACTACACTCCCCACGCTGGTCAGACGGGTTGGGGAGGCCTGATCGATATTTGATAAACTTTTATATTATTATTTACTGTTTACTGTACTCTTAATATCAATGACTGCAAATTGTAGTACGTTTTTCACCTACATATTTCTTAGTGTTACAAAATGTAATGTACTTACTTAAATACAAAATCATACATATTTTTGTATGCGTATTCGCAATAAGTAGCTTTATTTCGAGGACCTCAAATGTATTAGTGTATCACAAATTGCTCAGTTGCTATTGTTGCCGGGCCACACATCAACTTATGTTTACGCGACAAGCACGTACGTTTACTTTGTCGCCGCGACATCACACGCGACATGTCACACTCTTCTTACAATGCCGTAGAGTCTACAATCCGATAGCAATAGTAACGTTGGAGGGCTAGACTATCAGCGAACTTGTGGTTAATTTTAAAATTCGACGTGTGAAGGGAATTTTATTGAGGGTTTATTTAGAACTTTGTAACATTGTTGGTATTTGCTATGACTAGTACTACGCTAAAATTCTAATAATTTTTTTAAACGTTTATTTTGTATGAGTTAAGCCATAGATTAGTTAGAGGACTAGATAGAGCAAACATACTAATAAAATACAGCGTAAAATTATACGCCGATTACGGCATAGATGAGTCTTCTAGTTGTAAATTTAGTCTAGTTGACATATTGCGTATAGAAGTATACATTTTTTTTTATTTGTCTAGTGAATCGAAGCTGTCAAGGAGCATATAGGAGGTACATATAGCGATCGGTATTTAGTGGAGATTGCGGAGACCTATCATTATTCTATAATTATGTATTACCGAGATGCCAATTTAGTGAACTTTTTTATACCACTAAGGTGGCAAACAAGCATTACCTACCGCTTCATGGAAAGCGGTTACTGTAGCCTATAACGAACGCAAGTAATGCCAGAGGCATCACATGTGCATCGCCGCCTCTGTAAAATGATAATCCCTTTCTCTATGCTGTAGTCTCTTCGGAAAACCTGATCAGGCTGGTCATTCCACAGCTTGATAGTACTTCGCAAAATTATCATAAATTCACCGCATTGTCTTTGAGGATAGGTGTTAAAAAGCAAATATTTTATGTTAAAATCAATTTGGTCATTAAAATAAGAACCAGCGACAACTTCATCGGAGGTCCTTTTAAAAATGACCAATTTGTTATCTACCAAAAACAAATCCGTGACCACCTACGTGTCACTACCTTTTAAAACGTATTAAAATCAATTTTAAAGCTTTTATTTATGGTTTAACTTCCTTCGAAAGGCGTATAGTTGAACAAAAAAGTGATAAGTCTTTGCGATCTGCCTGACGCCAATAAGGCTTATTCTGGTTAATTCCTTTGAAACGTTTTTTTTTCGGAAGGTAAAATGTTTTATTATAGTCTCTCTACCTGTATTGGAGACATTTTATGGAACTGCAGTGGACACAGACGTTAAAAAAAATCAATTTCATATGAGTCACGATTGTGTAACTAATGTTATTGTTTTTTTTTTATTATAATGTTATGATAAAGCACTAGTCAGGTTCCACGTTATTATTATATTTAATATTATATTACCAACCGGTTTCGCCGCTAAGGCATTATCAAGGTAAACAGATGGTGTTTGTGTTTGTACAAAACTTTTTTTTTTGTATAATAATTAAATGTTAAAATGGCAATTTGATCTACACTACTTTGCGTGCTTCCGCCACCAATTAGTTCATGCAAATTACTGCCGGCCGGCACCCACCCACTACCGTTAGTAGTTGCATGCGACTGCCGTGGCTGCTTTGGTCATCTCTGCGCCAGTTGTTGTGGTAGTCTCGGCGAATCTCCAACATCTGAAACAGAAGATACATGCGACCGCCACTGCCCCGACTGCCGTACTGCCAATTAACTATCAAATGTAAAAATGTTTTGTAGTAAAACCCGTCGGTAAAATTAAATATAATAAACGTTGAACAGTACAAGTGCTTTATTATAACATTATGATGTTGCACCAAGTGCCAACAATCAACAGTATCAATTTTTTTATATGAGATGGGGGCAAATGAGCATGTAAGTCATCTGTTGCCAAGCAAGGCATCACCGATTTCATCCTGGATTCAGCAATCGCGATCCTCGATCCGTTGCCAGGTTTTTAATCGAATTAAAGACTCTATTGTTGAAGGCTTTCATGTCGTAATTGTTCGGAAATACCGCTGACGGAAGATTCTCCAATTTCACCGTTCGTTGTATAAAATGTCTTAGGAAACGTACTGTAGTTGATCGCCAATTATCAAGATTATATGGACGGAATATACGAAGTAATCGGAATGTTTTATATTTATTTTGGTGCGCTACGGCATAATCGATAATAATATACTTTATTTGGTAATAAGTAATTAAAACTATGTTATCGTGCTCTAGCAACATACAAAGGTGTGCGTTTATTTGGAATACCGCGAATGTGATAACGAATGTCCAAAAATTTTATCGTAGTCAATCATTCATTGCAGTTGGGATATTGGTCTCATATATTGGTATCTATTAGTAATGTAAATTAAGTTTTTTTCTTTTTTTTTTGTCATTTTCATTTTCTTTTTTTTAGGCAAGTTATATATATAGGTGACCCGACAGACCTTCTTACCTTACCATACCCAGAACAACCCTTAAAAGCTTCATTACAATCGGATGAGCGATAAACGAAAGCGACAAATATTTATGAACATAAGTACCGACGACAATTCTTAAATTGAAAAGACATTTAAATTTTATTTTATTATTCAAAAATAATAAACAATAATAAATTTGTATTGATGAAATTTCAGGAAGTACAATTGTATTTTATATAGGACTGATGAAAACAAAAAGATTATTTGTTTGATTTTGGCCGGCGACTGTCCGATTTGGTGCAAACATGTTCCTTGGAACGTTTAATTGTTACTGTAAATAAAATTGTTTATGGTACCTTTGCTAACAAACAAAAGAACGTCGTCGGCCATTTAGAAAGATTACAATAAGTTTTTGTGTGAAATCACCATCCGAGTAGTTCTCCGGTGATTGGGTATCTATTTAAATTTTATTGTAAAGATTTTGCTGATGAATCTGCCTTTTGTCATTCAATTCCAGAAAATATAAATTGTATTATTATAAATATATGGGTGTAAATGAGTCACCACGACCTTTAGGGCGAAAGCCAGCTTCGCTTGCACGTGGTTGCTAGCCCTGTCGACTAGTGAAAGAGGCATTGGCAAAACAGAAGCAGGGTATTTGTAAGCTGCCTGACTGGGGAAGTACCTCCACTTCACAGAATGCCGCAACTAAATGACAATTCCCTTGAGGGTTCTTGTGTTCCTGCGAGTGAATGAGGTCACCAGAAAGGAAGGCGTTGCTGCACTGACAGCGCGACTTGGTGGCGCGCGAGCGATATTTCATTTTGCGAGCGTTAATAAGGCTATGATAATCGCTACATATTCGGCGGGCCGTATGATTATCTGCCACCCGACGTATTATATTTAAAAAAATGAGCCAGTTGCTAGGTAGGTAAATCACTAACATTTATATAGATAATTATTTGAACTGAAAGTTCTGTGGAATCTATTTTCATTTATCACTGGTTAAATTTAATCCTTACCACAAACCGGTGGTTAATTAACAACGATTAACTCTACCAAACTGTACTAAAACCTTACTGAACGAAATCAATCAGTAGTATTTGCAAATTGCCAGAAAAGGGCACTGACTTTGTAATACAACATATATTAAAAAAAAAATCGTATGTAGGCATCGAATACGACAAAGGGTACTTTAAAAACGTCAACGACTCTCCGACGGACCATGAGGAAGTTGCAAATAAAGTAAAACATGGGATTAGCAACATTGTAACTGGTTCAATTTTGATCGGTCGTCAAGAGCAACATTCAACGAGCGATTAAGATGAAACTGGAACGGGGATAGAGCACGAAATGGCCATTATAAAGTAAACTACCCCTTACTAATAATACTACACGGAATAACAATAATTTCGCTAGAGAACTGTTGAGTTTCTGCGTGCAGCCGAGCTAACCAGAAAGAACTTCATATTTTAGCATTAATGGTAGCAATACGAGGGATATTCGTTACATCTTGTGCTATTGCTTTTTCACATTAGGTGGGTTTTGTCGTTATTTTACGTTATGAAAAAAGCGAGTGTGCTTTAGACCACACGACTGAAACTTCTTCTATAGCTCCATCTATATGTATGTATAACTCTCTTTCTATCTTCACTAATTTATATCTCCCTTTCATTGCCCTTGACGAGCTAGGTGGTCAAATGGTTAGCAATGGCCACTTTGACTCCGAGGTCGCGGGTTCGATTCCCGCACAAGACAAACATTTGTGTGCATGAACATGTCTGTTTGTCTTGGTCAGGGTGTTTTCTATATATTATAAGTATATATTTACAAAAAAAAAATCTTACTATATTTATCAGTTGTCTAACCAATAACACAAGCTTTGCGCTTAACTTGGGACTAGATGGCGCTGTGTAAATTGTCCCGAAATATTTATTTATTTATTATTTATTTCAACTTTCGTTGGCCTCGTCCGGTTACACTTTTCGTAATGCTCTCGTCACGCATTCACCAGCTTACTCCCCAGGTCAAGCGAGCGTAAAGAAGTGTTACTTCAAAAATCTTTGAAAGATTTAATTAAGATCATTTTGCATTATTATCTATAATAAGTATATTTTTCTATTCTATATTTTCCTTCCCTTGATATCGATCGTGATTGGCAGATCGCTTTGCAATTTACGATCGCTCGATGGTGTTTCGTAGAAGCAGCTTTGAACGTCACGCGGCGCCTGCGCTCACTACCGTTCCTATGTAATTTATTGCTTATTTCAAGGTAATTGTACCCTTGCCGCCCCATGTTAAATGTTTCTACTACTCGCCGTGTCGGCAACATTGTCTCTAAGCATTTCTTGGTGCCTTTTATACTAAATATATAATGATTTGAGTTCGTATCGTCGTGATGTATTTACTACTTCCTCTTGGTCGTGTCCAGCATGACTGATGATTGTGGTTGTCGGATTTCATCGGGGAACTCTCTCTATCGCCATTGCCTTCAATTAGTGGCGCTTCCATCGCATCGTGCTGGAGAATTGCTGCGTCAGCTATTGCCTACTGTATTACCAACAACAATAGCCTTTCCAAACTCCTCCATCCTCTATTTATTACACATTTTATGTGTGCGTGATTTTGATCTTTCAAATATCCCATATTCTTGACTTATGGATAAATTTCTCAGATGTTTGGCGGCATTCAAGTACAGAAAACCGGTTGTTATATACTTTGTGCTTTTTCTATCGTCATTCCCACATCTTTATTTACATATTCAATCATCTTATCGAGGTTCTCTCGAAATTGCAGTCGCTCGATCATATCTATTTATTTTCTCATTGATATTGAATGAACGAATAGATTGAACAAACGTCATTCCACTGTGAATTGGATAGCGTCACGCCACTTAACTCTGAAAGTTGAAATTTAGTTTATGTACTTTAAATTTTAATAGTAGGATTATACTTGTTTTCTAGTGATAATATCTTGATTAGAGTTTTTTGCTTATGCCTCTGGTACCTAGCTACTTTATAATTATCAAGAACAGGATGCATCTGAACATATTCTTTCATTTCATATTGTTAATTTGCCCCATTGTTGGGCATTTCAACCGCATTGTTTAATTACCGGTCTGTTCATTAAAATAATTATCTAATTGTCACCAAGATTAGCTTGATAACACGCGAACTATGTGATAAAGTAGATATGAACAATAAATATATACTGCAGCTTATTATTACACACACACTTGCCCACACATAGTCTCTGCTTCTTCCTTATTCCTTGACATCATTGCTTCCTTTGATGTTGATTTCTCTGATTATATCCCAAAAAGTACGGCAACTTAAAAGCTATAGGGGTGATGCAAAATATCTATAAGTATTATTATAAAAAACTAAACATTCATTTCAAACTCAAGAATGTTATACTTATACAAATTTAAAACAATCTTCATATATATTATTATTTATTTTCAATGTTTATAAACTGAATGAAAAACTGGGCATCGAAATAGGCGAATGTTGTAATCGGCTAATTCCAGAGAAATCGAATAATACCCACGGAGGTCGTGCAAATGTTTTACATTTGTGAAACTGGATACTGATATTTTAATTGATTTATTTCATCTGTCGTTAATGTGATTTATCACAGTTAAAATTAAATTATCATTGAAAATACATGTGTTTACGTACAATATGAGTTGAGAAGAAATATTTTTTTCTACAGTTTAATAGACTACTATTGTTTTATCGACAATGTTTTATTTATTCATTTTGAAGTCTTAAATTTGTCAGCCAGCTTCTAGCGGATTATGATATGACGAGATCTATATAAATAATTTCTTAAATGAGAGATATTGATTATGTAACCAATTACTATTTCGACTACTTTGGCAACTTCTCAATTGGTTAGCCTAAACTCTGTTACTAATACAAAAATAATGAACATAATGATATCGTCACTTTTAACTGTTTACCTACTGGCCTATTTTAATGTCAACAAACGCTTACACTCTCCTAGTTGCCGTCAAGTTATAAATAAAATGTACCACGATTAGCGTTAGGCTCATTAATCATTCGGTCTATAGTGTCAAAACACATCCACGCATTCTCTGATCTCTGTACCATTCAGAATTTATACTTTCTAACACTTTCTTGAACGCGCAGACTGCTGGAGGCTAATTACTTTAGATTGTGATTCTTTTTAGAGTTCTTTGTCTATACATATAACGACGAAACGTAGGGTAATTTTTCTTTAGATCTTTATGCTGCATAACGAACGAAGGAACTCTGTCTTTTTGTCGTTTTAATGTTATTTATTACGATTGAAATAAAATGGAAATGGTATTTAAGGCTTTATAGTAAATCTATGATAATTATTCTTTTTTCTTTATTATAATTAAAGAGCTATACAAACTAAGATTTTTTTTTAATCTGATACCGAGGCTTCCCTAAAATTTTCATTGATTCTTATGGACATTACAGTGTTAAGTTCTATAGTATTGCAGGAGAACAGATCACTTCTCTTTGGTGGTTAATCCTCATTGGTTCTAGCAATAATTTCACTACCTTATAAATGTTGATTAATTTCATTAATTATAATTATAATTTGTAAAATGTGAAATATATTTAATTTTTTCAACAACGTTTTCTTTGTGAAACAGATACCTTAATCCGTTCACGTCGATGCGACAAGATTAAAAAAGCCCACGGATCAGATAATTATGTTGTTTTGAATAGGAAATAAATTTGGCTCGGTTCCATCCCGTGACTATTGTTAAAATGTTTTTCCAGGGTTTTCATCAAATCAGTGGTTATATATAAATAAGTTCGATTTTTTTTGCATTTTATCTTGGCATTAATTCTAGCATTGTGAGAGTACATTGCGTGTATATTCGTCCACTGCCCCATCAATGAATTTTATGTCCAGCATTGTTCCGATATGATTTAAGCCAGCTCTTTGATCACAGAGAGCAGCAACCATTACATTTGTTTCGCTAGAATGTTATTAATCAAATGCATTTATTGCGGTCACATTCAAAATTAACTGCCGTAGATTAAATGTTAGTTCTGAGAACTGGTCGGCTATCAAATATTCCTACAATAAACCAGTTGGAACTGTTATTACACTTCCCTGATGCTGGTTCCATCGGTACGTAGGCTACAATATTTGAGACGTCATATTTCTGGATTATAGCCAATGCTTTATGAGTATTTATTGTTGTAAATTGTAATGTCATTTGTTTTAGTTCCGACGTCGTTTTGGAGATTAAAATTAGTCAGTCGTGTGAAATAATCGAAATACTTCTGATGAAGTTCTGATGTCGAGTTTGACGGACCACTTAAATCTGACAGATTGCCAGAACAAACTGTTCCGCACATCGCGTACTGTACCGTACAGTACGCGATGATTTCCATTACTGTGGAACTGAATTCTCTAACGATGATGGGCTTTAGGAATCATATAAAACACTCTTCACAAGACACACCATTGGAAAAGTGAGGCAAGTCTACCCATACATGTGTATAAATTGATTGGGATCGTCAAGAATCCGTTCTGAATATAGGTTTTTTTCCTGAACTAAGTTATAAGACCCAAGCTGGAATTAAGGGTAATTATGTGTAAAGTTTAAAAAAAAACACAATTTTATCCCTGTGGAGTCATGTTTGTGAAGTGACTAGTATACTAGAAACCTTTACTTCGTACTGCTTCTTCATCTTAATAAGGACGAGTACTACGACAAGTATCTAGACTTGATCGAGATACACTAGGAACATTCTAGGTATCATCGAAACATGAAGTTGATCGTGATCTCGACCCTAAGAATACCGATACTTTTGGTTGTGATATGTGACATGTTTTATAATTACGATGACACCTAATGGAGTTACCTTAGCGGTAAAAACTTGAATTGGCGGGGTTTTATTGAATCAAATTCAATTGCCGCCATCGTATTACGCAGTGATGTCGAAGTAAGTATTAAAAGATAAAACAAAGAGCCAATCAAAGAATTCAACCGGAGAACAAGGAGACACAAAATCTCCCGCGACGTCTGTCAAATTAACATCAGAAACGAAAATAGCGTCATTCTAATTATTTTGATGACTCAACCGAAATACAATTAATCTTGCCGGTTCTGTGAACTGTCCAAGTGACGGACGGACGAAAATATCATCGCATTTCGCGATAAATAAACTTCTGAGTCGAATATCGGATTTCGATTCCATCGGTGCTGCGTATCAAAGATTTTATACGCGTATTGGATGACGGTCGACGGAGCGCAATGCCGGCCGCGATGCCGCGCGTTGTAGAGCTCGCGTGTTCGCTTATCCACTAGATATAAATTAGAATGTTCACAAATGCTGCCAAAACGTGATTATAATAATTGTATATAACATATAATGTACTGGTGCAAGTGGTGAAAATAGTCAATGAATTTTGAAGTCCATCCGTTTAGAAATATATATATTCCGTTCGTTAACACTATCTTTTACGTTAAAGTCATGTTACAGTCAGCATTTTAGATTATAGCTTTTATATAAAGTTGCATAAGTACCATAGTTTTTGTTTCTTATGTTTCTTAATGCTTACTTTGTCTTGTACTTCTGCTGCTACTGCACCGGTTGCACGTCGATCCTTCTGGATTTTTGTGTGCATTGAAATCCTGTCCCCTTCCTTTCCCAACTAAAGACATATTGTATGTACTAAATATCTATATAATATTTAGTATAAAGTTTAGTACCTGCAAAAGCTTTTTACGCAGTTATGATTCTATATAAACACGTTAAGAAAAAACTTAGTACCCCTATTTACGAAAATGCGCGGACGGAGGAGTATGAAATTTCACACACTTATAGTTTATATAGAGGAGTGCAGAATGCATTTTTTTAAATTGCCTGGGCATAAAAATACATTAAATCAGTAAAAAAACATCACTCACACTACCATGTATATGACACACACAAGCATATATACTTTTTTGTTTATTGCTAAAGTCTTAATTTAAATTAATTATGGTCGAATTACGACCACTGGGTGACCACTAGTAATCGTAATTAAATATTGTCAGAGAAATTACACAGCGCCACCTAGCCCCAAAGTAAGCGAAGCTTGTGTTATGGGTACTAGACAACTGATAAACATACGTAAATACATTTTTAAGCTAATGCATAGCTTCTATCGCGGGCCTTGAGCGCGGGGACCGAATCCAGAAATTCCGTAACGAAAAAACCTCACGCTCCCCACTCCGACGGGCAAGGAGGAGTGGCTTGAAGGCCGTGCATCGTCTAACGTCGTTTCAGTTCGGCAGTCTTTGACACGGCGTTGTGTGCGTGCGATTAGACGTATTGTACGACTCTACGAAACTCGTTTTATTTATTTAATAATAGAAAAAAATGTTTTCTTATCGGTCACCACGCTCAAAAAGTGTAACTTGAATTAATATCAAAGAAAAAGCAATACTGCATGAATAAAATAAATAAATAAAATTATAATGGCATAAGTTGATACAAAATGCTATGCAATAGCTTTACCGCGGCAGTCCCCGAGTGCCACACGTCTTTTTTTTTTGTAAATACATACTTATGATACATATAAAACACCCAGACTAAGACAAACAGACATGTTCATGCACACAAATGTTTGTCCTATGTGGGAATCGACCGCTACGCCACCGAGCTCGTCAAATAATTAGCCAATCAAAATTAGTAACCAACATCAACCTAGTGATACTATTTGTAAGACCGACCGGAAATCAGCTGTCGTATCCCGATTCCTACTGGGAGACGGCCAATGCTGCCATCCGTTAGATTCAGCCGTGATTGGTAAGCCGAGATGAGATGTTCGCCGGAACACTGTCTCGGTTAATTATGCTTTTGTAAAATTAGATTTGCTGTCAGCCCAGAGCCTCGACTGGTATCACTAGATCGTGAGTGATTCATTAAAGTCATGTGACCTTGTCTAACAGTTACAATTAACAAGCGGTGTATGAGCTGTCCCTAATAAAAAAAAATACAATCCTGATATAAATGAAATTTTTAAATTTCATTTATATCAGGATTTAACTGATATCTGATATTCGGGATATACTTCTGTTAGCACGGAAATAGTATCTTATACAAATGTGGGCAATATTAGGAATCAAGTTATTATGATTTAAATTAGAAATAAAATTCGAAATCTGTGGGTATTTATAAAAGACAACCGTTACTGACTGATATATCAACGCTTGATACTAAAGCAGATTAGTACGATAGCAAAGTGCCTGGTTGTTTTACTGGGTGCAGATGGCGGTGCGGGTAAAGGTCCTCTCGCCTGGTTTGTTTACTTGGCGAGAGACCCGCAATTCTGTGATATAATCGGAAATCAAATCAAAATATCTTTTTTCCTTGGACTTTATAAGGCACAAGAAACGTCATACAAATTAAATATAAGAACATGTATCTAAATCATTACTACTCTAAATCCGCAGAGCTTAGATTTACTGTTATCACACTATCTTGAATGTGAAAGTGAATTTAAGTTTATTAAGGAAGGTTGGTGCACAGGGGCGCATTAGCTGTAGGCATAGGGTCCGTTGATGTATTAAACACAGCTCAAACTACTGGACGAATCAGTTTGAAATTACGTAGGCATCTGCTAAGGAAGGATTTTTTAACATTCCCACGACATCGGCATACGAGCGTAACTCACATGACCGATTTCATCACGCAGCCATCTTTGATTGGTGCTATTGGTAGCATTCGACACGGAGATCGTTTTTCCTCAAACATGCCCTTCACGAACCAGTATAATAAATGTAACGCGATATAAAAGCCATTTAGTTCACTGGTTGACACAGTACTTCATTGTGCGGCCATCGTCGCGCGTCTGCGGCACGTCTAGTCCGCCCGTACATAAATCACTTCACCCACAAATTGGAATCGGCCGCTAAACAGCTCACCACTATAAAAATCTCAAATACCACGGATCTAAATCCCATAAAAATATTATTTCGAGTGGGTTTAATCCCGCCGTGGTTTTACGATGGTGTAAAACTTGATTAATAACTCGCATTGCGGTGCATTTGTATGGGCCGATAGAGGTCGTACAATGTTGCATGACCCATTTACAGGTCGCCCGCAATATTTTGGCGGGATCTCCAGACGAAACAAGCCCTTTGAGATTTAATCATAAATATGAGTCATACTAATCGTGGCCGAAACTTCGTAAATCATTTCTTTGTTCTGGCCAATGATATTATTAAATAAAACGTTACATAATATCATTAATTCTGGCCACATTTTGTAAGTTTTCGGTTCAACTGAATCAATTCACAGTTCAGGTCACCTTCACGCGAAGCGTGAAGTAGCATGTTGCGGGCCAGATTGGCAATGCCAACTGACTGGGCACTAAGGTCTCCTGTCCGTAGTTGCCCGTGCCATTTTGGCTCCTATTCTCGCTTGACATCATGCGAAGTTGAGCTGTTAATAATTAAAAAAAAAACGTTGATAAATTTTTACTTACGTTATGCTAATCAATTAAAAAAAGTTGATTATTAACTTACCCGTACGCGACGTTCATTCATAATACGACGACTTGGTTTTCGAGATTAGCAATGTTTCTAAATAGTAAAATATTTTTACAATAATCATGGTCAAGCAAAGATTTAAAATGCTTATTACATAATTACGTCACTTAACAAATGTCAAATGAGTCAAAATACGTACATCAAATTTTTCGCAGCTAATCATAAAAAATACTTACGAGTTCATCGATTAAAGATTGCTGTAGTATATTTAATTTTTGCTACATATACAACATTATTCGATTTAATTACCTAGGTACGACCTATTACCACATAATAAGAAATAGTACAAGTTAACATTACCATAGAATAAGAAATAGTACAATTAGTAGGTATTACCACAGTATAAGTAATAATACTACGTACTATTACATAAGAAAAAAAATTGGTTGCCTGTAAAGTCGGTATACGGGCGAAAGTTTTACGTGACAACGACTTTGAGTGGTAAAATGTTTTCGAGTGGAAGGGACGCATGCCTTTCACTTTTTATGTCTGTCTCTCTCGCTCTTAGAAGGGACACGCGTCCACGACACGCTTACAATGAGAGCGAGTGAAAGGCACGCGCCTTTCACTCGCTCTCATTGTAAGCGCATAACGTGACCCAGTTTCTTGAAGTGTCACCCGGCTAACCAATTTATAAGACGTTGTCACGTCAAAAAACCTAATAGTCATTTAGCACTCAGTGTTGCAAGCTCAATATTTCTGGTACCCAGGAATGCAGTTTTGTATAAATAGCAAATTAATAACAATTTAGGCTTATGTATTATGCAGTGGAACCTAATATTTGTATAATATATTTACACGACTGTATAATTCAATAAGGTATTTTTTACGTCTGTAATATAGCGATTAACTTTTTAATGTAGGTATACCAGTGCGTCAATCTGTCGGGGCGCTGTCACTCGTCCGGAATTTTCACGTTTCATCCGATGAGAGTTGTCGGATGCGACAGTGTGTCGCCCGCGTTATATTTTCGATCTGTTCACATGATTTGAACAATATCAGATTTAGAAGACAAGGAATATTCTACCGAAATTCTTTAATTTTATTGTCGAACAGCTGCTTTAATAGTCATCATCAGCGTTATCGGCCTATAACTATCCAGTGCTGAATCTAGGCCTTCTCATAAGCCATTACTGGACATATCGGAAACTGAAAATAAAGGGAAAGTATACTTTTTGGGAATTAGACGTAATGCACTAGCATATCGGTAATCAAGCGTGCTGTAAGGGATTTCATATAGTCCATTACTATATTATATTTAACACGAGATTTCAGTTTTGTTATTTATTTAAAATATATATTATTATTTATATTTATACTAGCTTCCACCCGCGGCTTCGCCCGCGTTTACTTTTTTTTAATGAAATGTATCCCATGTCTTTTGATGTGTGAATATGTGTACAAAGTTTCAAGTTGATCGGTTGAGTAGGTTCTGCGCGCTTTCACGCCGAAACTACTCAACATAGTTGTTGTACAAACAAACTATCATTCACATTTATATTGTAATATATTTATTAGTAGGAAAGTAGGGATTAGTATTTTGTTGTATCAAAACAAGTAAAGGTTGATTTTATTTCTGTATGGCTCCAACAAAGATGTATACCTCTGATTGATGACGTATATGTAATTATGTATACAGTTGTTGTTTATAAGATTTAAAATTTAGATTGCTTCTTAAATCTAGTTATCATAAAGCTGTTGACACTATTGTCGAGTGTTCCTTCATACATTTTTACGCCTACATCTTATGCGTACCTTATAAGCCCCTTATTAGACTTTCGGCCATCGACTCTCGAATGGAATGCCACACTCGATAATTCTCGTTACGGATCGAATTTATTCATCGGACATATATTTTATTGTTGTGGCGGGCAGGCAGTCTCGCCGCGGGGCCCTATAAAATTATACGAATAAATAAGCAACAGATCGGCTCGTAATTAAAAACATAACTTATTAATAATCGTTTATTAACGCTGGCGGGTTTCGCGCCTGCGCAGCCCTCACTGCTTTGTAAACGATTTAAAGGTGTAAACACAATTTGAAAAAAGGGATTTGTCGCATTTTAATATTATTTTAATACCTACTTCGTTTTGTACACATATTAATCTCACGTGGCAATATTTTTTTTTATTAAAGAAAACAAAAAAATTATCAGATAAAACATCGTATACTTTTATATATGTATCGATATACGGTATTAGTAAGTAGTAGAATGAATAAAATATTTTTGTGTGATATATATTTTTTAATTTTTTAGCTATTAATTTTATAGCTATTAAAATTACCTATTTTCTTCTAATATTATAAAATGTAACTTATCCCTGAAAAAATAAACAAAGTTGCAAAATTGTGACTACACCTTAATTCGAGCGACAGCGGAAGGCGTATATTATAATCGATAATCGAATGACATGTTTCGAATTATTATTTTAAGAAACATCCTGTGTTGTATACATAAATATTAATCGTTAATAACACGAAATAAATTGTCCCTGGCAATTTTACTGGCAGATCGAATAAAAAGCATCGATTATCTAATCAGCTATGTAGAGAAAACGCTGCATAAAGCCCAAAGCAATGTAGTCTCGTCCCACCATTTACTCAGAGATATGCCATATTATGTGTCAAGTACTGTATATTTAAAGGTGAGAAGAGAACAATAAACGTTTTGATTTATTTTAATAAAGTAATTTATGAGCACACAAATTGCCCTCTCGACTTGACGGGCTTTATCGAGTATCGCCACTCGATAAAATCGGCGATATCTCGATACATGTTATTAATAGTATGCGCATTGTACTTTTTAATGAGATACAATTTGTCTCACACCTATGTGAATACAGGTTAAGCAAGATTTAATTTTGAACATACTATGGCGAAAGATGCATATGATTAGGTTTAGATCAAAGAGATTTAACATATAATGTTGAATGTCTTTGGATTAGATATATTTATATTATTATTTAGGGGCATATATAGTACGTTGTAGTTGGGAATAATTAGACATTATATTTAGACAGTCTGATACAAAAAGAAACCTGGGTTTCAAGAGTTACGAAACGCACAATAATAAATAATCCTAAATGTTTTGCAAATATTTTTGATTGTAATTATATTTGGAACCTACGTATATTTATAAAACTACGACTAGATTCCACCCGCGGAATCGCCCGCCTTTACGAAAAAGTCTTTTAATTTTTCGGGTTAATATAGCCTATCATATCACACTCACAAATAACGTGGCTTTCTATTGGTAAAAGAATTTTCAAAATTGGAAAGATTATTGACTAAAACCTCACAAACTTTACCTCTTTATAATATTAGTATTTACAGATAACATGTTGTAGTGTAGATAATATTAAACAAAGTTAGCTCAGAGTAATTAATATATTATCTTGTCTAATTTGATATATAAGTAGATATCAACTAGGAAAAGGAAACTTTTTGGGATAGTGGCGTAAAATCTAGCTAGAACATTGTATAAAGCGTATGTTGATGATGATTAAAATGTTGACTGACACACAGATTCCAACTACTGACAGACAGACATCACATTTTACGCTTATATTTGTCTTCGAGGGTAACTGTATGTTGTAACAACAATAAAATTCGAGGACATTACCAAAACGTCCGCGCCCGCACGCCATAAAGCGTTCGAATATCTCGCTGGATAACTCATCTTGCTTGCTCGTAAATCGAAATGCGACCATAACTCGCGCGGCTTAATTACGAATAAATAAATAAATAATTGAATGTGAGCGGCCGCGGGCCTAATCGATCGTGTCGAAGGTGCTAACAAGGGCCCGCCAGCGCCCCCCAGCGGCCATCGCCGTGCTTCGTACGATTGTCGAGGCACGCGAAACGCCCGCTACCAGATAACGCGATTGGATCGTACTTTATTACCATTGTCTTTAATTTAGGTTACATAATTGAATCTTTGTACGATAGTATTAGTATTTCAGTTGCGAAATCAGTGAGTCTTTATTTCATCGATATCACTGGTCGCTGATCATAAGTGTGCCTGTGTCAAATTCATGGTAGTGTGTATTTTTGTATTGATTTAATCTACATTTTATATGGATAATTTAAAAAAATATTAGCATTCTGCCTTCCTTCTCTATATGTGTGCGAAATTTCATACTCTTCCGTCCGCGCAATTTTCGTTAAAAAGGGATAAAAAAGTTTTTGCTTCACACAATAATATAATAATTAATTCATTCTACATTCACGTCAGATTTAATTCTGAAAAACATACAACGAATTTAGTTTATACCTTTGTAGGTCAAGTTATACGATTTAGAATTAATAAAAAAAAATCTTTAATGAGACTGCCAGCATCTCTGAATGAAACCGATACCCTCCAAAGATAGTTAAGCCCACGGAAGCCGACGTATTGTTTTCTTCATCCATTTTTCCCGACGTCGGACGATTGACGCGTATCCATTTCCTCGGACGAGAATAGTCGCCTCCTCCATGTCGTGCTATAAAATAAAGGGCATCACTCGTCAACCGACGGCCATCGAAATATACCGACGAGATGTCACGGATTGCCGCTCGTTAGAAGGTAATTAGCTCACGGATCACTCGTCACTGTCTATTTAAATAGAGGTGGAAAATAATTTATATCCAATGGAGACACGGCCTTAGCTGACTCACGTGTATTGTGTTATTCGCGAAAAATCGCATCGGAATCGTCGCGAGACAACCTTGCTTGGCGGAAATATACGTCAGGTGTATAAATATATTTTGGTATAAGTGGTTGTTTCTGTGCATAAAAATAGAAACAATTAATATAACAATAAAAACATGCAAAGTTAAATAGCAACATGACTCCGTATTAGTTTGATAATAATACTACAAAGATAACAGAAATGTAACAGGTTTTGTCCATTTGAAATAGTCCTGATATTGATATGTGACTACAACATTAAGTCGCAATTGATGCATAAGTGCACTTCAGGGTGCATCACATTTGTCATATTGTAATGTTTAAATGCATACAAATTGATAACAGAGTGTCAGAAAAGAGGAGTAGGTAAGCATACCTACCATTGACGCCATGAAGTAAGTACGCAGCATGTTAATGCTGCATGTCGTAGGGCTTGGAAGAAATTGGTCCAGCAAACTGATGACGAACTGACGTGATGGTAACGACCCTCAGTCATGAGATGAGATGGACGTAGAAGAGAAGAGTACAAACTTTTACATTCTTATCTCCGTCCAGTTATGATTATTTCTTAAATAGTGGCGCTTGTGAGGAGGTTAAATACTTCAACAATTAATCTATTAATCATTGTTGAATGTCTTTTTTTAAATAGTATATATTTTTTAAATGTTCATAATTGAAAGAATCCAGGTCGGTAGAAGGTGTGCTTGATGGATGAGCTAAATTACCCGCTCCCCGCGACCCGCCGCCGCCTAACGACCGCTTGCCCAAGCGATTATTTATACAAGGCGATGACAGCATTTCCGACTTGATACCTCGTGATTTAGATGCCACTTGATTGAAATTTTGAGCGGGTTTTCTAGGCATTTTTAACTGCCTAGATTGTGGGAAATGTTTTTTTGTAAACAGCAGTAAGAAAATAAAATTAATTGCTTGTACGAGTGCGTTTATTTTAATATTTCTGGAATATTTTTCTTTAGTTGAGGATGTAAGTGATTTGAAATAGGGAAACATATCGTGGCGGATTCTTTAGTGGGCAGCCTCGCAACTGGTCAGCGACAAAGACCTAACTACGACTGAAAAGAGAATGGAAGGACAATGGACGATAGACGAGTGGAATGGGTAGGAAGTTAATGAACCGAAATGTAAATAAATATTTATTATAAAATGTAAAGCCGTGGAATTAAATTATTTCATATGAACGAGTGTCTTTAAATCTTACACATATATTGCGGCAATGTCACGGAGTATCAAGTCTAAAATAAAGTAGTAAGCGTACTACTGGTATGTAACATTTCTGGTTGGGACAGCGGTCCCAACCAGAAATGTTACATCGAATGAAAGTGAGAAAATTGTATGACGCCACTGCAAATATATAATATAATTGGTTACCCCCTATCGCCTACGGTGAAGTCGATACAGATCCAATCGATCTATACCAAAAGAAGCACTTCAATTCGACGGTCCGCCTACACTCAAGGCGTTGGTATTTTTTATTCTGCAAATAACATTTCGGTATAAGTAATCGCCTATTTGAAGATCCCGGTGGTCGAATGGCTAGCAATGGCTGCTTTGACTCCAAGCTTACGGGTTCGATCCCCGCACAAAACAAACATTTGTGTGCATGAACATGTCTGTATGTCTTAGTCTGGCTACGTTAGTACTATTACTTATACTGTGGTTTGGGTGTTTTCTATGCTATGTATTATAAGTATGTATTTACAAAAAAAAAAAATGTTTTTAAGTACATTTATCAGTTGTCTAGTACCCATAGTACAAACTTAGCGCTTAATTTGGGACTAGATGGCGCTGCGTAAATTGTTCAAAAATATTTATTTATTTTGTTTAGCTTAGTCCGTGTAGAGACTGGAGCTATAAGGATAGAGCTGAGGATCTGTTCAATTCATTAAGTGCGCCTGTGAGATATCTAGATTATTTTATGTGATTTTTATTTTTATAAGATATCACACAACAGTTACATAACGGGCCAATAAAATAAGGCCAGTGAAACAAGTATTTATAATATTTGCTCTTTGCGTCCGCCGATTGGCTAGTGATGTGCCGGACATGCCCACCTTATCGGACACGTGGATACATACGGGTACTATCTCATTTCCGCACTATGTGTGCGTTTCCCACGGATATTCAGTTTGCGCAGTGTCAACTGGAAAATGGTTTTCCTTGTCACTTTGATACTGAGGTTATTATAATAAAAACAGCTGTTTCCTGCAGTTACATTTTCTCCTTTTTTTGTACAATGTTCGGTTACAAGTCAATAATGAGCTCGGTGGTTAAATGGTTAGCTAGAGTGCACCAAATACTAGTGATGATGGATTTGGGGCTAAAGATGATTGTGCCACAAACATCCCTACGAGTAATAAGTCTAATCGAATACTATCCAAACCTACCCCAAATGCCGAATTTATTTCATTTAGTATATTTAGTTTATTATTAACCTTTAACCGGAATAGCTAATATGTTCCAATTACTGGATTCTTAGGTCCAAATGGACCCTTTAATTAAAATCCAAGTTATTTTCTAATATAGATGAAATGATCACTTAGATTGGTTATAATTGCACTAAAACAAGTTTTATGTAATATATAAATTAACTTTTATTCATTTACATCTTGAAATTATATATTTTTTTACTTTAGATCTTAGGAAATTGTCAACTTCTTAGGATACATTGAAAATGAAAAATAAACTGCTCTTCTTCCTATGATAAATCAAATCTTATCAAATCTTTGGCCTTATCAAATTTTGTCCTATTTGTTTTATGTAGTGATAGCGATTCATTCATTTTCCACTATTAGACACCTTACATAATACAAATCCATTTCACTTGCAATATTCAGTATAGCCCAAAAAACTACACATGGCCATCGTTGGGACTATTATTCCAAAGAAGTGTATTCCTAAAACAATAAAAAATATATATACACATTGTAAAAAAAAACGTACCTGGAATTGTGGGTCCAATTGCACCCAACGATGGCTCGTACTTACACTTCCAGTAAATTTAATTTACTGGAACCTTACAGAACTTTACGGGTGGCGTCCGGCACCCGGCGCAAAAGTGTTGATGCGCGCGTTTCGAAATTAAACCGTTTTTTTGTCGTTGTCAGGTCAAAATGGACCCACCTTTCCGGTTAAGGGTTAATAAAATGTCCACAGACAGAACAACAGTTGTATTTTTTGACATTAGACTAGATCTAGACTTATTTGAGACTAGGAATAGGAAGGACAGTATAACCACGACCCGCCCTATGAATATGTACAAACAACTGCGTAGAAAATAAATAAACAAACAGGGCAAGCTAAATAAAACCGATTAAAAAAATAGAAGAGTTCGTACTTGTTCAATCAATGAAAATAATGTCTTTTATTTTAGATATTACATATCTCTAAAGTTCTATAGATTATCTATTATTTTTCTAGTTGTCTATAAATGTGACATTCAATTCCTATATTTGGGCAATAAGGTAGGTAGGCGGTGCCGTCCCGCCCTAATATCTCCGCCCGCCCAGCGCTCTGGGCGGATCGAAGGGAGAGCTTTTGTTTACAACATCAATCATTTATAATGAACGTTATAAATGAAAACAAACTTATACAGTTTGATTTAGACTTGTTACCGTTGTGTGTAGTCACGGGTATGGAAACCTTATGATAGTAACTATGAAAAACCTGGAAAAACTGAAGTAAATATGCCTGCAGCCAGGAGTATTGCGCACTACCAAGTCTTCTGATTCAGCACTTTCTTATATATTAATTACATTATGGCGTTTTCAGGTAGTCTATAATGGTGTCATCTCGTTTACACCTCACCGATACTAGCTAGATGTCAACTTGATAGACTGTCTGAAAACATCGTAATATTATCCTTCAGGGGTGTCTTAGCGACCTCACTTAGTCACACAACACCACAATCTTTGGATTGAATGGAAAATACAATAAATGAATCCGCACTGATGCCACTGGGAGCATACGTGCCTTCTTTCAATGCATTTTTCCTTTTTCCTTTAAGACTTTTTTCCTCACTCATGAGGGTCATGAAATCTCATGATACTCGTGCGGACAATATTGCACCATTTATTTCTGTCTGCAGTAAGAAAGACCTTGCAAACAGTGGTGTTGAGTTTGGATCGAATCTGATCAGACCAATGCTACCAACTTCGCTCCTTCAATTGCTTCCCCTCGACTTTGTCAGTTATATGAAAATATTCGAGATTTTTCTGGGAAAGTCTTTAATGTATATATTAAGTTACTATTGCTGATGATAGTTTTGTAAGAACGAAAAACATATTTTGCCAAATGTAAACAGAAACGACAATAAACTAACAACTCGGAACATTAAACTACTTACTCACCAAAATCGATACAAATTTTCGAAGCAAAGTCAATCGATTGTCATATTTACATGATAATATAATGTTTTAACAGATCTCATTGTCAACATAGGCGTGGTGGGTGGCGGGAAGCGGGCTGATATTATTGTTAGATAAGCACTCGTCGGCGGCTATCTCACCATCGGATTACTACACAAAAGGAAACACTTATCTCTGATTAATTTCACGAACGTATTGAACTAATTCGATTATCTAAATGTTAGAGTTCAATTCGTGATTGAATTTGAGCAACCTCTGCTGAAACCAACGCAAAACTGGTTCTTCGTTTGCGCTTATTTGTATTTGTATAGGTACATAGCTAGTATATTCAAAGAATATTATGTTTCAAGACTTTGTGACAAAAACATTATTATTTGGACATATTTCTTCAATTAATAATTTACTCATAAGTAACTTAACGAAAAGTTGGATCGTTAAAGTTAAAGTAAAATTTTCATATTTTGAAAACCGTTGGAATGTGTTGCCTAGTGAACATGTGAATTGCATGTATAATAACACTATAGGTACTTATATATACACTATAATAACACTAAACTTTATACGCTGAGTCTTATCAATATCGGATTAACGCCTCGAGAGTAATTTGGCAATATTTATTTTGAAGCCAATATCTCCAAGACTATTGAACTGATTCAGCGAATTTAAAATTATGTTAACGTTTTCCATTTATAAAAAAATTAACAAAATCGACATCAATCACGTAATACCTAAATGATATGATGGTATTTAGTATGAGTAAATCTCCAAATGGAGCTGCGGATAAACATTAAAACTGATACATGTTTTACCCCAATTTGATCTTGGGATAGATTAATCCTAGACAATTTTATTTAAAAAACTGTAAATAAATGTAATATGTTAACTCTATAGTTAGCATGATGCACTATATCACCTACTAAAAATCACAAAATACATCGACTACTAAATATAATCCAAGTACAATAAACATAAGCGCATCGAAATACATCCGAAACAAATAAGATTCCTACACTGTCAGTAGCCGATAACAACAATTTTATTGTACTAGTAGACACGCTCAAAAACGTGCTCAAAGTTAAAAGCCAAACATCATTCGGTACTCCATCATACCCTCACCCCGTTTCCCTAACCCATTTATGCTAATGCAGCATTGTGGTAGGCATTTCATTTGTTCTATCTGCTGGCGCACCATTGTCAAACTTCTTGCCCTTTGACTCCATTGTATGTTTTTTGTCACTCCGCCGATCATTTTATTTATTTCCGTTATGTGTTATACGCTTTGTTGTTTCATGTTCATCGTTATTAACTTCGTATATTTTTTCATCTAATGCTGTATCTCGTTGATTTCCATATTCATTCTCTTTTGTATCTGTTTGTATAATTTAATATTAATATTGTATGTTGTATTTTTAAGTATATACAATATATTATCTGTCTACAAAATTTTGAGAATATATTATGTAGAAAGTAGTATTTCCAAACTGTGTCTATGTTTTCATGATAAGCTTTGAAAGTCTGTTAAAATAATAGTTTTTGTTTTACTGGATGGCAAAAGAAATAGGTAATATTTTTACTTATACTTTATATTTATATAGCATACATATATCAAAATTATATACAATCATATAACAATCTTTTTGCGTATAAACAGACAGTGGCTACTTTAAGTAAGACAAAACATATCTCTCATCTTTATAAACTACATATTAGTAACAGTCGCCCATTATTATGAATTCGTTGTGACTGTTCGAATGTTGCTCCGTCACGGTCAGGACGCCATACCATAATGTAATTCAGATTGTCATTCAAATGCTCATTCATATGAGGGTCTAAGCGCGGTGGCACTCGGAGTCTCGACACCTTCGCTCAGGCGACCAATATTTTTAGTGACAGTTGCTTCAAATTTGTTACTCAGTTGATACTTCTGACCTTAATGTTCTGTACCTTGTTGTATCTACATGTTAACTTTAAGACTATTGTATTTTAATATTTACCAATATAATATGTATGTATATAATTGAAAGTCAGCGACAAATTCTATTATTTTCACGATGACACTATTTTCTGGCAACGAATGTATTCTTTACGTTATCTAATTACAAGTAATAAATTACTTTTCGTGCCTCCATACATTGTAGGAGACATTTGCCTACATTGTATTCTACAACAAAAGGAATGATAAAGTAAATTAAAGGTTTCCATTCCAATGATATTTTACGATACCCGTAAGCGACAACGCGTTGGTCATAAAACATAAGTATAGGTAGTAGACACAGCTTATAAACTTTAAACGGAGAATATGAAAAGTAAGGGTTTTAGTAGAGCAGTTAAGCGGCCATCTTTAGAGAACAAAGTCTTCAATAAAAAATAGAGTATAATTTAAATCGCAATGCCTACGTATAATGTTTCCCGATATGTAATTATGTTCAACTGGAGAAACAACATTGTAAGCGGGGCAGCAGACTCGTTTTGACGGTCAATTTTCTCCGCACCCATAAAAAGCGCAAACATGACTACGTTAATAATAAATTACATACATCTCACCCAGACGATACTACCATTTGGAAACAACAAATGCCAATAATTACTTTCGCGATATTAAACGTCCGAAGGGGCGAAATATTCACATGGCGGACCAACTGAAACAATGCTTATTATCGATCATCTTAGAGAATTATTGCGGAATAAATCTAAAAGACCTGCGTACAGACAATTCCATGGAATATCGAATTGGATATCTGGGATATTCATAAGAGTTGTAATAAAATTAAAAATGTATGACAAGAATAATATTTGAGTTTATCTTGTTATTCATATAGGCAACATTCATCAGAAGATAACTTCTTATAAGCATTCTGTAAATCACTATACTATATTACAAGTCTGTATCATTGCTATATCTGGCAATAATCATCAACTCCTGACTGCCTTCTGTGGAACAGAGCGCAGGCTTTACGGTTGTGGATAGCTTCCATCATCGTTTGGAGGATTCCATTGTTGCATTCATGGCAATGATCTCGCGTAGTTGCGCCGTCTTTCAGTCGCATCCGACATTTCCATTGTTGCAATTTTATTGCCGGTGTTACCGTCCCCGCGGAGGTCGTAAAGCAAGCAACAGCGTTCGATACTATCCACCGCGATCCGCCGACATGCTGATGGGATCTGTGACCGCACGACGCGTATTATCGCATGTCGGAGCCACCGCAGGCGCGATTTTCATTCGTTTCTAATAAATTGATATGAGGTGCGGCGGAAAGGGTTCCGAGACCCGGGATTGGACGAGGCGTTCCCCAAGGATCGTCCTCGGACCCCTGTTGTAAATCAACTTTACAACCTTTAATTACAGATATTTGCCGTCTCATGTGAGTGTACGGGATATCGGAGGGCCGAGCTCGCGAAAATATAGCATAATAATGGGTATTGACCTGTAATGGCTCGCCTGTAGGTACTATCGGCCGCCTTTGTCTTGATTGTTGGAGTGAGAGGATATTCTTTTCTGAATGATTGCCAATTACATCGAATGGCCTCCTGAATTCCACTGAGCGATACAATACTTAAATATGCTTCTCAGTTTTGATTTGCTTTCGTATAAATGATTTATGTGTTATTAAATTTTATGATCTTGAAATGATGTGACGTTTCTTTTTTAAATATTTTTAAATTTTATTTAGTTTATTCTGTCTGATCGTAGGTATAATGATCAGAATTGGATTATCTTGCAATTATAATGTTGAATCAGTTTTTTTACATCACAATAATGTTGTAGTTATAATCCCAACAAGATTTTCAAATAAGAAAGTGTTATTGGGCGCGCACTCAGTTCGCCACAATGTTGCACCGGATAGGGCGGCCGCCATTTTAATGTCTCTCAGACGGAATTACGCTGGATTGTTCTCAACTTTACTGCTCCCCTCATGATTGATCGTTGTATCCTCAACCTTATGTCATTTTCGCGCCGTATCTCTCGGAATTTGTACTACAAGCAATAAATATTATATTGAGTTATGGTAACTGTGCGATATTATTACATTTGTGGGTATTTTATTTATCGTTTGGTGTAAGTTGTAGTTGTTAATTATAATTTTACCCTCAATTAGACACTTTTAGCGGGACGGGCGTCCACCACACATTCCCACCACTGTGTCTCCTGTGTAGCCAGGATTTACAGCGGCGACCGCCAAAAAAGGCAATGAACAGCGAAGTCGATTTCAGTTTCGGGGGTAAAACTACGGCTGCCTTGGAACTCACAACGAATTTAAACAGAAGAAATTAGTAGGAGTAAGAAGCTTTTCGAATTTGACTTCATTGAATTTATTAGACACTTATTATTTGATTGAATTAGACACTTATACATAAATCTTATATGACGATATTCCTTAAGCTATCATCAAAATTGATCAGCTTTATGGCAATTACGTTGGTGAATGCATCGGATTGTTCCGAAGTGTGGAAATTAACACTAGAATGATCGTATTTCTAAATTAAAACCTCGCCTCGTACCGCAATAAATTCTTCCGCTCATAAACTCATAACGACTGTCTAAACAGGGGCTAGCTGTCGTTTATTACCCTAATGCACAAATAAGAAATAAAATCAACTTTCTTCAATAACACTTTAATCCGTTTTGCACCTCTCATTTGTATTTTTTTTAATCTTAAGAATTAAAGATTTGCATTTGTTTATGAATATATACCTAGATGAGCGTCGTTGCTCGTGCATCTAAATTAAGTCTAAAGTAATCTAAATCTAAGTTAAGTCTAATCGAATACGCAAGTTAAGCAACATCACCGTAAAGTTGATACTTACTGTTGATTGTTGGCACTTGGTGGAACAATATTATCATAATGTTATAATAAAGCATTTGTCCTGTTCCAAGTAATTACATTTATTTCTACCGACCGGTTTCGCCAACTCCAGACGCATATGAAAAAAATTTTCAAATCTTTGATAATTTTTGTCTTTTTTAATATTAAATAAGTAAATGTTTTAGGAAATTTGATCTACTTACAGTACTTTACGTGCTTTCGCCACGAATTTGTTCATGCAAATTACGGTCGGCCGCCCGGCACTCGCCCATTAGGTACCGTTAGTAGTAGATGCATGCGACTGCCGTGGCTGTGGCTGCTTTGCTCGACACTTTTTTGCTTTTGTGCCGGCCGGCAGTAGTCTACATGAACTAATTGGTGGCGGACGCAAAGAAGTGTAGATCAAATTGCGTGTAAATTTCACTTTCGCAAAACAAAACCTGAATCAATTAACTAGGCATTTTTATTAAATATTTTTATTCCCCAACAATTTAAAGATAAAGATAATAATGTGAATTACGACTAACAAGAACTGCAGTGATGCACATTTACGAGCTTTTCAAGCGTTCATCAATTATAGAAGATAACATAGGGGAGTATAAATAGAATGCTATATGAACACGTGTTAGAAATGCGAAACGCAAGGAAAACCTACCGATGCGGCTGTAAAATGTTTACGATTGGATATATAAATCCACATTATTGCGACAAATAAACTGACATCAAATATAGCTCTAAATATGAATCGCTTATTCATATCTATATATATATACCTAAATTTCTATATATATATATATATATATATAGTCATTGTCAGCAGAAGGTTCTTATGAAAGATCAGATCTATAACAAAAAAAAAACTACTTACTCCAAAAATTACTCTACAATCGCACCATGAAAAAGTAAAAAACACTATCAGAACTGAATTTTATAAGAAAAAAAGGGGCCAATATGGAAGAAAACCTACTGTTTCAAATAAAAAAGGTTTAACATTAAAAAAAGGTTAAACATTAAAAAAATACAATCGAATTGAAAACCTCTTCCTTTTTTGGAGACGGTTAAAAAATATAAAATAGTTGCGTGATGAAAATTCGATCAATTCGAATTCAGGACAACGTCTAGACGTCTTAGAGCATACCTACTCCGTCACGCTGCTCAACTGCGGGCTGGCGGAGGCCAGTGTTTTCAGGCTGCCTAAAGACCACTGACTTGGCTTAACGACTGTCATCGAATGACAACAGCCGGGACGGACGGCTTAACGTACCTACCCTCCGAATCACGAAGTAGCTCAAGATAAATAAACCCATCTATAGACAGGCTGCGGTCGACCTTGCTTTTTTTTTTTTTTTTTTTTTTATACTACGTCGGGTGGCAGATAAGCATACGGCCCGCCTGATGTGAAGCGGTTACCGTAGCCATATTAACGCTCGCAACATAAAATATCGCTCGCGCGCCGCCACCCGCGCTGCCATCGCAGCATCTCCTTTCTTTCTGGTGACCTCACTCACTCGCAGGAACACAACAGCCCTCAAGGGAACCTTTATTTGGCTGCGGTATTCTGTGAGGTGGAGGTACATTCCCCAGTCGGGTAGCTTACAATAACGCTCTCTACCTCTCTTTTCGCCAGAGCTTCGTTTGTCAGTCAGCAGGGTGCACCGCGTGCAGGTGAAGTTGGCTTTGGTTCAAAGATGTTGATGAACCCCTTACACCCCAAGGATTAGGTACAAATCAAAGTTGCTTAACTTGTATGTTAGGTTAGACTGACACACCCAACAACGCCATCAAGCTCCTCATGTGTATAAGTAATATTTACATTTATATGAAATTTCTAATAACTGTCAATATTATCAATCAAACTGTCAATGAAAACATCTAAATTTATGCTTTCTTCAGTTGCATTGAAACTCAGTACCGATCGTTACTTTATAATTTACTGCATGTGAGTTCGCCAGTTACAGTTGGAGTGGTACCAACATAGTCGAGTAATTGAGATTGATCGAGTCGTGAATCGAGTGGGGCGGCGCAATCAAAAGCGTATCAGACCAATGGGCGACCGGCGTCGGGTCTGCGCAGCCGCTCATTGGCCAGTAGCGGGGTTGAGGGGCTTAAAGGGCCTTGATACAACTCTCGATAAGCGGTAGGCGTCGGATGCCGATTCGATCGATTATAACCCGTGTGTCGACACGAACGCAATCACTAGGCAACTTTAAATTTGGAACTGTGATAAAGTTTTTAATTATTTTGTACATAGATTATTACTCAAATTCAGATTAATTAAATAATTACCTACTCAAAAAAAAATAAGGTTGAGGATGGCAATGGCGACGTTGCGCGTCTTAGTCTAACCGAACACTCAAGTTAAGCAACGTCGACCGCAGTCTTATTATGGATGGGTTTATTTACCTCGAACTCTTCCGTGCTTTGGAGGGCACATTAAGCCGTCGGTTCCGGCTGTTGTCATTAGGTGTCGTTAAGCCAAGTCAGTGGCCTTTAGGCGGCTTGAAAACTCTTGCCTCTGCCAACCTGCAGTTGAGCGTGGTGGAGTATCCACCTATTTCCAAACCCCTTCGATTGAGAGGAGCCACATATCCCAGCAGTGGATTGACGACGTATCGTAAAAAAGATTTTCTCAACTGACCGCAATTTAAACGGATTAGGTACAAATCAAAGTTGCAACACTTAAACAAGATTAAGCGGCTAATCGTCGGTTATTTACAATCCTTTATCAGCGCACGGGGGCGTCAGGCACCTCGATTTACGACACCTGCGAGTTTGTTACACAAAAGAATTAAACCTTCTAAGCGACATCCATTGCCAATAAAATATCGAGTGAGGCGCGAATAATCACCCGGGACGCAACACTGTAGCTATTGCGGTGTGGCTGAAGAAAAGAATGATTCCATACAAAGTTCCATAAACCACGCGTACGTCCATAAAGTGAAATTTAGCGTAAGGTTTCGTAGGAAAAGCAATAATTTCTCACAATTGGGCACGATTAGATTGGCTCTGCCGGCGATTTGACATACGTCGTAAATTACGCGTTGAGCGGCCGAATCGAGTGAGCTGTCAGGGCCTGAAATACATGCTGAGATGTGTGGGCCTTTACAAATGGTCGGGTTATGCAAATAGCGCGCGCAAGCGGCTAAGCGCACGCGCATCGAATCGCGCGTTTTCCGCCGCTGGCGCGGGGATTGCGTTTTGTGGAAATAGTTATTGGGGTGATTGCTTTCATAAACAATAGCTTTTGTCCACGGTTTCTTGTAACTAACTTGTTATTTTGTCGGATAGCGGGACTTTAAGCGTAACTTCGTGTCTGATAGCCGGTCCTGCGTTTATGCAATTTACCTACCTCTGTAACATAGTGGAAATCGTGCTTTATCTTCGTTCTCTCGAATCATTAATGTAATGTGCTCACGCTTTATTTCATTAAATAACTATATTGTATGTAGTATATTGTACTTATATGGAAATATGTACTTATATAGTGAGTATATAGAAACTGCTTCAGATTGAGGTAGAGTTGTTAGAATCGTCTATTGTTTGCTTGCCTAGTTTATTATACGTTCATTATAAGTACCTATGTATAATTTTCTTAGAAAAATTCAGTCTTTATTACCTATTTGTTTTTATATAACGTGGGGTGGACAAACAAGCGTACAGCCTGCTTGATGTCAATCGGTTAGCTTAGCCATAAAAACATTCGTCACATGAAATATCGCTCGCGCACTGCCACCCCCACTACCAACGCAGCAACTTCTTTCTTCCTGGTCTGGTGACCTCACTCATTCGTAACTCTACTTGTGTCCAAGAGACTTAGGTAACTGAAAGAAATTATCTGTTAATATCTAGTAAGCATGTCGTGCCCCCTTACCACCAATTCTTATTGCGATTCAATAACTGAATAGAATGCTTATTCATACCAATGAATAAGCGACTCTACTTTAGGAGGCTGTTTATTTTTAAAGCTTGATGAAGTACCATTGAATCATATATGTATAATTGAAGTTGATTAAGTAGGTACCTACTTATTAATATTTACCTTTAAATCCTATTATATCTATAGTTACTTACATAAAAGTTAAAACGTGTAGGTATCAAACGTCCATAATTGCAAATACATTATCCAGTTTTGCTTGATCACCGTATAACATAAACTTCATATTTTTTCTCAAATACTACAGGATCAAGTTATACTGGTCATCAAGTCCATAAAAGATCAATGCGTATTTCGATAGCTCAAAGCAACATAGTGTAGGGCTATAAAGGTGGACGTCAACCGGTGCAACGAATGCGCTGGCGATGCAGATGTCTCAGGGACTTGCACACGTGCAATGGATTCGTGACACGAATAAAATAGTTTCAATGCAACATTTATATGTTGACTTGTATGTGGATATGTTGTTGTTATATAATAAATAACAGATTGTTAATAAATCACGAATTAGCTGTACAAGTAAGAACGCGCACTTCGACTTTAGTATTTTTTATATTAAGTTATTATTTGATTACATCAATTCTGGATCGTCATCATCAGGTCATTTTAGTCTCCACTACAGGAGCACGAACCTCTCTCGTCCGTCCCAGACGGAAGGAGGATTTGGCCTACGCTGGCTAGACGGGTTGGGGAGGCCTGATCTTTGATAATGTATTTCCCTTAGTCGCCTTGTACCTACGACATCCACGGGAAGCGACGGAGAGATTCTATTCTAGTCTGCCGGAAACCACACGGCCAATTCTGGATAGAAGTCGTCAACTCCTATTCATCCTACAGCTGGGATATGCGTCTCCCCTCAATGGAAGGGGTTTAGAGCAGTGTTCCGCAAAGTGTGTACCGCGGCACACCGGTGTACCAGGTCATTAGTTGGTGTGCCTTGGAAAAATAATGTTATCTCATAAAGCTAAATAGGCGGACGAAAGAAAAATTCTTATACATATAAAAACTGATTTTTCATTTATGGTCTACCTCCAAAAATTTTCGTTTTCCTATACCTTAAACAAAAAGTTAGCAGAACATTGGTTGAGAGCATATTCCACCACGCTGTTCCACTGCCGGTTGGGGGACGCCAGTGTTTTCAAGCCGCCTAGACGCCACTGACTTGGCTTAACAATTATCATCTTATGACTACAACCGGGACCGACGGCTCAACTAAACTCAATTAAACTTTCCATTATTCACATTGTAACGACATTTTCCCAGTTTAATGTAAACTTATATTAAGTTTTTTACCTGGTATTTTTGTGGTTTGTCTTTTGATAGTTTCACAGTTTTTAATAATGTAATGTGATCGGCAATTATTCCCCGCGAACAATTTAGAGAACTGGCAGATCCATATAACTTTTCCAATACATTCCCAACAATTTTCAATACATTTTCAAGTTGAAATGTAATGAATATCGACACCGCGTGCCTGTCAGTCCAGCGGGATGATTAAACGCTTCTATACTTAGCTATGTTACCTTATTGCTCCAATTCTGGCGCATCATTCCATCTCCCTTAACATAAACGTAGCAATTAATCTCTGAACGGGTGACGTTCACCCCCTGCGCGTTCTCCCCCTGGCGGGGGTATTCCCCCCTGGCAGATAACCAGTGAATGATTAACTGCAGGCAGGAAGACGGATTGACAAATAGTCGTTTAGGTATGCGCTAATGCTCTCCTCTCATCAATAAACGATCGGCAAATGAAGGCTCCAGTTTCCCGAATTTGCTATTGGTTGTCGTTTTTCTTTTTCTAATTGGATTCTCGTTTCTATTCACGTATAGGCACCGTAAAAGTACTATATAGGTATAGTATGGCCACTTCTTACGTATAGGCACAGTATAGGTAAGTAAAAGTACAGTATGGCCATTCCCTGCCGCTCTCTCGTGTCGACCTCACCTTCCCTCTGAGACAAATCTGGAACAGTTTGTATGGCGTCGCACAAACACACGTTCAGTCACGTTCTGCACGGACGTCAATGTTTATGTAGTAGTAAACGACGCGACATTGGTATGGAATGACCGTGGTGTGATATAGGTACCTACAACTTATGTATGTGCTACCAATAATGTTATATTTCTTATTCTACTTATAAATATGCTATGCCACTAAGCGTCAAAAACGAACACCCGAAAAGTAAGCTAAGCTAAGTAAGCTAAGCAACAAGACAGTAAATAGAAATAGGCAAATATGCCTTTCTAACATGCATAATTTAGGTTGGTTCAATTGTCATCAGGATACACAATAATAATTGATTATTATATTAATAATAATTGAACACATACATTACTTTTTAGTTCATTTCATATTTTTGCAAGAAAAATTTTTGAGTTCTGTGATGCAAAGAGTCAGCAAGTTTATTA
The DNA here is from genome assembly GCA_937001555.2 of Hypsopygia costalis. NCBI lineage: Eukaryota > Metazoa > Arthropoda > Insecta > Lepidoptera > Pyralidae > Hypsopygia > Hypsopygia costalis. The sequence goes on from OW443342.2 coordinate 17,016,504, forward strand.
AATCGCTGATATAATAAAAATAGCGATAATCTGTACTTACACATATTTAGTTAGCTATCCATGCAACAGCAGGAACAGCACGCAACCAGAGATATATATATAAAACTAAATCGGTGAAATTTTCATTCAAGTCGGTAAAATTCTGTTAAAAAAATTATTAAAGAATCTAATCCTGTGGTAACCTTCTGGGAAAACCTCCTTATTTCTTCAATGTATGAATGAAAACCATGCTCGATTTACTGATGTTGTGCCAAACTCATTTCACCCAAGTCACGCCATACAATAACTTTAAAGCAAATCGGAGTAAATCAACGCAGTACCGCAAACAATCCGCTAACTTGCGACGTCTTCCGCGACCACACGGACTGCGCTACATCTGGCATTATAACTCGAGCTCACTGCTTGCGTCGTAAATGTGCAGGGCTTAGGGCTGACACTTAAGTATATCTATACTTCAACTCTGATATTATATAGAAGCAAAGTTTGCAAGTTGAATGTAGGTGATACGTCACAGAAAGTACTTGAAAAATCGTGGCCATGGGCTTTGAGTTTCATAAAAAAGTAATAAAATGATACATCGCAAGATACCTGGCAAATAGTGAAATATTAGAGCTACATATTTCGTAAAGAAAATATGTCTGAGTGACAGTAAAATCGCCAAGTCGAATGGACTGAGAGAGTCAGAGTTACGAGTGCATGTAGATGCGTCGACAAGTCATCAACCGGCCTGATCCACTGCATTAGATGTTTCATATCAATATAGATTAGGTTAAGTTATATATCCATTTGAGATTTTCTCAGGAAACTACAGCATAGGGTTCTTCAAAAAGGGCGTGAAGAGGTTTTTACAAGGTCGGTAACGTGCGTTACCCCTGGTGTTACAGGCGTTCATAGACCACGGTAACTGCTTTCCATTAGGCGGGCTATATGCTTGGTTCATTAGGATATAATTATGGTATAAAAAAAATACTCTCAAAACGATACACAAGAAATAAAACTAATCATATTATATTCAGAATCAGTAAATTTAGTCCATTTTTACAATATTCGTACTGGTTTTGTTATTAAAAAAAACATAATTGCAACAGCAGCAACCCTACAAATTCTTGATCTGACGCGCATGCGTCGTAAACGCACGATCTGACTCGCGCGCACACTAGCGATCTGACTCGCCCTAAATCAGCGATCGAGCGATGCGATTCACCACGCTCCGAGGCCCTGAGTTTATGGCCTTTACCAAGTGCGCTGTAAAGCTTTTACTACTGCGAGGATCCCCGTTATACTGAACCATTGATATCTACCGTGATTAACACGTTTCCTCATATTTGTTTTGTTATTTCTGTTTCCGCTATCATGTACAATGTATTTAGAAAGCATAATCTCTATTAGACGGATACAACAATGTAGTTACAAATTGGTTCTAATTAATAACATAATTTATACGAGTAGCTATTATACAAGTACATATTCTGAAAACGCTATTTATAAATAATGTTTTTTTTTATATTTATAATTTAAGTATGCGGCTCTGTTATTTTGAACTACAGAGAAATTTAATATAGGTACTATAATTGGCTATCAATTAAATTAAATTAATATATGCTCTACTTCTCTGTAAATACGACGGACGTTAATATTTCAGAAAGAGAGTACACTCGGAACTCGACCACTCACTCAAAATACAAAATATCTCTTTTGGTTCTAAATACAAATGATTACTTTAGTGTGCTTAAAAAAAATTACACGCAGGGATTAAAATGAAGGTTATTTTTTATTACCTAATAGACTTATATTACATTTAAGTAGGTACTTAGGTAGCTGAGTGGTCTTCCTGGTGACTGTTTTACTTATAACACCAGGATACCTAGGTATCAGTCTGGCATTTGGCCTGTAGTAGAGTTCTGACGAACTTAGTTATTCATGAAATTCGTGAGACACGCACTCTAAATTATGGTTATGTGCGACATTCTGACGTACTACCGACTGAGGAAGTACCTCCACCTCACAGAATACTGCAGCCAAATAACAATACCCTTGAGGGTTGTTGTGTTCCTGCGAGTGAGTGAAGTCACCAGAAAGAAGAAAATGAAGGAAGCTGGCAACAGATTCGCAACCCCTTGGTGTTGCTGATCTCCATGGGCAGTGGTGATTGTTATTCATACGGTGACCCACATGCTCGTTTGCCCCTCTCTCATATAAAAAAAAAAAACAACAACTACGCAGACTCGGAAAACGGCTGTGCGCGTCTTCATCTCTTTTTCGTAACTAATTTGACATTATCTAATCTTATTTTTTTTTGTTACAGGTACCCCCATTAATCGGCTCCCCATTATGGCCAAGTCTGTACTGGACCTGTATGAGCTATACAATTTAGTCATCGCCCGAGGTGGCCTCGTCGAAGTCATCAACAAAAAGCTATGGCAAGAAATCATCAAGGGTCTCAGATTACCCTCGTCCATCACATCTGCTGCATTTACCTTAAGAACACAGTGAGTATTCTTTATTAAACAACATCAGTATTATCTTCGGCATCAACTCATAATCATCCCACTGTTGAGATATGGGTCTCCCCTCAATCGAAGGGGTTTAGAGCATACTCTACCAGGCTACTGCTGAGACCAGTGTTTTCAAGCCGCCCTAAGGCCACTGACTTGGCTAAGCGACTGTCACCTAATGACAACAGCCGGAACCGACGGCTTAACGTGCCCTCCGAAGTAAGGAGCAGCTGGAGATAAATAAACCCATCCGTAGACAGGCTACGGTCCCTGTTGTTTGACTTGCGTGTTCGATTATTACACGCACAATTACTCCATAGAGCTCCGTGCATCGAGCATCGAGTATTATCTAAACCACAGTAAAATACTACGGGACAGTTTTTAAATGAATCTATCTATCTGCAAAAATAAAACTTCCACGGCTTTATTCATTGTTGCAATCATGTGATAGGTTAAAGTCAAGTATCCAATATGCTCTCTCTACCTTTCTTCCGATACAACCGGTAGAATGTTCACGCGCAGATGCAGATTCAGGCTCGAAATATGATAGTAAAATACGCCCTAATCAGATTTCAAATAAAATAGATGAACTTTAAAATCTTCTAGAACATAATATAATTTCCTTTATAGATAAAAAGAATGAAAAATGTTTTTTCTTTTACTGTCAGGTCATAAGTATAAATTAGTTCTCTTTGACGACCGAATTTTTAAATATTTTATGAGCTAAATATGACTAGATGTAGCATTACCACGTCATTGTGAAGCTTACAGTTAAAGCGTTGACGTCAATCTTTGAACACCATCATAAACCAAATAGGATTGACAGGATTTAAACGATATTAGTGTTCAAAACTTTTAATAAGCCCTTTGTGTGGTCCTGGAACGAATCAGGAGCCATCGCTCCATATTCGGAGCCGTCTGGCTTGTATTGTATCACTCCCTCATTCGAATTCTCACGACGGAGAGACAAAACATCGTCCACAATAGCGTACGTGAACGTCCGCGGCGACAATGTGACAACGTCATAATTAATAACCTCTAACTCATCTCTGCCGATATAATTTCCCATTTATCTTTCTGGTGAGTTCCTTCACCTCGACGCCTTTTGTCGGTCGACATAAAGGTATGCTACATTTCTAATTCAAACTGTGCATCGTTACGCACGACGCGTTGATTTGTGCGCAACCTCTTACCATTATTACGTCCTGTGCTCTGTGTCTTACCAATGCTGTGACAATCGGGAGCTTTCCACGTTTACCGTTCGAATACTGATTTGTACCACTGTCGACTATTTTTTCGGTAATAATGTTCATTATAGTGCAGACATCGGGCGTTCTTAAAATTAGACGAGCGGTAATGACGAGTGCCGTATATTTAGCTCTCACATTTGACAGTTCATGAAAAGGTAGCCGAGTTTTTATGAACGGTCGGCTCGCTCAAAGTTCGTCATTGTGTTTTGTATTAAATATGTGAGCGCTTAATATGAGTTATGGTAACGAACGGTTGACAATATCTTCGTATAAAATTGACTCGCCTCGAGAATAGGATTAAGAATGTAATGGGATGTTTCATTATACGTTTGAAGGATATGCTTTTGATAATAATTGGGCTTGAAATATGATTTATAAGCGTGTCATGTCATGAGCCGCCGAGTGGATGGATTTGACGTAATGGCATCATTAGATCACTTCGGCTCAAGATTGAATGGTGACACTTTTAATCTTTCGATTTATTTTACATCTCTATATTTATTTTTATCTGACTATGGAAAATGTATTACATTAATGACAGCTCATATTAATTACGTTATTTTTCTTATTACATTACTGTTTTTTTAAATAATGTCTTTGTAGATAGGTATGAAGCGATTATTTGTGAGGCTCTAATTTGGCTCTTTGATCTCTCTCAATACTATGCTGTCATTGAGAGAGAGAGAGGTTCGATGGCGAGAGTTATACACAATCTGTTTTAGAACCTCCAGGTTATGTTAGAGAGCTAGCGCAACATCTAAATAATGTGAGACAGTGGAGCTTAGCACAGGTAGTAAGTAGGATCTCAACTAATTAAATTGTTTGTTTACAGATATATGAAATATCTATATGACTACGAGTGTGAGAAGAAGAACCTTTCGACCCGCAGCGAGCTCGACGCTGCTATCGAGGGCAACAAACGCGAGGGACGACGAGCTTCGGGACAGTACGATGCACAAGCAGCACTAGCTATGGTAACTATATTTTAATGTGTGTTAGTAACTATCTTACTATCTGGTTTATATAAAACTAGCTTCAGCCCGCGTTTACGAAAAAGTCTTTTTATTTTTCGGGTTAATATATAGCCTGTGACACTCACAAAAAACGTGGCTTTCTATTGGTCAAAGAATTTTCAAAATCGGTTCAGTAGATCCAGAGATATCTTCCTACGTCACAAATTCTCAAACTTTATCTCTTTATAAGGTTAGTGTTGTTTTGATCGAAGGTTAGTGTAGATGACGTTATTGAAGCAGTTAAAAACTTCTACATATAGGTACTTCAGACAAACCAATATATCTTGGCCGGGGTAATTTAAACATAGAGATCGATAGACGTATTCGATTGGACTGGGCAACTTATAGAAAGCGACGCAAATCCTCACCGCATAGATACCTCAAGGACTGAAATCTCCAACCTGTGCCACGTCATAATCATAACCTACGGTGAAGAGGCTCAGTCTCTGACCATTTGTCTGCTCCATAGACTAAAGTTCGCACAGAAATGGAGAGAGCTATGCTTGGGGTTTTTCTAAAGGAGGAAGGGATAAGGAAAAAGGGTTTTGCGATATTCACTATGAGATATTCTTTGAAGTCCACCGAATCAGTTTCTCCCAAAAGAAAGAAACACACATATAATCCATTTCAATGCCACCAACACAGACATTTGGACAGTCATGTCTGTTTATATACGGTTGCAACATAATCTGGTGCAGCCACCCAGAAGTTAATGCAGCAGCTTCTTCCTGGTAACCTCACTGACTCGCTGGATCACAACAATCGTCTAGAAATTTGTTAGTTGGCTGCGGTCTTGTGTAAGCTGGAGGTACTCGGGATGCTTATAGTTACACTATGCTTAATCTTTACAGATCCTCGTTTGTTATTCACCAGGTGCACCGCGTCCTTAGCTAATACATGCATGTGTTAACACGTTCGTTGCATTACGAGATCTATCAGATCTCTTGCAGGACTTTTGTATTGTGCGTTGAATATAATAGTGTTGTTTCACTCCTTGCGGGAGGATCTAACGTGTAAAGTTCTTTAGGTATGAGTAGGACAAATATACATATTTGCTTCCTACTTAAAGATGAATTCAAGGACATTAAAAAAGAAATTAGAGATGGATTAGGTCCCTAACGCACAGTACTGTAATTATTGTCATTCCTTGCGTTAGGAGATATGTCGGTACTCGTGGAATCGTACGCCTCGTAGACGCAAGAGAGGGAAGGTAGGCGGCGCGGGCGCTGCGTGACTCGTTTTAGTGTTGTCCCAGCATCGACGTGGGAGGTCGCGCGCACGTTTGCGAAATAACGCTCGCGTATATACCTACGTGTTGATTATCATTTTTGTTATACAATGGTTATTAAAACAAAAACGTTGTTATAGTAAACTTACAAGAGACCTGTGACATCCAGCTTTTATTAAATACCTCCGTATATTTTTTTAAAGCAACAACAGCCTAAGAACAAAAATATACATAAGACACTCGAATAACGAAACTAATAAAATTAGATTCCATCGCATTTACTTCACTGACATAGTTGCATGCTGTTTATTTATACAATGCACTTTATTACAGAATGGGCTATTTTCCAATGTTTAAAAATTGTACAAATAAATTAACAATATCGTAAAATACACAAAACTATAAAGATCTGCAAACTTTCATTCTAATATCTTCAGTCAGACTTTTTTTAGCGTCGATCAAAGTTTGGCGGGAAAGTCCATTTTAAAAGTATGAAATTATTAAAAAATAATATTTCCATTGGAGAAGCAATAAAAAATGCTATAACTTTTATTATGATACTAATTACATAAACGTAATATTTAACATACCTGTCGTACAAATTTCTGATTTGATGCATACAAAATACAAACCTGTGACGTCATAATTCGGTAGTCTTTTGTATGGAGCGTTTTGGGGCAGTCTAAAAATTGTGATTTTCAAATTAACATATCTCGAGAGATTTTTGTGCTATCGAAGTAATTCTTTCACCTATGGTTATATTATGGAGACGTCCCTACATATCAAACCGAAAAAAATGTTAGTCAAATAGCCTATTACCCGAAGGAAGATGTACTGATCATGTTTTCCAACGTGGCGACAAAAAAAGACGTTGTGTGGGTTGTTACGAAAAATTACGACGCACATTAAACAGCATGGACGCTTCTAAAAAAACTAAACGAATTGTTACCATTTACGCGCAATGCAAGCAATCAATGTGCTTACCATGTTTTAATGAAAAACACTTTGCATAATTAATAAAACTTTTTCAATCGACAACTGAGATATTATTTTATTCCCATCACTACTTACTACACATATTGAACTATCTTCCGTTGCGGTACGAGATACAATCGATATCATTTTTTTTTTTGGTATTTGTAGTTTATTCAAATGTCATAACTGCGTGCGAACCTAGCAAAATATAAAGCAATAGACTATCTTTCACCCACAAAAACTTCAAAATATTTTTGATTGTTTTTTTGGAAGATATAAACTATTTTGAAAACTGTATCTTTAGGAGACCGATTAGGTCTCAAACGCACCAAATGGTAGGTTAGTTTGGAGATCTTTTAGGTCTCCAAAGCACCAGCTGAAAGTTTTTTGAAAGTGATGGCGCAGGGAACGTGTTAAAGAACTGTTGTTCTATTACAAACCATAGGGGTAATTCTCCCAATAAAAATGTAGTCAAAAATGAGTTCCAATACAGTCTCGATCTCACAGATCTTACAGACATAACCTTCATTTCATTACACATTATGAAACTTAAGTTTGATGAAATGGGATTATACCGAAATATGACCGAAAATTAAATAAACTAAGAATGGTATTTAGCGAACAATAATATTGACTATAATTAATTAATGAAATCAGGTATATAATTTTTAGAAAATTCACAATACCAAAGTGAAAGTTTCCTGAATCGAGATGGATTCAAGAAACTTTCACTTTGGTATCGTAAAATAAGTTCGAGAATGGCCTTCTGTAATATGTAATATATTTTTTTTATCCCTTATTAGAAAATTCTTGATCACCAATAATTAAATACGTACTATTTAAACCTGTACAATGTATAAATCCCCTATAAGAACCTATGTATTTTTTTGTTGATTTAAGGTTTCTCCGTTCCAGACACCACTAGGCCGAGCCGGGCCGTCGTCGCTCGCGCAACTATCACAGCACATGCAGCCTCTGTCCCTTTCTCTCGGAGGGGGTGTTCCGAGCGTACCTCGTTTGCCCCCCCTTCCGTCACACTGCCCACCACATATCTCCCCGCACGATTTCGAATATCGCGTTAGAGAGTACATGAAGGTGATGCAGCAACAACGAGACCTGCTCAAGAATGGTAAGTTTATGTATATATATCTTTATAGCACTCGAGAAAAAGCCAAATTAAAGCGGCTGAAGGAAAGTGTCCGTAGTTTTTAAAGGCTTGTACCACGAGTAGTTCACTGCTGATAGCTCTGAAACAGCGGCTCATCTGGCATCTGGTACTGTCCATTCGGCCTTAGAGATGTAGAACATTTTACACAGTCACACGCAACACACAATGAGTTTGTTATTTGACCGCGGTATTCATTCAAATGGAGATTCTTCCCTGGACTATCTGCCAGGCGATTAAATTAAATCCATTTTTTTAAGTTGGCGACTTAACCTACTATCAAACATTCTGTTTCTGATCAAATTAATTGATGTGACTAGTTTTCCCATGCCCAGGGTCGGAGTCCCCGCCGAGCGGCACCGGGCATGCGCCCGTCATGTCTCCACGCGACGCCGCTGCTCTCAGTTCCCTGGATGTGTCCCGACTAGCGCTTTGGACGCTATACAATAACAACAGCAGTCCTCAACCAGATATGGAGCCACAACGGTAAGTAAGACAGATCAGAAGGTACTATTAAGTAGTATGTTATTAACTTTCGTAGGAACTATTGATTTCTTAATAGTTCTTACGAAAGTTTATCATTAGGTATATTCAAACAAATCAAAATACTCTTCACCGTGCAGTGACACCTACAGTTGGTCCATTTACCTTGAAGACCAATTTTGGAAACGGCCAAGTATCTGTGAAAAAACTAGGTCTTTCGAGATAAATACCGAAACTGTCATGTAGCATACCTACCAATCATCATCTTACTAAGTTCCTTACAAATCGTGAACGGTTGAAAATCAATATGAACGCGTGCTGTACAAAAACTTCAATAGACTACACCTGGCTGTTTTAATCGAAATGGACATTTGTTTTAAAACAGTGAGGCTCTTAACCTAAGCGAGAGTCCAAATTCCACTGGCAGTGGTGGCAAGCGCGAAGCATGCCGTTCTCCACCGCCGCCGGCCAAGAGGCGCTCCACCAGGCCCACGTCGCGCGCCAGCTCGCCGATAGCGCCCCCCGCGCCTCACACGCCGCACGCGCCACTTCCGCAGAGTGGGAGCACCACTCCTACCTTGCCACGAGCCTGCTTGCCTCAGCCAGTTAACGGCGCTACACCTGCCAATGGAGTCAATGGGGCGGCATTCAAAATCGCTACACGAGGTAAGCTGAACCATAATTTTTACTTTAATATTTTCGTAGATCTATCTATATCTTAAAATCAGTCTACAAACTTCATAATAGAAGGTGGTTATGCAGGCATCGCAAGCAGAAGAATAAAGGTACATATCGATCTCGTATCAAAGTCTAACGAAAAGAGACAGGATAATATTTAATTTCCCGTCTTTTTGTTCTGGATATCAATAGGTTGTATTTGGAGAAATTGTTTGACAGGATGCCTACCACCTCCTTGAATACTCGTAGCTGAACTGTTCACCATTGTCGGCAGAGTATACATCAACACATATTAAAATGAAAATGATTGGGTACTGTGCGGTTCTAGAAGCGTCATCTTCGGATTTTCATGCTGTGGAATGAGCATCTTGCAGAGATTTGTTACAATACATATTCGTCATGGCGTGATGGTTTATCCAAACTCGGCAACGTCATTGATACCTCTATTGCCAACTGGCAAAACCCAAACGACAGCTCTTCTTCAAAGCATAAGACTTTTTATAAAGGGACATCTCTCCATAACTCAATCGCCCATAAGCTAATGTACCTATACAAATATGTAAATATACAAAAAGGGCGTAAAGAGGTTTTTACAGGGTCGGCAACGCGCATGTGATGCTTCTGGTGTTACAGGCGTCCATAGGCTACGGTAACTGCTTTCCATCAGGCGGGCCGTATGCTTGTTTGTCACCTTCGTGGTATAAAAAAAAAAAAAAACCTACCTACTCGTAATTGTTCACTATCAAGCAAGTTTAGTGCTTGTTTAAGTCGCAGAGAAAACGATACCAACGGCCCTACCGCAGAAGTTGAAGCCTATTTACCATAGGATTTCTTAATTCTAATAATAATTGGTCTTTGGTTAAAAGTTATTGTATAAACATCTTCCGTTTAGTCGGGTTCTTTTAGCTGAGCTAAACCTAATTACCAACAATCTAAGTAGTAGTGGTAGTAGTGTCATTTGCGCTTTAAAAAATCCGATGGTAGACAGCTTCAGCTTCGGTGATAGGATCCCTGGTCCATGTATGATTTGGTTATATTGGTTGCTCATATTTGTATATATCTTTTGCAGGTGACGCAGCCACCGGCGATCAGCAACTCGTAGTCTCGATCGAGATAAACGGGGTCACCTATGAGGGTGTCCTGTTCCCTTCTGGCAGTGGACAAAACGGCCACAGGCAAATAAATGACTACATAGGTTCGTCGCAGTAAGAATTCAGTATTTCAAGTCTACACAGCCTATATACGGCGAAACTTTTGCCAATTCCTAGGGCGAAACATAAAACGTGTAACTTAAGCTAGTCACACACTAAGCAGTTACGATATCTTTAGAGAGAGACACTGCTATATGTAAGATAAGAGAGGGTATACTGTCTCTGACACACGCGTGTAAGAGACAGTGGTAGCACTAAATATATCGTATCTGTTTACTGTGTCGCATTAAGGTAAACTTTTCAGTATCAGCTAATTTCTCGTCTGTCTCTATAATTATGCTGGTGACGGTGAGTGACCTGGCGTCGCACATAACGGTATTTGATCAATGTCGTTGGCAAAAACATAAAAATGTATTATATAAAGTATTCGTATTTATGGCTTTAATGCTATTTTGGAATATAATGTAGAATCAGCCACCCGACGTAGTATAAAAAAATGAATAGGTACTTACATTTTTTTTATACTACGTCGGGTGGCAGGCAAGGATACGGCCCGCCAGATTTGAAGCGGTTACCGTAGCCATATTAACGCTGGCAATATGAAATATCACTCGCGCCGCTGTTAAATACCTGTACGTGCGTCGTTTTTAGATTGTTGGTGGAGGGGGAGCGGGAGGGGGAAGGGGTGAAGAATGGTTCTATTTGTTTTAGTTGTATTTTTATTAATTTTATATTTTCTTAATACAGTGCTGAAGTATATTTTGGTCATCATTTTTGGAACTTTTAGATTTTCCAATTTTCTTTTAATAAGAATAATGGGGTTTAACCCATTAACATTACATTTTGTGATATTTCTTTAAATTTAACCTTTTGTCATTTATAAGAAATTGCGACAAAAATATCAACAAAATACCACACCAATAAAAATATCTAAAATTATTAAAAATGCAGTAAAGCAGACATATAAATATACAACGTTGCAGGCTGTCACTTTCAGGTCAACACTGTCACCCAATAATAATAAAATTCTACAAATATTTTTTTTGTGCGAGTTCATTAATCTACGAGCCGACAAAAGTTAACCTTAATTAGTTTTCTATAAACATCGCTTACTTTATGTTCTTGTTCTACTGAATTTTGGTGAAAGAAATTGTAAAATATATAGCGCGACATTGTAAATAATTTGTAATGTGTTAATTTTAATGTATCTTAGAGTAAGTAATTTACAAGCTGTACGTGGTGAAATTTTAATCAAGAATCGAATATGATGAACTCAGTATCTATAGACTTTAAATTATAATAAATAATAATCATTAGTTCTACTGACAAATGAACCTCCCTCACAATAACACACACACCGTTTTTGACTTTCTGACATTTTGTCACGATTTTCAGATTCCCATAATAAACGTTATTTATATTATTGAATACTATCATTGCTTGAAGTTCGAATAGGTACTGATTAAAATTTCAGCCAGTACAATAGGTACTAGTTTGTACCCGCAATTCCGTCTGTATAAATGGTTTACATAATTGTGATTCGCAACACGCGACTGATACCCCTAGTGTTGCAAGTGTACGGAAGCCTCGGTAGTAGTAGGAAAACATGAAAATATTGCAATAAAAATATAATATTTAAAAAAATAAACGTATTTAAATTACACTGCTTTCGTCTTCAAATTCCGATTTAAAACGAATTTTTGGATACGGATTAGGCAATAAGATGGAATGCTGAAAAGTTATTTTGTACAAAAAAAAACACACACACACACACAGAAAGAGAGAGAGAGAGAGAGTTTAGAGAACAAAACAATACCTGACAGATAAGGTTGGCTCGGTATTAAAAAGATATTCCATCCCACCAAATTGTTGACTTTGGTACACCGAAACATAACTTGCCACCACAAACTCCAGGTGTCTACAAATTAATTGCAGCTGCGGTAGTTCTTACATAGGCCAAACCAAGCGAACCATCGCTGAAAGGATCCCAGAACACATTGCCGCTGTTAAGAACCGAAAGACGAGCAAATCAGCGATTGCAGAACATATCACAGATAGTGAACACGAAGCAGGCACGAATCACTTGATTGAATTTCATCGCACGCAAGTCCTTTCTACAGATCGCCATTTCTTCACAAGTATTGTGCGTGAAGCTATTGAAATAAAGAATTATACTAATTACAATCGGGAAGATCGATATAAGTTATCTGAGGCAAGGAACCCAGTGATTAAGGTCACTCAACCTCGTTTTGGTTTGCAGTGGTGTAACGATCAGAATACGGACGCGTCGGTTATTCCCTAGATATTATCGGTGCCGTCTGTGGAATCTGCTTGACGTGGTGCGAACGGTGAGTCGGTCCGGTCGGTCACAGCAGTGGAATGCGCAACATTACTCGAGCATTCCAGCGTATCCGCGCGCTTTCTCGCGTTATTAGGCGAAATTGACGCTTCCATTCCATTCCGGAGCGGTATAAATTGGGCCGAGCTATAGTAGCAATGAGAATTGAGGACGAATTGCAAGATGAGAATTGCTTGCCCGAAGCCGGCTCAGGGGCTCAGCAGCTCAGTCTCAGGGGGTACCGAAACACCTAAAGCTCCCATTTGGCACTCAGAATTAGAGTCCACTTTGAAATAGATCGATAGTTTTGGAGGTGTAATAATTATAATGTTAAGAGTTATAGTAAACCACATATACAGATAGAACAGCAGACAAAAACTAGTTAGATATAAAACCTATTTCTGTATCAATATTAAATTGGAATTGATCTCAAAACCCTGATGAATGTATCTGGGACTGGAAATCGAACAGTTATTTAGTACAAATTTAAATGTCATTTCACATCATTTATTTATCATCACATTAGAATAACTATATTATACACGGCGTTTAATTTGGTACTTGCAGAACTAGGAGGGCAAGATAAATTTTATATAGTTCATTTGGAATGGCGTGTAATAAAGTGTAATAAAAAATAAGCGATTGTAAATGATATTAAGGGTAATGTTACCCAAATACATGTTTTCTAAGTTGTTAAGTAACAATGATATTTGTAACATGATTGGTTGTTAATCAAATATTGCCATAATAATTGTTAAGATTATTAACAATCACTTTTTTCTTGTTTACATTTTGTGTAACGTCATTCTAAATGGATTCTTATACTCCTGAAAAAGCTATTGTTATATAACACTATCTTTTATACGACAGCGAAGCGCAGCAGGTCCAGACGATATTGAAAAAAATGGAGATCGAATAAAAACTTGCATATTTACCTAAAGTTACATATCTACAACGGGAGAGAAATATGAAAGCGGCTTAAAATATCACAGGATTCTGTTGCGGCACCTAATAAGATGATATTACATAAAGCTTGTTTTTAATCCTATACAAATATATGTAATAACATGGAAGGAATGCTTAAAATATTTTGTTTGGATAAGCAGCTGCACACGCTATAATGTTATATCTAACGTCTGAATTTTAACATGCATCAGATTATTCGATCTCTATAGAAGCTAATAACGGTGAAATGTTTATGTACATACCAGATCGAAGCTAGATTTCTAGTTTTCTATACTCTGCTATACTTCACCGCCTATCGTTGTCGTAGTAAAGTAAAATTGCAAACCATAGCAGTAGTCTTGGCTTGGAAAATTATCCACCACTTGTTCTATATGTGCCATTGAATACCGATTTTCACTGCCAAGTGACTCCGTGGTGAATGGATTTTGTAAATATTATAATTTTAATACATTTCTTAAATAACGATGACAATTTATTGTAAATATAGTTTTTAAGTTGTATTTTTTATGTCGTTTCCCATTGTAATTTTTTGTAAAAAGTTTTTGTATATTTTAGTTATCAATCAGTATTATGAAATCTTAGATTATAAGTAATTATTTATATTTTAGAGTACAAATGTTTGTATCTACGCCATCCATTAGGGATTTAAACAATTGAAATGTTTAAACATAGACTAGCAAACAGAACAGGTAGCTTTTTGTATTTAAGATGGGTTTCTCTGCATTCATAATATTGTACTAAAATAACATAATTATAGTATACTAACATAACTTTACTGTAAGAGCTAAATAAGGCCACATATTTCGTTGTCGGTATATATTTAATCGTCTACCTACAGCGTACTGGACAACAGATTCAATGAATATGATATGTTATGATTATGGATACTATTTAACGGAACATCAACTAAATACATTGCAAACCTAACCTATTTTGCACATCAAAATACCTAATTATTGCGCATCAAATGTAGGATTGATGTGTGATCAGATTAATTTGATGTGCAAATCAGGTATTTTTTTGTGGATCAATTTAATATTTTCCTAGCACCTTAGTGAGGTTATTAACTCGTAGGCTCATTAATAAATGAGTTAATCTCTAGATTTTATTGCTGCATACTGTACTATCTACGTGATTCCAATAGTACGAATATATCTTCGATAGATTGATATTGACATGGTTCTAATATCTGTGCTTCATAGCCTTGCCTAATATTTTGCTCAAACCTTTGTCACAAAATGTCAACCAAGTCGAAGGCCTGTTAGAAGTCAACTAAGGCCTATCATACGCGGGCAACTTCTAATTGCGGTGCCTGGCTGTGTTTTTTTGTCACTATCAACTAATGATCCGTGTGCACTTTAAGTATGTAAATTTAATGCTATTTACATAGTGATTATTTAAGAAAAAAATATATTCTAGTATTATTCTAGTAGGTAAGTAATAGGTAATTATTTTACAATCTACATTGTATTTCGTTTGTATGATCGACTGACATATAACGCACAGCCCAAATCGCATTAGAAATTTAATTATTTTACAGGTAGGTTCCCTATTGGTATCCACTGGAGTGGGTTTGTCCTAGAAAAGGTAGAGCCCACTCCAGTTTTTTTTGTCTAATGACTTATCTTTTGGATATCTTACGAGTATGAATGATTATACTAAGCCGTGTTAGCATCTTCTTCACGTTTCTTCACCTGATTGTCAAAATTAAAATGACAATCACCCTAAGAACAATAATGCTTTAGTTATTGTTCTTAGCAATCACCATTTTGATTTTGACAATCAGGTGAAGCAACAAAATTGTCATAAAATAAGTATGGTTTGAAAAAACCTTCTTGTGTAAATAGCTATGATATTAAAATCTGTAAATATTATATGTAAGTATTATTTGCGTAAACTTTAAAATATTATAATATAATACTGGCATAATGATTTCTAATATTACGACGAATAATGTAAACTACCTAATAATTGTAAAATATTTGTAACAAACATACAACAAAACGTTGATAAACTTTTAATATAGGTGATGTACCTACTTACCTAAAATAAATATTGGTAAGATAATATCCTGTTAGGTTATCACAGTATAAGTAATAATGCTAAGTACGTATAGTACGGCCACTCTCTGCCGCTCTCTCATGTCGACCTCACCTCCCCTCTGAGACAAATCTGGAACAGTTTGTATGGCGCCGCACGTACACGCGCTCATTCACGTTCTGCTTAGACTTATCTATGTAGTAGTGAACGACGCGACATTTGTATGGAGTGGCCGGGGTGTGGTATTATATTCTCACAAATAAGTATTTGCTACTATGATGCATAATTGTATCGATAAATTGATGTATTATTTTACATGACTGCAATGGTTAAATTTTAAATTTAAAAAATCACAAAACAGGCATTTTGATTTTGTACATAATTTCGATTTGTTTTTTTTAGCTGTGCAATTAGTATATATAAACACATAGTTTTCAAATAGAAAACGTGTCTTATGAGCAATTTATTTTTGTGATGTGTATTTTTTGTTGTTGTGTAATATAATTTGATTTGTAAGTCTGAATACTTTCTACTACGTAGTGTTATAATTATTTAATTATTAACTGTACAATAGATTTTATATTTAAGCTTTTTTAAAGAGTAATTGTTGAAATAGTACATTCCTTAAGATGTACAATTAGTTTGGAGGTATCAATACAAACTTTTAGTAGTAGATAATCATATGTATATCTCACTGGCCTACATAATAATAAGTGTAGGAAGGCCAGTAGATTGTGCATTACACCAAAAACCTTGTCTTGTATTGATATTGGATTAAAATAAACTAAATAACTATCAAAATCGAGTTTCCTTTTGCTCTTAAAACGTCGGTGATCCGTGGCGGACTAACGCTAAAGCGGGCGCTAGGCAACTTTATATTTCCGAACGTACTAAAGAAGTTTTCACTTTCAAAATAAAAATTATAAACCTAACTTTCGGGCCCCGAAAATTACTAGGCACGTGCCTAGATTGCTTAGGCCTTAGTTCGCCCCTGTCGGTGACCCAATGATCTCGGATCGACTGGACTCTCTCTCTACACCAGAGGTTCCCAACTGGTGGTCCGCGGCTCACTATTGGCACAATAGACTTAGTGGTCTCTGAGAGGTAAATTATGGTCCGTGATACAAACTTATAATGAAAGTGATTGAGCACTATTATACAAAATACTAACAACTTGACTTATAAAATAATGAATTTATATGACACTTGGGGACCATACTCACAAAAAAAACCTCATAGTGGTCCAACGAACACGTGGAGGAACAAAAAAAACGTTGGAAACCACTGCTCTATACGTAGAGATGTAGCATCTCTTTTTTCTATACAAGTTATATCACGGGAGTCCTCGGATGAGCTGTTTGATTTGATACCTGCCGCTGAGTTCCACTATCATACAACTCGCCATAAATAAAAATTCCGTCCATATTCAAGTCATTTTATATCACGAACGGTGAAACTGTTGTTCAATCAACTTCCTTATGCGTTAATTCCGGACAATTACGACATGGGAGAACAGAGTCTTTCATCATCATCATCAGGTCATTTTAGTCTCCACTACAGGAGCACGACCTTCTCTCGTCTGTACCAGACAGAAGGAGGATTTGGCCTACACTCCCTACGCTGGCCAGATGGGTTGGGGAGGCCTGATCGATGTTTTATAATGCATTTCCCTTAGTCGCCTTGTACAACATCCACGGGAAGAGACGGAGTGATTCTATTCTAGACTGCCGGAAACCACACGGCTAAAACAGAGTCTTTATTTCCGTTAAAAGACAGGCAACGGTTCGACGACTCCTTGGTGTTGCTGATCTCCATCGGCGGTGATTGCTTTCCACCAGGTGACCTACATTCACATGTTCGTTTGCCCTCGTCTAATAAAAAAAAAGGGATGTGGCTGTGTCATGGATACGGCCGTGTGTAATACGTTATATGCATTAAAATTATCTCAAAATGGCAGCGTTACCCCCTTTCCGCCCTCGATGTCATAGTCCATAGTCCTTAACGTAACTTAACTTAAACATGCTTAAACTTTTAAAAAATCCTTCATCCATCCAGTAGTATGATTGAATTTTGGATGGAGATGATAGACTAGCTGTAACACCAAAGTGTATCCCCCGATTTCGTTATCATTTGTTTTCTTGAATTGCTTCCATAAGCAAGCAATTTTAAAGACATATTCGCGTTAAAAAAAATAATAGCAAACCCATATCTAGGTCCTTAAGTAAATAATAACTACTAAACTTAATAAACTTAACCAGTCGAATGTTGAAGGATGTCAATGCTGCATCTCGATCCGTGGGGCTGGGGGTGAATTTTAACAAGACGAAAGTCATGTACAACGATTTTGTCATCCCTAGTCCGGTTATTGTAGAGAATGCGGCTATATTCTATAAGCTTGCCCGGAGTAATTTCAACAAAAAGATCGTTTCGATTAGACAGGCAGCTTTTGGAAAGCTTCAGCACATTTTCTTCCCTGCAATGACCTATGGTGCAGAGACTTGGACACTGACCATTGGGCTGGTCCACATGTTAAAGCCTTAAAGGCACCTTAAAGGTCGCGCAGCGAGCGATGGAGGGCTATGCTATGGGCTTCTCTGAGGGATCGAACCCAGAACGAAGAAATTCGATTGATAACCAAAGTTAATAGAGCTTTCAGAATCAGTGACGGCAGAATGTTTCCGCTTGGTCGCGCGGAGTGGCGAATGTGTGCTTAAGCACACTGCCGTCAGCTGCGCGGCCAAGCGAAACCTAAGTGTATCGGAGTTTGTGCGGGCGTATGTATGTAACCCCAGAGGTTGCAAACATGCGCTCTCACAATCGTCCAACCTAGGTAATTGTTCGTCTAGGTGTTGTCGTGTTTGTCAAACCTAAATTGTGTCTTAATATGTATCAAATATAATATTGTGTTCGCTGTTGTGTTTTGTTTGGTATAATGTCTGTCCATGTCATTCATTCTTTCCGAAAGTAGTCAGTCGGTATATCACTCAAACGTCCGTGGGATACCCTGTCCTTCCCAATCCGCTCTAGCGGAATCTAGTTTCCCGGGGGTTGATGCCTCCGAAGTTTCGCCCGAGTAAAGAGCTATAAGCTCGAAACTCGTACGAGCAATTCATGCGCAGGATCTCTACCACAGAACTAATAATAAAGTTATTAGTTCTGTGATCTCTACTGACTGACTGTGACGGCAGATGAGGAGGATGGTATTAGGCCGTGAGTGGGATGAAGAAGCCTTGGAGCCTCTTTTCAGATGGTCCGTCCGACCTCAAGAAAGCGACTGGAAGCGGAAGGCGGAGGATCCTATTTGGTGGAAAGCATTGGGGAAGGTCATTATCCAGCAGTGGATAGATACAGGCTGATGATGATGATGTTATGAAAAAAAACAACATTAAGTAACTTTTCGGGGTCTAAGTAGACCAACTTCAGCAATGAGTCAAAGTCAATCGCATGTGATGCATCCTGTTAAAAAACAGACGAAGCAAGATAGGGTACAGCGTATTTGTAAGTTGCTCGACTGGGGAAGTAGGTACCTCAATCTCACATAATACTGTTGTGTTCCTGCGAGTGAGTGAGGTCATTAGAAAGTAAGAAAAGAGTTGCATTGTAAGCTGTTGTGGTGGCGTGGGGGAGATATTTCATGTTGCGGGCGTTTATATGGCTACGGTAATCGACTCACATCAGGCGGGCCCCGTTTGTTTGTATGTCACCCGATCTTGGTAGGTATAAAAAAAAACAAAATACCTATGACACTTTTACCAGCAGTCCACCTCACGTGGCCAAAAGTTAACCTTATCCAATCCAATAGCACCCAATTGGATTATATTACCCTATGTAATATATTACACTATATATAGTCAGTATACTTTCGAAATCATTTTACACCATTTAAAAATTCTACGTGCAGTAGCCGTATTTGGTAATTTTTCTATTAGCATTGTTTGGGAGTAGGCTAATAGGACTTATTTACCAGAGTCCAGAACGACATTAGGCAACAAGTAATTTAGCGCATATAAAACAACTCGAGGCTCGAAGCGATTTGAGTGTTAGTAGTGACCTCTTTTGCAATACTTCAGAACCATTAAAATGACATTAAATGAATTAAAAGCGCCATCTATCAAGATAATAACGAAGCGTGAGAAGCGTACGACGACGGCATACATAAAATTACAAACTTATTGGTTTTTCAAGTTGATAATAGGTGGCGCAATAGACAATTTTTTTTAATTTAGACTTTTCCTAGGAATTTTCGCATAAAATATGGTTTTCATATTGATTAAATCGAATTAAGCTGATTAATTATGGTCAATCAGAGAAAATAATTCATGTATGTAGTTTTGTAAATTGGTGTAAGTGGTTCATGAGGTGTAAGGGGTTCATCAACATCTTTGAACCAAAGTCAACCTCACCTGCACGTGGTGCATCCTGCTGACTGACAGACAAGGCTCAGGGGAAAATAGAGGTAGGCATAGCGTATTTTGTAAACTGCCCGACTGCGGAAGTGCCTCCACCTCACTTCAGGTAACTGCGGTATTCATACCGCAGTTAAATAACAATTCCCTTGAGGATTGTTGTGTTCGTGCCAGTGAGTGAGGTCACCAGGCAGAAAGAAGTTGCTTCGATGGCATCAGGGATGGCGGTGCGCAAGCGATATTTCATGTTGCGAGCTTTAATATGGCTACGGTAATCGCTTCACATCGGGCGGGCCGTATGCATGTCTACCACTTGGCTTAGCATAAAAAAAAATGGTAGAATATACCACAAGTTTTCATGGCGGGGGTGAATGGAGGATTTGAAGCTCCCTAATCCTGAAGAAAATAACTAATACAGTGTCTGGATGAATCTGAATATGATTCAGGAAGTGACCTTTCGAAGATAATGCAACACAGATGATGAGTACGTGCCATACTAAAACTACAACTACTTACAACGAGAGGAATCTTCAAATTCTTCGACTCTGGCTCTGAACATGATATTGTTCCCTTCTAACCCCCAATTGCGGAAGATCAGGTAGTGCCACTTGATTCTCAAATTCTGCGATATGCAAGAAGAAATCGGAGCACTATACGAGGCTTACACGGAACCTCGGAACGCGAAACTCGTGGTCGTAATCGGGAAACGAGTGGTGCTAATCGGAGAACGAGTGGTCGTGGAAGAAGTATTCGAGGACGTGGTTCAGACTGAAGAATGTAGTCTTGTTTTTGTTATTTTCAACGATTTTATCATAATAATTTAATAATTATTCAGTGTTTTTGTTATTTTTCCATATACTCATTAGATAGAAATATATATACTAAGGTCCAAAGTACATTTTTGAAGCAGGAATTGAATAACCGAAAAAATTTGGATATATCGGTTAAAGGTATGACGTCATACCTTTAAATTTCGATACCTTAAAGTAAAGGTATCTTAATAATTTCGGTATTGTAATATTCCGGTATCGTTATTTTTTTAGGTATCTAAATTATAAAATAAAGGTTTTCTTTCCACAATGTCGGCCGCATTGGTAGGTAAGTACTTGATAGACGCGCCAATGCTACCTACGTCGCGTCGTTGTCGCATCATTTTTTCGGTACCGAAATGGTTTTGGTTAAGGTACTGGTAATATAAAGGTATAATGGTACCGCAAAAAAATAAAGGTATTCTTCTTGTTTTACCGGTATCGTAACCACAATTCTCAACCGTTTTGGCTCTACCTTTAAATCAAAACGATATCGTAATTTTATACCAGTACCATACCCTTATACCTTTACCGCCTTCGATCAAGTATAAACAACTAGATACACAGTCACATACAAAAATTACGTTTCACACTGTCATAGTACAAATATATTTGTACTATGACACTGTCCACAATTATCTATGTAGGTAGATATTGTTATTATGAACCTATATCAGTGCAAAATCAACCTTATTTGCATGACGTAAAGTTTTAGTTTGAAAGCTGACGTCAAAAAGTAATAAATTTTTACGACCTTTCTTCGACGGTAGAACAGGGAATGAGTGGAGTCGAATATAATTATATTTATTTTTACAAGCTTTTTTTAAGTTTCACCTGTATTGATGTAAGGTTGTGTGTGTAAGAAAACCTTTAAAAAATAATATAATTTGTTTCAATTTACACTAGATATGTAAGTTAATGCAATACTACGTAGATAGGTATATTAAGATAAAAGCTTGTCCTTAATATATATATATATATATATAAATAATAAATAAATAAATATCTCTGGACAATTTACACAGCGCCATCTAGTCCCAAATTAAGCACAAATCTTGTGTTATGGGTACTAGACAACTGATAAATGTACTTAAATACATTTTTTTTTTTTGTAAATACATACTTATATTACATAGAAAATACCCAGACCAAGACAAACAAACATGTTCATGCACACAAATGTTTGTCTTGTGCGGGAATCGAACCCACGACCTCGGAGTCAAAGTGGACATTGCTAACCATTCGACCACCGAGCTCGTCAAATATATATATTAGAAGTAATTAGAACATACATATTATTAGATTTGCAGATTGTACTTGTATTGTAAGGTATATAATATACTCATTTTTAGGCTTCCGGATCCAAATGGCAAAAACGGAAGCCTTATAGACATAGAGTTTTGACATATCCGTCTTTCTTTCTGTCCGCGGTTTAATTCAGAGACCTTTGGTACTATAAAGCTGTAAATTGGTACGGTTGTACATGTTTATTACGCCGACTAAGTAGTAATATAAAATCCTAAAAAAATAATATTTTTCTATGGTAGGTCGCATACAAGTAGAAGGGGGATGATTTTTTTACTCGTCTGCCTCATTGTGTGTTGGATAGTTTTTTTTTTTAAATTGAATAGGTATTTTTAGCATTTCGTTATGAAAATATTAAAAAATGACATTAACGGCAGCTTCCAAGCCACTGATTTATACCAAATTACAACGTAATTAAACAAACGGCAAGAGTTTCTACAAAAGTACTTGAAATGAAAATATGTTCTGATGTTGACGCTTCGACGACTCGCAACGGAATGAGAATCGGCACGTGTTCGCGCCGGTTTTTATACTTTTCTGGCTGTCACTTCCAACACGGCCTTTCCTGACAGGAGGCCGTCCTCGGGCTCCCTTGCTTTCAGGTTCTGGTTCTTCACCGCCTCGAGATGTATTAGGGACTGCTTCATCTTGAGGAACCGGTACACTTTGCAGCTCGAGGTTCAATTTCAGTTCGCCGACGTCCAACTCGTCCGATTCTGAAGGAACATCATCATAAGCTGTGGAACAAATGTTCATCTTATTATGCGTTACCGCAATCGCAACTAAGCGAGGTCTGCTCGCTAACGACATAAACAATGGGGTCTGCCCACTAGAGTGACTATGTGAGGTCTGCTCACACTACAAGCATGTAAGGTACTAACAACATGTGCAATGGGGTCTGCCCACTAGAGAGACTATGTGAGGTCTGCTCACACTACTAGCATGTAAGGTCTGCTCACATGATTAGCATGTGAGGTCTGCTCACACATTAATAGATAGTGAGGTCTGCTCACACATAAACAGATAGTGAGGTCTGTTTTAACCACGGTAGGACAGAGGCACGGCGTGAAGCTTGTCCATCTCGCTCCCAGCACTGTCTGTAGTGCTCGGCAGCGATCCCAGCATCGGCTGAACCTCCCGGCAGCGCTCCCAGTATCCGCTGAAGCATCGACTACAGAGCACAGCATTGGCGCGTAGCAGCACATCTAGCGTCAGTGAGTGCGTCGGCCACATGACGCAGCGCGCTCAACATTTGCTGGAGCACTAGTCACAAGCGCACCCAGCATCTGCTGGAGCGCTCGTCACAGCGCGCCACAGAGACCTGCAGCAGCACACCCAGCATCAGCTTCAGACGCTGCATGTATCAAAGAGTCGCAAAGACCATTCAGCCCAAGCCTGCAATCAATTGAAACAAAATAATCGAATTTGTACTATTGTAGGCTTATTCGTTAACAAATTTTAAGGTTCTGCATCTAAACCTTACTGGCCTTTGGACGACGCATACATTAGCAGGACTCCCACCCAGATAGTATATGTCACAGAAATGCCCACTTTTATTGTCCAAACAAAATCTAACTCTTGAAGGTACACCCACCAACTACCTTACCATGGGCTACCTAGTTAACTAGTTTGTAACAATTTTTGCTCAGCAGAATCGACAATGCTTTGATTTTACTATCGCTCGGCTGTACCTGACTATGACTTATAGCGCGACCTAAGTATTCTATCTTAGGTGACAAAAACAAGTAGTTCCTCAGATTGATGGGCAATCCCATCAGCGTATGGAGTGCATTACGTAGAGTCGTTATACCCTCATCTACCATATCGCAACATTCGCAACGCAAGTCACGACCTTGTGACAAGGTTTTTCTGCAAAAACAATATGGCTCAATTTTAGAAGAATTATGGACAAAACCCTTTTGACCATTATCGCCACCATTGCGAATCAGTTTTAGATTCCTTAGCACATTTACCATCGTTGTAACTTTTCGACATAACTATTATAGGATGCGAACTATTACTGAACTTTTTATTGGATGTATTTGATTTAACGTAAATAGAAAAGAATGCCACTAATTCATTTGGTTTTAGTTTTGCATTCATGGCAGAGGCACGGATTTGTGGATCCGTAATACCCCTTATCATCATAGCCGTAATTAGCTGATCACTTAACCTTTTGACTATACGTAACTTTAGTAAAGATCGGCGAGCTCGAGGCGATAGTACTCATGACCTCGTATAAAACGTCTGCTATATCTGGCTTCTTAAAGCACAGAAGCTTAAACTATTTCTTAAAATTGCTCCAACTATGGTAATTGGTAACCCACTTAAGACTTAAGTAAGCTTGGTTAGATCTCACCATAGTATTGATGGATCGTATAGCATCCATTGTACGATCAGTCATGCTGGGTCTCGATCCGTAGTAGCACTCACGGAGTACCCCGGCGAAAGCGGAGCTGCAGAGCGCTGACTCGCAGCACCAGCTCTCACTCACTCACAGCACCCAGACCATCGGCACAGTCTCTGCCAATGGGCGGCTGCAGCGGCGACGTGGCCACGGTCGAGACGACGCTGTCCTCAATGATGTCAATTGATCTAGAATTTGTTGCATTTGTAGAGTTAATACATTGCTAGAACAGCTACGTCGTCTGAATTTACGACTAGAACATAAATCATGACGTCTAGAAC
Organism: Hypsopygia costalis; assembly: GCA_937001555.2. Taxonomy (NCBI): domain Eukaryota; kingdom Metazoa; phylum Arthropoda; class Insecta; order Lepidoptera; family Pyralidae; genus Hypsopygia; species Hypsopygia costalis. Next base: position 17,041,494 of record OW443342.2, read on the forward strand.
ATGAATCACGATGTCTAAGACGGGCATCACGGCTCCTAGAACGAATTCTAGAACGTCTCTTAGAATTACTTCCGGAGTATACTAGTACTGCTTTCAGTAATAATTGTATTAGGCATTGATTCACTTAAAGTAATAAGCAGATACAGCAAAAGTCAAAGCCAACACACTGTATCGGATTTATAATAAAATGATGAAACCACAAAATTAAAACGTTCTCACCATCAAGTACATTCTCCTTTTCTAGATTTCGGTAAATAAATCGGAACGTACTCATAAAAAATTACAGACATGTAACTGTCTCCGTAAACGGATATAACAAACCCCAAAAGTATTCCATTTGCCAAATTGAAAAGTCAAATTGCTAGTCTTAAATAGCACACTGGGTAGTTAAAATTAACTTAATTTTTATTGCGCGTCCCGGATTTTTGTTTGGCAAAACAATGTTCGATCTTATGCCCATGCTTGTTAGTCCCTGTACTATACGCAGTCGAAGTAACGATCGACGGGCGTAATCGGCATATGAGAGTGAGATAACTAAACCCCGTTCAAGCAGTTACCAATCCGTGAAAGGCACTAATAATCACCCTAGTTGTTTCGAGACTTAGCTCGGTCAGTTCATCGCAAGCAATCATTAATTGTGTAAAGTGGTGTCCCAACTAGGGTTAGAGTTTGACATATAAAAATATTGGTTGGATCTCACCGAGCTGTTGATGAAACGAATAGCATTCACAAGTCGATTCGTGACCCCAAGTGGCATGCTCGCAACGCTGACGGCCTGCTCGGAGATGGACTCCGCAGCACGGGTAGGCTCTGCGGGCATCTCGCTCGGCAGCACCGGCGGCAGGGACGCTGGTGGCGGGCCGCCACAGTGTCCGTCGCCTCGACAGGGACGATGCTCGGCATCGTGTACGGGCCGCTGGCCGGCACGATGCCTCGCACCGCGTGCCAGATGCACGCTGAGACGGCGTCTCACGCCGTGAGCTCACTGCACGCGATGGCAGCGACGTGCTGAGCGCTGGCCGGCACGATAACTCGCGCCATGTGCCAGATGCACGCTGAGACGGCGTCTCGCGCCGTGAGCTCGCTGCACGCGATGGCAGCGACAACAACTGCGCGCTGAACTCACACCAGGATGGCGGTGGCGCGTTCGACACGCTCGGCGAGGACGCCGGACGGCCTGCCGACCGCCTAGGTCGGCTCCCTGCACGCACTTCCAACGCTCGCAGTCGGGATCGCATTGCTGCCATCTCCTGCAGCAGTTCGTTGTCTGGAATGCGATCCCGGCGTCTGGAATCGCGACGCCGACACTCGAGCTCGACATCTATGAAAAACCTGTAGCTGTCAAAGATAGGGCTGTTAAATGGCGATGAATTCTATCCAACTTCTGATTTTAGCATTTCGTTATGAAAATATTAAAAAATGACATTAACGGCAGCTTCCAAGCCACTGATTTATACCAAATTACAACGTAATTAAACAAACGGCAAGAGTTTCTACAAAAGTACTTGAAATGAAAATATGTTCTGATGTTGACGCTTCGACGACTCGCAACGGAATGAGAATCGGCACGTGTTCGCGCCGGTTTTTATACTTTTCTGGCTGTCACTTCCAACAGTATGTTATAACATTTTTTTCGTTTCAGGACACCGTTTGCCAAATATTAAGCTTTAAAGTAGTCATTTTTGTTAAATTCAGGTGACCCCACCCCCGACTGGCTATACTACCTATTGTAGTTGGTTAAGTGTAAAAAATTCACGGTAGTTGTGTATGTTAAAAGGAAAACTATCACAGCTGAGTTAGCTTCACAGATTAACGAGTAATAACCGACCAACTTAAAAATGTATTTGGAAATGTAAACATTACGTATAAACTTCTTAATATGAACTACAATGTAAGTTTGTAATCCATTCCATTCTTTTGCATAAAGTACTATGCATGATGCGGCAAGCCTGCCGCAGTTGAACAGTTTTTTTTAGGAATTTATCAATAAAACATGTAATATGTAGTGATAAGAATCATTTATTTATTAAAATACCGTACTGTGCGGTTCCAGAGAAGTTTTCTCCCGCGTACTGTCAAGCTGTGGAATGAACTGCCTGTCGAGGTTTTCTCAGGAGACTACAGCATGAGGTTCTTCAAGAAGGGTGTGAAGAGGTTTATACAGGGTCGGCAACGCGCGTGTGATGCCCCTGGTGTTACAGGCGTTCATAGGCTACGGTAGCTGCTTTCCATTAGGCGTACCCGTAAGCTTGTTTGCCACTCTAGATGGAACATCACTTGCGAGGGAAGGGGAATCGCTGCCATTTTGAGATAATTTTAGTGCATATAACGTATTCACGTACAACACACGACCGTGCCCATGACACAGCCACACCCCATTTTTTTTATACTCATCAGGTGACAGACTAACATACTACAGCTTGCCTGATGGGAAGCGATGAACGTAGCTAAGCTATAGACGCTTGCGACATTAACTATTGAAATCGTTTCGAATCGAATCGAAATATATTTACGTTAAATTTACATTCGGCATCAACCGATAATCATCCCTCTGTTGAGATACGGATCTCCCCTCAATCGAAGGGAGATTAGAGCATACTACACCACGCTGGATGATCAGCGTGGTGTAGTATCAGCGGATTGGCGGAAGTTAGCGTTTTCAAGCCGCCCAAAAGGCACTGACTTAGCTTAAATACTGTCAAATAATTACAACCGTGACCGACGGCTTCACATGCCCTCCGAATGCTTTCCATCAGCGGGCCGTATGCTTGTTTTTTATAAAAGAAATTTTATAAAAGTGCTATTGAACTTCCGGGTTTGGAAGTTGCACTTGAATTCTACCTAAAATAACTTATAATTCTCAATTATCTACATTTTTTCCATACTTGTAAAAATGTTGTTATATTTATTAACGCAGTTACTTTTTTTTTTCACCGCATCGGATGACATATAAGTCACATAACTATTCAACCCGCTTGATGTGAAGCGGTTACCGTACCTTAAATACCCTTATTACGCAACACAACAAAAATCGCTCACGCGTTGCCACCCCGTCTACTAACGCAGTTACTCCTTTCTTCTGTTCTTCTTTCGTCTTCACATCATTGACGTGCTATCACGGATATTCATTCTGCACATCGCACAGGATCTCGAGGAAAACTAAAAATCCAATAAAAATATATCACAATTTTAATTTATTTTTCAATGATAAATACAATTTTAAAAATTAATTATTATATTAATACATGTTGTGGAAAATTTTAATGTGTTTGTATAAACAAAATAAAAATTGTCGTATTATCATAGTAAAACAAAATAAATTATTAAAAAAAAAACAATGGCGTCTCTATTAAATATGGAACAGAGTCATTGTATAATCCGAACGAATTATGTTGAAATGCAATAGTATGGAATTTTAAGTTCGGCTAATGTCTGTTTGATTTTTAATGATTATACTCTCGCTGTTTGACAATAATAATTACCTAAAACAATATTTTACACCCATTTCTTTGCTTCTTATTAAGGTATTTCATTGCATTAATAATAATTATAATACTACTTACCGAAAATATGACACTTCATCCTTTTTTAACGTTCTGGACGTGTGATTTTTGCAATTTTTAAAGGAGCACATTGGCATGTTTACCGTTTGACCGAACGAATGCTACTAAATCGAAAGTCCACCCAAATGTCATGTGGGCGCTCATTTGGTGAGGACGCTTTTTGTCACGGATTGTGTATCTAGTTGTTTATACTTGACTACTTGATCGAAGGCGGTAAAGGTATAAGGGTATGGTACTGGTATAAAATTACGATATCGTTTTGATTTAAAGGTAGAGCCAAAACGGTTGAGAATTGTGGTTACGATACCGGTAAAACAAGAAGAATACCTTTATTTTTTTGCGGTACCATTATACCTTTATATTACCAGTACCTTAACCAAAACCATTTCGGTACCGAAAAAATGATGCGACAACGACGCGACGTAGGTAGCATTGGCGCGTCTATCAAGTACTTACCTACCAATGCGGCCGACATTGTGGAAAGAAAACCTTTATTTTATAATTTAGATACCTTGTTGTTTATACTTGATCGAAGTGTACCGCTTTCAATCCCTGTTTTGAAGTGAACCCTTCTTTAGCGGCGTTGTGTACTTTTTGAAAACTGGAACTCTTTAAAGTTTTTGTTTACATTTTTTTTATTTTTTATACTACGTCGGGTGGAAGATAAGCATAGGACCCGCCTGATGTGAAGCGGTTACCGTAGTCATATTAACGCTTGCAACATAAAATATTGCTCGGGCGCCACCACCCCCGCTGCCAACGCAGCATCTACTTCCTTTCTTTCTGGTGACCTCACTCACTCGCAGGAACACAACAGGCCTCAAGGGAAATATTATTTGGCAGCGGTATTCTGTGAGGTGGAGGTACATTCTCCAGTCGGATAGCTTACAATTACGCTCCCTACCTCTCTTTTCCCCAGAGCTTCGTTTGCCAATCAGCAGGGTGCACCACGTGCATGTGAAGTTGGCTTTGGTTATAAGATCTTGATGAACCACTTACACCCCAAAAATAATTGTGCATACATCTTTGCAGATTTTTGTGTTATGTCACTCAACACAAGGCAAAATGATGGCAAAATTTTAATTTGATCTAAGTAGGTAGATCCAAAATCTCACGCATCGTAAACTCGCACATACATATACATATACAGGGTGGCCAAAAAGTCGTGGATCAAACGAAACGAGGGGATAGCTGAGGTCATTTGGGCCAAAAAATTGTTCTACAGGAGGTATCCATTATCATCGGCTAGGAAGTTATGACTTATTTTGTGTTTTTTTAAGAAAATGACATTTTTCTACTATTAAGTACTAAAAATGCAAAAATGGTGCAATCTATTTTTTTCTTTTTGCCGTCATCTCATTGCTAACAACCTAACAATGCATTAAATATGCTTTTTGTGGTTAGAAATTATGTGTAATTTAAAAAGATGACTAAAATGGATTTTTTATTTTTTCACACAGAACAAATTTCCCTTACGTAGGCACGCACTGTGAAAAAAAAATGTTCTACCAAAAAGTTAAGGAATACTAGAAATAATAGCGCCTTTAATAAGGGTTCTAAAAAGGTATAATACATAAACTATTTGTATCTCACAAAACTTATTTTACGCTATCATTCGTAGTAAGAGTGAAATTTTCGAAACTCGTGTTATTGTTCTATTGTGGTCATAAATCCTTCAAACCGGTTAAAGCACTCAAAAAATAACTTGAATCATCAATTGGTTACCTCTATTTCACACCGGATACTAATTTTATGCCAGAAAAGGACACGTAGCACGCAGCTGCGAACTTGCTACCTGCTCTGGTCCGCTGGTCGGGCGGGGCCCGGGGGCCATTGTTTGTATTTAGTTAAAAATGTTATGATGCGCGTGAGTACGTTTGTTTAGTAATCTGGTTGCTTTTTAAGACTACGGATGTGTTACTATTTCTCTACAACGACCCTCGCGATTTCTAAACTTGTGACCGATTGCCTATCTGACTACGCTTCGTTATCTGGACTTGTGATTGATTGCCTGATTGCCTACCTGTGACCTGTGCTCTGTTATCCGGACTTTGAGATCGCTTCCAATTCTGCCTGTGACCCGTGCCTTGTTATCTGGACTTAGAAATCGCTTCCGATTACAATGGCTGCTCAAAGAGAAGACTATGGGAGTATGCAGACATGCATTTTGTGTATGGTTTTTGTAATGGCAAAGCTCGAGCTGCGGCCAGAGAATATCGGCAACGTTACCCATTACGGGACCGTTTTCCAGACTACAGGGTGTTTATTCGCGTACACAATTCGTACGTAGAGGGAGTTTTACCTGGTCGACATGCTCCCAGAGCTGGTAGACCAGTGGTGCAGGCCCATGATGATGTGCTAAGAGAGCTGAGAAGGAACCCCATGATCAGTCAACGACAAATAGCCCTAAACCTGGGGATCCCAAGATCGACGGTGCAGCTGATTATTCGACGAAATCGGTTGCATCCTTACCACATTCAAAGGGTTCAAGCTTTGCTGCCTGAGGATTACGCACCGAGATTGAGATTTTGCCGTGAAATGTTAAGACGCCATGAAGAAAATCCACAGTTTATTAACACTATTTTATGGACAGACGAGTCAAGTTTCAGGCGAATGGGGATATTTAATATCCACAACCTTCACTATTATTCAAGAGTAAACCCGCTTATTACCCGGAACGATCGATTCCAACACCAGTTTGGAATCAACATGTGGCCCGGTATTATTAACCAGCACTTGGTACTTCACGAATTACCGCCACGATTAAATGGACCGGCATATTTGGATTTCCTTCAGAACAACCTAAATCAACTCTTAGACGACGCTGAGGTTCCTGATGAAATTCGAGAAGTAATGTGGCTACAACACGACGGAGCCCCGCCTCATTTCGCTGTAGCCGTACGAGATCATTTAAACCGACAGTTTCCCAACCGGTGGATCGGGCGACGCGGTACCATCGAATGGCCACCCAGGTCGCCAGAACTAAACCCCATAGACTTCTTTCTTTGGGGTTACTACAAAGAAATTGTTTTCCAAAATGAAAACACCACAGTGCAAGAGTTACGCCAAAAACTCGCAATAGCTCGGGAGCAAATAATCAATAATAAGGGTGCTTTCCGTAGATTGCGATTAAATTTTATCCGAAGATGTATTAGGGCCGGAGGCAGGAATTTCGAACAATATCTGTAAGTTGTGTAAATGTTTTCCTGTCATTCTTTTTTAAATTGTAAAATTTAAATAAATGATTGTTTTGTAATTGATTATGAAAATGATTGGTCTTTTTATTTACTTTAAACGGATTTCCTACAAGAATTAGAATTCCACCCTAACTACGAATGATAGCGTAATAAGTTTTCTGAGATACAAATAGTTTATGTATTACACCTTTTTAGAATCCTTATTAAAGGCGCTATTATTTTTAGTATTCCTTAACTTTTTGGTAGAACATTTTTTTTTCACAGTGCTTGCCTACGTAAGGGAAATTTGCTTTGTGTGAAAAAATAAAAAATCTATTTTATTAATTTTTTTAAATTACACATAATTTCTAGCCACAAAAAGCATATTTAATGCATTGTTAGGTTGTTAGCAATGAGATGACGGCAAAAACAAAAAAATAGATTGCACCATTTTTGCATTTTTAGTACTTAATGGTAGAAAAATGTAATTTTCTTAAAAAATCACAAATTAGGTCATAACTTCCGAGCCGATGATAATGGACACCTCCTGTAGAACAATTTTTGGCGCAAATGACCTCAGCTATCCCCTCGTTTCGTTTGATCCACGACTTTTTGGCCACCCTGTATGTACTACAGCGTACTTCTGTCAAGTAAGACTGTCCATATTTTAAACAATAGATTCCTATTATCCTTCCTTTTAGTTATTCTCAAAGCAAAAACCAACACTAACAACGCGGGTTTAGGTTTATATTTGCTCGTATAGACACAGTCGAGGTATAATTCACGTTGTCTGGCCTGTCTGGCCGTACACGTAAATACAATATTGGTTCGGTCTCCAAACGTAATTGGACATAGTTTGCGAATTTTAAAATTTTTATTTGTGTCATTGTCCAAAACGTCACAAGTGACAGTGTGAGAGTGAAGTGTATAAAATTCAAACACAATTATTGTAGGCTACCGCAGACATTCAATTATATGTGCATTTAATCAACGTATTTTTGGTTTTTAAGTAAGGACGTCACAATAATAAAACCACACGTGCAAGACTTACTTTGATAGCACAGACAACAAACGCTTTGTGCCATATTTTACTTTACTTTTTAAGCACCCCACCCACGCTATTATTACAATACAATCACAATATTTTGTTAGTCTATTTATTGTTATTTTAAGTTGCTGATATACGAAAAATAGGGCACAAAGCAAAGCGCCCCACGCTTTTTTCACAACAATGCTAGCATTTTTTACTCATTATTATTTTCAGTTTGTATTAAGAATTATTTTTCGTTTTTTAGTTTGATGTGCTTTTAAAAGCGTGATTTTAAAGTTTTTTTTAAACTATATTTATTTTTCACTTTTTAGTTTTATTATACTCGGTTCTTATTTTCAAAATGAAACAACGATTACACAAATTAAATTGGATTTAACGTTCCTCGTTCGAATCTCGTGGCCAAGTGTCGAACATTCACTCAGTGTTGCCAAACTAATAAGTCACTTGATAAATCACTAGTATGATATCTGTTCCGATATGATATGAATGGTCGATACTTACCATAGACGAGTAGTATAGTGAATGGCCCTACGATAATCTTACAACTCGGCCATCCTTTATGAAGTGAGTCCACTCACTTGTAAAATAAATAAATAATAAAAAAAAAACTTATTAAATACAAATTCCAAAATGAGATAAAACAAAATAAATTAAATCAAATAGATTTACTTCAAGTTCTTAAATTTGCCTGTAAACAATCATGCATGGTCTGCTACGATCTGCAATCATCTGTGCGATATCAATTGCTTGATACCATTCGCTATCTGCACTGATTGCTCATTGCAAATTATCTTACATGATCTGCAATCATCTGTACTAAATCAGTTGTCGAACATATATATATATGTACTGATTGTTCATGTTCTTAATCTAGAGTGCCACTAAATGAGTACCATCTGTGCGGAACTAGTTACACAGTTCATTTCGCCATCTGCACTGGTCTGTATTCGTTTAATACTCAAAGTAGTCCTATATAATTAATATTCATTATAATTCATCACAATAAGTATCAATTGCAAACTACTATAAATAGCATCAATTCATGTTAACTTCATATACTAATATATACAAAAATCTACGACTATCAGTACTACATAAAATCTTTTAACCTGTCGTTTATTACGAAATACACAATGACAACGTCAATCAAACTTATCAAGAGTAAATTCTTAAAATCAATTTCATTATTTCTATTTTAATTGTTTATTCATTAATATCGCTGTCATCAACGCCAATGTCATTTTCGCTACCATCGCTAGAGTAATCGTTAAAATTAAGCCAGGGGTGGATTTTATCTATTGCAATGACATTCTCATATTTTTTGTTTCCTTTCCTTGTTAAAGGGGTATCCTCAACTAAAAACCTATCATTTGGTAAAACTTTCACGATACGATATGGACCATGAAATTTAGATATAAGTTTTTTCGATTTACCTAAATGTTCTTTGTCAATTATTGTTCTTTCGATTCTAACGAGATCACCTACGTTGTAAGATGTTGGGGGCTTTCTATTTTTGTCAAACCTTTTCTTAGAAATTTCCTGGTCCCTATCAATTTTTTCTTTAGCATCGGATCTTAACTGCATCAAGTTGTCGCCACTGACTAGTTGTGACGTCTCGGTAATTACATCGCCTAACATATTTTCTGATGTAGTGACTAATTTACAACCGAATAATAATTCTGGGGCATCTAATATGGTACGATTAAATCGCTCGACCTGTCCGTTGCCTCTAGGGGTCGCGACTGCATTTAAAATATGTTTTATGTTTAATCTACTTAAAAACTCCTTTAATTTCGCACTAGTAAAGCCTTGATCAGTTATTAGTCGTGAAGGAGAACCAAAATAACTAAAGTACTTTTTAAATTCTTTAATTGTAGTTGAGGTTTTCGTGTCTTTTACAGCACGTATATCAACAAACTTTGTAAATGCGTCAACAATTACGAGTATATACACTTTACCCCTTTTTGAGCGAACAAACGGGCCGAGGTGGTCAGCGTGTAGGGTATGAAAAGGCATTTTTATTTTGGGTATGGGGTGGAGCAAACCCTTCTTACGTCCAGATGGTGTCTTGCGGTGCGCACACTCCAAACATGAAGAGACGTACTTCTTCGTGAAGCGACGCCCTTTTTTGGGAACCAAAATGTTCCTTTTATTCGACTCAGAGTTTTATCATAACTAAAATGCCCCACATCATCATGATTCATGCGCAAGACCTGCCACCGAACACCTCGTGGTACCACCCAACGTATTCCATCTTCTAAGATTCGATATACGTATTGCCCCTTTAGTTGATAGTTCTTGCGCACGTCGGCAACATATTTGGTATCGTCGTCCGATAAAATTTCTTTAATTCGCTTTATATCATCATCATTACTTTGAACTGTAGCAATCCAATCCCTAACTTCAACTTGTAAAACATCTATCACGTGTATATCAGAATGTGAAGTGGGATCAGTTACAGGAGCTCGACTCAATGCATCAACATGGGCCATGCGTGCCCCTGGTCGATATTCAATACTACAATCGTACTCCTGTAGCTGCACCCACCAACGTGCAATTCTAGGTATAAGGTCGCGTTGTTGTTGTTGTTGTTGTTGTTGTTGACGTTCGTTAAGGTCGTACGTAATGCGTACGACCTTAACGAACGTCAGTCACTATTTTGAATTTTAAACCAAGTAAATATACTCTAAAACGACTTAACGAAGCAATGACAGCTAGAGTTTCGAGCTCAAATGAATGAAACTTTTGCTCGTCTGCTGATGTTTTGCGGCTATAATATGCCACCGGTCTAAACTGGCCATCATTACCTCGTTGCATAAGTATACCTGCGATGCCGACTTTTGATGCATCGGTATGCAATTCAGTCTCTAATTGCGCATCAAATAAGGTCAATATGGGTCTTTCTACTAACTTTTCTTTTAAAATATTAAAAACTTTTGTGTGGTCATCAGTTCATTTCCACTCAAATTTGGAACTTAAAAGGTTTGTTAAAGGGCATGCTATTAATGCAAAATTCTTCACGAATCGTCGAAAGAAACTTGCGAGCCCTATAAATCTTCTCAAGTCGTGTACGTTTTTAGGTACAGGAAAATTTGATATAGCGAATATTTTACGCGAACCTGGACGTATTCCTTCACCAGATACATGGAAGCCTAAGAAATCGAGCTCCTTTTGAAAAAAATAACATTTCTTTAGTTTCAAGGTTAAGCCCGCTTTGAGCAAAAGTTTAAAAACCTCTTCCAGACGTAACATGCCCTCATCAAACGAACGAGCAGGAATCAAAATATCGTCCATATAAATGACTATGTATTTAAGGCCCGAAAGGACTCTATTCATAGCTCTTTGAAAGACAGAAGCCGCATTTGCCAACCCGAAAGGCATTCTTTTGTATTGATATTGCCCATTGGGCGTAACAAATGCCGTTTTCTCCTGGGAGCTCTCTGAAATTGGGATCTGGTAGTACCATGATGCAAGGTCGAGGCTAATGAATAAAGAATTACCAGATAGTCTATCCAACTGGTCATCGATCAATGGTAAAGGGTAATGCTCTTTACGAGTCTTGTTATTTAAAGCTCTGTAGTCGACACAGAGTCGTTTTTCGCCCGTCTTTTTCTTCACTAGAAGAATAGGACTGGCATATGGCGACTTCGATTCACATACTCTATCAGCATCGATCATTTCCTGTACCATTGATCGTACCAATTCACGTTCGGGGTACGAAAGTCTATACGGGCGGTAAACACGGTTGTGAGTCATTGAGCTCAATATCCATTTGAATGACATTTGTATATCCTAGATCCTTTAAGTTACATGAAAAACAATTTTCATATCTCTTTAGCAAGTCCTTAAGTTTAGTAACTTCAATGTCGTTTAGATTTTTGCCAACATTCAAATCAGATATAGTTTCTTGATCATTAAAGTCTAAAATATTTACATCTAACTTATCATTGGTACTAAAAACTCTAGTAATTAACGTGTGTTTGTTTAAAATCAAAATATTTTCACTTAAATTTTGTACTAATAATGCCCCTATTCCACTCTCTAGCTCATATTCACCGGGTATAATGTAAAATTCTTTAGTTGACCGACCACGCAAAGAACCTCTGACGTATACACTTCCAGAATAATTATTACTCGAATAAATCGGTATAACTAACATTTGCTTTGATGGAAGCTGGACATCATCTTTTAAAAATAAATGTAACTTTAAAGGGTATTCTCGTTCGAAAACTAAGGAGTCTGTCGTTTTTGTCACAACGACGATTATTATTATTTGTATCTCTTTTTAATCACGGGTCAAGCCCGGTCATTTGATAGGCGTGCGCGGGGATATGGATCCAACGCGTAGAGGCCCCTTTGAGAAGTTTGATGTAATGTTGTATTATTATTATACCATTTATTTAATATTTTTCTCCTTTTTTTTACATTTTTAAATATAAATATATAAAAAAAAAATACATTTAAAAATATAAAAAAACAGGGGCACCCGCCGATAGTGGAGCGAAGACTCAAACTACCGGTGGTCAGGGCTCCAGAGTGAGGAACCTTCTCACGATGCGGGCCGTGTCCAGGAGAACCGCCTTCTGTAGCTGGTTCTTGACCCAACTGCCTAGCGAGAGCCTCTCGAGGTGATGGTCGAGGCTCTTAGCTATAAGTCCGTTTACTGATACGACTATCGGAACAATAATCGTTGAGTCCACATGCCACATGTTGGTAACCTCGTGGGCCAAGTCCAAGTACTTAGAAAGTTTCTCTTTCTCGGCCTTAACGAGGTTCTCATCATGGGGAATGGTGACGTCAACAAGAATTGCACGGTTCGTCACCCGGTCTAATACCACGATATCAGGTCTATTTGCGACAATAGTTCTGTCCGTGATAATAGACCGGTCCCAGTAGAGCGTGACACTACCGTTCTCGAGAACTGGCGCAGGTGCATACCTGTAGTATGGTACTTCAGAGCTCACAAGGCGATATTTAAGAGCAAGTTGCTGGTGTATAATCCTAGCTACTTGATTGTGTCTATGCAAGTACTCGCCGTTAGCAAGATGAGAACAACCGGAAACAATATGCCTGAGTGACTCACCGGGACGGTGGCATGCTCGACAGATGTCGACCGTACCGTCCTTCAGGATATATTTCCGGTAGTTATTCGTCTTGATAACTTCGTCCGTAATTGCACAGACAAAACCTTCGGTTTCCCCAAAGAGGTTGCCGAAACGTAGCCAGGCCACCGACGCGAGCGAGTCTACATCAGGCCCATTCAGAGCCCGGTAGAATCGCCCATGTAGCTCCTTGCTCTTCCATATATCCTTGCGGCCCTGGGTGGTAAGCACAGATGGTTTACGCCAATTCTCGTTTGCCAAGGATAGTGGTGTAAGGCCCTTATCAACTGCTACAACGTCGCGATGCATCCCACTATCACAGTTTAGGAAATATTCCCTGAGATTGCACACCTCACGGTTGTGTAGGTTTTTGGCATTTAAAAAGCCACGACCCCCACACTTCCGTGGGATGTACAATCTCATCACTGATGATCGTGGGTGATGCATGCGATACGTCGTAAGCAGTTTTCGGACCTTTACATCCAGGGCGTCCAGTTCCTTCTGAGTCCACCTTAGTATGCCGAAGGTGTATATCAGCAGGGGCATAACCCAGCCGTTGAAGGCCCGAACCTTATTACCACCCGACAACAGACTTTTTAAGACTTTTGTCAGGCGACCAAAGAATCGGTCCGTCACCGATTGTTTTATGTCCCCGGCGGCTATACCTAAAGACTCCGACATACCAAGATATTTGTAGGTTTCGACTTCAGAAAGAGATCTGAGGGACATCGTCTCCGAGAGTTGCAAACTTTCCGAGTTTGCAACTCTACCCCGCTGTACATGCATGACCGCACATTTGTCAACACCAAACTCCATACAAATGGCGTTACTGAAAGTTTCTGTTACTTTTAGTAACTCCAAAAGGTCTGGTTTGTTTGGTGCAAACAACTTGAGGTCATCCATATACAGCAGATGAGAGATGATCTCACCCTCTTTATGAAGTCGGATGCCTAACCCTGAATCCCTTAACAGAGTGCTAAGTGGATTCAGAGCTAGACAAAACCATAACGGGCTCAGGCTGTCACCCTGGAAGATACCACGTTCAATCCTTATACGGTCCACCGACTCAGGAGAAACTCGGCAGCCCGGTTGACAAAGGACTGTGGTCCACTGCCCCATACATGAGCCGAGAAAGGAGCATAGAGTTGAATCTATTTTATACAACTCCAGCACCCTCCTCAGCCATGAATGAGGCACCGAATCATAGGCCTTTTTGTAGTCAATCCAGGCGGCAGAGAGGTTCTTCCTGTTTCGGCGGATCTGTTGGCAAACGGCTGTGTCAATGAGAAGGAGCTCTTTAGTACCACGGGACCCAACCCTACATCCATTCTGAGCGATGGCCAAAATATTATTACACTCAATGTGTTTAGTAATTTTAGATGTCAGAATGGATGTAAGGAGCTTGTACAATGTTGGCAAGCACGTGATGGGTCTATAGTTCTTAGCTTCCGTGGCACTACCATTTTTATAGAGCAGGAAAGTAATACCACCGGTCATAAAACTTGGTAGAGATCCAACTTCAAGAGCTTCTTGGAACTGAGTTGCCAAGAGAGCATGCGAGCGACGGAACCACTTGAGCCAAAAGTTGTGCAATCCGTCCGGTCCTGGAGCTTTCCAGTTATTTACCGTTCGGATTGCACAGCTAACGTCCTGGGGGCTGATGGAAATAGCCTCCATGTTTCCGATCGACTCACACGCTCGCTCGACAACGTCAATCCATGCTCCCTCGGTGTGGTTGATAGGCACCGACCAAATGCTTTGCCAGAACTGTGACACAGCATTAGCGGTCGGAAGTTGCCTATCAACCACACTGTTAGTGGGTCTCTCCCAAGTTCGGTATACTTTCCTTTCGTTGCATTGGAAAAGCCGATTCTGATGGTACCTATCCACACGCTGCCTATAACGACGGATACGGTTTGCCCATGCATACACTTTCTGCTTCAGAAAGTCTATGCGCTCTGTGATCCAATGCATATAATCCTGGGGCCTAATATTGGTCCCAGCAAATGCTTGGTGCACAAAGCGCATAACTCTCGGGCGATTATTACCCGATCTGAAGCAGATTAGTTTCCCTATGAGGGCTCTAGCCGCGCTGATACGCCGCTCGATTCTCACTTGCCATGCAGGAACATCGACAGTTGGTCGCGAGGCTCGGTCACAATCCGGAAATTTGACCCGAGCCAAGCGACAGGCCGCGATGGCTGCACAGTAGAGTATCGAGTGTGTATCAGCAAGGTCTCGGCTAGATTCCAAGTAGGAATCTAGTAAGCGGTCTAGAGCCCCCATAAGTGCCATATTTTGTCTATGCACGGGCAAACGTGGTAGGCGCGGTCTTTCGGCAATCGGTGTGGATCTGTACGCATAAAGCGCCTCATCCAATGCCCTCCTCAGTTGCTCATCATCCTGGGATGGATCTACGCTCGTGTTCACATATTCATCTGGTACTGGTCCATCCTCCGCTTGCGTTGTTGCCGGATGTATGTTATTTGGCATCACCGCAGTCGGAGTTTGACTTACCTCGGTGACTACGTGTACAGGTCGCATTTCCCGACGAAGTCGCTCAAGCGTAGGCTCATCCAGCAAACGGCAACGCTGGATAGCCCTCACTTGATCCGACAAACGTTGAACAGAAACGGTGACAGTCGGTTCAAGCACCTGAAACAGTGGAAGCATACGAGCACGATACGCACTGAGATTGCTTCCCCCCTCTGTTGCCCTATAGTAGGCGCGCATGACGTTTTCATTTATAGAATTTGTCCACCTCATGCGTCGCACTACACCACCGGTAGCGGGAGCCTGTCGCGGGGCAGGGTGCCCCGAAGACCCCAAGCCGGCCGGTAGCGGGGGCCGTCCTCTTCGTCGCGCAGGTCTCGGCGGCGACGGGGGCGGCGATAGCCCGTCCTCGTCGCTCGACACGTTGGAGGTCGGAGGTGTGGCATATTGCTCCTCCGATGACGTGGAGCTAGGCGAAGCGGGTGGTGGTGGGCGTGCGTTGGTCTGTGACACTAGTTTCTGTCTTGCTCTTGTAATCATTATTTATATTTGTTATTATTATTATTATTATTCAATCCTCTCATGACTGGTAATTTACCTACGCACCAAGACACACCTAATCGTTTTGCTTCACAACATTGGATCAATGTACATTGACTACCCAAGTCAATATACCCTTTAGTTGTAGTACCATTCACTTTTATAGGCATTACAAATTTATTATTACTAGAATTATCCACGTCAACCTGCATCAAAGATTTTTCATTAGAATTATTATTCTCTTTACTGGAGTCATCTGGCAATATAGGACAATTTATAGTTAAATGACCTAATCTGTTGCATACACTACATTTTAATATCTTTTTAGGGCACTTGAAACTAAAATGCCCTGTTTCGTTACAATTGCAACAGGTCACAGATGCAGTTGACTGAGACCTCGAAAATTTTTGTTCATTACTAAAGTTATGCTTTGTATTTACAGAAGTATTATGAGATGAATACGGCCGTTTGTCTTGAATAATTTTATTCCGATCAATTTCTCTACCTTGTTGTTTAATTGACTGGAAATATTTAAGTACCTGCTCTGGTTCCTGACATTTGGCCGCTTTAGCCCCTAATCTTAAGGAACGATCCTCGATCCCGTAAAGCAAACAATCCACTGCCCGTTTCCCAAAAATTTCGCAACGAGTTAGTAAATTAATCTTTTCATTATTATGAACTTTATTATTATAAAGTTCTAACGATTCATTATATTTCACACGCTTGGATAACATTTCATTTAATAATCGTCAATCGACACAGGAAAGGAGTCAATTAATTTATTTTTCCATTCAAGCCACGAAAATGACATTGTAGTCAATGCTTGATACAAAGTTCGTGCGACATCTGACAAACGTGGCAAAGCATAATGTATAATTTGATCATCACCCCAATTGTAAAGCCTCGCACACTCATCTACCTTATTGGTACACATCTCAATAGTTTGACCTTTGTCCATCGGGTCGAATTCTGGTATAACATTGCCTAACATTGGAAATTTATTGCCTTCTGGTCTAATACTAGTCAAAGATTTAACTAAGTTACATAAAAAATGTTGGGTTTCACTATTTACAAGAGCAGAAGTATTAAAGTTCGTACCTTGAGGCGGCTGCGCCGTAGATCCACTAAAGTTCGTACCTTGAGGCGGCTGCGCCGTAGATCCACTTTTGTTACTACCTGATGATCTACTGTTAGATACGGATGGTGTCCGCTTATGTTTTGAACGTCGACTTTTGTGTCCCTTCCTTTCCGTACTACGACTCTGTCGATGCTCGTACTCACGTCTGCGGCTACGCTTTCTTCTTCTATCACGTTTGCCTTCAGTAAACGTCTTAGAACGGCTCCTTCGTTCATCACGACTAGTTGATTTACTACTCCTACTTTTATGTCTTCTACGGTGTTTCAATTTTCTCAATCTATCTTCGCTACTCTTATCATCACGTCGGTGTTTACGTTTCAACGTAACAATATCCGGAGTATGACGTGAACGACTCTTTCGAGAACGATTATCATCAATGTCGTGAGCACTGTCCATAATGTCGCAGTATTATAATAGCAATTCAACCTTATGTTAACTTCGTAAGGTATAATAATTCGAAAAGAAAAAAAAAACACTTGGTAATTGAAATTGTGGATGTGTTTTATTAATCCTACTTCGGAGATATTATACTCGGTTCATATTTTCAAAATGAAACAACGATTACACAAATTAAATTGGATTTACTTTTCCTTATCAACGTTCCTCGTTCGAATCTCGTGGCCAAGTGTCGAACATTCACTCAGTGTTGCCAGACTAATAAGTCACTTGATAAATCACTAGTATGATACCTGTTCCGATATGATATGAATGGTCGATACTTACCATAGACGAGTAGTATAGTGAATGGCCCTACGATAATCTTACAGTTTGATGTGCTATGAAAGCGCCCAAGAGGTCGCCGATCCATTGCCAGCCTATACTCCTTCCTTGCTTTCTTTCTGGTGCCCTCACTCACTCGCAGGTAGGTACACAACAACCCTCAAGGGAACTGTTATTTGGGTGCGGAATTCTGTGAAGTGGAGGTACTTCCCCAGTCGACCACCTTAAAAAATACGCTATGCCCTACCACTTTTTTCGTTTGTCAGTCAGCAGGGTGCACCACGTGCAGGTGAGGTTGTATTGTTCCCGGTAGGTTTGTTATAACTTTGAAACCTGATCGTGTTCAAAGTCCATTACGTGGCCTTTCTCACAAGTGCAAACACGACTATGATACGATATTCCATCATGGAGTGCCAGCGCCTATCTTCCGGCTTCATTATCAGATCTTAAACCTAATCGTGGTGAAAGTTCATTACAAGACTTTTCTAAACAATTCAAAAACAGCTATGATACGTTGTTCCATCATGAAGTTCCAGTTCATATCTTCCGGCTCCATCATCAGATCAGTTCGTCAGTACCATATTATTGTATTGTCATCAGATACATACAGCTGTAAATTTTCATTACGCTACGATCCTTGGAAGTTGGTTAAATTAGTTACCTTAGATTCCATTACATAGTTACATACAGGTCGACCTAATAAAAGCGTGTTAAAAATCTCTCGAGATATGTTAATTTGAAAATTACAATTTTGGACTTTCCCGAAAACGCTCCATACAACAGGCTACTAGGTTATGACGTCACAAGCAAGCAAGTTCTTACTATAAAGCAAAACAGAAATTTGTAATCATAATAAAAGTTATAAATTTTTTTATTGCTTCTCCAATGGAAATATATATATGATATTGTTAAATAATTTATACAATTTTTGAACATTGTCAAATAGCCTATTGTTAAAAATTGTTACTGAATAAATATTGATTGATTGATTGATTGACAGCTGAGGTGACTGACAGTTTACATAACGAACCATTTCCTACAAAACATCTTTTTGAATTATTTAACCGTTTCAAATTGTTTCCAACAAAGTTAAGGCAACGCAATTAGTGCCGGTAATGATTTTGTCATTGGAAGAGCAAAAAAAAAAATTGAATTTGAAGCGGCCACCGTAGCCATATTAACGCTCGCTACATAAAATATCGCACGCGCGCCGCCACCCCCGCTGCCAACGCAGCATCTCCTTCCCTTCTGGTTACCTCACTCACTCGCAGGAACACAACAACCCTCAAGGGAATTGTTATTTGGCTACGGTATTCTGTGAGGTGGAGGTACATTCCCCAGTCGGGTAGCTCACAATTACGCTCCCTACCTCTCTTTTCGCCAGAGCTTCGTTTATCAGTCAGCAGGGTGCACCGCGTGCAGGTGAAGTTGGCTTTGGTTCAAAGATGTTGATGAACCACTGACACCCCAATACTACTGTGCCGATTTCAAAAATTCTTTCACCATTGTAAAGCTACATTCGCCATGAGTAACATAGGCTATATTTATTGCTAAATAAAAGGTAAAAATATAAAAAAAATCTTATGTCCACCCGTGCGAAGGCTTTGCACGGGTGGGCATAAGATTTTTTTTATATTTTTTCCTTCCCGGGCCGCTAGTATCAAATAAAGAAGAAATAATTTTATCATCAGTTTACGCCGGCCTTACACAGCCGGAGTCCGACACAAAAATCAGGAACCTAATTTAAGAAACTAAATTCCGGTGTGGGTGTGAGTTGTGAGTTCGCTCTTTATTATAGAAATGTATGGAAAGATGGTGCACGTCCGGAACTCAGATTCTTAAATTCTTCATACTCGTCAGTATTTTTTTGTCAGGTCAATCTGAAAAAATCTGCACGTGCGTGGTGGATATGTGTCTTTTACGGAATTCCGTGTTTCTGGGACGATCCTTAATTCAATTTCTGAATTCCGGGTCGGATTCCGGCTGTAATAAGGCCGGCCTTATTGAGTACTACAAGTCTTTTGATGGTTAGATATTCTTGTTTAATTATTTCTACAGAAGTTTTCTGGAAGTTTTACATTATGGTTTCAGTTACTAATAGTTGACAAAGTTGGTAAGCAGTTACAGTAGCTTATGGACGCACGACTCCGGTCTTTATGAAAACAATATCGTTCATTCCATGGTAGAAAGACTCAAGGTATGTGTGAAATACTAGGATTTATCTAGGATCTTAGGATATAGGAAGAACCACAGACCGAGGTCTATGGTCCTTCCCGTATGTTGCTAAGAATTTGGTTGTCTCAATCTGTCATTTTCCCGTACAAAATATAGCTGATGACGTAGGTAAGTTCAAATGACATGACCATATTTGTCTCTAAAGAACATTCCTTGTCTCTTTATACTATGTCTTCATTCTATCTCTATCTATGGTATAAGGTGGTATGTTTATAATTGAACTAATTTATTATGGACAATCGGACGCACAGTGCGTGATTGAGAGAGCAATGCTTGGAGTTTCTTTAAGGGTTCGAATCCGGAACGAAGAAATTCAAGGGAGAACCAAAGTGGTCGACATAGCTCTCAAAGGCAGCGAGTTGAAGTGGCAGTGGGCTGGACACATCTGCCGAGTCAACGATGGCAGATGTGGGAGGAAAGTCCTAGAGTGGAGGCTATGTATGGGGCGACGAAGCGTATGGCCACAGAATAATATTAGTATGGCGCCCGCTCTCTAGATGGGTCGACCACCTCAAAAAAATGGCTGATAGCAGTTGGATGCGGAAAGCGGAAGATCGCATATGGTGGAAAGCATTGGGAAAGGCCTATCCAGAAGTGGGTAGATACAGGCTGATAATGATGATGATGATTTTGGACAATTGCCAATCAATGCTAAGTATATAGGTAACTATTAAGTATTTGACGTAAACATGTGCATGAAACAGGTACCTAATATATCCAGGATCTCTCTTAGAATCTCATAGATTTTTTCATAGGATTAGGATATAAGGATTGTGAGACAGGGTTATTTAAAAACACTGAATTGAGACGTAATATGAGCCTAATAAAGAGATTTCGTATTTCATATCAACTATAAAAGCAATACTAAGTGGCGTTACGAGCAGGTGCTAATGAGCACGTTATCAAAACAACTCACACGGGCGAGTCGAATGAACGCAAACGATATCATATTAACATATTAATGAAATAACAGTATTAAGACGGCAGGGGGTATTAAAATGGTTTATGCAAACATTTTTCGCTTGGGCGGCGGCGAAGAACTAGGGCGGGCGGCGGGGATTTTCACCGAGTTGAGTTGAGAATTTCAGTCAGTTGCCATGAGTCAGCCGGAGGAGGTGCACGTCGCGCTCCGTGCTGATTTTATGTCCGTAACGGAGATATTTGTCGGTTAGGAGATTTATTCCGCCGGACTACGTTGAGGGTATTCATATAGAACTTATAGACTCATCAAGTGTTCGCAAATTGTATTTAAAACTTAGTGATTGTGTTTAAATTGTGTGTTTAGTGTGTTCACGTGTGTATATTTATGTACAGGTAAGAGAAATTATTTCATATAATCTTTTTGAAAGGAATGTTCAGGCACTCAGCGGTAAAATTGTAAAGATCCTTTGCAATGAAACCCTTCGGAAGGAAGCAAAAATTACCTTTTACCCGGTAAATGTGAAGAATTGAAAGTGCAGTTGTTGATTTGTACAATGATTTTAATTTTTATCTTATTTAAATACTACTAGTGTTAAGCATATGTCCTGCTGACTCCTGCCTATATTATACTACCTATATAAGCAGACTTCGTAGCCATAAGGAACCTTGTAGAAGTGCAAGCATCACTCACGTTGCCAACCTATTACGCCTTTCTCGTAGAACTTCATACTGTACTTTGTGAGCAAAATTTCGGCAAGTTCTTTTCTATTTCCACCACCTGAGAGTTCTCGGAAGGAAACCATATGGAGACACCACACATTACCTTAGCGATCAGTTTGTTTCTAATATATGATAATGTTCTTTACCCTATTATCTAAGGTTAACAATAATGAGATTATCATTAATAAGTGTGTGTACGAGGAGTTTTTTTTTTATATATTCGTCAGTTGTTTTGATAATATTATATTACATTATAATTAATATGTAGTATGTAGTATGTGGGTAGAATAAGCAGCTGTTGCGGTGGTGATTTCAATATACTTAAATATTTTTTCTGACTTAATTATCTATGGCTACAGTTGGCCTCAGAAATTTGTGTATAAGATCATGTTGATAAGTCTATTCGTTTCTGTGAATCTGTGATTACCATTAGTACGTAGTACTACTATTAGATATAATGTGTCATTAGGTACTACTAGATTATAGGTACTTAGTTTGGAAATTTATTTAGCGTAAATTCGGAAATACATATTTATTTATTTTACGGGTGTTAAAGATATTTTTTTCTAAGGACTTCGAATTGTGCTATGATATTCTACGACGTTATATTAGTCTTATGTCATACTGGCGGCCGTCTTCGAATTCGTTCTAGTGAACTTCATCCAATAAACAATTTTATAATTATCTCAGCTTCTGTGAAAATCTATGAAGATTAAATATACATCAGTTTGAAGGTTATACCTCCAGTAATACTACTATGAAAACAACATTCAAGTTCGTGCAGTAGTTTTTGCATGAAGAGTGTACAAACATATAGACAAACAAAAATCTTAAAATTAATATATATTTTTTTCTTAATTATTTGCTGTGAGTACATCATTGTTATGTGCAGAGATCGGCCAGTTACAATTTTATTATATGTATATATATATTTTTTAATTGAATGCTCTTAGCATTGAGTCCGCCTTTTGGACCTTTATTCTGTGATCAATAAAGTTTAAATAAAAAAAAAAAAAAAAAAATTTATTGACCCCAAAATACACAACAAAAGGCGGACTTAATGCTAAGAGCATTCTACCAGTCTATACCTGGAAAAATAGACCAAACTCGAATGCAGTTTACAAAAGAACAGTAATGAACATACACGCAATAAATACACATATCAAAATGTAACATTACTACATTACACACGATACTTAATATAGGTATGTGAGATATATATATTTACCATATAGTACTTATTTACCATATAGTGGTCGCCCATTGGTCGACCATAATTAATTAAAACGAAGACATTAACAATAAACAAAAATCAAATACATGGTAGTCTGTGTAATGTTTTTTTATTGATTTAATATATTTCTTATAGCAAAAAAAAAAAAAAAATTATCATTCTGCACTCCTTCTCTATATAAACTATATGCGATATGAATATGTGCTAAATTTCATACTCCTCCGTCCGCGCAATTTCGGAACAAATGGGTACAAAGTTTTTGCTTCACGTATTAATTATATAATATATTTACACATGTATCGACGGCCCCTACGTATAAAGCGACATGTCAAAAATGGCATTTTTTTTATTGCATTAATTGCTATAGATAGCCCGTAAAAAACATTTTCTTTTTTATTTTATTGATTGTATGTAATCAAAAATTAAGAAATTAACTCATTTGTCCAATAATAATATTCTCTAATTACTATATCGTAGTATAAGTAGACATGTCTGAAATTACATGTCGCTTTATACGTAGGGACCGTCGGTATTATAATAAATGACTTGTGATTTTTATGTATCCCATGTTGGGTATCAGATAAATCTTAATGTAGTCCTAGTAGATAATATTTAGCTAGTAGTAAAAGACGTTGGTAGACCATGTCCTAGGTGCGAACGTAGCTTATTGTCGTTATAATGTAAATAACGATCGAGGTCACTCGCTAATCATTTCGTCATGTTGACAGCTCGGTATGTTGACAGGCAGGTGACGAACTACTTCCTGAATGAACCACACACAGCAGCAGTTGCCATCGGAAAAATGTGTAAATCATTTCAATCATTTCATTCGTTCATTTATGATTGTACATTGAGCCACAATATTGTGGATGTGGTATGAAATAAATTTAAATTTTTCGATGAACTTTCTTTTATATAATAAATTTGTGCTAAATTAATTAGATAGATAGAATATGCTTTATTTGGACGTTAAAAAGTACATACTTCTGAGCGGGAAATCCACATAGCTCGAAAAATGTAACCTTTTTCATCAGTCGGGTAAAAAAGCTAGAGGAATTTATAGTTTCAGAGATGTTTTCGGTTTAAAAATCTTCATTACTCATAAGACAAAATTACAGTTCACTTAAAATGAGCAGTATTTAGTATTTCTAATTTACATAATAGTTCGGCAATTCGATCAAACAGTACATAAGTATAATGTAAATTTTGAATAAAAAACAAAGTAATCGGCATTCTCATTGTAAATGTTTGCCGTGTCAATCAATGACCCAAAAAGAGACGAGAATATTGTTTGAATATAGGGTAGACAAAATATTTAGTTTGTCGGTCCCCGCATAAAAGTCCCCACCAACAGAACAATTCTACGCAATCAAATTATATGGCAGTGCATGAGGCCAAGTTCATAAAGAATATGTAGGTACTATGATATTTACATTAACGAAGCAAACATTATTACTTATTTGAGATACAGTCCACAACCTTATTATATTTTTCTTATTTTGATATAATAAAATCACTTGTACTATTCTTATTAATAATTATTTTTATTTTATCGAACGGTTTCGCTTTTACAACATTATCATGCTATTTAGATGGTTTTGTTGTTTCTACCATTCGCGGTACCGTTTCGTGGTTAAACTAGAATTAACGAAGTAGTATTAAAAAAAAATGTATTTAAGTGGAATATATAATAAGTACAGGTGATTTTATCAATAACTAAAATTCTAAATGTTGTAAAAGTTCCACCAAGAGCCTACATCACCAGTATCAACAATATTCTTTTCTTAGTGGCGCACTCACGTAGGTACGTAGGTAGGTACTTTCTGCAACAAATACAAATAAAAGGACTTTTATTTTACTCTGTATTTGCACCAAAAGAGGGGTATATTTATAAAATATACAAATTTGGCACAAAGACGGCTTTATCGTTATGCAATCTTTTCCAGACAGCCATGGGGAATTGGGGATGGAAAAAGCAGATGGCGTATTATAAAAATGCCACGAGAGATTAATCATTAAAAATACAGTCAGGTACAGTAACACCAACACGAGTACATTTAACTTTGAATAAAATTCGCATTTATTAAGTTAATCAAATTTCATTAAATTAATTTGTAGGGAATGACTAGCGCTTCAAAGTAAATTAACGTAATTTTAATATCGTAATAAATGGGCGTAAAAAATATTTTATTAAAAGCGAAAGGTGAGCTTACTGCATTTATGATATGATGATGAGCTTACTGCATTGACTGTACACATTGTATAGTCTATGTGTGTGCAGTTGTATAGACCGTAGCTCTTCCAGTATAAGATGATCCCGCGTAGTATTACGATTGCTATGCACATTTGGTGACTATGTCGGACCATCTTATATTGGAAGTATTATACGCTACAAGCGGTTGAGTGTAGACGACACTACATGATTTCACAAAAGCTATGCTAATCCTAAGTACCAAATAAGTAAGTGCTATTTTTTTTTCTATTTCTACATTTTTTAACTATGTAAGTAAACAAAAAATTCATTTTTTTTCTAAATTCCATTTCTTTATACAATGATTCCATCGAAAAAAAAAAAAGTTATGGAACGCGACCTTTTTAAAAATATTATTATTTAAAGAAATTGACATTTTGTAATTGATAAGCTAGTTTTTCGTCGCCAACAACAGCAACATCTTCAACATTGTAGTAACAAAAACTTATTCAATTATTTGATGGTTATATTAAACTTTATTTATTACTTTTCACTCGCAATAACATAGCAATTCCCCAGAGCATTAGTTATGTGGCTGCGGTATTATGTGTGTGTACTTTCTTAGACGGATTGACATGTCCTACCTCTATTTATTCTTCAACCCATATTTATCCCATTGCTGAGGTTTGAATTCTCAAAGGGTTTAGAGCGTACTTCACAATTCTGCACCAATGCAGGTTGGCGGAGCCCTGTGTTTTTATGCCGCCATAAGGCCACTGACTGGCATAACGACACCTAATGCCAATAGCCTGGACCTGCGGCTTAACATGCCTTGCGAACTAGTGCGAGCGAACGGAGCACTAAAGAGCACAACACAAATTAACTTATCAAAGACAGGTTACAGCCGACGTTACTTAACTTGCGTATTCGGTTAGCATAACACATTTAGTACCAGTATATAACACATTCGGTTAGCATTAACATAACACGCGTCACCATCACGCCAGTCAAGGGAGAGGGGGGGGGGGGGGGGGTGAAGAAATTAGAGCACGTATGCTATGTATGTATGTCATTTTAGTCTGCAATACAGGAGCACGACCATCTCTCGTTCGTTCCAGACAGAAGGAGGATTTGACCTACACTCCCCACGCTGGCCAGACGGGTTGGGGAGGCCTGATCGATGTTTTATAATGTATTTCCCTTACTCGCCTTGCACGACATCCACGGGAAGAGACGGAGTGTTTCTATTCTAGTCTGCCGGAAACCAAACGGCCAATGTATTTATATACTTACTCGTAATTAATTAATTCTTAAAATTAATAATTATGACAGATGGGTCTGGCTTCTGTGCAGTTCATTTATCAACAAGATACGAGCTGTAGGTATTACGACAGTGCTATCAAAGTAGTACACAAACAGGCATGGCATTATTTAACATCACAATATCAATGATTATATAAACATACTTACTTGGTAAATTTTAGCTTCAATGCGTCTTTGCACCAAGTAGGCACTCAGTTCTGTAAGAGTCTGTATTTCTTGTGTATTTAGAGGCTGGGTTGCAAATAGAGGTGTGCATAAAATGTTTTGGGATGTAAGTGGCTCACTAACATCTTTTTTAGAGGAATATTTTTACAACTGTTGTTTAAACATTAGAGATGTTAATTTGATAAGATGAAAAAATAAGGCAGTTTTTTTTTTAACGGGGCCACTATACATTCCACCGCTGTGTCTCCTTTGTAGTCAGGATTAACAGCGACGACTACCAAAAAAGGCAATGAACAATGAAGTTCATTGCAATCCCGGGTGTAAGGCTACAGTTGCCTGGGAACTATCAACGAATTTAATCAGAAGAACTAGTAGGAATAATAACTTTTGGAATTTGACTTCCCCTCTTAGCAATGTGAGAGACAGTAATATGGAAAATAAGGCATTAAAAGCCTAAAGAGATGGATAGTCAAATGTAGTTCAACTGCCGTCCACCACGGATTTTAAGATGCTAACACTATTGGGTGCATTAATTGTCAGTTATTTAATTTTCTGGTCGGTGGTATATTACTTTAGTAGTAAAACATGAACAGTAATAAAAATAAAATTTTGATGTTATTTCATTCTATATTTTCAAATGGAATAGAGTTGCTTATTCATTGGTATGAATAAGCAATCTATTCAATTATTGAATCTTGAATTGAATATAAGAGATGGTGGCAGGCCTCCCCAACCCGTCTGGCCAGCGTGGGGAGTGTAGGCCAAATACTTCTTCTGTCTAGGCGGACGAGAGAGGGTCGTGCTCCTGTAGTGGAGACTATAATGACCTGATGATGAATCGATGAAACTTAAAACACTATAATATAGAAATATACATAGTTCAAACACATAATCACCTACTACTCTTGCTGGAACTCAAATCCAAGTTACTTTATTTTCCTACCTTCACTCAGCTAACTTACAAATTTGTTGTAGGTATTTGTCCTTACTCAGCGTCTTCGCAGACCTCTAATAGGATGTCATTCGAGGTACGGTCAGGGGTACGGTGGGTCTGAAGTGTTCTTATTATCTTGTCTACACCTTACGTAACGACAACAAATCCGCGACAAAATTTCTGAAAACATTTTTTACTTTCTCTAGAAAATTATACTGGAAAAAACGAGTAATTTAAAACTGTAATGTAACTCTGTTCATTTCAAAGTTTCTTTTCGTCAATTTTTTTGTACGTAGGACCAATTACTTATACTGTGGTAGTACCTAATACGTAAGGACTGAGTAGGTACTTATTAGGTACATCACGTGGAATCTCAGGTACAATAGTCTAAATGTGAGACTTGTTTTTCAGATTGACTTGTAATATGGACGTTACAAGTCAATCTGAAAAAATAATCGCGTAAGACGTAGCTACACCATTTTGGTTTCAGATATAGTTGCTGGAAAGCTATTCCGGCAAAACTTAGTAGGATGAAGGGATTTTCTTTTGTGTAACTTTTAATTCCAAACAGTGACAATAGCTATCCTGTTTGAAATAAAAAATAAATATTCCTGGTCAAATTACACACTGCCATCTAGTCCCAAACCAGGCCTGTGTCACTCCGCCATTCGGCCGAGTTATTTACCTACACGCCCGACGCCCCCGAGAGCAATAATTAGTCGAGTGTCACGCGCGCTCTCTTACGCACGCGGTATGCGATGACCACCACGCCTACTAAATATCGCGGTATTTATGGTCGGTTATTTTGTTTAGCGCTTAAAATACATACCTACATCTATTTTACAAATACTTTCCGTGTTAAAGATACATCCGAGTTATTATTGGGACAATGTGAATAGTAAACCTGATCTGTAAGTACGTACAGTCATGATTCCTGTTAAAACTTACTCTAAAATTATACATTTTATCAGTGTCAACATTACGTAACATTATTGTTACTAAGTACCTACCTATGTACTTAATAATCACAGAGTATGATATAGTAATATAAGTAATTACAGCAGAGTAATAAACATACACATACGTAAACCTACTACATTTTTTGGTAGTTTAAGTATATGTATTTTATTGATCATTAATAAACAAGCGTATCTATTTATACCTATCTACGCGAGCGCTTCATGTTCTACACGTGGTTCAACCCTATGAGCGATACGCAGCCCGGTTACGTCAACGGCGAGACAAACCATTTTGCAAAAGCAGCGGCGGTCGCTCGTAACGCGTTACATATAGGGGTTACTTTCGATTGCCCCTGCCGCTGAAAGACTTAGGTACGAATACAGCTGCAGAATTATTTTGGACCGTATTAGCGCGTATCGAAGGTTGATATTTTATTAATTTTTATTCCAATCGTGTCGTAAGTGGATCTTCTGTTAGAGTATATTATTCTGTGCCCAAACTAAGGAAATCTATGGGTACTAGATAACTGATAATATACTTAAATACATTTTTTGTAAACATATACATTATAATACATAGAAAATACCCAGACCAAGACAAATACACATGTTTATGCACACAAATATTTCTCTTGTGAGGGGATCGAACCCTCGACCTAGGAGTCAAAAGTGCTATTGCTAGTCATTCGACCACCGAATTCGTCATATAACACAGAAAAATAACTTATATTGTAATATATTGTAATGTTTACATAATATTACCATTATTTAAAAAGCGTAGAAAGTCTTAAACGTGTGTACAGACAGGCGCGAAATAATCTACATTTGATAACATCTTTAACAACGTTATTTGCAAGGCTAATTTCGTAGTTGTACGATTATCTTGCCTAGTTGATAACTTTGATTTCTATTTACCCACTCGTTTCTTTTGCCTGGTCATGTGAGTGCGTGTGTTCAGAAAATAACATTATAAAAGTGTTACTACCTACGGGAAAGTACTGTATCTGTGGCGAAAGCAAACGAAGGAGTTTGCATTCCGAGAGCAGCCCCCTTACCACAAACTCTTACCTATTGCGATTCAATAACTGACTAGAATGCTTATTCATACCAATGAATAAGCGACTCTATTGTAGGTGAAATAGAGTCGCTTGATAAGCATTCTATTCAGTTATTGAATCGCAATAAGAGTTGGTGGTAAGGGGGCTGTATTCATTAAGGGGACCTCAGTAAGTCCATGGGAACCTCAGACGTCAATGTCGAGATGAAGGGTTTCGTCGGTACCATTTTTTTGATGTGATAACATCTTATAAATCGATGAATGCCGGCTGCACGCACGTAAAAGCATGACTCATTGTCACGTTCCGTCTGAGCCGAGTGTGCAAGCGAGAGCGCGGAACAAACGATAAAAAGGCACGATAGGCCTTATGACGTTAAAACTTAAAATTATCGTCCGTAAACCGACTTTACAGACAACCAATTGTTTTTGGTAATGTAATACTACGTTAGTACTTACGACTTACATATACCACAGCTTATACTGTGATAATACATAAATTATTTACACATATTTCTTTTTTAATCTACAGGATAATAGCTTGAGTCAAAGACGACCAAGATGAGTGTTCGTTTTTTAGTACATTCTATAAAAAATATACCGCGTATAGGTCTTCCACCTCACAGAATAACGCAGCCAAATAACAATTCCCTTCAGGGTTGTTGTGTGTGAGTGAGGTCATCAGGAAGGAAGGAGTTGCATTGGCGGCGGGGGTGGCGGCGCGTGACATGGCTATGGTAATTACTTCACATTAAGTGGGCCGTATGCTTGTTTGTAACATAACGTAGTATAAGAAAAAAAATGCACAAAAAACTAGCTGTAACCATGCAATTAGTAAATTACTGCATTTTTCAACATCACATGTTGCTGAATATAATTATGTATTCGACAATTATCTACAAAACCATATTTAGTTTTTTTTAAATTCGCTAATATTCTGATCAATTCAAGAAATTCGCGCAGGCGACTGGCATCGATTTTCCATACACAATTGTATGGCGTCCCCTTAAATCGATGAATACCGTTGCAAGCATATAAAGGCATTTAAAGTAAATGGTAGGTGGCTGTATATGTCGCAGCCAATTGGTAGAACCGCCATATTACAGAACGGCAAACTTTAGGCAGATTGTATTTAAATTATCTTTTAGTTAGGTTTGGATAGGTTTGTGTTCTGATTAGAAATAGCCAAACTATTTAATTATATTGTTATAGTATTCTTGGTGATGCCACCATTAGGTGACAATTCACTCGCGTAATCATATGATAAAAAGGCGGGTTGAAATATTTTTTTAAAACAGCTAGACGTTATGTAATGCGGCGGATTTTACGAAATGGCTGCGACATATACATTTCTATGCTTCTCAAATCAAATTGATTATCTCATACTGACACTTGGGAGAATATCCTCTAAACACAATACAAACAAAATATTGACTTGACCTCTATCAATGTCATTCGGGGGGTCGCAAGGGAAAAAACGTAAGCAGGCCTGATTATTGTTCCATAACGCTCAAATCAAATCTTTTTCCAATAGAAGACAATTCTTCTTAATTTTTATGTCAACAAAATCGAAAATAAATATTAGTAACAATTTTAACGCTTTCATCGTTTCTTTACTCATGTGCTTTCATAGCCAGCTGGAGTTTGGAAGAGGAGGAAAAGGGAGGGGTCGGCACATTTTTTTTTTTAATTTGTAAAGGGGTCCTGTATTCAAAAAGATTGAAAAACACTATCCTAGAGTATTGATACTTCTTTCACTCTACTTATGAAATATCAGCGATATAGTGCTACCTAGTGCTATGCGCCACCAGGGGCCATACCTCTGTAGCTGAATAATAATAAATAAATAATAAATTGTTTATTTGCTCACAAACATGGTATCTTGATATATAAATTTTTCGCATGTTTGGCTGATACAGTCAGCATGCAAATTTGTATTGAATTCATATTAAATTACAACTATTACTTCATTATAATCTAAATTAATATATAATCTAAATTGAAGCCGATTACCATAGTATAATTTGATTCGAAAAATTAGTCTTACATTTGTTATTGACAAACATCTTCAGTTCAGTCGGTAGAGCTCCAGGGTAAGGTAAACACAGGTACCATAAATCAACCTGAAGTTTGATATTCGCAAACAAAAAATCCGATGGGCTGAAGGCTTGGCTTCAGCTTAGCCGGTAGGGCCCCAGATTCGGCCCGCTCCGCTCAACGGTTTTGGTACGGAGCGTACCAACCGATCCCCGTTTCGCGTGGTTGTATCGGTGTCGAAGCCAATTCGTGGAACCGCAGTAGTTAAAAGACAAGATTTTAGTTTTTTTGTATGGTGTCATCTTTTAGGTTAGGATTAGACGGTTGGATATTTTTATCATGTAGTGATCCGCTATTAATAATATGTGCTTAGCTACGACCATTAATGATCGAAGGTACTTGTCACAAATAGTAACCCAAGAAATAAAGTGACATTATTTCTCTTCAGTAAGTGACTTACTTTTTATATTTAAATTAGCGACACGCCCTGGCTTTTTTTTATCACCTCAGCATATTGCCTCCGCCTCGCCTGATGGTAAGCGAAAAGAGGAGCACCAATCGCAAGCAAGCATATAATTTAAAGTAGATTGTAGAGTTTATACACTATACCTTATGCTTGCGATTGGGGCTACATTTATTTGCTTCTTGAATCAAATTGATTATATCATACTGACACTTAGGAGAATATCCTCTAAACACCATACAAACAAAATATTGCCTTGACCTCTATCAATGTCATTTACATTAGACTAGATATGTTCTAGAGTATTGATACTTCTTTCACTCCACCTATGCGTTATAGTGCTACATAGTGCTATGCACCACCAGGGGCCCTACCTACGAAGTTGAAGCCGATTCCCATCATACGAGTATATTTCGATTCGAAAAATATGTCTTATGTTTTAGTTATTGACAGACATCTTCAGTTCAGTCGGTAGAGCTCCAGGGTACCACACAGGTAGCATAAATCTAACCTGAAGTTTGATATTCGCAATCAAAAAATCCGACGGGAATCGGGTTCAGCTTAGGGCCCAGATTCGACCCGCTCCGCTCAGCGGATTTCAACCGATCCCCGTTTCTCGTGGTTACATCGGTGTCGGAAACCAATTCGTAGAACCGCAGCATTATATGTATAACGGCTAACTTTAAGTCTTAGTTATATATCTATGGTTAGGTAACTTTACCTATTTTTTTGTCTTTCTTTTTTTTATATTACACAGAGCTATCTAGCCCTAAAGTAAGCGAAGCTTGTGTTATGGGTACTAGTCAACTGATAAACATACGTAAATACATTTTTTTTTGTAAATATATACTTATGATACATAGAAAATACCCAGACTAAGACAAACAGACATGTTCATGCACACAAATGTTTGTCCTATGTGGGAATCGAACCCACGAGCGTTGGTGTCCAAGCCGCGTCATTGACCGCTACGCCACCGAGCGAGTCCTATTGAAAATATTGACTCTGCTATTTTTAGGATATTATTTATTTACTTATTACTATTATTAATACTATTTGATAAAGCTTGTGAAGCCCTTTTAGGATCAGTAATATTCAATATAGTTTAGAAAATAACCTAGTATAACAGCCTAGAAGTAACCCTAGGCTGCTCAGTAGGCCACTCAGTCCAGGTAGTAACCCTACGAGAACGTGCTGACGATAAGAGGGCAGAGGTAGCGCGAATAGCACGCACAAGATACTGCGGATTTGAATTGATATTCAAATCAAACCCCCTTACCACCAACTCTTATTGCGATTCAATAACTGAATAGAATGCTTATTCATACCAATGAATAAGCGACTCTATTCTGAATAGAGTCGCTTACTCATTGGTATGAATTGGTATGAATAAGATACTCTATTCTGAATAGAGTCGCTTACTCATTGGTATGAATTGGTA
This sequence comes from Hypsopygia costalis, assembly GCA_937001555.2. NCBI lineage: Eukaryota > Metazoa > Arthropoda > Insecta > Lepidoptera > Pyralidae > Hypsopygia > Hypsopygia costalis. The sequence continues at coordinate 17,074,954 of OW443342.2, forward strand.
TGAATAAGCTACTCTATTCTGAATAGAGTCGCTTATTCATTGGTATGAATAAGCATTCTGTTCAGTTATTGAATTGCAATAAGGGTAGGTGGTAAGAGGGCAGGACGTGATAGTGGTGTTAATGGTTGCGTAGAGAATCGCGGATAAGATCACTTATCCCTCCCAGTATACCCAAGTGATCTCAACGAGCCAACGTCAAAGTCATTGGTAATAAAAAGTACATAAACAATATTTTTATACTACGATCTAGAACCCAGCAACTATAAAATGTCGAATATTAACTGCCTAATAAAAAAAACGTATTCGACTCGCTACACAGGTAGTACACATGCATTAGAGGCCTAATACATCGTAGCCGATAACAGCTCTCATCACTCTGTTATCAGCGAGATAAATACAGATAAGGGGCCACCAAGCACTTACGGTTATCTCGGGTCAGTCTTAAAATAGTTGGTCAATTTGTGACGTGCGTATGACGAGGCTGCATTACTTTTGTTGCTTGCCCGCTCATAATGCGTTTATTTTTATACAGTGTGGGCGATAGCGTCAAACGTTGATTTTATTAGACGTTTGATTTGGATTTGTCCGTGGTCACCACGAGAACTGATACGAATTACGTAAATTTAATGTCGCATCACTAGTAGTTTTATTAGCAAATTATCATGTTGTTGCGAGATCGTATGTTTTTTTTTACTTGTCTGTTGCAGTGTCAAGAGGAAAGTTATGTGTTTGAAGTGCTACGTTTCTTAGTAACAAGGGCGTCGTCAAGGGGGGCAGGGAGGGACAGCTGAGAGAGATTCTATTTATTTATAAGATTTATTTATTGTACAGTCAAGAACTTGTGAAGCTTTACACGTTGGACTCTGTACCGTTATTATTACAATCGCTGGAGATGTAAAGCTCTTACTACAAGTGAAAAGCTACATGAGCTCTCGACTTTACCTACAATTCATACTTTTCTCATTCTCCATATCAACTTGCAACTCCATAGCCTCCATAACAAAAAGAAGGATGAAAGATATTTTATAGGTCACACATGATTCTAAAACTAGGTATTACAAACAATCACAATTATTACAAACAACATGTGCCGCCAATATGGTTCCAGATCGTCGTAGTTGAGATTTAGCCAGAGGAACCACACGACCGCACGATCGCCCCATAAAACTAAAATATTTTTTCAATTCGAACCAGTAGTAGTTCCTGAGATAAGCGCGTTCATCCAATTTTTATATTATTAGTATAAATTTGTCGCACCAATCTGGTGCTTTGCTATTTATTATAGATTATTTTATAATCTTATTTATTTACTGTATGCTGTGTTACCTGTGTTCGATTCTCGACGGAGCTATTTTAGGCCGCCGGTAGCATCGAATTAGAATAGGAAATATATTCCATATTTGACGAGCTCGGTAGTCGAATGGTTAGCAATGGCCACTTTGATTCCGAGGTCGCGGGTTCGATTCCCGCACAAGACAAACATTTGTGTGTTGGTCTGGGTGTTTTCTATGTATTATAAATATCTATTTACAAAAAAAAATGTATTTAAGTACATTTCTCAGTTCTCTAGTACCCATAACACAAGCTTTGCGCTTAATTTGGGACTAGATGGCGCTGTGTAAGTTGTCCTGAAATATTTATTTATTTTTATACATGTATAAAGTTATACAATTTAAAAGTTAAGAAGACTAGACCGGTTTTTATCTTTTTGTTGGATTTGTCATCATCCATCAAATAAAAAAAGTAGTTAAAAATAATCTTGCTTCATTATTACGAACGAGAAGTAGGATACATACAGCTTACACATAAGCTGTATGCTACTTCTCTTTCGCCAGAGTGTCTTTTGCTAGTTGGCAGGTCAAACTCTAAAGATCGTGGTAAGCCACTTACATCCTCTGAAAACATTATGAGAATCGGCCTTCAACAGGTAGTGTGCCTACCTGCTCATACGAAACATGTAATTTTTTTAATAATATAGAAACCTATATGTATATAAAACTCACTTTGATTAAACTCAGTTGAAAGATGAAGACGTTGAAGGGGTATCGTATTGACATGTGTAATATATTTTTCTCCCAGCCCTGACGGCGTTTCCGAGATAAGGAAGCGTGCACACAATGGCAGCACGTGTGATCCCATTTGAAGTTGCAACGTCGCGCGGCTCGTTGGCGATGCTTTCAAGTTGCAATATAAATTGTGTCAATATTGTGCATACTTCTGACGTATCGAAGTTGGACGAATCGATAATAACTTTTTACTCGATTGCGATGAATTCAAATAGAAGCGGCGAATAAAATTATTTCTTTTTTTAGGGTTCCGTACCCAAAGGGCAAAAAGGAACCCTATTACTAAGGCTCCGTTGTCCGTCCGTCCGTCTGTCGCCAGACTGTATCTCATGAACCGTGATAGTTCGAGAGTTGAAATTTTCACAGATGATGTATTTTTGTTGCCGGTATAACAACAAATACTAAAATATATAATAAAATAAATATTTAAGGGGGCTCCCATTTTTTTTTTTTTTTATTTTTTTTTATACCACTAGAGTGGCAAACAAGCTTACGGCCCGCCTGGTGGAAAGCAGCTACCGCAGCCTATGAACGCCTGTAACACCAGGGGCATCACATGCGCGTTGCCGACCCTGTAAAAACCTCTTCACGCCCTTTTTGAAGAACCCCATGCTGTAGTCTCCTGGGAAAACCTCCACAGGCAGTTCATTCCACAGCTTGACAGTACGCGGGAGAAAGCTTCTCTGGAACCGCACAGTACGCGACCACTTGGGCTCCAATGTGTGAGGATGAATTGCCTGTCGATGGCGAGCGGTGCGACTGTAGAAGGAGGCCGTGGGCATCATGTCAAACAACTCCTCTGAACACACCCCATTGTACAATCGGTAGAACACACAAAGGGACGCAAAATCTCGTCTCAGACTTAACGGTTCTAAACCGTCTGTAAGTTTGGGATCCTCAACAATCCTCACAGCACGCCTTTGGATTGAGTCACAAGGTGCAAGCTGGTATCTAGGCGCTCCCGCCCATAGATGGCAACAGTACTCCATATGCGGCCGAACTTGAGCTTTGTAAAGCATAAGTCTTTGCCGCGGGTTGAAGTACTGCTTTGCCCTGTTGAGCACACCTAGTTTCTTCGACGCCAGCTTGACCTTTCCCTCCAGGTGACAACGAAACTGAACATCGCTGGAGATTTCAACTCCGAGGATCCCAATGTTTTTAGCGACGGTAAGGGGTGTGTTCTGGAATTGAGGAGCCACAGCAAAAGGGGTTTTTTTAGCGGTGAACGCGCAGACTTGTGTCTTTGTGGGATTGAACTGAACTAGGTTCTTTCGTCCCCAGTCGGACACACTATTCAGTGTGCTCTCCATTTCCGACACAAGTTGTTCGCGGCTCTCCTCCACCAGAGAGCGGGGGATATTGGCGCGGCCCGTGTAATAAGTGTCCCCGGTGCTGTCGTCAGCATAGCAATGAATGCTGTCAATAGACAACATATCATTGATATGCAGCAAAAACAGCGTCGGGGACAACACCGAGCCTTGCGGGACGCCAGCATTAATGTCCATGCTATCGGAGCAACTACCATCCACAACGGCTCTAATACTTCTGCAGGACAAGAAGCTAGCGACCCATTCGCACAAACCCTCAGGTAAACCGTATGCAGGTAACTTCGAAAGAAGACTGCGGTGCCAGACCCGATCGAACGCCTTCGCCATATCTAGACTAACAGCTAATGCCTCACCTTGACTCTCCACGGCTGAAGCCCAGCGATGTGTAAGATACACTAGAAGATCACCAGTCGAGCGACCATGACGAAAGCCGTATTGATGGTCGCTGATCAAGTCGTGATCTTCTAGGTATTTCAGGAGCCGGTTGTTGATCACGCGCTCCATTACCTTGGAGAGAAGGGAGGTAACGGCGATAGGCCTGTAATTCGATGGGTCTGATCTGTCACCCTTTTTGGGCACAGGGTGCACGTTCGCAGTCTTCCATGATGACGGAACCTGCCTGGTGGAATAAGAGAGCGCGAAAAGGCGCGTAAGAACTGGACACAACTCAGGAGCACACAGCTTTAGCACCACTGCCGGAATGCCATCTGGCCCACTCGACTTATGAACGTCGAGGGATAGCAATACCCGCCGGACATCTCGTTGAGTAAATGAGATTTCCGGCATGGAATCACCACACCACGGGATGGAAGGCGGTGCGGCGTCCCCGTCGTTCAAAGTCGAGTTTGAGGCAAAAAGATTACCCAACAGATCCGCTTTCTCCTTAGCACTGTGGGCCAGACTACCATCCGGTTTTCGGAGTGGTGGAAAGGTCGACTGACAAAAGTTTCCCTCGGCAGCCTTAGCAAGCGACCAAAAAGCACGGCTCCCAGATGGGTGCTTAGCTAGGCGCTCACCAATCCTGCCGATGAACTCAAACTTTGCCCTAGCAATTACTCTCTTACTGAACCTCGAGGCAGCATTGAATACGCGTTTCAAGTCAGAAACACCAGGATCTCCATTGATACGAGCCGTGGTCCAAGCCTCGTATGCAGCTTGCTTGCGGAGTTTAGCTTCTCTACAAGACCCATTAAACCACGGCCGCTTCTTAGCACCTGAAGTAGCCACCCGCCGGTTTGGAATAAATAATTCCATCCCAGCTAAAATCCCCTCAGCTACAGCAGATGCACAGGTGTCAGTATCTTCTGAATCGAAACAGAGCCGCCTCCACGGGTATGATGCGTAAAATTCACGCAGTCCATCCCAGTCTGCTGACTTATAGTGCCACATGCGACGCCATCCGATAGACCGGGGTGCGTCTGGGCTAGCACATGGCACTTGGGTCCGGATAAGGCAGTGGTCCGACGAGCCTAGTGGCGCATCCACAGAGATTGTATACTCATCCGGATGTGTGGTCAGCAGAAGGTCCAGTAGAGAGCTAGTATGGTCCTCAATATCTGGTATTCTCGTTGGTGAATGAACCAGCTGTGAGAAACCATAGGCCAGAGCAAAATCATGGAAAGACCTCCCCGCGAAGTCAGTGGACCGAGAGCTGAGCCACTCGGCATGGTGGGCATTGAAGTCTCCCAAAATCACTAACTCCGCGGAGGGGTACCTCTCGATGACTCTGTCAGTCGCCAATTGCAGGTGCTCGATCAATCGAGTTGTGTCTGTATCACCGCTATGAGACCTGTATAGGCACGCGTAGATACGGGTGTGGCCGCCCTGTTCCACGCGTACCCACAACACTGACAGGTCCCTGTCTTCAAGGCCGTGAAGACGTCGACAGCAAATATCATCCCGGACGTACATACATACCCCGGCTCGACGTACAAAAGCATGTTCAAGTTTGTACCCGGGGTATAACAAGTAAGAAGTATCGCCCGGACAAGATATCTGCGTCTCCGTTAAAAAAAGCAGGGTCGGCTTTGCAGTCTCTAGGTGATGGTGAACTGCATTTAAGTTTGTGTGAAGTCCCCTAATGTTACAAAAGTCCACGTCGAATGTGGATGAGGACGCCGCTGTAGAAACCTTTCTTTTTTTCTTCCTAGCCATTATAAGGGGATAGAGGTTTAATAAATAAGAGAAGTTGTTCTGTCTGACGGCACAAGAGACAAAAAGCGCAGAGTCTACCCGCGCAGTACAGTGCAGGTTGTGCGGTTTGCTAGCGCGGCGGGCGGAAGGGCCCCCGGTCCCCCCCTGCTGCAGCAGCCGGGTCCACTCCGGTCTCCTCCTCCGGCACGACTACTACAACAGGGACTTTGCACAGGTTGGCGGTTCAGCCTCCCGGGGCGGAGATTACGTGATCCCCGGGTTCGGGAACCCTACTGACCTGCGGGCGGCCAGCGGACAGCCGTTTCACCGGGTCTCCCTGACCGCCGCGCCAACATGCCGCGCCTACACCGCTAGCGGCGGTTCGACAGCCGCTGGTCTCCCCGCCGTCAGCACAACAACTCCTCTAAAAAGCCCTGGTGACCTAGCTCACTCGCAGGAACACAGCATAGCCATTATGGCTGCGGTTTTCTGCCAGGTGGAGGCACTTCCCCAGTCGGATGCTGGCCAAGCCTGGAGCGAACGACCTCACTGTGCCCCTCTCCCATTTGACCAGTGAAAGGGGAGCACAGTATGATGTTTCGCTGCGTCCTACCTCTCTTTCGCCATCGCCTCGTTAGCTGGTCGGCAGGGTGCACCACGTGCAGGTGAGGTTGGCTTTAGCTCGAAAGATGTTGATGAGCTACTTACACCCCATACAACAAACGTGATTTTTTTTATAGATAATGGTACGGAACCCTTCGTGCGCGAGTCCGACTCGCACTTGGCCGGTTTTTATTTAATACTTCGTTGGGTGGCAGACAAGCATAAGGCCCGCCTGATGTGAAGCGGTTACCGTAGCCATATTAACGCTCGCAACAGAAAATATCGCTCGCGCCTCCCACCCCCGCTGCCAACGCAGCATCTCCTTCCTTTCTAGTGACCTCACTCACTCGCAGGAACACAACAACCCTCAAGGGAATTGTTATTTCGCTGCGGTATTCTGTGAGGTGGAGGTACATTCCCTAGTCGGGTAGCTTATAATTACGCTCCCTACCTCACTTCTCACCAGAGCTTCGTTTGTCAGTCAGCAGGGTGCACCGCGTGCAGGTGTAGTTGGCTTTGGTTTAAAGATGTTGATGAACCACTTACATCCCAAATTTTTTTACCACTAAAGTGGAAAACAAGTATAATGGCCCGCCTGATGGAAAACAGTTACCGTAGCCTATGAACGCCTGTAACACCAAGGGCATCACAACGCGTTGCCGACCCTGTAAAAACATCTCCACGCCCTTTTTGAAGAACCCCATGCTGTACTCTCCTGAGAAAACCTTGACAGGCAGTTAATTCCAAAGCTTGACAGTACGCGAGAGGAAACTTCTCTGGAAACGCACATTATGCGATCACATAGGCTCCAATGTGTACGGATGAATTCCCTGTCGATGGCGAGCGGTGTGACTGCAGGAGGCCGTAGACATCGTGTCAAAAAACTCCTCTGAACACACCCCATTGTACAATGTGAAATTTAGAGAATAATCCTACGAACTTACTATTTTGGCATGCCATGGGATTATATTGATTTTTCCTATAAGATTTCGGGGCCAGCTCCGAAAAGCAAAATTGGAAGTTTTAGCCGAATTTCAGATTGTTCCACATAAATCGTCAAATAATGGCAAACGTAAATAAAAATAGTGGATACATCAAAATGTAAACAACATTTTGATGTATCCACTACAATACGTTTGCCATTATTTGACGATTTATGTGCGGCAGATACAATAAATTCCGCTTGACCAATTGGCACGTGAAATGACTGATTGATTGAATAAAATCCATAACATATATAAGCTGAACTTTCGCCCGACACACGTTGGATTGATATTTAGGAATTGAATACAATTGGAATAGCGTACACGTTCTAATAGCAATGAGGTTTTTGAAGAAGACGTATGGAGAGGTCCATCAATGAACGAACGATCTCACTGAGAATTTGACTTTACCGTACAAATAACAAACCATTAATGATTTATTGTGTTCCTGCGAGTAAGTAGTCCAGAGCATGCGTGGTGTGATAATCTAAGATCTCCTGACGACTAGAGTCCAGCCCTTACCACCATCTCTTATTGCTATTGCATTATACCAATGAATAAGCATTCTATTCAGTTATTGAATCGCAATAAGAGATGGTGGTAAGGGGGCAGGAATCAGAGTTGACAATGACTGTAAACCCTATCGTTGTTGTGGGAGTCTAATCTGTGTCCAATGGTCTTTGCACTTTGACCGAAGATGCTGAAAATGAATGTTTACTACGGTAGTCATCTGTTTCATTCTGAAATAATTTCAATAAGCCAAAAATATTTGTTTAATGAACCTTTCAAACATTATATGCGCAAGCTACTAGAATCAATCACTATAAACGTCTAAGAACATTCTCAAATTAAGTGACTTTTCAAACAAAACTACCAAATAAAAAGCGGTCCATCCTATTGGCTACGATGCCACAGACAGACATAAAGATACACAGATTAAAAATTGAGTGGGGATGTGTCGGTGCACACGGCCGTTGGTTAACGTGAAACGTCTATATCAGCGATCACCGTGAATCACGTGGGTGGGAGTCGTGAGTTATAGTGAATTTAAAACAAAACAAGCGAGAGCGCCGGTTTAAGTTATGCTACGCAGTGCCCTCCCCGACCGCCTCGCCCGGCCCCGATGCAAACTTAAGGTCTTAGCAGCGAGCTGACTTCAAGTACGCAAAACCTAAAAATAGCTTGTTCAGAATCATGAGTAGAATCAATTCCATAATTTTCATCCATTTTTAAAGTAACGGGGTTTGAAAAATAATAATAATAATTTTTAAATGCCGTGTCTATTATTAAATTGCGCTCGACAATCAAGCGAGAAAATGTGAAGTAGGTAAACAAAACGTAATACCGCCGTGTCCAAAAAGTCTTAAGCGCCGTGCAGAGAGCGGCGCTTACGCGTCATTGACGCGATGCTCGCTCTTTAATATTAATATTTGCCTATCGTAGCCATTGGCGCGTCTTTTTGATAAGAAAGCTCCACAGAGCTCAGAAAGTATTAGAATTATGTATTAGGAAAACAAAAAAGTGTTCATATCTCCGAGTAAAACTTTTTTAGAAATTATTACTTAGATATATCAATTTATAATAATAAAACTCAGTTGGGGTGTTTGAGGTTTTGCGTACTTAGAGTTACACGTTGTATACGCTAAATAATGACATGCGATTATTGTTTCTCTGACTTATAGTTTTGTAATTATTAAGGTAAGACGATATAGACCAATTCATTACAGTCCAGTTTTCTGACCAGCCCCCTTACCACCAACTCTTATTGCTGCTCAATAACTGAATGGTACGCTTATTCATACCAATGCCCACTTACCACCATCTCTTATTGCGATTCAATAACTGAATAGAACGCTTATTCATACCAATGAATAAGCGACTCTATTCTAGTTGAAATAAAGTCGCTTATTATTTGGTATATAATATATGGTACATAATATATAATAAGCATTCTATTCAGTTATTGAATCGCAATAAGAGTTGGTGGTAAGGGGGCTGCCCCCTTACCATTACCTCTTATTGCGATTCAATTATTGAATAGATTGCTTATTCATACCAATGAATAAGCTACTCTATTCCATTTGAACCAGAGTCGCTTAGTCATTGGTATGAATAAGCATTCTATTCAGTTATTGAATCGCAATAAGAGATGGTGGTAAGTGGGCAGGGGGCTTACCACCAACTCTTATTGCGATTTAATAACTGTATAGAATCGCTTATTCATAAGCGATTCTATTCAATAATAGAATAGAATCACTTATTCATACCAATGAATAAGCGATTCTATTCAATAACTGAATACAGTCGCTTATTCATTGGTATGAATAAGCGATTCTATTCAGTTATTGAATCGCAATAAGAGTTGGTGGTAAGCCCCCAGTATGTAGTAGAGTGATTTTAAAGACGTTTCACATCAAAATCCCTCCTTGGTCGAGGGTTAAAAATCCACCAGTGCGATTTCGTAACAGAAAACTACTTAAGTACTATTTACTTGTACTGTGACACAACTTCAGATATTGAATCAGCGGCTGATTGTATGCCATGCACGTCGTCGATGCCTCGCTTAGTAACTTGTACAAGTATGTCAAACTTCAATATAGGTATGAGGAAAATGGGACGATATTGTGCATAGTTCGCGATGTGATGCAGCTTCCGTTTTCCCTGAAGCCAAAGAATAAATATCCTCGCTGAAGTGAAGTGAAAATTGTATTTGAAAATGTTGCTTTTTTATTACTGGTTTAGTTGTTTTGGTGGCATGTTTGTAGCAATTTTGAAAATAATTTGACAAAGCTATATTGCATAAAGTGCTGTTTATTATGATGCGGTAATAGAAACGTATTCGTTAGATATATCCTACTAATTACGAATAGAAATGCTGAAGTTTACGTGGATAGGATTTTGACGAGTCCAGTGGTCGAATGGCTAGCAGTGGCTACTTTGACTCCGAAGTCGCGGGTTCGATCCCCGCACAAGACAAAATATTATGTGTGCAAATAAATATACCAATAATAATAACCCATATAAGATAAACAGACATATGTCTGTTTGTCTTATATGTGTTTCTATGTATTATAACTTAAATTTACTATTTACTAAAAAAATGTATTTAATTACATTTATCAGTTGTCTAGTACCCATAGTACACGTTGAGCTTAATTTGGGACTAGACGGCGCTGTGTAAATTGTCCAGAAATATTTATTTATTTATATATATTATAAATATAATACTGATGGATTATAATTTTTATATGTATGGATTAAGCTCTTTCAATGGTAAGCGGCTGCACCGATTTTAATTAAAATTGGTATTTTAAAATACGTTACAGATTGACAAATAGAAAATAGATCATCAATCCATTGCGTAGTATCATTTGAAGATTCAAAGAATTGTTCTTATACAAATTATTTTAAATCTTAATCATTTTTTGGTAATATAAATCAATCCGAATTTTTTTTAAACTCGTATGTACAATTAAAAAAAATATATGTATATTCCAATACATTAGTAAATTTACAGATAAATGTTAATTGGCAGTTGAACTATCACACGTCAAATTATACGAAACAGAGTCAAACCCATTAGAAATAATAAGTAATTCACAACCACCTTCATCAGAAAGCGACAGCGGGGTTCGATGTCAAAATAATGAAACGTCAACGTCGATAAAATGAATATCCAAATATACAGCTAAAATCACGGTAGTGAAATATCGAGAAATATACTCTTACAATCGGTTTTGAACTTACCATCAAACATAATATGTGCTCTCAGCGATTAAATTCGCCTTTTGCGCCTATAGCTTGAGAGACTGTACTTTATTTGAACGACCCTTTTGTTTATTTACCTAAGATAAAGGGGAATCTGAAATTGATAATGATAGAAATTTTGAGAAAATGTCGAACATTCCTATTGATTTATAATCATACTGAAAATTTGCTTCAGCCCTCTACTTCGCTTCGCAGTGCCGCATGCCGGTATAAACTTATGCATAAAAAGTCATAGAAGGTTTTTAATCTCTGCGGATAACCACACTTTGCCAAGAGGTAACTCAACGAATTTAATCAGAAGAAATTACTACTAATTTCTTCTGATGAAATTCGTTGTGAATTCCGAAGCAGGAGAATAGGAAGCTTTTGGAATTTAAATTCGTTATGAGTTCCGAAGCAGCCATAGTTTTACCCCCGGGACTACAACAGACTTCATTGTTCATTGCCTTTTTGATGGTAGCTGCTGTTAATCCTGGCTACACAGTGGTGGAAATGTTCTAAAAAAACTGCTAAAACGATTATCCCAAAATTAACTGTTGTTAAACGTTATATAGCGTTAAAACGTATATAAGTTTATAATAACGGCTTTAGAATGGCGGACCCCACTATCAACCTTTATTAGCGACAATATGGCAGACTAGTTGACAAACAGCTGATTGATGAATGGCTGGGAGATACAAAATTGTACATGTGTGCACGTTTGTCGTTTGCTTTAGAGGTTTTTTTGTAGTAGTACAATATAAGTAATAGTAACTACACGAGAGAGCGGCAGGGAGTGACTCCCTGCCGCTCTCTCGTGTCGTCCTCACCTCTCCTCTGAGACAAATCTGGAACAGATTGTATGGCGCCGCACGCATACAGCTCATTCACGTTCTGCACCGAAGTCATTGTTTATGTAGTAATACACGACGCGATATTTGTATGCAGTTGCCGGGGTGTGGTAGTAGGTATAAAGGATCGTATTTGGTGCAAAGGGGCCGTCCATTAATCACGTGAGGTTTTTTTTCCTCCCCCTTGGTGATACTTGGTGAGGTTTTGGAAATCTTCCCCTCTCCCTCAAATCACGTGTATTTTTGTAGCTACAAAGAATCTTAAAACTTTTAGAATATTAATTAGGATTTTTGTTATATCACTAAGGTGACAAACAAGCATACGGTCCGCCTGATGGAAAGCTGTTACTGAACCCTATGGACGCCTGTAACACCAGAAACATCACATGCGCATTGCCGACCCTACACGTACGAGCGTAAAAATGTTTTCACGTCCTTTTGAAGAACCCCACGTTGACGTTGTAGTCTCCTGAGAAAACTTCCACAGGCAGTTCATTCCACAGCTTGATAGTACGGAACTTCTCTGGAACCGCACAGTACGTGACCTCTTCGGTTCTAATATGTGAGGATGAATTCCCTGTCGATGGCGAGCGGTGCAACAGTAGGAGGAGGTATTATGTCAAATAACTCCTCTAAACACACCCCATTGTACAATCGGCAGAACACACAAAGGGACGGAAAATCTCTTCTCGGACTCAAAGGTTCTAAACCATCCGTTCGTCAACAGTCATGAAGTTGCTGTCTTTTTCCTTAGGGGCCTTCCATAAATTACGTCACACGAATTTGATAATTTTTTGACCCCTCACCCCGACCTTGTCACAGCTGGTCACATTTGTGAGATCCCCCCCTCCCTAGTGTGATGTCACATATTTTGCAATTTTACATCTAGAGTTGCAAATGTATTTGAGTTTTTCGTTAATAGTTCAAAGTTCGTGTTTTAACACTTAGATTATAATAGATTTTGAAATGTCACGTCACGAAATTTAGGACCCCTCCCACCCCCTTGTCACACAGTATCACACTCCGTCGACCCCTCCTTCCCCCTTAACGTGTGACGTAATTTATGGATGACCCCTTATCGTTGCATAAAAGTTCTGCTCCCTTACCACCAACTCTTATTGCGATTCAATAACTGAATAGAATGCTTATTCATACTAATGAATAAACGACTCATTTCAAATTGAATAGTCGCTTATTCAATGGTATGAATAAGCATTCTATTCAGTTATTGAATCGCAATAAGAGATGGTGGCAAGGGGGCTGTTCGCGCAAGCATGAACATGGCAGACGCGCTACAGAATCGTGTCAGCTCCATCAACACTGAAACCATTATTATACTGTATGCACAGGGAGTTGTAGGCCGTCATCGTCTTCAACTTCGCTCATTGCCTAGCATCGGCGAGTCAAGGTCTTCAACACGCCGCTTTTCGGTTTAGAAATCGCGCTTTTGACAAAAAAATAAATACACGTGATATTTTACTACACCCCCCCTCCCCCCTTGTGATTTTTCGTGATTTTTACCGAACCCCTCCCCCCTCTTTTGAGCCTCACGTGATTAATGGACGGCCCCAAACACAGAAATAAAAAAACCGGACAAGTGCGAGTCGGACTCGCCCACCGAGGGTTCCGTACGTAGTATCAATATTAAATTTGATATTTTTCATTATAAATAAGAAATAATGCGTCGAAAAAAATAAATAAAATATATTTTGCAATGTGTACATCAAGCCCTTTCATATGATACCCCATTTGAACTAGTAGTTTCAATTTGAAATTTCGACACCCTATAAAAAATATAAACCCCCTATTTTTTAGGATCTATTTACAAATGTATAGTTTTGAGATTTATTCCTGTACTTGTAGTCTATAACGATGTTACTTGCCAAATTTCATAGTTCTAGGTCAACGGGAAGTACCCTATAGGATTTGATTCCCTTGAGAATGTGTAGAAATATGCGTTTTTTGCTGAATAAACGGCCGTAACTTTTTTTTACGTAAACTTACCAGTTTGATTATTTTACAACTTCATGGGACCGTAGACCTGAGTATACAGTTCAAATTTCAGCTTGATACCTCCACGCATTCTCGACGTAGAAATTCTTGACAGACAGACAGACAGACAGACAGACAGACAGACAGACAGACAGACAGACAGACAGACAGACAGACAGACAGACAGACAGACAGACGGACAACAAAGTGATCTTATAAGGGTTCCGTTTTTCCTTTTGAGGTACGGAACCCTAAAAACAGGTAGAAATCGTATGACGACCTATTAGTAAGAAAACCTTTGTCGCCAAACTCACACATGTAAAGCAAAATGTTAACGTGTTACTACATGCATGTTTGTGCTATGATTGGTCTAAAAATACTGTAAAAAATGACATATATACAAAAAATATGTTAGTTTAAATTCAACCTTATGCAGTTATGACACGGTTCATAAACAATTAAATCCCGAATAAGCATCTAGTGAGCAATAGCTGTACTTCTTATTCTGTCAGATTCTAAACAGTATAGCTAATCGACGCAAGGTGGCGCTACTAATATTGATTTTAATATTATGACTTCTGTCCTTGACTAAAGGCTGATATTTGAATGACCGTACTGCACGAATGTCGATATCACTACTTTTCGAAGTGATGTAGTAACGAGGAAAACCAAGTATCACCGAGTACTGCTACCGGATTAATGAATATCTACCTATTATAATTTTTGGTACCATAAAATTGAATATTTTTACAATCTTTTCTTCAACTTACAATGTATGTATGTCAGTATGTAACAATGTTTGTTCGGGTGGAATGCATTCGGGTGGTGCAACTTAATTTTGAGACAGATTTTCAACCGATTGAGCTGAAATTTTGTAGTACACGTTTGTTTGGATGACAATGCATGATAAACGTAAAAGCTGCCGTAGAAGCTTGTCCCAAAAAATATTTTTTTGAAAAAACTTATTAATTATGATGATATATATGATGATGATAGGTGAAATCATATTTCACACTAATAATTATAAATGCGACTGTTTGTGAGGATGATTAGAACTTTGTGGCTCGATCAGACTAGATGAAATTTTGCACAAATATAGATAGTCTGGATTAATATATATAGGATACTTTATATGTGACAACGAAGTGCTACGCGAGCGAAGCCTCGCGCTACAGCTGGTTTCTTATGCCTGCCTATATTTATTTATAATTTATAACATTTCTTACAATTTATTATATTATGTTCATAATTATGATATAATATTTTTTCATAATTCAAAAATTATACTGTTTCAATATCGTGATGGGAGTAAATAATCAAGTAAATAAATACTGACGTTACATGAGTCACATCACTAATCGATTAACGCTAGAATGTTCTAAACAAGAGACGTGGAGTGCGTTAGAAATTTGACCTTAAAATTAAACGCATAAAGGTTACTTTAGTTTGTTCGCATTTGTGCATTTTATTGAATATGCTTAAATTCTATTAAATAATGAAAATAATGAGAAATATTACTTACCGATGGTATGCAATGCCACCATTAGACACATTATTTTTGCTACTATTATTCTTACACGATAATATGGCACAAGAAGGCATTTTTATATTTTTTTTCTATGATTGTTTCCGCGGCTGTGACAAATGACGACTGAGATATGCGACGATCGAGATATGCCAAATTGGAGTATATTGACCTACGCGGGTAACGCCCACTTGTTATTTCTACTGTTTTTTTATTTCTGTGGCCCCAAAGCATTGGGGATGGCTTATATCCAGCACTGGATAGATACAGGCTGATGATTATGAATGTAATTTGAATACATTAGTAAATTTATAGATAGGTAGATGTTAATTGGTAGTTGATCAAGTTGTTCGTCGTCATTCAGCCGAAATAAATCTATGATTACTTTTCGAGTATTATGAAGACCTTGTAAACCAGGAGCCAGCACAAACACAGGCTCCGTTGAAAAGAAAATTAAAACTCAAACAATTAAGGAGTTGCCGAACTTGTGAATACTTTATATCGACTTCGAGACTCGTAAATTGACTTCAAAAACGCGGCTTTTAGGCCTTCACTGGTTTCTTTTATTTCGAAACAGTGTTTAAGAATATATGTACAATTTTCTATCCTATTGTATATAAAGTCAGTCGTGAATGTGAGTTAAAATGCGTATAAAACAGCTGATGTAATCTATACGTGCTGGCTTTTCATTATTTCTTGCTTGCAAGGGAGCTTATTTCAATGTCTAGTTCCCTAAAGATAAAAAAGTAATAATGATATAGAAAATAATACGTATGTAAATCCATCTGTTTTTTATTTACTACAACTTTACCTCTGTATACGAAGATTTCCGTTTGAGATTGAAACTAATCGGCATTCTCGATAAGAATATGTGTGACACGTTTCGTGAAAAAACGTGCTACTATTTATTTTTGTAAAAAAAATGGCCAAAAAGTGTTTTTTGTGTAATTCGGATGATGGTGTAATCTATTTTAATGATGAAACTTTCAAAAACTGTTCATTAAAGTTACCTTTTCTTAAAATAAAAAACTTTAAATACAATGTTGTTGAGCTAACCAGTGCGTCACTCGAATTTGTAGGTTATCATACCATTATTTCACCATAAAAAAAATATAGAAGATATATTAGCTAAGATAATTTGAAGATTCAATTATTATGTACTTACTGTATTCTCAGCACAAAAATTATTAAATTCTTCATTATATTTTTTATTCAAAGCGGTCACTTTTTATAACACGTGGTATGATAATCTACAAATTCGAGTGACGCACTGGTTAGCTCAACAACATTGTATTTAAAGTTTTTTATTTTACGAAGAGCTAACTTTAATGAAGAGTTTTTAAAAATTTCATCTATAAAATCGATTACACCATCATCCGAATTACACAAAAAATACTTTTTGGCCATTTTTTTACAAAAATAAATAGTAGCACGTTTTTTCTATTCTAACTATAACGACAATTTACTCCAAAATAATGCGCAGCATGTACGAGTCTATCGCTATCCTTTTCATTTAGAAGGACAAATAGCATGCTCACTCTCTTTCTTTCAATGGACGAACTACACACAGCTGCGATGCTGTGTACTCTTCTATCGCATGGGATGGTTCGCTGGGACCTCTCTGTCGCACGTATTCACTCACAGCAATATTTCACTTTTTAAAATTCGACAACCGGAATTCGAGACAAATTTTTCGCAGACTACCCTATACCTCCGTGTTCGTAACGAAATAATCTTTACTTTAATTTAATTTTAATTCATTCACCAGACCGGTGCAAGTTACTAGTATCGATTTACCTGTTTATACCTGCCTACCCAAGAGTTGTGACGGGAAAATATAGTCAGCCTAGCGTTTGCATATTCTATGAGCTTCATACTTTCGATTGGTATGGAATTTGTCTATTAATCGAACCAGTGAAATGTTTAAAAAAATCAATTTTTAAATTATTAATTAATCATATTCTGGACTGTAATTTTTTAGCCTACCCATTTGCAATATATTTATTGACATTTTTAATTGAATATAAAATACTTTTCATCCATTAACCAGCCCGGTGAAGATGATTTTAAGGTGGGATCTTAGACTATTAGATTTTCATTTCTAAACATTCTAAAATATTGTCTACCTAATAATTTTACTACCATTATTTACATTGTAGTATTTCGGACGACGTAGCAAGAGCGAAATTACAAACTCTAAGTAACGAAATGTGACTGGCAGGTCATAAAATGCTTCAGGGAATACGTGTAATTGAAAGATAACGTGGAGGTATGAAAGTACACCTGGGGCTTACATTGCAGACCGAAAAGCAAAATAACAATGTTCAAGCTTTGTTATTCTGCCCTTTAACGAATTATTAATATTGTTTTTATTCAATGTAACGATAACTTTATTAAATTTATTAATGCCATTTATAAGCAATTTGAATTTGTCTAGCTTCGATCTAGTATTTAACAGCAGTTTATGGAAAATATCTTCTTCTTTATCTCTACCCTTATTCATCCACTGCTGGCATACGGATCCCCCTTTTAATCGAAGAGGTTTAGAGCATACTCCACCACGCAGTTTAACTGCGGGTTGGCGGAGGCCAGTGTTTTCAAGCCGCCTAAAGGCCACTGACTTGGCTTAACTACTGTCATCTAATGTCAACAGCCAGAACCGACGGCTTAACGTGCCGTCCGAAGCACGGAGAACTCGAGATAAATAGACCCATCCATAGACATGCTGCGGTCGTCGTTGCTTAACTTGCGTGTTCGATTAGACTGACACGCGAAATGACGCCATCGAGCTCCTCAATGGAAAATATTCAGTAACCGATTCACAAGATTTTGATATAATTTACACGTGCTTCGGAAGGCACGTTAAAACGTCGGTCTCGACTGTTGTCATTTAATGACAGTCATTATGCCACGTTACTGGCCTTTGCGCGGTTTGAAAGCACTGGCCTCCGCGAACCCGCAGTTGAGCAGCGTGGTGGAGTCCCAGCAGTGGGGTGAATAAGGGTTGACGACGACCAGTAGCTGAGTTTATCTAATTTATTGCTTCAAATTTTAACTTTATTATAGACAATAGCAAATATTGTAAGAAATTCATTTATTTATTTAAGGTAAATCATTCTTATCCTAATAATATATATAAAATTCTCGTGTCACAATGTTAGTTACCATACTCCTCCGAAACGGCTTGACCGATTTTTAATGAAATTTTATATACACATTCAGTAGGTCTGAGAATAGGTTAATATTTTTATTTTCTACTAAAATAATCCTAGGAATAATTTATATGGCAAAACAGCGTTTGCCGGGTCAGCTAATCCTTACTTAATATTATAAATGCGAAAGTAACTCTGTCTGTCTGTCTGTCTGTCTGTCTGTCTGTCCTGCTTTCACGGCAAAACTACTGAACCGATTTAAATGAAATTTGGTACACAGATAGTTTAGAGCCTGAGGAAGGACATAGGCTACTTTTTAATGCAAAAAAAGGGTTGTAAGAGGTTAAAAGGGGGGGTGAAAGATTGTATGGAAATATCGTTATTTTTAGAGCTAGAAGCTTGAAACTTATTTTTTAGGCTGTTGATTCGATATAAATAAATATGACATTCAAAGTTTGTAAAAGTTTTACCCACACGGGGGTAAAATAACAATAGGGAATAGGGGATGAAAGTTTGTATGGAAATATGTAAGGTATAAATGAATGTTTTATAAGTTTGTTTGCCAAGAGACAAAATATTAGTGCTATCCTGATGTAGATAACATTTACGCAGTCATTACAAAATGAGAAACTGAAATTAACGCGAGTAAAAAACTTGCCAAGCATCGCGCCGTACTAGAGATGGGCAAAATGCCGGGCATTTACAATAAATGTCCAAAAAATAGTTATAAATTCCCTATTTATGCCCAAAACTAGGCATTTATTGGGCATTTACAGGTTCTTACTGGGCATTTATTGTAAATGCCAGGCATTTTGCCTATCTCAACGCCGTACACCACCCGTACACATTGAAAGCTGCCACGCGGGGGTCAGGGAGCGGGCCGGGGGTCGTTACGCGGCGTGGTACCACATGAGTAAAAAACGGTGGTACGGCACAGAAAAAATATGCCCAAGTGGGCTTGCCCAAACGTGCAGACACGTGACAATTATTATTTTTTCCGCTACAAATGCATTATTATTCACTGCACATTGTTTACAATTCGATTTGCTTACTTTAGTAGATAAGTTATTAAATATTTTTTTCTTTAGTTGGGTCATTGTTTTATTTATTTCATTCGTTAAAAGTAGATTACTTTCGAGTTTAATTAGATGTTATTACGTCATTTTTTTTTGTTGCACATTTGTATGCTAGGCAGGTACCTAAGAACGGTAAGTTAATTGCCCTCACCAAATAAACAGTACTTTTTTGAGCATTGTACAAACAAAGCATTTGACCATCTGTGAATGTAAACAAAAGATAAGAAAGCTTAATAGTTTTATGAATGAGTCTTTATGCCTTTGCATGCCGACTCAGTCAGAAAGTCGCAATATCCGAAAGGGATTTCTAGGAATCGGTTACAAATGGTTCATAAAAACAAGTTCTTAAGTACAAGTGTAAAAAGTTATACTTAGTATAGAGATTTTGTTTATTTGGGTCAATAAAATTAGTTAAATTTAATTCATTTGGGTTTATAATTTTTTTTAAATAGGTTTTTATACAATTAAATAAAATACTTAAATACCTAAGTTATTTTCATAATAAGAAGTTTTGTTTTCTGTGTTTACGGTTAAAAGCAAAATAAAGTGTAAATAGTTATAGGGGTATAGCGCACTCGGTTCTAAAACTACCATTGAACTTAGCTGATGAGGACATGCCGGTATGTAACATTAGCAAAAGCAGTGAGCGCGGAAGAAAGTTGCAGCTGTGTAAGCTGTTGGTTGGGATGAATGTTCAATGTTCCACAAAAGAGCTATATAACTCATATAAGTATTAATACGTATGTGTCTTATTTGTAAAATAATTAGCCGAAATATTTAAAAATGCTGCCCAAAGACACTATTCCACGCGGACGAAGTCGCGGGCACAGCTAGTAGTTAATATAAAATACAAAAAATACAACTTAAAATAAAAGCAAAACTAAAGAAATTTAATTAAACTAAAGAAATACCTCTCCAACCCGTCTGGCCAGCGTGGGGAGTGTAGGCCAAATCCTCCTTCTCTCTCGGACGGACGAGAGAGGGTTGTGCTCCTGCAGTGGAGACTGAAATGACTTGATGATGATGAAACAAATACGAATCACGAGTCCGCCCGCCCAGCTTTCTCCCCCGCCCAGCTGTGTTATCTGCAGCAACTGTATTTCTATACGTGAATGAATATGTAACTTTTGAATGTAATAGCATCAGTGTAATGTTGCGAGTCCGCTTGAAATTCACAATAGGAACTGAGCAACAATAGGCGCCGGAAGGTTTCCTACTATTGTGATGAAGTGATGCGAAAATATGTATACGCACATTGAGAAATAGGAATTCTTCTGCGATTTCATGATGTGAAAATCAGCAATAATTTGCAGCCATTGATGTTAAACGACATGAGCATTTAATTTTAAATGGATTGCATATTTATACAGATAAATAAAATTGTAGTGTCTGTTTGTAATATTACAATAACCGGTTTTTACTAAATACATATGGCTGTATACGTAGACTGTTGTAGTATGTTATTTTGGTATACGTACCGTATACCAAAATAACATTTTTTACAATTTTTGTCTGTCTGTCTGTTTGTTCCGACTAATATCTGAGACGGCGGGACCGACTTTGACGGGACTTTCACTGGCAGATAGCTGATGTAATAAGGAGTGCCCACCCCGTGCGAAGCCGGGGCGGGCAGCTAGTTGAATAATAAAATTAATGGAAATTGAGCAATATCGTTTGATCTGTTTCATTATGAATGGTGCAGATAGCTGAAAGTTGTCTATGAATAGTTGTAATTAAGTGGTTTATTATGCGATTAAAATGCTGCGAAATAGATTTGCAAAAGAAGTATTCGCAATGTCTTAATAAGAAGCCTGCTGGCAATACCGGAGTTAAATATGATATTTCGTATCATCATCAGCCTGTATCTACCCATTGCTGGATATAAGCTTTCCCTAATGCTTTCCACCAAATACGATCCTCCGCTTTCCGCATACAGCCGCTTCCAGCTGCTTTCTTAAAGTCATCGGACCATATAAAAGGAGGGATCCAACGTTTCGTCGACCTACGCGCGGCCTCTATTCTAATACCTTCCTCCTCCATCTGCCATCATTTACTCGGCAGATGTAACCGGCCCATTGCCACTTCAAATTTGGTTCTTCTTCGTATATGATGGAGCAATCACGAATGTCAACTCAAGCTTTAGAAAAGGTTACTGTATTGGCTTAGTCATCCAAAAACGTGTTTCGATTCCATAATTCTTATTTATATAAGTAATTTATTTTTGGAAATATTTCTCGAACATCTTAGTGGACCGATAGGGAAAGAATTGGACAATTTAATGGGGAAAGAAGACCGATGGTCGAAGAACAGCTATTCTTTTGTAGACTACGTTTGGTTTAGCGAAAGGTTTTCCAGCCATAATAGACTGTTCCAGCCCTAGTAGAATGACGAGTCGAATAGCAATAAATATTCCTGGACATTTTACACACGCCTATTTAGTCCCAGACCAAACAAAGCTTGTACTATGGGTACTAGATAATTGATATATTACTTAAATACATTTTTTTTAAATACATATATTTTATATATTGCATAGAAAACACCCAGCCCAAGACAAACCGACATGTTCATGCACACAAATATTTGTTTTGTGCGGGGATCGAACCCGCGACCTCGGAATCAAAGTAGCTATCGCTAGCCATTCGACCACCGGGATCGTCTGTTTCAAAAAATACAAGAATACCCATGTTCCACTCTGTCCTACTGATAGTTCGATGATCTCGTAAGTCATACATGTGTTTCGAGATAAGATGTTTTCTATAGTAAAGCAAAATGAATGTTAAACAACGTCATATATTATACATTTCAAGGTTTGCTAATGATATTGTTGACAATAATGCAATGAAATTATGATCACAAAATTAGGTCACGTAGATAGTAGCTTCTTATATATAGTGTTAATGATAAATCATTCAGAAATAGTCGGTAACGCAATGTAAGCAATATTTCTTTTTGGGGGCCCACCACACATTCCCACCACTGTGTCTCCTGTGTAGCCAGGATTAACAGCGGCGACCGCCAAAAATGGCAATGAACAGTGAAGTCCATTGCAGTCCCGGGGGTAAAACTACGGGTGCCTTGGAACTCAAAACGAACTTAATCAGAAGAAATTAGTAGCAGTACGAAAATTTTGGAATTTGACTTCCCCTCTTATAATATAAGCATATCAACACATTCGCGTTCCCGCGCTCTATCCACTTCGCCAACACTCTGGAATATAAAATAAATTAGCTGGTTGTAGTTGTGACATTTGCGACACGTTTAATTTTAGGAAAGAGCAATATAGTTTGCGGATTTTATTAATCACAATTTCAAGGGAGAATAACCAAGCGTTCAGACGATTTTGCAATTCATATTGGAATTGATGTGTTAGATAACAACTCAACGTTTTAGGTCCCCAATTGAGTTAGATACTTAAAATACGTGGTGCACGACAGTTGAGCTTCATTAGACTAGCCATCTCTTTAGGCTTTTAATGCCTTATTTGCCATATTGCTGTCTCTCACATTATTAAGAGGGCTAAGAGGGGGAGAAGTCAAATTCCAAAAGCTTCTTACTCCTACTGATTTCTTCTGATTAAATTCGTTGTGAGTTCCAAGGCAGCCGTTGTCTTACCCCCTAGATTGCAATGGACTTCACTGCTCAACGCCTTTTTTGGTGGCCACCGCTGTTAATCCTGGCTACACAGGAGTCACAGTGGTGGGAATAGGTGGTGAGCCCCCCCCCCCCCCTCCCGAATTAAAAATCACAATTTCAATGTATTTTATAATTATTACTAATTGTTCGTTGGGAGACCTTGGTGATTTCCGAAAAAAATTTGATAAGTTTCCGAAAACTCCGCCAAGTCAAAATCAAAAAGCCCATTGGCATCACTAACACAAAAAAGGTCGCAAATTTGCGGCGGCAAGAATGCCAGCCTTCATAATCTTAATTGTTCGGAAACTGGTGAAGTGAATTGTATAATACAAATTGACAAACTAAAAACTAGTGCCAAGATAAAACAATATTTGTTTAGAAGACAAATGGCCTGCCGCAGAGTTGTCACGCGCGCTGAATTCCGCCCATTGCGATGATAATATTTATGAGCCGCTGTAGGCGTGGGGAATTTCATAATTTCCAGCGATTTCTCTACAGTTTTTGATTCACGAATTTATTTTTATACGAGAATCACTATCAAATGCGTTTGCTTCGGCACTGACGGGTCACTAGCCCTGCCACGGACGGAGACGGATACACGGACCTATACAAAATAAGACGTGTTGATGGCCATAGCAGCCTAAAGAGATGGCTAGTCAAGTGAAGCTCAACTGCCGTGCACCACGGATTTTAAGTATCTAACACTATTGGGGACCTAAAACATTCAGTTGTTACCTAACATAGTTTGTTTCCTATTTAATTTACTGAAGTACATGGAATATGTGTCCTGACAGGCAGACTGACTAAAGGACTAAGAAGAAGAGCACAAAACATCCACGAGAGTCGACGTGT
Organism: Hypsopygia costalis; assembly: GCA_937001555.2. NCBI lineage: Eukaryota > Metazoa > Arthropoda > Insecta > Lepidoptera > Pyralidae > Hypsopygia > Hypsopygia costalis. The sequence continues at coordinate 17,098,898 of OW443342.2, forward strand.
CACCGGTGCTGCAACACTAGACCCACTGATCAGTTCACTATCAAATCACTGTCAAATCCGGCGCAGCTTCGTCTGGATATTATTTTTATATCAAGAAGTGCTTCCGAAGTCACATTAGAATTGCAAAATTGCCTGAACACTTGGTAATTCTCCCTTGAAAGTTGAAATTGTGATTAATAAAATCCGTAAACTATTTGCTATTCCTAAAATGATGTGCAGAACATGCAAAAAGTCTAACGAGATCATGAAACGCTTGATATGTCGATGTGACGCCCTAGCCGGCAAACGAATGGAACTCCTAGGAAAGGCATACCCGGACCTGGAGGACAGGCTTTTCCCAATAAGCGGCATACTGAAGTACATGGAATATGTCTTCAGACAGGCAGGGCAGAGTGACTAAAGGATTAGGGAGAGCACAAAAGATCCACGAGACTCGACGTGTCACCGGTGCTGCAGCACTGGACCCACTCTAAGATTAGATCACTGTCAAATCCGGTGCAGCTTCCTCTGGATATTCTTTGTATATCAAGTGACAAATTTTATTGATTACAACGTATAATCCCGCAACGTTAACTAACTCATTCTATCACCATCATTATTTTAGTCGAAGAATATTCAGTGTTAAATGTGAAAGAAAAACCGTCCAAGTGCGAGTAGGACTCGCGCACGTAGGGTTCCGTACCATTATATTATCTATAAAAACCGGCCAAGTGCGAGTCGGACTCGCCCACTGAGAGTTTCGTACGTAAGATCATTATAAATTTGATATTTTTCATTATAAATAAGAAATAATGCGTCGGAAAAATTAAATAACATATATTTTGCGATGTGCACATCAAGTCCTTTCATATGATACCCCATTTGAACTAGTAGCTTCAATTTGAAATTTCGACCCCTATAAAAAATATAGACCCCTATTTTTTAATATTTAATTACAAATGTATAGTTTTGAGATTTATTCCTGTACTTGTAGTCTATAACGATGTTACTTGCCAAATTTCATAGTTCTAGGTCAACGGGAAGTACCCTATAGGTTTTGATTCCCTTGAGTGTGTCGAAATATGCGTTTTTTGCTCAATAAACGGCCGTAACTTTTTTTACGTTACGTAAACTTAGCAGTTTGATTTTTTTACAACTTCATGGGACCGTAGACCTAAGTATACAGTTCAAATTTCAGCTTGATACCTCCACGCATTTTCGACATAGAGGGTCTTGACAGACAGACAGACAGACGGACAACAAAATGATCTTATAAGGGTTCCGTTTTTCCTTTTGAGGCACGGAACCCTAAAAATGGAAAAAAAATCATGTCTATTGTATGGGAGCCCCTTAAATATTTGTTTTATTTTAATTTAATTATTTATTTTTAAAGTATATTCACTATTTATTTTGTGAATATTTCAAGCGTCTACCTGTTGCCGTTATAAATATCGAGCAAAAACGAGCAAAAAAAATCACGGTTGTTGTATGGGAGCCCCCTTAAATATTTATTTTAATCTGTTTTTTAGTATTTGTTGTTATAGCGGTAATAAAAATACATCATTTGTGAAAGTTTCAACTGTCTAACTACCACGATTCATGAGATACAGCCTGGTGACAGACGGACGGACGGACAGCGGAGTCTCAGTAACAGGGTCCGTTTTAACCTTTGGGTACGGAACCCTAAAAAATATACCCGTTTTTCTAAAAACTCTCAAGATGCACTCATTTATTTACCGTATGTAACTTGAACCGTCATAGTCTAGTTAAATATATGAACAGGGTCTATAGTCTACGGTCGCCCCTTCGCGTTGTGAAGCAGGACCGTACCGCCTGTATAGTCGCTTGCAACATTAATAATCGCTCGGGCGCGACTACTTCTGCTATCAATTCTGTAACTTCTTTCCCCCTGGTGACCTCAATCTACAGTACAGAATTTGAGTACAAAGGGCGGCCTTATCGCGATGCGATTTCTAGATGTCCATATTGTCGATGAAAGGTGAAAAAAAAGCAAAAATGTAGGTGGCGTAGTGTAATCAAAAATGTAATAATAAGATATTGAGAAAATAAAATAAATACGTATAAATAAATGCATATAAGATACATACACAAAAGAGGAGACATAGAATAACAGATGCTTAACCTTTAGGTTTCTAAGAAGTTATTTGGCTGCAGTTTTATGTGAGGTATACGTACTTCCAGTAGGGCCCGATATGCCCTACCTCTCATTCGCTAGAGCCTCGTTTGGAAACCAGCAAGGTGCATCACGTGAGGGTGTAATTACACCTTCACGTACAATCCAACTGGATTAAAGATGAGGATGAACCATTTACTCCTCAACTTCTTACATGCAAACCAGCCAAGGTGACCCCAGTATGAGGATTTTAAGCCGGCTACGCTTCTGTAGCTGGCTACGCTGACTGTTTACCATCAGGCAGGTCGTGCGCTCGTTTAACACCCAAATTGTATAAAAAATATAATTATTGCAAACAATTTTGTACATATTTCTTCAAATATCTTTATGTAATTCATCGTATGTTTACACATGAGGCACGCTGAATTGAATACTCAGTTACAATACCCTGTCTGCCCTGTCACCTCCTTAGGACCTCGTAACTCTTTGATGCTATCATCCATTTGTTTCACGTGTCGACTTATTGTGTTGGTTCAAGTTATGGAAGTAGAGCGGGAAAAGTTTCTTTTATTTTTTGTGTTTGTACTTGCATGGCATTGCTATAGTAAAGTCTGTCAGATGGAAAAAAATGTTTCCATGTGTCAAAAGGAAATGTCACATGGAAAGGCAGCGTAGCCTATGAAGGCTTGTAATAACCTGTTATCCTGGCCTTATTTAGAACTTACAGGAACACAACACACAGTTAATAACATAGATCTAAACGTCAAAAATAGAATATTTGTTACTAGATTTTTAGTGTTCGTAATTATATTTTATTCATCGAGAAAGTGGCATTTTATTGCTGTTACGTTTTTTATTTCTAATCATTATGACATTTAAACTTTGATGACAAATTCAACGACAAGTACCTACTCGTATGTATAAAAAATACAATCATTACCCTTCAACATTTTTCGCAGACGGTATGTTGAAATACTCTACGTCATTTCCACAGTTGAAAAGAATCTAATGACACCTCATATTTATATTCAACTCCGTCATGCGATTTTGTTTGCAAAGACTTAGACATACGTAAATACTCTTGCAAAATATCCTCACTTCTTCGGCAGTCGGGTAATACCGTAAGAACCCTCTTGTAATTAAATAAAAATTAAATTCGCGTGTTCTTTTTACTTGCACCAGCGCTCAAAGGTCGTTGCTTCGACCCATTAACTATTCTATAGCGCTTTCTTGTGCCCATGCTGAATGCCTTGTGTAAGATCTTATCTCTGGCTCTCAACTAAACGTGCACTGATTTTATATCGCCTCGGTTGTATACATACATACACACTTTAGCACCGTCGTGCCTTAAAATTATCGTGCTGTATTACTTATATACATTACTATTTAGCGCCGTGAAATGTGATTTTCTCCAAGCAAGCTACTATCATCATCATCATCATCTTAGCCCACACTCTACCATATTGGTATAGGCCTCCTACAACCTGCTCGATCTCTTTCTGTTTTGGGCCATTTTAATCCAGTTGATGCCAACCAGTTTTTTTTATTGATAATAATTTATAATCTACAGACCTCGGGGACTGTACCTTTTGTTAACAATATTGTATTTTTATGTTACAATTTCTTAATTGCACGTCGCTATTATGCTAATAATGATACTATTGTCTAATACTACTTAAACTAAATCCTCCTATTATTTACCTTGCAACCATGACAGACACGGCAGACCAGTCCCCTCTGGCAGCACCCGTTCACGAGTTGATGCATGGGGCAGCCATGCCCACTAGCTTTACTATGTCGCCTTTCCATCGCATCTGTAGCCGCCCGAGAAATCTTTTATATTACCATGGTCACCACTCCAGGAGTGTTTTACACCAAGATGGCGAGGCTCTACGAAGGCTCTACGAAGCTAACATAAATAGGTATTTCTGGACTTCGACAATCTAATGTCTGTCAAGTCCAACTAAGTAGGCATATATAAATTCAAACTTTCACCGTGTGATAATGTATCACTATTGTATGTACGGGACTTACAGCGTACTATTTTTAGGGATCAATTTTTCACGAGACGACCCGTGACCATGGCGTCTGCAATGTCGCCGAAATATCGAGAAATATAAAAATTGATCGCGATAAGTACATACGTACTTACATACAATAGTAAGTAAGCATAAGCATAATTTGTATGTACGACACTATTGTACCATAGGTACATACAATAGTAACTAAGCATAGGATACTAGTTGATAGTCCATTGACTATAACTATTGACACATAATATGTCTCACCACATGAGGTGAGACATATTATGTGTCAATGTAATGAATGGAAATCTCTGGAGAGGTATATCCTTGCCTGTACGACTACAGTTGAACAGTGTACTTTATTATTACTTATTTAGGGTATTCTGCACAAGCATGTAAATTACAAAATAATGTTGTACAGTGATAATAACCACGGAAATTAACGCGATCATGCATGTAAGGTAATTTTACATACCTTTATTTATTACCTGACATTTCGACCAGGTTGCACCAGCTATGGTCACAAGCTGACGTAGACACGGCTGGTGCAACCTGGTCAAAAAGTCAGGCAATAATAAGGTATGTAAAATACCTCACATGCATAAACGCGTTAATTCCGGAAGCTGTTATTATTTTAATAATGCAACGCGAAAGTTTAAAAGTTATTAACGTTGTATAAATCAAGAATAAAATATTCAGTCATCACTTATTAATTTTAACATCAGTTCATAACTACTCAAGAAGAAACAGAAGCAGATAATTTTTTCCTTAAAAACCAATTTTGTAAAGCACCTATCAACCGGAACGTAATAAATGTGTCTCGAATATTATTCCGGAATATTTGTTCCGATGAACCGGAAATCGAAACGGTAAGCAGTCCGCTTAGCGTCCTTTTTCGCATAAAATTCTTTATACATACATATACTTGAAGTCTAGATTTGTGGCCTGGATATGGACCAGAATATGTCAATAGCCGATCCTTTTTCCTTCCCTTTACTGGAGCATGCATGAAAAGCGGGTCATGTCAATAAGGTGGGGTTTTCCTTGCTGTGAACCTCCAAAATCGTTATGATTGTTGTAGACTTTGACGTGACGTGACTTCGATAGGTTGACGTTGAAGTTAATCAAGAAAAGGCGAGATTCTTTAGATAATTTTAGTCATGCGACTAAAGTGTATAAATTAAAAATGTTGTAGAATTCAAGAGTAATTAATAGGTATTTAAGGGAGACGCTAATAATCAGCTACGCAACGCGGTAGGACGCGCGACATTTTTGATTTGTTCGTCTACTTTTCGTTCAGTGCCGATTCGCCTGTCGCGTCGGACTACTGCTTAGTGGAGTCTAACCTTTAATACGACATTTTATATACAAACCTTTGATCAAATATACCTATATAGACATCAAAAACATAACTTGTAAAAAAACCAAGTCTCGCAACTCAGTTCTTCTACCGTAAAAAAATGTGAGATCCATGTAATACCAAGTCGGTTAATTCATTCAGGCCCTACTTAAGGGACCTTCCTTCTTAACTTATTACATAATTAGCTAACCTAACAACATCTTATACTGACCATATCAATATTAAAAATCTTTTATGTTTTAAATAAACAGATTGACTTAGCCATCGCACTAAACGATCTAATTTAATATAATATGGATCACTGGTGAGATACATAGTGTTTTCATGCGATAGCTCTACCGTGCCCCCAGATAAATTGATCATAAAAAAGGAAAAAAAACGGCCAAGTGGAGTCGGACTCGCGCACGAAGGGCTCCGTACCATTATTTATAAAAACGGCAAAAAAAAAACACATTTGTTGTATGGGAGCCCCCCTTAAATATTTGTTTTACTTTATTTTAATTATTTATTTTTAAACTGAATATATAACTAAATATTCTGTGAATATTGCAAGCGTCTACCTGTTGCCGTTATCAATATCGAGCAAAAAAAAATCACTTTTGTTATATGATTATTATATTATATATTTACATACATAAATATTTTATTCTGTTTTTTTAGTATTTGTTGTTATAGCTGCAACAGAAATACATTATCTTTGATTTCAACTGTCTAACTATCACGCTTCATGAAATACAGCTGGACACTGTCACCAGGATAGACGGAGGGACGGACGGACGGACGGACGGACAGCGAAGTCTCAGTAATAGGGTCCGTTTCACCCTTTGGGCCTTAACCCTTAAAATTAGCTACGAAGCGCTTACTCGACACCTACGTATGTATACGTATACATACAGTATGCAAAGAAAGTCAAATAATGTGAATACACAGCAAGGCATTTTGTCTTCAGATTTTCAATAAATTGTTTGTGATTAGCGCCTTGCCTCGATGATAAGTAGCGCGTGACTGACTAAATGTCGGGCAATTGCCTTGCCTTCTTCTTGCTACAATGGAAGCAGGTACAACGCATCTGTAGGTAAAAAAATCTTAGGATATACCCATTCAGCAGCTACGTAGAAATCATGGTTGACCTCACCTGAAGTATTTTTGGAACGGTGCCAATCAAAATAATTATAATTAGCTTGTTTTAAATTAAATAATATTTTGTAGTTTACAATTTCACAAATGACTGTGAGCTAATGAAAAAAAATTTTAAATAAATAAAAGAATGTTTATGGGTTAGGTTAGCCGTGTGGCTGGTCGTGTGGTTTCCGGCAGACTAGAATAGAATCACTCCATCTCTTCCCGTGGATGTCGTGCAAGGCGACTAAGGGAAATACATTACAAAACATCGATCAGGCCTCCCCAACCCGTCTGGTCAGCTGCGGCGTGGCGAGTGTAGGCCAAATCCTCCTGTCTGTGACGGACGAGAGAGGGTCGTGCTCCTGTAGTGGAGACTAAAAGTGACCTGATGATGATGATTGAATGAAAGTGTCTTTGTACCGCATACTTGTGGCTCGAATAATTGCGATTATGATTTTTCATCTTAACCACGGTATATGGTTCGTATATCCATAATGATGATTCTCATAATATTACTATATTTAAATAAGCTTTCATTAATTTCTTTTTATTTGCGAATCCTGCCCACTCCATGCACAAATTCGTTACCCTAAGGTTGCCTTGAAAAGATTGCTCTTAGCAATAAGGCCGCCTTGTTGCATATATACAAGTCTGTATTAATTTATTGATTCACTGTACTTTTAATTTGTATTATGTAAATAAAGCATATTCTATCTATCTATCTATCTATGGTATATGTAATAGTCCTACGTACAATATGGCCACTCACTCTCGCTCTCTCGTGTCGACCTCACCTGCCGTCTGAGACAAATCTGGAACAGCCTCCCTAGCAAAGTGTAAATTCGTAGCGTAACGAATGTTAGATAGATCACGTGACATTTGTCAATTCGAACATTTTAGTATGAACTCCACAGTTCAAATTAGTGATCGCTACGCTTTTCTACTGCACAAACTGCCATTTGGCTAGCCCCCCTGTTTGTATGGCCTGGCATGCACACACGCTCTTTACGCACTGCACAGACGTCATTGTCTATGTAGTAGTAAACGACGCGACTTTTACATGGAGTGTCCGGGGTGTGTCTTTAACCAACCCATTACGGTGCTGAGGGATCTGTCCAAGTGGTCAGCGATAGCCTCACCGAGGTTTTTGACAAAGGAAGACATCTGAGGTGCTGAGACTCCTGATGAAAATATTTCATGCGTTAATATGGCTACGGTAACCACTTCAGGCTTCACATCAAGCGGGCCTTTTCCCGGGATTGTCTCTTGTACCCGACGTGGTACTTTTTCCATCGATATCTCTTTGATCTTCTTGTATCTGTAAAAGGCAACCGTGACTGATCTCCGTGCTTCGGATGGCACGTTAAGCCGTCGGTCCCGGCTGTTGACATTAGATGACAGTCGTTAAGACAAGTTAATCCTAAAGGGGGCTTGAAAACCCTGGCCTCCGCCAACCCGCAGTTGAGCAGCGTGGCGGAGTATGCTCTAAACCCATTCGAATGAGGGGAGGTCTCCCCTCAATATATCCCAACAGTGGGATGATTATGGGTTGATGGTGATACTGATCCATTAACGCACAGCCGAAACCAATGGACGGATTGGGTTGAAATTTGCCAAACCGGTAGATATTATAACGTAGGCATTCGCTAAGAAAGGATATTTAAAAATTCCCACGGGATTCCAGGATACGTCACGGACGCAAGCTAGTTATTTATATAGCAATATATACAGAACTTAGGTAATATCTGTAGAACTTAAGGAATATCTGTAGAACTTAGGCAATATTTATAGGATTTATAGGACTTAGGCAATATCTATAGAACTTAGGCAATATCCCGAAGTAGGCAGTGTGTATAGTTTGCTAGGTTTTCCTTAAAAAAATAATTAAGCAATGATCGTTCCTGGCTGACTTTCTCGCTGTTATGGTACTTACAGCATTCACCTGAAATGTAATTAGTATTCTATATGCACCATGGGCCGCCTCGCTGGCTCCTCGGACACCGTACGAATAACAACTATTGTGTAATTTGCTAGAATAGTACCTTTAATTCAAAAACCTTGGTGTCTGCCAGGAAAATCTATCAAATAAGAAACGTTTTCATCGCGAGCTCTTTGGAGCTTATAATATATATGTCGCAGCCAATTGGTAGAACCGCCACATTACAAAACGGCTAACTTTACGCAGATTGTATTTAAATTATCTTTTGGTTAGGTTGGGATAGGTTTGTGTTCTGATTAGAAATAGCCAAGCTATTTAATTATATTATTATAGTATTCTTGGTGATGCACCATCAGGTAACAATTCACTCGTGTAATCATATGATAAAAAGGCGGGTTGAAATAATGGCTCAGACACATATATATATATATATATATATATATATATATATATATATATATATATATATATATAGCAAATTTTTCTTGCATTTAAACCGATTATGTGACTACGGTAACCGCTTGACATCAACGGGGCGTAGGTATGCTTGTTTGCACCCGGTACCCGGTGTTGTACCTGCTAAGCATCTTTTTTTTAACCGACTCCAAAAAAGGAGGAGGTTCTCAATTCCGCTGTATTTTTTTTTAATGTTTTTTACTCAATTACTCCGTGATTTAAAACATAAACCGATTTGAAAAAAACTTTTTTTTAATTGAAAGAGTATACTTCCAGATTGATCCCATATTTTTTTCATCATCATCATCATCACCATGTATCTAGATACATAAATGTAGAGTAATGTTTGGAGTAGGTGTTTTTTGTTAAAATTATAATATTTCTGGACATACACACTATACTATACTATGGGTACTAGATAACTGATAAATGTACTTAAATACATTTTTCATAATAATACATAGAAACACCCAGACGAAAACAAGTACACGTGTTCATGTACAGAAATATTTGTCTTAAGCCAAAGTAGCCATTCCTAGACATTCAATTCGACCACGGGGTTCGTCAAATTGTACCTTAAATTAAAAAACCTAGGTGTCTTCTAGAACAATCTATAAATAAAAGAAGTGTTTTCATCGAACTCTTGCGACTTAACGAAACATTGTTACCCCGTTATCCGCTTTTGTAACTAAGTTTCATAACTAGCTACGAAAGAAGAACTCTTGCCCTTTTAATTTAAAGCCTCCTAGGACAATTAATTGTCGCCGAAATGTCGCACAACCTTGACTTTCTGTGCGGCTCGCCATAGAATACAAATTATCTTTAGGAAGGATATTCAAAAAAGGAAGTGTGACACACGCACCTTACAATTAAAAATTGTAACCAACAAATGTTATGATTATTAACGATCAAACTGTGTGAGGCCTATGTCCTTAACGAGAAAAAATCTTTTGTTTTTTATTACGTCGGTAGCAGACAACCATACAACAACCCTTAGGGGAATTGTTATTTGGCTGCGGTAGTCTGTGAAGCGGAGGTACTTCCCTAGTCGGGCAGCTTACAAATACGCTGTACCCTACCTCTCTTTTGCCAAGCTTTCGCTAGTCGGCAGGGTGCACCACGTGCAGGAGAGGTTGCCATTGACCATAAGTTCGTGGCGAGCCAACCCTACATTACGTATTTAGCGTTCCTGCAACAACTTTGTTACTTAAACAAAAAATATTTCTCTTCTATCATTAGGTTTAATATTAAGGATCGAAGATTGTTAAATAACATTGGTTGTCTGTAAAGTCGGTTTACGGGCGATAATTTTACGTGAAAACGTCATAATAATAATATTGACCGATAGAGTGGAAGAGAGATCGATGCGTCACCACCCGAACGCTTAGACCAATCGTGCCTCTTTATCTCTTATTCCGCGCTCTCGCTTGCACGCTCGACTCAGGCGGAAAGTGACAATGAGTCATGCTTTTTCATGCGTGCAGCGGGTGTTAATCGATTTATAAAACGTTATCAAGTCAAAAGAAATAACACTAGAAAGAAGTCCCAAATAAAAATACCATTGGAACTGCTAATTTAATATAATACATAAAGATAATACTCATAGTAGATATATGTATATAGTTCTTGTAGATTTTTATCCTACTTCTTTCCTGGTAGGCCCTTCACGTCGCCATTGTGCAACACCATAAGTGGCTCGACATCTAAATATTTAAGTGAAAGCGTCTTTAGTCAGCGATAATGAGTTACTTGTGAATTATGCTTAGCAACATTATCCTGGAGTAACTTTTGTTGTACTATTTTATATTTTCACCAATATTCAGGTTAGTAAAGTATTTTTGATGCTTTTCTCTTTTATTAAAGTTTTTTTTTGTAGCGCGTCGGGTAGTTAATAAGAAAATTAACCATGTGAACTGAAGTGGTAACCATATATTATTATTACCACCACATAATAACCATATACTCGTATAAGCTTTTACCCAAGCAATTTGTATTGCGATTAGGTGAGTGACGTCGCGTTCCGAAGCATTCTTATTTAACATGAGTCTTATAATTATTATTAACACAATTTCGAACTGGTCTTAAAATAAAATTTAAAATAAAATTAATATAACTACTTTAAAAACTAAAATTGTAATAAAATACACAGAAAAAAAAATATGTTATATTAATTCTCCCTATGTTAATTCTCCCGACAATTGTCGGGGATTGTGGCCAAAAGGGTGGCCGCATTTCCACGCTGTATAGCAATGGAAATATTTTGGCCTAGATATTGGCCAGCCCTTTTGTCACCTGAAGTCAAGACCAGCTTCTTGGCAACTTCCTTGTATGATTCTAGCAAGCAATTCCCTTGAGGGTTGTTGTGTTCCTGAGAGTGAGTGAGGTCACCAGAAAGGAAGTATAGGCTGGCAACGGATCGGCGACTCCTTGGTGTTCCTGATCTCCATGGACGGTGATGATTGCAGTCCATCAGGCGACCCATATGCTCGTTTGGCCCCCTCTAATAAAAAAAAAACCGTATATTCCCCCGCGTTGTCATTAAATAAATAAAACTTTTGTTTTTCTCGTTGGAATAAAATGTTTTTCTGGGATAAAAAGTAAACTATATGACTTTCCAGACTATCCCTGTAAAAAAGTCATGTCAATTCATTGGTTCCTTTCGACGTGAAAGAAGGACAAACTAACAAACACACTTTTATAATTATGAAGTTATGTATAGAAGTATGGATTAATAGGCTTTTTTTTTAACTGGAAGGGGGCCACCGAGCATGTGGGTCACCTGACAGAAAGCAATCACTACCGCCTATGGAGATCAGCAACAGCAAGTGGTCGCCGATCCGTTGCCAGCCTATACTCCTTTCTTTCTTTCTTTCTGGTGACCTCGCTCACTCGCAGAAACACAACAACCCTCAAAGGTATTATTATTTGGCTTCGGTATTCTGTGAGGTGGAGGTACTTCCCCAGTCGGGCAGCTTAAAATATTCGCTATGCCCTACCTCTCTTTTCGCTACAGCCTCGTTCGTCAGTCAGCATGGTGCACCACGTGCAGGTGAGGTTGGCTTTGGTTTAAAGATGTTGATGAACTTCTTACACCCCTACAAACCAAAGAACCTAATTGTTGAGGTGACAAATTACCTTATCATTTGGTCAACAAAGCGCATGAGCACGACACTTTGGGAGGAGACCTCTGTGGGGAGCAATTTGTTTATCTTTATAATGGATGGACATTTCCGTAGGCATGTGATCTTAGTTCGTGTTTAGAGGAGGGTATAGTAGTAGGAACGTATTAACTGTTCTTGGTATATCGTTTTTTTTACGTGCAGCTTCACTTGCGTGAACACATTATCCGGATCAAAAGTATTCTATGTTCCAGCCCCCTTACCACCTGTAAACCTGCCCCCTTACCACCATCTCTTATTGCGATTCAATAACTGAATAGAATGCTTGTTCATACCAATGAATAAGCGACTTTATTTCAAAAGGAATAGAGTCGCTTATTCATTGGTATGAATAAGCAATCTATTCAATTATTGAATCGCAATAAGAGATGGTGGTAAGGGGGCAGGTTTCTTTTTACTCTAGAGGCGCTTTTGCAGCATGGACCCCTAGGATACCAACATGTGAGCATGGTTTTTGATGTGAAATACGTCTTTTAAATTGTGTCCATAGGGAGAGAATTAAAAAAAACCGGCCAAGTGCGAGTCGGACTCGCGCACGAAGGGTTCCGTACCATTATCTATAAAAACGGCAGAAAAAATCACGGAGCCCCCTTAAATATTATTTTTATTCTATTTAGTATTTGTTGTTATAGCAGCAATCAAAATACATCATCTGTGAAAATTTCAACTGTCTAACTATCACAGTTCATGAGATACAGCCTGGTGACAGACGGACGAACGGACGGACGGACGGACGGACGGACAGCTTAGTAATAGGGTTCCGTTTTACCCTTTGGGTACGGAACCCTAAAAACGAATGATAACAAAATCGGGGGATATAGTTTATATGCAGCTACAAATCTATCATAACCATCAAAAATCCAATCACACCACTGGATAGATGACGGATCAAAGAATTTATTACGCTAAGTAACGACTATGGAACATCGTGTGCGGGGAAGGGGAAAGCGCTGCCATTTTGAGATAATTTTAGTGCATATAACGTAGAAAACACGGCCGTGTCCATGACATAGCCATATCACATTTTTGTATTGCAAGCCTCTATAGTACTTCTCCAGACCACATGGTGTATCCACATATCAGGCGTGGCAGAAGATTGTTTTGGCTTCTGATGTATATAAAAAAAAAGTTGTATGACCAATAACTATACTCTCATACTGGTCATAACAAGTTACATAATGCATATAATGAGCGAGCGTACATATTTGTCTATACTTGTTTGCATACGACAATAAGTCCTTGTTTTCATTTTATTGTTTTCCAAAACAATAACTGTATTCACATTTATTTTTGGTAATTTTAGGTATTTTTAAAGAATAGCTGTTATGTCGGAATACGCTACTAGAAATTCCGCTCATAAAACTAATGGAGCGGTCAAGTGGAACACGTCGGTTAATTTTATTATTAGCTGTGTTTCCACTGGCTAGGAAAAACCGAGACCAGACGACGTTTGGCATAATTGTGTCGTCCTTTTGTAGGTAGTTGTCTAGTTTTTTTTTGTTAGCTAGTCAGCGACGGTAAAAGGTGAGTAATGTCAAAGTATTTTATTAAATTTCACACTATGCCGGGTTGCAAAAACCATCGATCCTGACGCGAAACGGTTACCGTAGTAAAGTAGACGCTTTAAATATGAAATATCGTTCGCGTGCCTCCACCATCGCTGCAAACGCAGCAACTCCTTTCATTCCATGCTAATTATTCGTCTTGTTAATAAGATAGACAGATATCGATTTATTTGCGAACTGCTACACGTAATACATCATGCACATTGCAATTATTTACAGTATACAGTTACACAACAACAGAACTAGGCAAGTAAACATCCTGCCAGCAAGCTAAATATCGTATCCAATAATATATTTTATCTACTAAATGTAAATACTTGCGATGTGCCCCGGCTTCGCACGGGTGCAATAAAAGTTATATGTAATGTTACTCGTTCATCATGTAGCTTTCCATATGCGAAAGAACTTATAAAATTGGTTGAGATCTTCTCTCTTTATTCTATTCTATTATTAGTATAGAATTTCGGAGGATAGCATTTGGTGGAAACCATTTTGGAAGGCTTATATCCTAGTTTCGTCTAGGGGTATAGACTAAAGTAGGACATAGCCCTTCCCCAATAAAGTTTCTTATAGTCTATAACAATATTTACATTAAAATCTTCCTAGACTTTGCGCAGTCGAATTGTGAAAACCCTATACGATATCGAAAAAGTTATTTTTTTAGAAAATCGTCAATTTTAGTATTATTAGGGTTAAACACAGAGCCTCTTCTTTTATATCGCTTAAAAATATATCTCGTTTAGAAACTAATTTTCTATACAAATCAAATCAAAAAATTCTTTATTCCTTGGACTTTATAAAGCACTTAGAAACGTCATACAAATTAAATATAAGAACATGTATAAATCATTACTACTCTAAATCCGCAGAGCTTAGATTCACTTTCATCACACTATCTTGAATGTGAAAGTGAATTTAAGTGCCAGTTCCGGCGACGGGGCTTCTTGAGAAGAACTGGCAAGAAACTCAAGGCAGACTCTTTTAATTGCCAATATCGTTACAATAAATACAAATACAATCATTAACATAACATAACAAGAGCAATTCATTTCCAAATACTTTTATCATTTATGTAATCTGAGATACAATAGTAAGCCTTTTGACATAGTCTAGTTTTGATATATTTCTTAAATTTACCCATGGATAATTTAAACGCGTCGTTTGGAAGTTTATTGTAGAAGCGTATACATTGACCTGGGAACGAGTTAGAGATTTTATGGAGCCTCGTAATATGCACAGCGAGTTTGTTTTTATTTCTTAAATTTAATTGATGGAGATCACTGTTTTTCCTAAATTTTGTTTGATTTTTATGAACGTAAATAAGATTTTCATAAATATATTGAGAATATAATGTCATAATATTTATCTCTTTAAATTTATTTCTCAGTGTCTCCCTGGGACTCATCATGTAAATAGCACGGATAGCTCGTTTCTGAAGCACAAAAATTGAGTCTACATCCGCGGCACTACCCCAAAGCAATAAACCATGTGACATAATGTTGTGAAAATAGCTAAAATAAACTAAACGCGCAGTGTCAACATCAGTCAGTTGACGTATTTTCCTTACGGCGTAAGCTGCTGAGCTGAGTCTACCCGATAACGTTTCTATATGTGGGCCCCATTGTAATTTAGAGTCTAATGTTATACCAAGGAAGACAACCTTATTGACCAATTCCAATCTCTCATTGTCCTTCACCACACTGGTTTTTACTTGTTTAACATTTTTTGTAAAAAATCTAACATATTTGATTTTACTACCATTTGGTTTTAAAAGCAGGTTATTAGCACTAAACCAGTTTACTATTTTTGAAAGAGCATTGTTTACGTCGTCAATTTCTGATTGTTGTCTATTTACCTTAAAAACTAAAGAAGTGTCATCTGCAAACAATACTATTTCATGATTATTCTTTACAAGATGAGGTAGATCATTAATATACACGAGAAACAGGAAAGGGCCCAAAATAGAGCCTTGTGGCACCCCCATCGCTACAGCTGATCCATGTGATCGCTTTCCATTAACATCTACTTTCTGAACCCTATCACCCAGATAAGAAGTAAGAAGATCAAGAGCGATACCTCTTATACCATAGTGGTGTAATTTTCTGACTAGAGTTTCATGCTGCACACAATCAAAAGCCTTAGATAAGTCACAAAACACCCCATAGGCGTCCCGTGACTCCTCCCAAGCCTCATATATACATTCTAGTAATTTTACCCCAGCATCATACAACACTCTACAACACTCGTTCATGCAATTCTTCTAATATTTTTTATTATGTCTCGTTTCATGTATGCATTTTTCGTTATATAAAAACCATTATTGCGACCTAAGTCAAAATATTACGACTGATCTTTAGTCGTTTGTACATTGTGTGACATATAAATCTTAGCAGGTGTTTAGTAATTTGACGGCGGAGAGATAGCGGCGCCAGACTTGGCTCAGAGCCAGGACGTGTTTCATTTCAGCTTTATCGCCGTCAATAACCTATACTCGTCCCATTGCTGGTACACCGAATACAGTTCTCTATTCACTTGGAACTGTTGGAAGAAGTGTTTCGCTACGCAGTTCAACTAAGGATTGAGGGAGGCCAGTATTTTCAAACCTCCTAAATGTTGCCTTATGTAAATGCTGCCTTAGATTGACGGCTGCTATGTAATAAAAAAACAACAGACAAGCCTTCGTTGTTATTTTAAAGGAAAATAAGACATAATGCTCCCTATGAAATACTTTTTTTTATGGGAAGGCCACTGACGGGGCCAAGTCAGTGGGCTGTAGGCGACTTGAAAACACTGGCCTCTGCCAACCCCCATTTTTTTTATACTACATCGGGTGGCAGACAACCATACGGCCCGCCTAATGTGAAGCAGTATTAACGCTCCATATTAACGCTCGCACCATAAAATATCGCTCGCGCGCCGCCACCCTCGCTGCCAATGCAGCATCTCCTTCCTTTCTGGTGGCCTCACTCACTCGCAGGAACACAACAACCGTCAAGGGAATTGTTATTTGGCTGCCGTATTCTGTGAGGTACAGAAGAGCACAGTACAGAGTACAGTTGAGCAGCGTGGTGGAGTATGCTTTAAACCCCTTCGATTGAGGGGCAATCCATATCCCAGCAGTGGGATAATAAGGGTTGTCGCCTATAAGTTCTTTGTCTTAAAGTTCTTTGTCTTATTTCCATCCAAGAGGATCGACGTGCCACTGGTGGTCGAGTTTATACGTAGTTGTTAATCTTTAGACGCAACCAATGCAGTACAAGAAGTATCGCTAGCCCGTTTCCACTCCTGCTGCATACTCAGTATGTCCTCACGAGTAGGGTTGCCAGATCGAAAAATCTAAATATCTGAATAACATTTCAAAATGTCGGGATTTTGGAGTTGTGGTCTGCAGAAATAAAAATGTATAAGTCTAAACTTTACGCCCGCTACGAGCCGCCCGAGGTCCTAGCACTGCGTGTGCCATTTTCAAATTATTATTGCGGTAGAATATGATGCTAAGATACGTCTATTTGTCGGGAGATTTTGTTATTTTTCGGGAGTCTGAACATCTCATGAAATGTCGGGAGAATCCAGACGATTCCCGACCATCTGGCAACCCTACTCACGAGCTATGCTGGTCCTCACCAGCTTCTTACTCACTCGGTGACTTTGGTGAGGTATACACCGTGAAGTTTACCTCTGATGATCAGTGACACGACTGTCAAATCATCATTTATATCTTGCTAACCTAACCGACGGTAACACAACTTAAATTTCGTCAAAATTACGCCGCATACTCTAAAATCACGTACACTTCACACTTGTAATTACGAACGGCAACAAATAGTGCATTGTAACGTCTTTATTCTTTAAGTGGTAAGGCCGATATTCCTAGACAATTGGTTTGCCTGCATGACAAATTGGTTCACAACGCTATGGACACAAGGTGAAAATATGCTGACAAAGTTCTCATGGTCCAATGTAATGTTTTATTTTTGTACATACTGCCCGCTCGATTTGCAGCGGTTACTGTCATAAACATATCAGTTAATTGATTCAGGTGTTCATCATCATCAAGTCATTTTAGTCTCCACTACAGGAGCACGACCCTCTCTCGTCCGTCCCAGACAGAAGGAGGATTTGGCCTACACTCCCCACGCTGGCCAGACGGGTTGGGGAGGGATTCAGGTGTGTGATTCAGGTGTTATTAATATGTAACTCCTACCTTCCTGGTGACCTCCCTTACAGACACTCAAAATCCCCGATTCCCGATTTCGATTCCCGCACAAGATAAACATTTTTTTGTTCATGAACCTGTTTGTCTTGGTCTGGGTGTTTTCTATGTATTATAAGTATTTTAAAAAAAATAAAAAATGTATTTAAGTACATTTATCAGTTGTCTAGTACCCATAACACAAGTTTTGCGCTTAATTTGGGACTAGATGGCGCTGTGTAAATCGTCCAGAAATATTTATTTATTTATTATTTATGTTGTTACAAATACCCTATATGCCTCTCTCTTGCTAGAGCTTCGTTTATCAGTCCATGCCTGATCGTGGCACTTGATAATTTTGTGTATTTATTCATTTTCTTTAGAACTTTAGAAACATTATGATGAAAAGAAGCACATTCTAGAGGCTGCCTATACAGCTCTCAACTCTGCACTAATTAACCGTCAGGAATTATAAAATCTACTATATAAAAATAAGTCGGGTTTTCCTTCCTGACGCTTTATCTCCAGAACGCACGAACCGATTTCCACGGTTTTGCATTCGTTGGAAAGGTCTCGGGCTCCGTGAGGTTTATAGCAAAGAAAATTCTGGAAAATTTTGAAAAGAAAAGCGGGAAAATCTTTTTTCACATACAGCGCCATCTGGTGGCGAAACGGAGTTCGCCGGGTTTGCTAGTGTTAAATAAAAAGACAGCGATGAACAAGCTGAATTTTTAAAGTTTCCGCGGATAGCAAATTCCTAAAATGTAAAAACGATTTAAAGTTTACTAGCAAAGGTTAAACAAATTTATTAAATAAATAAATTTCTTAAGATCTACAAATGCAGTGTTATCGGCCCCGAATATACATTTGTCCCATTCGTGGTCGAAACCCTTGGTCCATGGGGTCCCAGCACAAAAAGGTTTGTAAAAGAATTAGGAAAAAGATTGGTCGACGTAACTGGTGACCCAAGATCTGGCACATTCCTAGCCCAAAGGATCAGTTTAGCCATCCAGCGAGGTAATGCTGCTAGCATCTTGGGAACGATGCCACATGGGCCAAACTTTTTACATTTATTTTAGTTTTAGGTTAGTTTTATTTTAGTATTATTTAATTTTAGGTAGGTACTTTAGTTTTATAGTAGAATTGTACGTATTGTTTATTTGAATAAATAAATATTCTTTTTACTAAATATTATTTTTAAAATACATACATATAATACACATAAATTACCTAGACCAAGACAAACCAGACATGTTCAAGCACACAAATATTTGTTATGTGCGGGGATCGAACCCGCGACCCCGGAGTCAAAGTGGCCATTGCTAACCATTCGACCACAGGGCTCGTCAATTATTCAGGTACTGCGTTTCATGATGCGCAACAACTTTGTTTGCATATACGAGTATATGCGTATCGCTAACGTGCATCGAGCATTGGTTCTCGATAAGATGCAGCGATGGGCTATCCGCATAATCAACGATGAAGAGATCACCAACCGTATGAATTTGATCTACAATTCTACATGCTATTTGAAATTGTATTTTTTTGGATATTCCCTTTATCCGTAAAAGTAGATAAAGATATTTATTTGCTAGAATACGTTGTTTTTACAAGATATTATTGTGATTGGTGAGTTCCAGTATTCAACCTGCATGCAGATGTACAAATGTTAAAATGTCACAATGTTACAATTCTTTTAATAATAAAAAAAAATAAAAAAAAAATCAAAATTACAAATCTATCCGAAATTAATTAATTATACTTATTAATATTTTTTAAAAAAAATTTATGATTTAGATAATAGTTTACGCTATAAAAACAATTACACATTAGCCACTCATTCAATTTTGATCTGAATATATTCCCCTATTCTAGTAATTAAGCTTAATTTAACTAGCTGTTTAAGTAATTTCTATTTTCACCAGAACGGTGACAGTAGGTACAAAAATATCACCAAAATCCGAACCACCCACGAAGGTAATACCCTCAATGAAAACTACTTAGAAATGTGTTGGTTCCATTAACTGAGCCAACGGCGTTTGATAGTTATTGCTGGACAAATAAAAGTTATCCAGCGACCCTTTCTCCTAACTAATGACGTTCGACCTTTGTGTGTCGGTACAGTGCCTTCGCAGGCTCTGCGTTTATGTTTATATTAATTCTGCTCTAAAATGTAACAAAACAAACTAACAAAATGTACCGAACTTGTTAGCAAAATATTGCAGTCTCCTACAACTTTTAAAAAAGAACAAACAAATTGTTCTCAGACAAAATTACATCCCAGAAAGTGGCACTCAAGCCACAGTACAAATACTTACGTACAGTCTGTGGTACAGCCCCCTTACCATCAACTCTTATTGCGATTCAATAACTGAATAGAATGCTTATTCATACTAAGCGACTCTATTTCAAATGGAATAGAGTAGCTTATTCATTGGTATGAATAAGCAATCTATTCAATTATTGAACCGCAATATTAGAGATGGTGGTAAGGTAAGGGGGCTGCTCTCTGAGTCGAATATGAGACGTACTACACACGGAGTAGCACGCAAACATACTCAACTTTCACACTTGCACATATCTTAATAAGGGGGTGTAAGTGGTTCATCAACATCTTTGAACCAAAGCCAACTTCACCTGCACGCGGTGCACCCTGCTGACTGACAAACTAAGCTCTGGCGAAAAGAGAGGTAGGGAGCATAATTGTAAGCTACCCAACTGGGGAATGTACCTCCATCTCACAGAATACCGCAATAATAATAATTCTCATCAGGGTTGTTGTGTTCCTGCGAGTAAGTGAGGTCACCAGAAAGGATGCTGCGTTGACAGCGGGGGTGGCGGCACGCGAACAATATATTTTTTGTTGCGAGCTGTTATGGCTAAGATAACCGCTTCACATCAGGCGGGCCGTATGCTTGTCTGCCACCCGACGTACTTAGTATAAAAAAAATGTAAGCAGCATCTCCTGCAACATAGCTTTGTGTTTCCTAACACCAAACATCTGACAAAATAAGGGCATGGTATAACTGTTTTGCTAGCAAAAACAAGCAAACATGTTATTCAAATCGGACGGAAAACATACGTTCGTTTACGAGGGGGTATTTTAGAACATTGACAGCTTGAGGAGCTTGTTTGTTTCGTTTTTAAAAGTCGCAGGAGACTGCAATGTTTTGCTAACAATGTGATAACGTCTTATAAATCGATGAACGCCGGCTGCACGCATGAAAAAGTACGACTCATTGTCACGTTCCGCCTGAGCCGAGCGTGCAAGCGAGAGCGCGGAATAAGCGATAGAGAAGCACGATCGGCCTATGACGTTATCACGTAAAATTATCGCCCGTAAACCGATTTACAGACAACCATTTTTTTTTGGAACAGGAGATCCTTTTATATAGTTAACGACTACGCGGCTTTTGCATGGAGTGGCTATGATATGCTCAAGTGACAATATCATCTATATTTCTAGTCTGCGCTTAATGTAAAGATGCACAATGGAATGATATACAATAGAATGTGTTTAGACCTTTTGACATGCTCAATAGTTATAGGTATCGACATAACAGATAAGTAGTACCTATCTCTTATGTTCCCAACATAAATGCCCAGAGGGGATTAAATGTATACGGACATGAAATTGTCGTATTCAAGGAAATATTTTCCTTCATCTGACATGTTCCATAATTTTCACTCTCCCTTCTGAATTTTCGTGTAACCCCAGGGGAACATAATTTAGTCTTTTTGCTACAAAGAAAATTGAATAGGGGTATTCGGTATTCTTGAAATTACCTGTTCATCGCGCAATAATGTTTTACTATTTTTTCATCGTTTTACTGTGGCTTTTAGAAAGACAATTTGCTCGCAGAAATTGTTCATTTGCATTGAATGAAAAAAAATGAGAACATTTTTTGTCTCTTTTTTTATACTATTTAGGGGATACATTTCGGGTTGTAATTGACTTGCTTTTTTTTTAATATTAAATTGTTGGCTACGCCACCACAGTAGGTCGACGTCAAAACCTCCTACAAATATTTTTATAACAGTAAAAGCTTGTTTACAATCCCCCTCTATATCATCATCAGAAAGGAAGGAGTCGTTCCGTTGACAGGGGGTGTAGTGGCGCGCGGAGGTATGCTAGTTTGTCACCTGACGTAAAAAAAATATTATGGGGGCCATATTTGTGTAATCTTATAGATTAAAAAAAATGATTAAAAAAAAAATTGAAACCGACTTCAGTTGGCGAGCGCAGCTTATTATATAGGTATACCCCGGCAGACGCTGCTGCCCGTCTTCCGGGAGAAAAGTTATTGCATGACACAAGATTCCTTAGTCGCCTTGTACGACATCTAGCGTAGAGCAATGGAGTGGCGCAATTCTATTCTGCTGGCAACCACAGGGCAAATTTAAGGGTTTCTCTCGATTTTTCTGGGATCGCATCGTCAGACCCTGACTTGGTGAATATGGGACCACCTCGCAATTACCCTTTCAAATAAAAGAAATAAATTTGACCAAACGTGCTTTTAAAATTTAAGGGTTTCACTTGATTGCCCTGGCATCCCATCATCAGATCCTGACTTGCTGAATATGGGACCACCTTACAATCATACCCTTTCAAATAAAAAAAGAATTATGAAAATCGGTTCACAATTCGCTAAGATATCGAATAACATACATACAAAAAAAATATTCAGTCGAATTGAGAACCTCCTCCTTTTTTGAAGTCGGATAAAAAAAAAACTTATAGATGGCCTGATGCCGATGGTAAGCGGAAGATTGCATTTTGTGGAATGCATTGAGGAAAGCCTATGTCCAGCAGTGAGTAGATACAGGCTGATGATGACGATTTGTGTAATTTATTAGGTAAATTACATAACTATATATTACATATATGTATGTTATGGTTAAAGTAAAAATTAGTCATTATTCATACTGACTAATACTTGGTCAAAGTGATAAATCATGTTTTGGTTAGATTTGAGTTGATTTTTGGTTAGGTTAAGGTTTTCTTGTGTTCTGTCACCGTAAATAGGACCTCCGCTTCGCGGTGCTCCGTCAACCTAGATGATGAATGATGTGGTGCCAAGTGACCCTAATTATTAATAATTGATAATTTATTACCTTGGCCAGCCATTATAAATAATGACCAATTTATTACATTGACTGTAATATATACATAGCATTTGCTTACTGCAACACACACATGCATCTTGTTATTCTGTGCTCTGTTTTCTAGTGTATAAGTTCTCTTCTTATAATTTTGTTTGTGTGTGTTATGTGTGTGTAGTTTGAACGTATTTAGGTATCTATCTATCTATAGATTTGTGGCCGTACAAAGTTTTGCGGATCATAGTTTTAGAGTGATATCAAATTGATATACTACCATATGTAGTTATTCCCATCTTGTATCATAGTTTTGCGGTTGCGGTCGAAGCAAATGTTAACAGTTAGTTGAATTAGCTATCTCGGAGTTGGTTGAGTGTCTGAGGAAGTTGGTTAAATAGCTCTGAAGTTGTTGTTATTGGCATATGGATTTGTTCAGAACTGATAATTAAATAACTGTTCTGCCGGTGGCTTCACCTGTCTTGTTGTTCCGCGCTTATTTCTTCAAAACAATTGCGAAGTTGTATCTCAAAATACATACGAATACCTATTAAAGTTTCCCACAAATATGGTATGTATGTGACCTACATATCTACTAAGTTTCATAAAAATCGAATGAGTCGTCTGCGAGCAGTATATTTACTATGACATTATTACGAATATCTCATTAAGTACTAACCCGATGTCGTTGCTCAAACGAACTAAAAAAAATATATTAAAATTTTCTACGTACCCTTCACATTTCATCAAAATCGAAGCACGAGTTTGAGAGATATCTCGACACAAACATACAAATTTTTTTTTTGCTCCAACTCGACTTATAGGTCTCGCTGGTTTCACTCGCTCGGTCAACTAAATTAAAACATTTTAACATTTTTAACTAGTCGCGGACTGAGTCCTCGCCATTGGTTTTCCAATTCAATATCGATATCTCAAAAACATACCTTACATACATGTTCACGCAATCGAATCGATTACATGAACATGTGAATCTGAATCGCATATTAGATGATATTTACACCTAACAGCTTACGCATATTTTTTTTAACCCAAAATTCTTAAAACATGATAATATTTACGCATAATTTCTTTAAACCTAATTTCTCTAACCATAACAATGTTCGAGCATATCATTCTAGAGTATAAATATACTTACGCATAATAATATTAAAGCCAAAACCAAAAGCCGAGCGAGCGAAGCGACTGCGCCAGCCCTCTTACCACCAACTCTTATTGCGATTCAATAACTGAATAAATTGCTTATTCATACCAATGAATAAGCGACTTTATTTTACTTTAATAGAGTGGCTTATTCATTGGTATGAATAAGCAATCTATTCAGTTATTGAATCGCTATAAGAGTTGGTGGTAAGTGGGCTGGACTTGCTTTTGAAGAGAGAGGCGAGGTAACCACATCATTTCTAAAAGTAATTGCAAGTCGAACCCCGCTCGCTTCGCTCACTCGGGTTTTGGTGATCACAAGCTTAACCAAACCTAACCCTACTATGTCGGTAAACTGGCCGTTATGTATTTTAACTATTATATACTATAAAATTTAATATTTTGTGCATTCGGTGTTTGCAAATTCGACTTTTCTCCAATAAATATTCAACTCTAGGCCATTAAACTTTAGAGAATGTGATACGTAATTATTATTTAAATACTTGTTTTCGGCCAACTTGCCAGAATGTTATAAAAATATTTTTGAAATGGTAAAATTCACCTCCCCTGCACTGGTGGGATTTGAACCCACGACCATTAGTAGTGAAATGGCCCCACATTGCGACATTACAGCAGTAAAATATAAAATGCAAAAATTCGCTACCATCAACAACTTTCCTGGTAGCTCAATGAAAAGAGCCCTCGACCGGTAATCGTAAGGTCGTGGGTTCAAATCCTAAGGAGGTGAATTTTTCCATTTTTAAAATATTTATAATGTCATACGTAACCCATTGGTTACTTATAACAAATACGAGCTAAATGACTTCAAAATACTTTATTGTATTGTTTGTGATATACTGTTCGCATGTTAACTTACATAACACAGCCTATGCAAACGTTATTATAGTATACAAGTAGTTCAAATACCTTCATTTTTATAAACCTTAATTTTATTTTTGGACCTAGTTTCGACGAAGTTTGCCTTAAACAACGCATTAAAGAGAAAACAAAAATAACTTGTATAATTCTATATATTTCACTTGGTTCACCCCCTCTGACCTGTTGCGCTATAAACAGAGGGTGGCAAGGCCGAGAGGGTGAAGGTTTGCCGGGTCTCGGTTGTCATGTGTCATCCTGTCTGGTGTTGTATATACTTTTCAACGTAAATCGGGGTAACTTTTATAGCGGTTCAGCGGCGGTGCAGTGGAGAAGTGGGAATTTGATGATAGAGTTGTGATAGCGTGTCAAATGGCAATGATATTTTGTTTAACAGAATTATCTTTATATAAAAGTTTTGTAAGTAGGTGGTATGTATGTAGGATGGTACAAATTGTATGGTGTCAGAAAAATACTGCGGTATTATAAATATTAAAAAAAAATTGGAAAAATTCTCCTTCCCGCCTAGGAAGGATTTGAACCACTACCTCGCGATGACCGGTCGAATGCTCTTCCAACTGAGCTACCAGGAAGGTTTGTGTTGGTGACGAATTTTTGCATTTATATATTTTACTGCGTGAGTCACAGTGTGGCGCCATCTACCTTTGAAGTATTACACTACTAAACAAGGCATAGCAGTCCATCGTTGCAGATGAAATTCGGTTATACTTTGATAACACTAAACTATTATTTAAATATTAAATAATTATTATTGAAAAATGGAAAAATTCGCCGCCCCCAATGGAAAAATCCCATCTGGGCGGGGGAGGTGAATTTTCCATTTTTAAAATAATTATAATATTCTGGCAAGTTGGCCGAAAACAACTATTTAAATAATAATAAAAACATATTTTTATTATACTTCGGCAGGTGCTAAATAAATATACGGGCCTCCTGATGTAAAGCGGTTACCATAGACATATATATATATATCGACTCATTTATAGAATAAACTCCGATTTGTATTATTAGTCTCGTGCCTTTGTATGGGGAGCTAATGTCGGATTGAATGTTATTTGTTTCTAAAGTCGATAGGGTGTACCATATTCAGGTGAGGTTGGCTTTGGCTGTAAATATGGTGGTGAGATGTTTCTGTACTTAACGCACTTCCACTTAAGTGGAATAAAATACGTTAAGCTCTTAGTTTAAAAAAAAAAAAATTAGTGAAAAAAAAAAGGTTTCAATGTAATAATAATTGAAAATTGTATTCTTATCATATCTATTCGAAAAGTGCAAGTTTGTTCTACGTTAATAGGGATTACAATAGCATTTTCATCCCTAGGCACTTGAATTAGAAATGTGGATATTGTTAGTAAAAGTTCCAATCACCAAAAGATCAATCACGAAAGTTGTATGAACAAGTCACAGGCTGTATAAATAAACTAACCGCGCGCTTGCCAAACAACAAAAGAAGTTTGTGAAAAAATAAAAACGCGCCAAATAAATTCCGCCGTCGTTCATAATTCTATATTTAAATTCGAATTTTATTCAGTTTTATTAAAATGAGCGTGTCTTCCCCAAGTATTATTCTGATTTCTGACACATTCATAGTTGCATTTTGCTTATTTACTCATAGAGGGTGATAAAAAGTAGTGTTCACCTCGGGAGCAACACTAATTTAAAGATCGAGCGTACGTACTTTGAATCCCTTTCTGCGCTCAGAATTCTACCACAGTATAAGTAATAGTACTACGTACAGTATGGCCAGTCCCTGCCGCTCTGTCGTCTCGACCTCACCTCCCCTCTGAGACAAATCTGGAACAGTTTGTATTGCGCCGCACGCACAGGCGCTCATTCGCGCTCTGCACAGACGTCATTGTTTGTACTTGTGTAGTAAATAACAAGTGTGATTCTACTTTACAGTCCTTTATTCTTTTTGTGTCCTTCGCTCCGCTCTGGATTTCAAAAACGTTCTTGAATTTAAAATAGTTCTATGCTACCTTAGTAAACAATCTACTATTTTGCGAAACCCATACAAGCAATATAGCAATGTTTGCTCGACATATTACCTACAAAGGAATTAAATTAAATTTAATAACATGGAAATTACCCGTGAAAAAATCATAAAATGAATGTGTTAAGTATAGCAGAGCATATATATCAAAAATGGACTGTACTATCATTTATACAATACTAGCGACCCGCCCCGGCTTCGCACGGGTGCAATGCTGATACTAAATGTACTACAGAAGGTCTTTGCGCTTTGTCCTATCCAGTCCTTCCCCAGTTATAGGCACACGCCGCCGGCTCCGCGGCCGGTACCGCCACAGCCGTTATGTCCCTGCATTTTAAATGTGTAATATCTTCTAAACTATTCATTTAAATTACATGCTGTGAAGGGCCATATTGATCTATATTAAATGCGCAATGTATTTAAGGTACTTAATTGGATAAGGATTAATTCTGTATTGCTTAAAATCGCTTCGTAAATAAGGCATTATTTCTTGTAAAAAGCAAAGGATAAAATAACGGTTATTGTGTGTTACCACTAAGAGATAGACATATACCATCGCGAACTTTTTTGTAGACCATTTTAAGGTGAACAATACTGTACTACATTATTTTGATCTATCTCGTTGGGTTCAGCCAGCGTTTGCAATGAAAGAGCAAAAAAATGTGTTTATTTACGACATCACATTAGAAACCTCTAAATTATCAGTGTTTTTCTACTATGTTATGCATATATTATACATATAAACTTTCCAGTTGAATCACTCTATCTATTAAAAAAAACCGCATCATAATCCGTTGCGTAGTTTCAAAGATTTAAGCATACATGGGGACATAGGGACAGAGAAAGCGACTTTGTTTTATACTATGTAGTGATTCATTTATTGCGCTACGTACACAAACATAAACTATTCAATGCAATCTCAATCGTATCGTCTTTGCTTAAAGTTGGATTTTGTAGTCTCGCAGCTTTGTCTTACTAATTTTCGATCATGACACGTGATCCTGAACTTATTCATTTAGGCGTGTTTTGTGTCCCCATTTACACAAAACACTCAACAGAACCACATAATACAGGTACAACCACGGTAACCAGAACGACGTACAACCACAGAATAATAGTAGGTACGGTACAGCCATCCCCCCGAAATGAAATTTTCCTAAAATTCGTCATTGACAACCCTTGCGCTTTACCCAGCAGTGGGTATTTATTTTACGGAAACGGCTTAGTTGTACTACTGGATTATTATTATTAAGACGAGCTCGGTGGTCAAGTGGTTAGCAATGGCCACTTTGACTCCGAGGTCGCGGGTTCGATCCCCGCACAAGACAAATATTTGTGTGCATGAACATGTCTGTTTGTCTTGGTCTGGGCGTTTTCTATGTATTATATGTATGTATTAAAAAAATGTATTTAAGTATCATATCAGTTATCTAGTATCCATAGTACAAGCTTTGCTTAGTTTGGGCAGTTTGGGACTAAATGGCCGTGCGTAATTTGTCCAAGAATATTTATTATTTTCTGTGCTTATATGGGCGGTACACAGAGCACGGAATCACCGCGTCCGGCTCGCCGCGCGGCGGGCGGCGCGGGCGCGGCGATTTCGTGCTCTGTGGGGCGGTAGCACCTGGGGATCTACCGCCGAAGCTGAATACGATTACCATCGGATTTATTGATTGCAAAAATCAAACTTCAGCTTAAATTGGTGGCAATGGTATTTAGCTTTGCTGATAGAAACCCTAGAGCTCTACATCGGTAGATAATATATCGGTAGATAGTAAATACATCTTCAGCTTAATCGTAAGCTGAAGATGTTTGTCATTAACTAACTAACAACCTATTTTTGGAATCAAAATAATCGATCAAGGCCTCTGGCGCAGTATAAAACCTAGTTCCAATTAGTAATTGGTATTTAGTCCATGGGGTTCATCTTCGAAAAACTTTCTTTCAGTAAAGGCTAGTACGCATTTAGGCTAGTATTTTAGTCTAGAAGCGAGTAATTTAGAAACAAAGCGTGTCTGAACAATGAAAATTTAGTGGAGTAGTTTAGTATATAATTTAGTCGAGTCGATCCATTTTATTCTATTTTAAAAGGGCGAGTAGCACCTCCCACCACGCGTCCGTGCTCACTGGTTCACTGTTCAAATGTTTCGTTTCGCTAATCCTTCAGAAGACAATTAGTAGCACCTAGTTTAACTCATGTAACTGACCATTTTCGTACACAAAAGAAGCTATTCTTTTTATTAATCCTCTACTAAAATAGCCAGTACTTAATCAATTTATTTATTTTATTGCGTTGTAGGCTGTTCATTTTCCAAAACACCAATCACTTGTACTAAAGTAAAGTGCGAACGATTTTTGGGCAGAAGCGAGTATTTTAGTTACAATATTACTGGCTACTAGACTAAAATACTAGCCTAATGCAAACTAGGCTTAAGAGCTGCCGTACATTAGACCACCAGTGGCGACCACAGCTAAGCCACTAGTGGCTGCCACAAGTTGTGGAAGATATTTTTCATACTTTTTGTATAATATCAACGCACACTGAGCGTTCTAGTGGCCGGGTCGAAGCTACAAGTTGCGAGAGTGGGCAGTGTTCGCTACTTGTGGCCGCGTTTTGTCGCGCGCCGCCTACGCACACTCGAACTCGAGCCACTCGACCATAGACGCCGGCAAATTGATCGTCGTAATTGGTTTTGGATTCAGCGACTTTTTGTCCGTCTTTATATAATAATCGATAAAACTACTAAGAGTATTTTCATTTTACTCGTCTATCTCCAGTCGAATTCTGAGGAAAAACGTTGATACTTTCTATCCACTAGTGGCTCCGACTGTGGACCGCGTACAGCCACTAGTAGTAGCTGCGACTAGTGTTGCGTCTAGTGGTTTGACCTAACCACGTGTAACTGCGTTTAGTGGCGGCTACTTGTAGGGTTGTCATGGTCTGGATGTTTTCTGTGTATCATAAGTATATATTTACAAAAAATCAAATGTATTTAAGTATATTTATTTATCAGTTGTCTAGTACCCATAGTAAAAGATTTGCGCTTAATTTGGGACTAAATGGCGCTGTGTAAATTGTCCAAATTGTCCTGAAATATTAGTTTTGTTTTTAGTTACTTTACTTTCTTACTTTCTTTTTAGTTACTTTAGTTTAGTTTGTACTTTGTTATAATTTTATTATGTGTTTATTTGTGATATGAAGCTGGTTAATCATACAGTTTTAGATAAAAACTGTATGATTAACCAGTATAATCATACAGTTTTAGATAAAAACTGTATGATTAACCAGCTTCATATCACTTAAAAATGCTTTTTGAAACCCACTTTCGCCTTTTAGTAATTTAGTCATATAAACTTCGTGCACTGAAAATGTACACGGGCGGAGTTAATGCTATGCAAGAATTTTTTTCTGTAAAGAGGATAGCGTATTTCCAGCCAATGGGAAAAATATGTCTATGATATTATGTACTACTAGCTGACACGGCAAACTTTGTTTTGATATATAAATTATTTCTAGCTAATTTCTGAATATGGACACCCTAAGCACCTAGGTATGTCGTTCGTCATTCGGTATATTATATACCGAGTGGAAAATGACGAACGACATACCCAACAACACAGTATTATATTAAGGTTGTTTATTTATTTAAACTTTATTTACCACAACTTAAGGGTACGTAAGCGGTCTTACTTAATGCTAGTAATAGCATTCTGTACCAGATAACCTTTGGGAAGAGCACATATACGAATGCGGCTTACAATTTTTTATTTTGTGACGGGATTTAACGTCTAACAAATTATGTCGCACCATAAATACAACAACTCACATTATGTATTTCTCACACACTATGTATTTTTTCCCTGTGTCGTTCGTCTCTTTCCTCACATCCTTCCCAAAATACTTCCTACTTTGCCTCCCTCATTGATGATGATCGTATCTATGACAGATGCCTGGCAGTAAGCTATTCCAATTACTACGGTCTCCTGCCTGGCGGAGAGCTTGAGCAGGGCCGTTTTATCCATTAGGCAATGTAGGCAACTGCCTAGGGGCCCCGCCACGTTCAGGGGCCCCGCGCTTCAAGAAAAGAATGGACAATATTTCTTAAATAATAAAAACTTAATTTAAAATTTCAATGACAATTGTTTTGCTCTGTACATTACATCGACTATATACTCGTCTCGGGGCCCCCCGATATTATACATTTTGGAACGCAATCCAAATTAGATATTAATATTATGGTAATTCATAACGCAGTAATATAATGGCAAGCAATTTTATCGCGATTTTAACGCCGACTAATCAGATACTAAAATATACGGCAAGAGCAACTTTTTTAACACAACGCTCTTGAAAAACGTGAAATTGCGTTGTGAAATCACACTTACTGTACTGGTACCTATACCTACTATAGCCACGCATATATACATATGTATATGGCCACGCTACTTTCATAAGGTTAGCAGTACTGGTTCGTTCGCATGACCGGGGAATTCTCCGAGTCTTATTGTATTAAATAAAAATTAAAATATTGTAGAAAAAAGTAGTAAAAAAGAGCGTAATTATAAATTTGTGTTTAGACAAAACATATTAGGAAGTTAGAAGAGGGTAGGGGGGCCACGAGACGAGCATTGCCTAGGGGCCCCAACATGCATAACGCGGCCCTGAGCTTGAGCACTCGCATTTGCAGCTTCTCGGATGGCTAAGAAGCCATTAAAAAGAGTTAAAACATATAAATTCAGTCTGTATAAATGCATGCACGCCACATTTCATACATATTCACTTCGCCGCCGTTACCCGTGGAAGTAGGTACCTAAAATCCAGACATTCAACTTCATAATTTTTTACGCGAAGAAATACCTAAAATTATATTTTCTTTTACGTTTTTATTAAGAGTATTGTCACAGCCCGGCCACTGCATACAAATGTCGCGTTGTTTACTACTACTACTACTACATAAAGACTGGCGTTTGTGCAGAACCTGAATGAGCGTGTGTGCGTGTGTTGTGACATACAAACTGTTCCAAATTCGTCTCAGAGGGGAGGTGAGGTCGACACGAGAGAGCGACAGGGAATGGTCATACTGTACATACTACTTATTATTCATACTGTTGTATTGTTCAGTAGTATGTCCAAACATATCTGTCGAGTATATTTATTTGTGTGCATATCAATGAGAACGAAATGGCGAGTAGTCTCATTTCAACACAATAATATTTGTGTAGTGTTCACAAAGAAAGGAGAATATTTCAGGCATCCTTATCAAAACGCCAACAATCATAACGCCCTACTATTCTTAAAGTGACGTCACGCAAAATATTTATAACAGTAAAATAAATCAGTGTCTCAACTTAATACTAATTGTGAATGCGATGCATTTACATTGTAGCATGGCGTGGATACAGGAACAAGTGAATGAATAGAACTAGAGTTACTGACATAGTTCTTAGAAACAGCAAGCAGAATCGGCTATAAAGTTCGCAGAATCGATGGCCGTAGAAGCAGAAACGTTTTGGGAAGACCTGGATTTGGCTGGGTTCCCAATAGGTGAAGATTAGCCGATGATCTGTTTATCTAAATTATCATAATGCGAATATTATTTAACGAACGAGCCGCCCAGGCTTCCCCCGTATGGGATTTTTCCCGTTTTTGCAACATTTTTCACTGGTGCTCCGCTCCTATTGGTCGTATTGTGATGTTATATATATAAGCCTATCTCAATGCCTCAATAAATGGGCTATACAATAATAAAATATTTTTTAATTCGAACCAGTATATTCTGATATTAGCCGGTTCCGGCAAACAAAGTCTTCAGGTTTATAATAACAACGCATACGTCATCAACAAGATCCTGCCGGCCTTCTTGGATATCCACTCCGTCCGGTGAAGACACGTCGGGGACGAAGGTTTTGCTTGACCGACACTCTGGAGATTTGGTACCCGTGGTGTCGTTACTCATCACAGCTCACCTCAAGTCTCCCTGCGGTGACTGCGAGGAGAAGATTATTATAGTTATTATAGGAGATAGTTATGATTGTGTCTATAATTGGTACAAGATAACAAAATAATGACTTACTGCTTGTACTTCGTAATGAAATCCCGTTTACGTAACATGTTACAATTACTACTTGTAACAAATTGGGGGTTCGGTCTATGTTTCTTTATAATTGAGATGCTGTTTCATACGTACCTTTACCTTTGTCCGAAATGGGCCACCCGCTCAGAGGGAGCCACCCGTTGGGCTAGGGGTGGCAACCTGTTGCTTGTTGGCGTAGCCCCAAAATTCGGACGTGAACTTGGGGGTGTACACACTGAGTGGAATATCGACTGGTAATTTAACGTGTTCTTAATATCATCATCATCAGGTCCATTTTAGTCTCCACTACAGGAGCAAGACCCTCTCTCGTCCGTCCTAGACGGATGGAGGTTTTGGCCTACACTCCATACGCTGGCCAAACGGATTGGGGAGGCCTGATCGATATTTGATAATGTATTCCCTTAGTCGCCTTGTACGACATCCACGGAGTGATTCTATTCTAGTCTGCCGGAAACCACACGGCCAAACGTTCTTTAATATACTGTAACTCAAATAGTTTTCTCCCGGTGTTGTTGCTAGTGTAAACTAAAAGTTAACGTCAACATTGAAGAGTTTGAAAGGTCAATGTGATCGTTGTTAATCGACTTCATTTCACAAGTGGTCCTCTGTTTGACTCGTTTGTAAGTGTGTTCGCGAGTTTCATTCATTGCCCATAAAAAAGTTAGACGTAAGATATTAAAATGCAATATCGCAGATCGTTCTATTTATACAATATTAAATAATAAATTCCCGGACAATTTACACACTGTCATAGGTTGTACTAATTTTATAGGTTGTATTAATTTTAGCCGTGTGGTTTCCGGCAGACTAGAATAGAATCACTCCGTCTCTTTCCGTGGAAGTCGTACAAGGCGACTAAGGGAAATACATTATAAAACGTCGATCAGGCCTCCCCAACCCGTCTGGCCAGCGTGGGGAGTGTAGGCCAAATCCTCCTTCTGTCTGGGACGGACGAGAGAGAGTCGTGCTCCTGTAGTGGAGACTAAAATGGACCTGATGATGATGATGATGTACTAATTTTGGGAATCGTAATAGTCCAGGGTAATCGGCTTAAGCTTCATTCCGACCCGGGGCCATACCGCCAAAGCTGAAGCCGATTACCATCGGATTAAAAAATTAAACTACTGCTTAGATTGTTGCCAATTATATTAAGCACAGCTGTTAGAAACCCTACAGCTCTATCTACTAAACTGAAGATATTTGTCAATAACTTTAAGCTAAGTCCATTTTATGGAATTAAAAATTGGAGTGGATTCACCTTCGGCGGTAGGGCCCCGGATCGGAATGAAGCTGAAGCCGATTATCCTGCACTATTATGATTCCAGAACTTTATTCCGACCAGGCGCCCTACCGGCTAGACTGAAGCGGAAGCCGATTCCTACCGATTTTTTGGGGTGTAAGTGGTTCATCAACATCTTTGAAGCAAAGCCAACTTCACCTGCACGCGGTGCACACTGCTGACTGACAAACGAAGCTCTGGCGAAAAGAGAGGTAGGGACCGTAATTGTAATCTACCCGACTGGGGAATGTACCTCCATCTCACAGAATACCGCAGCCAAATAACAGTCCTTTGAGAATTGTTGTGTTCCTGCGAGTGAGTGGTCACCAGATAGGAAGAAGATGCTGCATTAGCAGCGGGGGTGGCGACGCGCAAGCGATACTTTATGTTGCGAGCGTTAATATGGCTACGGTAACCGCTTCACATCAGGCGGGCCGTATGCTTGTCAGCCACACGAGGTAGTATAAAAAAAAAAAATTGCGAAAATCAAACTTTATATCAGATTTATGGTACTAGTGTTTGATTTAACTGGTAGAAACCCTGGATCTCTACAGATTAAGCCGAAGATGTTTGTTAATAACTAACACGTAAGACCTAATTTTCAAATCAAAATATTCGATGGCAACCGGCTTCAGCTTCGGCGGTAGGATACGTGACGTTAGATAGATCACGTGACATTTGTCAATTCTCATACTAAAATGTTCGATTTTGACAAATGTCACGTGATCTATCTAACGTTCGTTACGCTACGAATTACACTTGGCTAGGGGGCTGGTCGAAATAAAGTTCTTCTGAAAGTGGAAACTGGTAGAACTCCTGCATATAAGTACGTACTGTTGTTCCGATCTCTCAGTGTGTTCCAGCCAGTGACGGCAACGCATGTCTGTTCAAGTGGCTCTTTACACGAATTTATTAGACAGATGGATACATTAAAAGCAAGTAATGAGTTCAAACAGTGTGGGCGAAGTTTGGTAAACGAGCCCCGTACGCCTGGCCAGGTTTCATATAGCTTCTTTATCATATATCGATGCCTCCAAAGAACACTACGCCAACTAAAATTTCGATGGTTTTCTTTTTTTATCTAAATCGATTCATTACTTCAGTAACATTATCCTACCTGAATTTTATTTATAAAAGACACACAGACACAACAAAATCGACAAATACAAACCGCAAAGTAAATGTATAACTCAAATTAGCAGTGTGTATCTGGATGTGTATGTTTTGAGTTGGCGTAGTGTTCATTGGACGTATCGATATGCAGTACGTAAAATTGTGATTGTTTATATTTTTTATTATCGGAAGTGGAGGGAACGGAACGCTTTCATACGCCGAAAATCACTCTTGGAAATGAATAGGCTCCAAAACAACCAAAAAAAATTGAGATCGTTCATGTCCTTGAAGAATGATCATCAAATACATTTTCCATTGAAATCAATGGAAAATGTATTTGATTCCATTGAAATCAATGGAAAATGTATTTGATGACGAACGACGAATCTACTCGCTCCACACAATTCTCGATTTCGGCCCCGAGGGCTAGATTCCGGCCAGGAAAGGGGGGCAAACGAGCATTCATCATCATCAGCATGTATCTACATACATAAATGTAGAGTAATGTTTGGAGTCGGTTTTTTTTTTTATGAGATAGGGGCCAACTTCAGCTGCACCCTAGCTGAAGTTGACCCCGACCTCTGGCGTTAGCTCTAAAGATCGTGCTGAGCCACTTACATCCCAACCTTATCACATATAGAAAGAAAGAAAGGCAACGGATCGGCGAACCCTTGGTATTCCTGATCTCTATGGGCGGTGGTGATTACTTTCCATCAGGTGTCCCACATGTTCGTTTGTCCCCCTCACATGTAAAAAAATGCTAAATGATCAATTAATGTAGCCGTTGATTAGAGGTATCAAAATACTATATTACAGGAATATATAGTGTGGTAATTTTATACAAGACGACGTCAGCTTCCCTCTGAGACAAATCTGGAACAGTTTGTATGGCGCCGCGCGCACACACGCTCATTCACGCTCTGCACCGACGTCATTGTTTATGTAGTTGTAATCGACGCACCTTTTGTATGGAGTGGCCGAGGTGGGGTATCAGTTATCTGGTACCCATAGTAAAAGCTTTGCTTGGTTTGGGTCTAGATGGCAATGTGTAATTTGTCCAGGAATACATTGCAGGTTGAATAATTCGGATAAATAAAAAAAAAAAAAATTCAGAAAATGTAGGTAATTCTAAGTAGTAATAAATGTCAGTTTACACCTCACAACACGACGTTTAGTCGTATGTTCTACTACCACAACCCGAAATATACTGAAATAGTTATAGTAAGTCCTCAACATCTGGAACTTGAAGTGAAAACTGAAGTAATTAGTACAAGTGTGTGAACTAAGGCAGCAATATGTAAATTATGGTAATTGAGAATAAATAGTCGTGACGTCACCACTGTGCGTAACGTCATTACTCGTGTTTGCAAATCCGTTTCAACTTTCCTTCGGTACAAATTGTACATTACCCGGAGATCTGACGCAAATAATCGTCATACGCTTACAAATATTTGTTCCGCGGAATAGAAACTGACGTATGTTCGTAACGTCGTTCGTTTATAGGTTTTACTCGTATATATTTCTGTGGCAGTCAGGGACGCCAGTCGCTAAGATAATTGTGTTTGGAAATTGGGGAAGGCATTTGTTAATGGAGACATTAAAACTTACTGTTGGTAAAATTATTGCTATTTATTAAATTAAAATCATATTTAGTTATATAAATACCTACATATCCCTTGCTTAAGAAGGAGGTTATGCTAATCATCCCTATGTCAACATAGATAAGGTAGATTATTTTTTTAATTTAATAAATTACCTACATTATGTCTAAACGTAATATATACAACTAAAAAGCTATTGATTTACGCACATAAGTTTTAAGATGATGCTTTCAAATTTATATGACAAGAAGTCTCTTTAAAACTTATGTAAATAGATTGATGAATCATACAATTCTAGATAAGATAAGATAAGATATTTATTTGCTAGAATACGTTTTTTTACAGATATTACATAAGATTGGTGAGTTCCTGTATTCAACCTGCATGCAGATGTACAAATGTTATAATGTCACAATGTTCTATATTTAGTAGTTTTGAAATTTGTGGAAACCTACGTTTTTTGGCAAATTTTATTTTAAGACGGACAGAGTATAAAGTTATCAATTTTTGTTCAAATTGTTCGTTCGTTGTGTATTTAGCGATTTTTTTTTTCCACTCTGTGACGCTACTTTTGTAGTGAATTTAATCCGGTTCTGATATCGCATGAACGATGCATGCTGACTGATACTGATGCATTGTTTCGTGATTACAGTTGGTACCATGCCGAAAAACTGTGCCACTTTTTTATATGTATATGAGAGGCGGGCAAACGTGCATGTAGCTCAATAAATAATAAATAAATATTTCTGGACAATAGGCTAGACGACAATTTTTTCTTTCGATTTGTTATGTAAGGTCGTCACAATAATATAACTATAGGTGAAAGAATTACTTCGATAGCATAAAAACTTCTCGAGATATGATAACTTGAAAATCACAATTTTGGACTTTCCCGAAAACACTCCATACAAAAGGCTACTGAATTATGACGTCACACTTATGTATTTTGTATACGTTAAAACAGAAATTTGTACGACAGCTATGTGAAATACTGCGTTTATGTAGCTAGTGCCATAACAAAAGTTATAGGTAGTATTTTTGATTGTTTTTCGAAAGTTAATATATTTTTAAAAAAATTTCATTCTTTTATATTGGACTTTCCCACTACACTTTGATCGATCATAGAACAAGTCGGACATAAGTTATTAAAATTTCAAGATCGCAGATCGTTCTAGTTTTGTATATTTTATGAAACTGATAAGTATTTTTTATAATTTTTTATCATTGTCGTCTAGCCTATTTACACAGTGCCGTCTTGTCCCAAATTAAGCGCAAGCTTGTGTTTTGGGTACTAGACAACTCATAAATGTACTTAAATATATTGTTTTTTGTAAATACATACTTATAATATATAGAAAATACCCAGACCAACACATGTTCATGCACACAAATGTTTGACTTGTGCGGGGATCGAACCCGCGAACTCGGAGTCAAAGTGGCATTGCCAACCATTCGACCACCTAGGTCGTCAATGATGGATAACAATCACTACCGCCCATAGAGATCAACAATACCCAGGGGTCGCCGATACGTTGTCACCCTATACTCCTTCCTTTCTTTCTGGTGAGCACACTCACCCGCAGGTACTCAACAACCCTGAAGGGAAATGTTATTTCGCTGCGGTATTCTGTGAGACGAAGGTACTTCTCCAGTCGGGCAGCTTATAAAACTATTCAAGAAATATCAATAAAATTGAGGTGGAAGTGGTTTATCAATCTTTGAACCAAAGTCAACTTCACCTGCACATGGTGCACCCTGCTGACTGACAAACGAAGCTCTGGCGAAAAGAGAGGTAGGGAGCGTAATTGTAAGCTACCCGTCTGGGGAATGTACCTCCACCTCACAGAATACCGCAGCCAAATAACAATTCCCTTGAGGGTTTTTGTGTTCCTGCGAGTGAGTGAGGTCACCAGAAAAGAAGAAGATGCTGCGTTGGCGGCGGGGGTGGCGGCGCGCATGTGATATATTATGTTGCGAGCGTTATACGGTTACGGTAACCGCTTCACATCAGGCGGGCCGTATGCTCGTCTGCCACCCGACGTAGTATAAAAAAAAAAAAGTCAATACTTATTGAGTAGTAAAATAGTACGCTGGCTCAACGACGTGAATTGAGCCTCCTCGACGAGAGAGTGCACAGTTACGACTACACTGTCGACTACGAGGCCCTGGCAAAAGAGTGGTAAAGAACAGCGTATTTGTAAATTGTCGGGGAAGTACCTCCACCACGCAGAATACCGCAGCCCAATCACAATTCCCAAGAGTGTTCCAGCGAGTAAATGAGGTCACCAGAAAGAAAGGAAGGAGTGGCTGCGTTGGTAGCGGAAGTCGTGACACGCGAGTTTCGCCAGGCGACGGCTTACAGCTCCTGGAGGTCTACTTCCACAGCCCAGCTTCCACAGCATCTCGCCATCGATATTTAGGTCACATAAATATTAATCCTTAATATTTTATTTTGAATATTGTGTTTGAGCGTTTAATAGCTTATAGGCTTTCAAACTTCATCGGCGTATACAATCACCTTAATGTTGACCCAGATATAAAAAAAATACTTAATTTTAATTCAAACTTTTGTAATGATTATTACCATCAGGCAGGTCGTATGCTTATCTGTCACCCTAGTAGTACAACGAGATAATTAAATTAAAAAGAAACCCCGACCTCAGTCAACTCCAGTCTACGTTATTAGACTGTCTGTCTAGTCAACTCCATTTATTAGATTTCCCATGTTGAGTGAGTTGTGAATAAAAATATATTTAATTTGACTTTTTGTTGTGGCGGCCATCTTGGATTTGAAATTTATTACAGTGTATAGTGTTCTATTAGTTTAGCCCTTTCATTTGATTGATTTGGGAAAAATATTAATTTTGTGGCGGCTGCCATATTGGACCGATTTTCATCAGAACACTCCCGACTAATTCACCTTTCAAGTAAAAAAAAACAAAATCTGTTCTTCTGTTTGGAAGCTACAATGTCGCATAAAGACACACACACAAACTCACACAGATACGTCAAACTTGTAACACCCCGTCGATTTTGCGACAGGATAAACGAATGACGAAAGCTGCATAACCATCAATCAATACCGTTTTGCTATTGGTATAAGAAAAACTATGGTTTCATGTTCTACTACGGATCCCTAGAAACGACAGCGTCATACCGTTTGGACTTATAACAACAATGACATTGGACTGCGACTATTACTCATGAAGTTATCTTTGAAATGCGTAACTGACACCATATTTACTAATGGAAAGCAATATACTTAATTACACTCTAATAATACTAATAGTGGAGCCATTATTTTAACAGTTCCCATGAATATTAGTTACTGACAGGAATTCGGGGTGCAAGTGGTTCATCAACATCTTTGAGCCAAAGCCGACTTCACCTGCACGCGGTGCACCCTGCTGACTGACAAAAGAAGCTCTGGCGAAAAATCAAGTATTTTCAGTCAATTCACAATTCAATCTCGATTCGGTCAACTTTTGTTCTGAGATCGTAAAATTATTACGATAATTGATCATCGGAATCCCCTGTTGGGTTAGGTTAGGTTAGGTTAACCTTGATTATGCTAGAAAACATTGTTCTAGCATAATTACCATCATCATCATCATCAGGTCATTTTAGTCTCCACTACAGGAGCACGACCCTCTCTCGTCCGTCCCAGACAGAAGGAGGATTTGGCCTACACTCCCCACGCTGGCCAGACGGATTGGGGAGGTCTGATCGTTGTTTTATAATGTATTTCCTTTAGTCGCCTTGTACGACATCCACGGGAAGAGACGGAGTGATTCTCTTCTAGTCTGCCGGAAACCACACGGCCATATTTCTAGCATAATGCAATCCTCCAATTTCATCGGCCTTCGGTCCATCTCTAGAGCGGCACCTTGCTTGTTTTGGACTTTCTTCCACATCTGCCATCGCCGCCGACTCGGCTGATATGGCTCCCCAGTGCCACTTCAGATTTTGAGAGCTATGTCGAAAAGTTTGATTCTCTGTGGCATTTCCTACGGATTCGAAATAATTTGTTAATAATTTCTGAAATGGATTTTTGTATAATTCTTAGTAATTTTGTATAATCAGAAATTTTTGACATAATTTTTAATAATGGCAGAATTGGTACATTATGATACTAATATCATTATGTACCAATTCTGCCATTATGTCAGAAAATTCGATCACAGACGCTTAGAAGGCTGTTACTATATCAGAAAATGACTCTGAGCACTATGCCGTCATTTCTGAGCGGTACAGGTGAATACATGAGTAAATGGAATTTCCCAGGTACAAGTGAGGAGTTACGATTAATTATTAATGTACGGCTTTTTTATAGTTTATAGATGATTAAAAATAAATGTCAAAAAACCTAGTGCCGTACTAAAGCGGCCGTGCAGGAAGTCAGTGCAAATTTTTGGCGAAACTATAAGGGTTCCTTGTTTACTACGGAACCCTAACTAGGACTAAACACTCTGTAATAGTTTCACATTGCGGGCCGTATTCTTGTATGCCACCCGACGTAGTATAAAAAAAACGAGTGAGCAGCCCACACGACTGAAGTAAATCGTCTTTAGCTGTACTAATTTATAGAACTCTCAACTTCTGTTCGTCTCGCCCGATCACACTTTTCGTAACGCTCTCGTCACGCATTCACCAGCCTACTCCCCCCGGTCAAGCGTGCGTATAGAAATTTTACTTCTAAATATAGTGTTTGGTTTAGAATATCACAACAAAGTATCCCATATGATAATGTTAGATCCATATTTAATATGATCTTAAATTGTAATGCACTTCACGAGATAGGTCACCTGAGCAACAAAAATATTTGATATGTAAAGGATAGTTGGAGGGCAATACAATATGATATCGAACTATATATGTACCTTCAAAAATCTGTCATACAGTGGCACCAAGTCGGTGTTTGCCTGCCAGCAAAGATTACCTCAGATTATAGCTCTGTTTGACTATCATGCCGCTAAACTGAGACTCATGAACGTCACAAGCCTGACGAATATATTCTACTTTCGACCTTCGTCCTTTGTATTTGAGTATACAATCGGATATCGGGTTCACTTCCGTGGTACACAGTCTAGTCTACATAAACACGATTTGATTGCAATTCATTGACTGAGGAGTTATATATTATATTAGTAGTATATTGATGATGCAAGCAATATGGGAAGTAGGCGATTTAGTAACTAAACCAAATACCAGTGCACGTCGATTTTTAAGTCCTGATGTCTCTGCTAGTCCCCGGGAGATAGATCTTATTTGAAATGAATATTTTGAGTATACACACCAATGGCGCATTTTCCTTAAGGCCAACTAGGCTCGGGTCTAGGGCGGCCAAATGTTAAGGGCGGCCGGAGTAGGGTACTCAGGAAGGGTAATTC
The DNA here is from genome assembly GCA_937001555.2 of Hypsopygia costalis. NCBI lineage: Eukaryota > Metazoa > Arthropoda > Insecta > Lepidoptera > Pyralidae > Hypsopygia > Hypsopygia costalis. The sequence continues at coordinate 17,141,474 of OW443342.2, forward strand.
TTACAAATTACGGTCTGCCATAGCAGTTTTAGCCGTGTGGTTTCCGGCAGACTAGAGTAGAATCACTCCGTCTTTTCCCATGTATATCGTACAAGGCGACTAAGGGAAATACATTATAAAACATCGATCAGGCCTCCCCAACCCGTCTGCCCAGCGTGGGGAGTGTAGGCCAAATCCTCCTTCCATCTAGGACGGACAAGAGAGTGTCGTGCTCCTGTAGTGGAGACTAAAATGACCTGATTGATGATAGCAGTGTTGCGGAGAAGAATTATATAAATTGGTATAAAGCTTCTAAATAAGAACCAAGATACGGCCTAAGGTGGCCACGATACGACCTACGGCGTCGAAGACACGGACTAGGGCGGCCAAGACTACAAATCCGCCTCTGATACCCAGCCCCACCATACGTATACATCCTGTCAATCGTTACATTAACACATCAAAAGCCTGCCAAGGATTTCCCAGGAGACTACAGTATGAGGTTGTTTAAGAAATGCGTAAAGTTTTTTTAACAGGGTTGGCAATACGTGAGGCTGCCCTGGGGCCCTAGCCGATTACTATCGGATTTTTTGATTGCGAAAATCTAACTTCATATTCAATTTGTGCTATTTATAATAAACTGAGCAGGTAGGGACGGAGACACTATCGATTAAACTCAAGATGTTTATCGCAAAAATAAACAAAAGTCTTTTTTTACTATAAACCGTGATACTTTAATATAATACCCGTGGTTATCTCTGCGAAAAATAACACCTAAATAAATCAAATCAAAATATCTTTATTCCTTGGACTTTATAAAGCATTTAGAAACGTCATACAAATTAAATATAAGAACAAGTATCTAAATCAGTACTACTCTAAATCCGCAGAGCTTCATCACACGATTCACTTTCATCACACTATCTTGAATGTGAAAGTGAATTTAAGTGCCAGTTCCGGCGACGGGGCTTCTTGAGAAGAACTGGCAAGAAACTCAAGGCCGACTCTTTTAACTGCCAATACCGTTACATTAAATACAAATACAATCATTATCATTCATAACATAACAAGAGCAATTCATTTCCAAATACTTTTATCATTTATGTAATCTGAGATACAATAGTAAGCCTTTTGACATAGGCTTGTTTTGATATATTTCTTAAAAACCCATGGATAATTTAAACGCGTCGTTTGGAAGTAAATTAACTATCTAAAATTTAAATATATATTATAATCTTCAAATGAAGGGGGATGACTAATGAAATGACTTAATGAGAAATTTATTTGTAGATTAATATTTAATATTCCACAAGCAGCACTGGCCAAAATATTGAGAGGTGCTATCTGTGGAATAACTTACGTGCTGTTTTAATGATTCCGACAATTTCGTAGATATATTGGTCGTCGGAGCGTTCTCTACCGTATCTATCGCGGGGAATGTTCTGCACAGCGCTATCTAGTCCAAAATAAAGCGCAAATCTATGGGCACTAGACCACTGATAAATATACTTAAATAGTTTTTTCTTGTAAATAATTATGTACACACTTAGAATACTTACATAGAAAACACCCAGGCTAAGACAAACAGACATGTTCATGCACACAAATGTTTGTCTTGTGCGAGCATCGAACCCGCGATCTCGGAGTCAAAGTAGCCATTGAATGGCCATATAATGGAATGGATGAACTAGCCATTCGACCACCGGGCTCTCTTTCGGGATCATTGTTTCTCTTCTAAAGGTTGTCTGGAAGAGATTGCTTTTAGCTATAAGACCGCCTTTTGTACTTAAAATTTTTGCAATATTCTTGTATGTATCTTTATCATATTGGTGCAATAAAGTGTATTCTATTCTATCCTAAAATAAACAATGTTGTAAGTAAAAACATCGGCCGATAGAGTGGAAGAGAGATGCGTCACAGGCCGAACGCATCGTGCCTCTCTATCGCTTGTTCCGCGCATTCGCTTGCACGCTCGGCTCAGGCGGAACGTGACAATCAGTCATGCTTTTTCGTGCGTGCAGCCGGCGTTCATTGATTTATAAGACGTTATCATGTCAAAAGTCGGAAGATCAACCCTCAAGGGAATTATTATTTGGCTGCGGTATTCTGTGAGGTGGCGGTAAATTCCCCAGTCGGGTAGCTTACCATTACGCTCCCTACCTCTCTTTTCGCCATAGTTTCGTTTGTCAGTCAGCAGGGTGCACCGCGTGCACGTGAAGTTGGCTTTGATTCAATGATGTTGATAAACCACTTACACCCCAAAACTACTACTAGGACCACTGCCACATAAAATTAAAAGTAATAGTATGTAAATCGTGGTACATCCCTAACCATATGAAATAATGACTTAATGACCAATGAAATAATGACTTTTTTGTAACAGCCTGCAGGCAATCAGCCAAAAAGAAGAATTCATTGAAACCCCATATTACTAGCTCACCGAATAGTATGTTTCTTACCCCATGTAGTGAAGATGAAGTATATAAGATAATAATGAGCCTCAATAACACAAAATCTGTGGGATTTGATTATATTTCAACTCATGTAATTAAGTCATGTGCCCAATTTTTAGTACCAATATTAACGTATTTAATAAACCTATCATTTGCTACAGGCAAATTTCCTACAAGATTAAAGCATTCTATTGTAAAGCCACTGCACAAGAAAAACGACACACAAGACTTAAACAACTACAGGCCAATCACATTACTATCTATACTATCAAAAATTTTTGAAAAAGCTCTTCACAGTAGACTAACTTCATTCTTAAATAAACACGATGTCATATCCGCAGAACAAAATGGGTTTCAAAGAAATAAATCAACCACACTTGCGGCATTTTCACTTATTGAAAGTATTACACGCAATATTAACATGAAGACACGAGTGACTGGTATATTTTTTGATATGAGCAAAGCGTTCGATCTAGTAAATCATACTATATTATTAAATAAATGTGAGGATTATGGTATTAGAGGACTAACACTTGACTGGCTAAAGAGCTACTTATCGGATAGAAAGCAATGTGTGGAAATAGAAAGATTAAATAAAAATAGAGAAATAACAAAATACAGATCCCGTTATCAATATAATCGATCTGGGGTGCCACAGGGAAGTATTTTGGGGCCCCTGCTGTTTTTATTATACATAAATGCCCTGCCTCGTGTCATAAAACATCAAACGATACTATTTGCTGATGACATATCTGTTATTATACCAGATGACAAAATAACAAATTATGAAGAGACAATAAATTTGACTATAAATTCAATATGTGACTGGCTAGATCAAAATGGCTTAAACGCAAATTTGTCAAAGACCTGCTTTATTCAATTTGCTAACTATCAGACAAAGCGTTCTAAACTGAGCATTCTCTGTCACGGACAAAACATACAAGAAAGAAATAATACAAAATTTCTAGGAGTTACACTCGACAGCCATTGCAACTGGAAAATGCATATTGAAAACACCTGCGCAAAATTAGAGAAATTTATCTATGCACTAAAACGACTGAAATATGCTGCAGGAGAAAAAACATCGATTATGGCATATCATGGTTATGTCGTTTCTGTTCTCAGATATGGCTTGATTCTTTGGGGAAATTCTACGCATATCAATAGAGCATTTTTAACTCAAAAGAAATGCATTAGAGCTATTGCTGGTGCTAGTCCATTACAATCATGTAAGCCATTATTTAAGAAATATAAACTACTAACTGTAACTGGATTATACATTCTCGAATGTGGCAATTTTGTTAAAACACATCCAGAATTTTTTGAACTAAAAACCATTAATCCAAAATTAAGACCAAGAGACCCAACGCGATTGCTACTACCAACATGCAAAAATACAATATTTGACAAGAATTGTTATAATATGATGATTAAAATATTTAATAAATTACCTGTAGATATTAAAACACTAGACAATAAGCGTTTTAAAACAAAATTGACTAAATGGTTATTAGAGAAATGTTTTTATGATATTAAAGAATTTTTGTAACGACAATTAATAACAAAATTGACATACTTAATTAATTTTTAATTTATGGACATAATAATTTTTTATTTTTAGTATTTGAATTTATTGTTGACGTAACTATTTGTGATTATTATTTTCGTTATATTATATAGCATCATAGTCTGTACATTAAATAATATGTGATCCTGATCAATTAGCAATCATTAAATATTTTGTAAGAATTAAGCTTTTGCATGCCTTTTTAAAAACGGCGGAACATGCTGAACTAATTACAAAATTGACTAACATATTGTACCATGTGTCCTAGCAAATAAACGACATTTCATTTCATTTCATTTCATTTCATACGCTTGATTAAATCAAAAACAATCGTTCAGCCGGCATTACATCAATAACATCCTTATTACGTTACGTCACAGTGGTTTTCGCGTGTAACGAGGCGCACTTTGTTGGCAGGTGCGAGAATTTGACGTCATCGCTTTATCAGGTATTGGGAGCAGCGGCTGTCGAAATATGAGGTTTACGGGAACACGTGAACGGTTATGAACGTTCCGTAAACATGATTATGATGTATTATGATATTATTATTATAAAAAAATTGGTTGTCTGTAAAATCGGTTTACGGACGATTATTTTACGTGATTCCGTCGTAAGAAAACATCGGCCGATGGAGGAGTAGAGAGATAGATGCGTCACAAGCCGAACGCTTGGGCCGATTGTGCCTCTCTATCGTTTGTCCTGTGCCCTCGCTTGCACGCTCGGTTCAGGCGGAACGTGACAATGGCTCATGATTTTTCGTGTGTGCAGTGTGTGCGTTCATCGATTTATAAAGACGTTATCTATCACGTCGAAAACGGTGTGCAAACGTACGAAATAATGTATAATATGCAGCAATGGTTTTTTAAAAAGATTCGATTTTACTTACACAGTAGAAGTATGCCAAATTTCATCCAGATCCGTTTAACTGTTTACCCGTAAAATAGTAACAAACATCCATACATTTTATACTTACCATGGTTAACAAGTGCTGGTTACGACAGATCTAACTCTCTGATTATTTATAACTAGCGGCCCGTCCCGGCTTCGCACGGGTGGACAATTTAGTAAAAAAAAAATATAGCCTATGTTACTCAGAGATAATGTAGCATTCTAATGATGAAAGGGTTATCGAATTCCGTCCAGTAGTTTTTGAGTTAATTCATAACAAACATACAAAAATACAATGTTTCCTCTTTATAATATTATAGCAGCCCGTCCCGGCTTCGCACTTATTCATACTAATGAATAAGCGACTCTATTTCAAATTGAATAGAGTCGCTTATTCATTGGTATGAATAAGCAATATTCAATTATTGAATCGCAATAAAAGATGGTGGTAAGGGGGCTGGTGGCAATATTGGATCTCCCTCTAAAATATAGCTTATAAAGTTTTTCACTTTTGTTAACACATAGAAGAAAAAAAATACAATTTATCCTCGGTATCAACCTATAATCTTCCCACTGTTGGGATGCGTGGGAGACCCATAAATCGAAGGGTGTTTAGAGCATACCGTACCACGCTGCTCAACTGCGGGTTGCCAGAGGCCAGTGTTTTCAAGCCGCCCTAGGGCCACTGACTTGGCTTCACGACTGTCACCTAACGACAACAGCCGAGACCGACGGCTTAACGTGCCCTCCGAAGCACGGAGAAGCTCGAGATGTCTAAACCCATCCATGGACAGGCTACGGTCGACATTGCTTAACTTTCGTGATCGATTAGATTTATCCTCACCCTAGCAAAATTATTCTTTGACAGCCCTACTTATAACGGGTAACCTTCACACGAATCAATATGACTTTATAAAGTACATGCATATTAATAGTGTTTGAAATGTACCAAAACTGCTGCGACATTTTTGAAGTGAAAACTTCTTTAGCGACGTTGTGCACTTTTTGGGATGTTAAACTCACGACAGGACATGTGGCCTGCCGCCTTACCACCATCTCTTATTGCGATTCAATAATTGAATAGATTGCTTATTCATACCAATGAATAAGCGACTCTATTTCAAATGGTATAGAGTCGCTTATTCATTGGTATGAATAAGCAATCTATTTCAAATGGTAGAGATGGTGGTAAGGGGGTTGATCGAAAATTCGTAAGACGGAGGGAGAGACCGCCGGCGCGGCGTAAGAAAGGAAGTATATCCCACTCTCTTTCTACCTCATTGTCATGTTTGTGTACAATGGCCCAATAAATGAATATTGTATTTTACCACATAAATGATAGTACTTTTATACTGATAAGTAAAGCAATTCGTACGAAATTATTCCCTTACCATTCCAAAATATTAAAAAAATGCACAACGTTAATATTCACAGTAAGTTTTCACTACATCCGGCACTCCCAGAGTGCAACCCGTTTTTTTATGATGCTTTTTGAAACCGTTCGAGATTAGTAAATAGATTTCTTCCCAGTAATCCGTGCCAACATTCTGCCGCTGACATACAGCATCTGCTCATAATTGAAATATTTGGTAAACAATGTCAAGTTCAAGATGGTTGAAAATCCTATTCATACTGTAACCAAAATTTTAATGAGAGCATTTTAGAACTGAATGGTTGCGATGTTGGTGTCATTGTGTTTTGGACTAACATGAAGGTTGAACTAGTCAAATAGTACCTAATCTTTGATTACTTGTACTTGGTTCTGCTGAATGACCGTCAGAGTCGTAAAATACTTAATTATTTATTTAAATATTTGATTTCGGCCATCTTGGCAAAATATTATAAATATTAAAAAAATGGAAAAACTCGCCTCGCCCGCCTACTTAGGTGATATCTCTACCCACCCATGACCTTTCGAACACGACCTTTCATCTGTAACGATGGACTGATAGGCCTTGTTTAGTAGTGTAATACTTAATCGGTAGATGGCGCCACACTGCGACTTCACAGCAATAAAATATAAAATGCAAAAATTCGCCAACATCATAAACCTTCCTGGTAGCTCAGTTGGAAGAGCACTCGACCAGTCATCGAGAGATCGTGGGTTCAAATCTCACAAAGGCAAGGGAGGTGAATTTTTCCATTTTTAAAATATTCGTAAAATACTTACTTAAAAGATTGTTTGTAAGTATGTATTGATGACACTCTGGAGACCTGTCCTACTGTTGAAAAGGAAGCTAGTTAATTGATTCAGGTGTTATTTTGCGGAAGTCAAATTTACAGGCAATTTAATCTACACTATTTTGCGTTTTGTTCATGCAAACTTCTGGCGGCCGGCACCCACCCACTACCGTAAGTAGTTGCATGCGACTGCCGTGACTGCTTTGGTCGTCTCTGCTCCAGCTGCTGTGGTCGTCTCAGCAAATGTTTAACATCTGAAACAGAAGAAACATGCGACTGTAGCCGCGACGACTGCCGTAGTCGTCTCTGCGACACGTGTTTCGTCTCTGCGCGAGGCATCAAAGTCAAAGTCAAAGTCAAAGTCAAAATTCTTTATTCTGTGGGCCCTCGCGGGCACTTAGACACGTCTTTTACAATTAGGTATATTTTTTATCTACCAGCATTTCGGAATGACCATTGACGAGAAGAAATGCCGAAAGAAACTCTGTCAATATAGGTCTTTTTTTTTTAAATAGCCATACAATATTATCATAATACAATAAAAATAATGTCAATGTACAATAAAAAAAATGGTATGTCAACCAAAATAAGAGAGATAATAAAAAATAAAAAAACAAGTAAAATAAAATAGTAAAAAAAAATAAAAATATAAAAAATCATAGTATAGAGTGTATATACATATTGTATAAAGTCTAAATATGTATATCCACAATACTACTTGTAAAGATAAGACGCCTGTGCTTCACATCCTGTGCCGAGAATTTGCCATACATTTTTATCATTAAGGTAATCGTCGGTCCTGTAGTAAGCCTTTTTACATAAGGTGGTCTTAATAAGCTGTTTGAATTTAGTGTCGGGTAAAATCAGGACCGACTCCGGCAACTTATTGTAGTAGCGGATGCAGTTTACGACAAACGAATTATTGACCTTCCCCAGTCTATGTTTTGGAATAACCAATTTGTTTTTGTTCCGCAAGTTGACATTAGTTATATCACATACTTTTGTAAAATTCGAAATATTTTTACGGACGTACATAATATTTACATAAATATATTGAGAAGCGACAGTGAGGATGTTTATCTCCTTAAATAACTCACGGAGTGAATCCCTAGAACCCAAATTGTAAATTGATCTAATGGCTCTCTTTTGTAATACAAAAATTTTATCAATGTCAGCTGCTTTACCCCAAAGCAATATGCCATATGACATAATGCTATGGAAATAACTAAAATAAACGAGCCTAGCAGTTGTCTCGTCCGCTATCTGTCTTATTCTCCTAACCGCATAAGCTGCGGAACTGAGTCTGCGAGCTAGTTTAGTTATATGAGGGCCCCATTGCAACTTTGAATCAATGGTAATACCAAGAAAAACAGTATCATTGTCATAAACTAGGGTGTTATCCTTTATGACTATATCAGCATGGACTTGCCTGACATTGGGTAACGTGAATTTAATACATTTAGTTTTGTGTGAGTTAAGAAGGAGATTATTTGTAGTAAACCAGTTCAAAATTGCAGAGAGAGCATTATTAACATCATCAATTTTGTCTTTATACCTAGCAACTTTAAAAATAAGTGAGGTATCGTCGGCAAACAGTACTACGTTGGCAAATTTTTCTACCAAATCAGGCAAATCATTGATGTATACCAAGAATAAGAGAGGACCCAAAATTGAACCCTGGGGCACGCCCATTTTTACATCAAATGCATTTGATTTTGTGCCATTTACATCCACCGTTTGAGTTCTATTACTAAGGTATGATTCTACCATTTGCAGAGCCTTCTCTTTAATACCATAATGATTTACTCTATTTACTCTCTATTTCAAATGGTATAGAGTCGCTTATTCATTGGTATGAATAAGCAATCTATTTCAAATGGTAGAGATGGTGGTAAGGGGGTTGATCGAAAATTCGTAAGACGGAGGGAGAGACCGCCGGCGCGGCGTAAGAAAGGAAGTATATCCCACTCTCTTTCTACCTCATTGTCATGTTTGTGTACAATGGCCCAATAAATGAATATTGTATTTTACCACATAAATGATAGTACTTTTATACTGATAAGTAAAGCAATTCGTACGAAATTATTCCCTTACCATTCCAAAATATTAAAAAAATGCACAACGTTAATATTCACAGTAAGTTTTCACTACATCCGGCACTCCCAGAGTGCAACCCGTTTTTTTATGATGCTTTTTGAAACCGTTCGAGATTAGTAAATAGATTTCTTCCCAGTAATCCGTGCCAACATTCTGCCGCTGACATACAGCATCTGCTCATAATTGAAATATTTGGTAAACAATGTCAAGTTCAAGATGGTTGAAAATCCTATTCATACTGTAACCAAAATTTTAATGAGAGCATTTTAGAACTGAATGGTTGCGATGTTGGTGTCATTGTGTTTTGGACTAACATGAAGGTTGAACTAGTCAAATAGTACCTAATCTTTGATTACTTGTACTTGGTTCTGCTGAATGACCGTCAGAGTCGTAAAATACTTAATTATTTATTTAAATATTTGATTTCGGCCATCTTGGCAAAATATTATAAATATTAAAAAAATGGAAAAACTCGCCTCGCCCGCCTACTTAGGTGATATTTCTACCCACCCATGACCTTTCGAACACGACCTTTCATCTGTAACGATGGACTGATAGGCCTTGTTTAGTAGTGTAATACTTAATCGGTAGATGGCGCCACACTGCGACTTCACAGCAATAAAATATAAAATGCAAAAATTCGCCAACATCATAAACCTTCCTGGTAGCTCAGTTGGAAGAGCACTCGACCAGTCATCGAGAGATCGTGGGTTCAAATCTCACAAAGGCAAGGGAGGTGAATTTTTCCATTTTTAAAATATTCGTAAAATACTTACTTAAAAGATTGTTTGTAAGTATGTATTGATGACACTCTGGAGACCTGTCCTACTGTTGAAAAGGAAGCTAGTTAATTGATTCAGGTGTTATTTTGCGGAAGTCAAATTTACAGGCAATTTAATCTACACTATTTTGCGTTTTGTTCATGCAAACTTCTGCCGGCCGGCACCCACCCACTACCGTAAGTAGTTGCATGCGACTGCCGTGACTGCTTTGGTCGTCTCTGCTCCAGCTGCTGTGGTCGTCTCAGCAAATGTTTAACATCTGAAACAGAAGAAACATGCGACTGTAGCCGCGACGACTGCCGTAGTCGTCTCTGCGACACGTGTTTCGTCTCTGCGCGAGGCATCAAAGTCAAAGTCAAAGTCAAAGTCAAAATTCTTTATTCTGTGGGCCCTCGCGGGCACTTAGACACGTCTTTTACAATTAGGTATATTTTTTATCTACCAGCATTTCGGAATGACCATTGACGAGAAGAAATGCCGAAAGAAACTCTGTCAATATAGGTCTTTTTTTTTTAAATAGCCATACAATATTATCATAATACAATAAAAATAATGTCAATGTACAATAAAAAAAATGGTATGTCAACCAAAATAAGAGAGATAATAAAAAATAAAAAAACAAGTAAAATAAAATAGTAAAAAAAATAAAAATATAAAAAATCATAGTATAGAGTGTATATACATATTGTATAAAGTCTAAATATGTATATCCACAATACTACTTGTAAAGATAAGACGCCTGTGCTTCACATCCTGTGCCGAGAATTTGCCATACATTTTTATCATTAAGGTAATCGTCGGTCCTGTAGTAAGCCTTTTTACATAAGGTGGTCTTAATAAGCTGTTTGAATTTAGTGTCGGGTAAAATCAGGACCGACTCCGGCAACTTATTGTAGTAGCGGATGCAGTTTACGACAAACGAATTATTGACCTTCCCCAGTCTATGTTTTGGAATAACCAATTTGTTTTTGTTCCGCAAGTTGACATTAGTTATATCACATACTTTTGTAAAATTCGAAATATTTTTACGGACGTACATAATATTTACATAAATATATTGAGAAGCGACAGTGAGGATGTTTATCTCCTTAAATAACTCACGGAGTGAATCCCTAGAACCCAAATTGTAAATTGATCTAATGGCTCTCTTTTGTAATACAAAAATTTTATCAATGTCAGCTGCTTTACCCCAAAGCAATATGCCATATGACATAATGCTATGGAAATAACTAAAATAAACGAGCCTAACAGTTGTCTCGTCCGCTATCTGTCTTATTCTCCTAACCGCATAAGCTGCGGAACTGAGTCTGCGAGCTAGTTTAGTTATATGAGGGCCCCATTGCAACTTTGAATCAATGGTAATACCAAGAAAAACAGTATCATTGTCATAAACTAGGGTGTTATCCTTTATGACTATATCAGCATGGACTTGCCTGACATTGGGTAACGTGAATTTAATACATTTAGTTTTGTGTGAGTTAAGAAGGAGATTATTTGTAGTAAACCAGTTCAAAATTGCAGAGAGAGCATTATTAACATCATCAATTTTGTCTTTATACCTAGCAACTTTAAAAATAAGTGAGGTATCGTCGGCAAACAGTACTACGTTGGCAAATTTTTCTACCAAATCAGGCAAATCATTGATGTATACCAAGAATAAGAGAGGACCCAAAATTGAACCCTGGGGCACGCCCATTTTTACATCAAATGCATTTGATTTTGTGCCATTTACATCCACCGTTTGAGTTCTATTACTAAGGTATGATTCTACCATTTGCAGAGCCTTCTCTTTAATACCATAATGATTTAATTTGAGCAGCAGTGTGTGATGATCAACACAATCAAATGCTTTGGAGAGGTCGCAAAACACACCGATAGCGTCCTGAGACGTCTCCCAAGCCTCAAATATGTATTTCACGAGCGCGATTCCTGCGTCTGTAGTGGACATTCCGGCGGTGAACCCGTATTGCTTCTTATGTAGAATGTGGAACTTATTAAGATGTGCGAGCAGCTGATTTGACATGATCTTTTCAAACACTTTACTCAATACTGGCAGAATAGAGATTGGTCTGTAATTCCCAGGCTCACGATTATCTCCTGATTTAAATAAAGGTATAAGTTTGCCAAGTTTCATTAAGTCTGGGAAAATACCACTCTCTATACTTTCATTAAAAACTATAGCCAGGTGAGCAGCAACAGTATCCAAAATAGGAAGAACAATTTGAGTGGACATTCCCCAGAGATCCTCAGATTTCTTAATATTTAAACTTTTGAATGTTCGAATAATGTCATCTGGGGTAATGTGACAAAATTTAAATGCATGCTCACAGGGCTGTACATTATCCTCAAGTAATCTTATGGATTCTGAGGCTGATGAATTGAGAGAGGCAGTCGTATCAATGGGAACATTGGTAAAAAAGTTTCCAAATGCATTAGCAACATCTTGATTTGAAGTTAATATATTATTATTACATTTCAAAGAGTAGTCGTTTTCTTTAACTTTTATTTTGCCAGTCTCTTTGTTGATCCTCAGGCGATCTGTAGATGTTGGTCGTTAGAACAACTTTGTTCTAACGATCAACATCTACAGGTAGTGGGTGGGTGCCGGCCGGCAGAAGTTTGCATGAACTAATTGGTGGCGCAAGCACGCAAAGTGCTGTAGATCAAATTGCCTGAAAAGGAAGCTACCAGCTGTCGACTATAATAAATAGTAACTATTAATCGATATAAACTCGTATATCGTCGAGAGGAAATCCTCTTCTTTCCATATACGAGGAACATACGAGTATCTGCAATATGTATAGTTCCAGTGTCAAAATGTATAGTGCAAAAACCAGTTGAAAAGAAGTTGAAAAGATAAATAGATACATAGATAGATCTTTCGAAAGAGGAACCATTGGCGTAATAGTGGTCCTTATCCAAATATACCCCATTGTCCGGTGAAGACGAGCGAAACCCTTTCAGGAGCGTTGCAAAGCTGGGGTGCAATGCAAAAATACATACTCGTAAAAAGATAGGAAACAGTGCCTAGTTCCCTATGAGGTGTTCCATAGCGAGCATTTCTACCCGTGATGTAGCGCAAGGGCGGATCCAGCCCGAAGGGTCAGTCAGTCAGGTCGAGTCAGGGGTCGGGGGTCATATAGTAGACAAGCCTTTAGGTATATATCATACAAAAACTTGCTTAATAGCAGATTTAAGAAAGAGTTACATAAATGGCTAAATAAATCGATGTTTTTATACTGTTCAGGACTATTTGGCACATCGCCTGTAAAAATTATGTAATAATTGTAAAAGACTGTAATAATATAAATATAAATTAATTAATTCTAATGACACTAAAGACAATTTGTGTTCTATTGCATGTCAGTAATGCTGAATAAATGTGTGAAACGATCATATTATAATACTATATACCACATTTAATGCAATAAATAAATTCATTCATTCATATTTACTGCAATAAATTATTCATTCATTCGAGACCAGATTGTAATAATCCTATTTTATGCGTTTTACAAGTGTACTATTCGCGAAAATATTCTCAAAATAAATTCTTTACAATATCCATAAAATTCCCGATTTAGTAAAAAAAAATATCTCTGGAATTTGGGGAATAATGCCTGAACGACATGAGGTTTAATACACATGTGGCAGAAGTATGCGAGGGAAAGGCGCAGTAGCCCGTAGAACAAATTACATTCAGAGAGTGGTTCCCACTATAGTGGACCAATGCAATTACAATTAATTGGACTCATTAGTTCATTAAGACCATTCATTTGGGTAAATTTAAGTACTGTTTATTGCCATCTATCCAATTGATACATTTGATAAAACCTTCATTATCAAGTTTTGGGTGTGAATTTCGTGATAGATCATGAGAATGGGAATGACAGAGGTATTTTTAGGGTTCCGAACCTCAAAAGGAAAAACGGAACCCTTATAAGATCACTTTGTTGTCCGTCTGTCTGTCTGTCTGTCTGTCTGTCTGTCTGTCTGTCTGTCTGTCTGTCTGTCAAGAATTTCTATGTCGAGAATGCGTGGAGGTATCAAGCTGAAATTTGAACTGTATACTCAGGTCTACGGTCCCATGAAGTAAAAAAAAAATCAAACTGCTAAGTTTACGTAGAAAAAAGTTACGGCCGTTTATTCATCAAAAAACGCATATTTCGACACACTCAAGGGAATCAAAACCTATAGGGTACTTCCCGTTGACCTAGAACTATGAAATTTGGCAAGTAACATCGTCATAGACTACAAGTACAGGAATAAATCTCAAAACTATACATTTGTAAATAAATTTTAAAAAATAGGGGGTCTATTTTTTTATAGGGTGTCGAAATTTTAAATTGAAACTACTAGTTCAAATGGGGTATCATATGAAAGGGCTTGATGTACACATTGCAAAATATATATATTTTTTTTTTCGACGCATTATTTCTTATTTATAATGAAAAATATCAAATTTAATAATGATATTACGTACCTACGGAACCCTCGGTGGGCGAGTCCGACTCGCACTTGTCCGGTTTTTTTTTTTTTATTCTACGTCGGGTGGCAGACAACCATACGGCCCGCCTGATGTGGAGCGGTTACTGTTGCCATATTGACGCTCGCAACAAAAAATATATCGCGCGCCGCCACCCGGGTCACACGTCGGGTAGCTTACAATTACGCTCCCTACCTCTCTTTTCGCCAGAGTTTCGTTTGTCAGTCAGCAAGGTGTACCGCGTGCAGATGAACTTGGCTTAGGTTCAAAGATGTTGAATAACAACTTACACCCCAATGGGATAACTGAAGCAGGGGTATAAATGTGTTATTAAAGGCTCTAATGTACAGCTGCTGATACGGAACGAAGCGTTCAGAAGACAGATTTAAATATACTTTGTATATGCTATGTATGTATTTACAAAAAAATTAATGTATTTAAGTATAATTGTCGAGCCCGGTGGTCAAATGGCTACATTGACTCCGAGGTCGCGGGTTCGATCCCCGCACAAGACAAACATTTGTGTGCATGAACATGTCTGTTTGTCTTGATCTGGGATCTGGGTGTTTTCAATGTATTAAAAGTATGTATTTACAAAAAAAAAATATTTAAGTACATTTATCAGTGGTCTAGTACCCATAGTAAGCTTTGCTTATTTTGGGACTAGAAGGCCGAGTGTAAATTGTCCAGGAATATATATTTATTTACTTTCACTTCAGTCAGGTATTTGTTGGACCAATATTCTGGCGATTCCACTGTAGAAGCCACCAAAGCTACGAGTATAAGTTAGCCACGGGCATCAGTTTTTTTTTTTTTTTTTTTTTTTTTTTTTTTTTTTTTTATACTACGTCGTGTGGCAGACAAGCATACGGTCCGCCTGATGTGAAGCGGTTACCGTAGCCATATTAACGCTTGCAACATAAAATATTGCTCGCGCGCCGCCACCCCCGCTGCCAACGCAGCATCTCCTTCCTTTCTTTCTGGTGACCTCACTCACTCGCAGGAACACAACAACCCTCAAAGGAATTGTTATTTGGCTGCGGTTTTCTGTGAGGTGGAGGTACATTCCCCAGTCGGGTAGCTTACAATTACGCTCCCTACCTCTCTTTTCGTCAGAGCTTCGTTTGTCAGTCAGCAGGGTGCACCACGTGCAGGTGAAGTTGGCTTTGGTTCAAAGATCTAGATAAACCACTTACACCCCCGAGTAAGTCGTAAACATAGTGATCATGGAACAAAAACGTGTTAAGTTAGCTAGACTAGATAAGAAATATGAATTCTTCAGACATACTACGATATTTTTAGAATTTTCTATTTAGAATCAATCAAATAACAATCAATCTGACATTAGCTCGCCATAAAAATGCACGAAACTGCACTACAATGCAGATCGGAGTTATCTCTATGGATGAGTGGTAGGGAATAACTACAAAGATGGCGTCGTCAGAGCGATATAGTT
Source organism: Hypsopygia costalis (assembly GCA_937001555.2). Classification (NCBI taxonomy): domain Eukaryota; kingdom Metazoa; phylum Arthropoda; class Insecta; order Lepidoptera; family Pyralidae; genus Hypsopygia; species Hypsopygia costalis. The sequence continues at coordinate 17,157,363 of OW443342.2, forward strand.
GCAGATGCGACAATGATTCTTTATTGGATACAAAGTCTTCAAAAGATTAATCTTTTTATTAATTTTTATTTTAACATCAAACCATACCGCTAATTCCTTGATAGTTTGATACGGATCCGCTTCCACCATCGCATTCAATTCATCGCTCCATTACTATAATAATAATAATAATAATTTATTTCATTTTCATACATTTTACATTTTCCAAGTTTCGTGGTGGGAGTCCTCCTTTGAGCAAATTTTGCTCGTGTTAGAGGACTCCGCTCTTCCATATTTCATATACATATTTATTTACAAATATATAGAAAATTAGTCATAGCTGGATTATATTACATTAAAACCAATATTAAAATGAAAGACAAAATTAAATCAAAGTCAATATCAACACTAAAATTCACAATTCACAATCAAAGTTAAAATTATTCCATACTAATATTATAAATCTGAAAGTGTGTTTGTTTGTTTGTCCTTCTTTCACGTCGAAAGTAACAAACGGATTTACATGATTTTTTTTTTGGAGATAGTTTAAAAGGCCTGGAGTGTGTCATAGGCTACTTATTCTTTATTCCGGAAAAACATCTTATTCGCACGGAGAAAAATAAAGTTTATAAACATTTGTCCTTATTTCACGTCAAAAGGAACCTAAGTACTGACATGTTTTTTTTAATGGGGATAGTCTACGGTCTGGATAGTGACATAGGCTACTTTTTATCCCGGAAAAACATCTTAATCCCATGGGAAAAAATAAACTTTGTAATCATTTGTCCTTCTATCACGTCGAAAGGATCCTGAGAACCGACATGATTTTTTAACATTTTATCCATGTTATTTCTATAGGTAAAAAGTTCATTAAAATAATTACCACTGGGGCGAAGCCGCGGGTAACAGCTAGTAGAATATATATATATTTAAGCTTACCCACAATATTGAGTCATTTACCTTTTTATTTTAACAAGAACCAATAAAAACATCTATAGAGCTTACCCAGCATAAAGTGGATGTGTATGTATATACAATGGAAAACACTCATGGATGACAAAAAAAAACATCGGAGACTAGGTAGGTACACATGTATGAAAAAAACAGGGACTGCATTTACTCTTCTAAATACTTGTAAATGCAGTCTCTAATAAAAATATTTTTTTTGCCATAACGTCGATAGAAATAAAAGAGTCCTTAATAAAATTACATTGACATTTCTTGGTTTAATCTTACCTTTACAGAGGCTGCCGAAAAACGAGCTTAGCGTCAGTTAGCGTCTTAATTCTGTGAATTAATTTAGTCGCCGTCTCACTGGCTTTGAACAAAGCTTCCTCGTAAACATCTATTTATTAAAACGACTTAACTGAGGAGAGGTTGTCGCGGCGCTCGCGTGAAGCTGATGGAAAAATATTCAGTTATGTTTACTCGTTTCGTATTTTTAATCATAAAATTCATGTCTGGTAAATTATTTTTTTAATTAAAAATATTTGAGGTAGCCAGATGTGAGGAGAAGGAGCATAATCCCCAAAAAAAGTCCTCATTTGTCGTATCTCCCAGATTGGAAGGTACCCTTACCTCCAGCATTGGTGTCTTGGGTGTTGACATATCGAGTGATGTTCAGTTCCGTGGTCACTTCAAGTGCAAGGCCAAATTGGCCTCTAGGAAAATTGGCATCATCTGTAAAGCCTTAAGGTATTTTACACCAGAGCATCGTCTTCAACTGTATAAAGCCCAAATTAGGCCTCATATGGAATACTGTTCACATCTCTGGGCTGGTGCGCCCCAGTACTTACTTGCTCCATTTGACCGCACACAACGAAGAGCGAGAATCGTCTGTGACCCAATGATTTCTGATTGGCTGGAGTCTCTCTCTAAACGCAGAGATGTTGCATCTCTTTGTGTTCTTTATAAATTATACCACGGGGAGTGCTTGGATGAGCTATTTGATTTGATACCTGCCGCTGAGTTCCACTATCGTACAACTCGGCATAAATTAAAATTCCATCCACATCATCGTAGCATACCACATAAGCGTAGCGAAAATCCTAGGTCTGTGACAAACACAATTATTTAGTTAATAGCTCATATCGCAGACTGCATTTTCGTGTCATTGTTATGACTGTGTCGTTTGTGGCTACCCGGCCAGAAATCGCAGCAGTGTGAGTTTGCTATAAAGCAGCAAAAAGGAGCTGTCTTTACCAACTAAAACTATACAATACATACCATAGACAAAAAATACACTACGTTTCGTAGACTCCTGGTTAGTATGTAAACACCGTATAGAGAATGTCATAAATTTTTTTGACCTATATACCTAAAGACCAAGATCCCTATGAAGGCAGTGTACCACAAAAAAGAGTTTGACTAGCAAGCTACTAGCTCTAAATGCGAGTTTAACCATGCCAATGAAGCAGTAATCGTTGGTATGACACCAAAGTTGCACACAATATTGTACTTTATGGGGTGTAAGTGGTTCATCATGATCTTTGAACCAAAGCCTACTTCACCTGCACGCGGTGCACCCTGCTGACTGACAAACGAAGCTCTGGCTAAAAGAGAGGTAGGGAGCGTAATTGTAAGCTACCCGACTGGGGAATGTACCCCCACCTCACAGAATACCGCAGCCAAATAACAATTCCCTTGAGGGTTGTTGTGTTCCTGCGAGTGAGTGAGGTCACCAGAAAGGAAGGAGATGCTGCGTTGGCAGCGGGGGTGGCGGCACGCGAGCGATATTTTATGTTGCGAGCGTTAATATGGCTACGGTAACCGCTTCACAACACATCAGGCGGGCCGTATGCTTGTCTTCCACCCGACGTAGTATAAAAAAAAAACTTTCCTTTGATAAAACCTGCTGGTTTTATCGTGACGCGAAACAAAAATCTGTCTCATTTCTTTACATAATGACCCGATCATTAAGTTCTTCTTTTTTTTGTATGAATGCGATGGAAACATCAATTTGTCTATAGTTTTCACTGTCTGTGAAACTACCGGATTTGACATGATGTGACAAACTTGGCGACGAAGTTCAAGAACAAAGGAAATGAATAAGTTTTGTATTCATTTTATCAGGGGCGACTGGCTCCGTCTGAAAAGTTCTTTTTGAAAGGTATTTTAAAAATGGAGAGTTTTCTCTTTTTTGTAACTGGCTGTTAGTTTTAAAAAGCTATTTTTTTAAAAGATATTTTCAAATACAGAGTTAATCCATGTCCATGAAAGATAATGGATTCAAATATGTTACCTTTATATGTACAATAAAATAAAATTGTTTATGTTGTTCTCCTAAATGTCAGCGTTACTTTATATTTTTTCTTAAAGCCCGCAAAGAGACCTTTCTGAAAATTTATTCAAAAACAAAGAGCACGAAAATTTATTTAATTAATACCTTTGTAGAAGCTTTGTTTTCGGTTCCTTTAGATAGGAATTGTTTCGTAAATGTGTTTTATACATGTCTCTGTACCTGGGAATTGAAAATTCGGTTTAACGAATGCACTAATTTTTTTTATACCACTAGAGTGGTAAACAAGCATACGGCCCGCCTGATGGAAAGCAGTTACCGTAGCCTATGAACGCCTGTAACACCAGAGGCATCACACGCGCGTTGCCGATCCTGTAAAAACCTCTTCACACCCCTTTTGAAGAACCCCATGCTATAGTCGCCTGAGAAAACCTCGACATTTTTCATTCCACAGATGGACAGTACGCGGGAGAAAACTTCTCTGAAACCGCACAGTACGTGACCACTTAGGCTTTATTTGTTCTAGGGAAATACATATAATACTTACTAGGCTTCCCGAACGGACACGATTCTAAGCAGTATTTTGATTTTCCGATATTCAATTATTATACTCCGATTGTAATCGGCTTCAGCTTCAGCGCTACGGTCCCAGGCACTCAAGCGCGTTGTTAGCAGGTGTTACTTACCTTTCGTCAAGCAGACTACATCGGCACTCTTAAGTCGAGTAGTTCCCCAAAGCACAGAAGAACTCGGGGTAATTGGGACAGGCCTGCCATACATTCAGAGCGCTGCAGCGCTGTGTCTCCTGTGTAGCCAAGATTAACAGCATCAACCGCGAAGAAGTCAATGAACATAAATCCATTGCTATCCCAAGGGTAAAGCTACGGCTGCCTTGGAACTCACACCGAAATCAATCTGAAGAAATTATTAAGAGTAGGAAGTTTTACAGTTTGATTTCTCCTCTTGGCAATGTAAGAGACAGCAATATGATAAGGCAACTCGGGGTAAATAAACCTTAGATAGGATACGGTCGACCACACTGCATGTCTGCATTTTGACGACACACGTATCTACTAACTACTACATAGACATAATGTTATAATAAAGCACGTGTACTGTTCCACGTAATTACATATTTTATTTTTACCGACCGGTTTCGCCGCTAAGGCATTATCAAGGTAAGCAGATGGTGTTTGTGTTTTTGGAGTAATACCCTTAGCGGCGAAAACGGTCGGTAAAAATAAATGTAATGTGAACGTGGAACAGTACAAGTGCTTTATTATAACACTATGATAATAATGTCCCACTAAGTGCCAACAATCAACAGTATCAACTTTACTACATAGACATATATTGTCTCCATAGTTTAGGGTACCTGGAGTGTTATCGAATAAAATTTATTTCTTTAATGTCTGATACATGGCAAGCAGTTTCCAAACGTTACTCACATTACCCACACTATTACCAGTGAACAGTTTTCTGGCAAACACCCTGTGAGGTATTTTAATTACACGCCTCGTACTTTCAAAGGCTGTCCACAGTCCGTAATTACAGTGTCACACTCAACATTTGTCGTAATAGTTTCACTAATAGCTGTACGTAAGTTAATTACTCCGAACTAATAGCATTGATTCAGCAAGCCTAGGGATACACGCCTAAAATTTTATAGCACAAGTTTGCGTCCGCGATTTCGTTCACGAGTACCGCGGTATCCTTTAGGAATTTTTAAACGACTCCAAGAAGGAGGAGGTTCTCAATTCGGCTGTATATATTTTTTAAATGTTTGTTACTGAATTACTCTGTGATTTATAAACCGATTAAAAAAAACTTTTTTTATTTAAAAGAGTATACTTCCAGATTGGTCCCATATTTTTTTCATCATCATCATCATCATCAGCCTGCATCTACATCCATAAATGTAGAGTAATGTTTGGAGTGGTTTTTTTTGTTAAAATTATCAAAACTCTTTTCTTAGCGGATGCCTACTTATACTTAAGTATACCTATATTAGCTACTATGAGTAGCTCGATGGCGTCTAATCGATCACGCAGATGTGTTTATTTATCTCGAGCTCTTCCGTGCTTCGGAGGGCACGTTAAGCCGTTGGTCCCGGTTGTTATCTTTAGACGACAGCCGTTAAGCCAAGTCAGTGGCCTGTGGTTGGCTTGAAAACACTGACCTCCGCCAACCCGTAATTGAGCGGCGCGGCGTGGTGGAATATGATCTAACTAAACCCCTTCAATTGAGGGCAGACCCGTATCCCAACAGTGGAATGATTGATTTTGTAGCGAGATGCCTACTATCGGCCTTGGTTGACTGTTTTACGTTTTCATACAATTAGTTTATGGGTTGATGCCGTAGCTACCTGTATGTGAAATTTAAAACCGATCCGTCTAGAGATTTTCAGCGAAATTTATTGAGCTTATAAAATCGTCCGGTCGTTCTGTCTGTCCGTCATGAAACTCAAAATTTCGAAATTCTGACTTCGTATTCGTGTAGAGCATCAAAAAGTAGTAATGTAAAGTGACCTTGGTTTTCCGATATCAATTCGGGAAAGTGGCCAAAATAAATAAATAAATAAATTTCGCTATGGTGGCGCATGCTGCGCGTCCGATCTTTTATTATATAACATCCCAATAAAGAATAAGTATAGGAATGACTAACTGACAAATTGACTATACACAGATACATTTGTGATGGTAATATTATATATAGTCGAATCATTAAAAGGATCCGGTTAAAAACTAAGACATTTAGTATCCTACTCCGCCTAGGCTGGACTTGAACCCACGACCTCTCGACCGGCCCAGTGCTCATTCCAACTTGAGCGACCAGGAACATGATTTTTCCAATCCAATATGGCGGCCGCCACAAAATGGCGTTTCATATTACCAAAACAAATTGGTTAATCTTTAAAGTGTAAGAAAATAATATTTTTGTATTATATAAACTAATGAGTTCTTTTATTTTTTTTTAAATTTATTCTTGTTGTATTTCCTTCCGATACATAAGCACCAAAACGAAAAATGACAAACGCCTCGACACAGGTAGATTACATTAACTGAAACAAGTTAATTGCCAAGTACTGTATACCTGCACCCAGTTTCTGTCAGACTATTACAAGTTCAAAGGCTGCTCAAGAAACTTAATTATAATGTCAAGTTCAGAATTTAAACTATATCTACTATAAGTCGGAAGAAAATAAATAGGAGAAGGAAGGAAAACTGAAAGTGACTGAATTTCATGCACGAGTTAAAAAAAATATATATTGTCACTATATCTCTCGAGTCAAGCCCGGTCATGTGTTAGGCGTGCGCGGGTATATGGATTCAACACGTAGAGGCCCCTTTGAGAAGTTTATTGTCATGTTATACGCGTGCAATATATGAAGCTTCATCATGTCCCGCTCAAGGATATATCAATGCATTGGAACTATTGCTGAGTGTGTTAGAAAATAAATAAGCCATGAGGATGATCTGAGTACACTTAATACTGGGCTATTGCAAAAGAGAGACGGGTGATGCCATAACTACCGCTATTGCTCGTTATTTGCGGCAGGCAGTAACTCACCACTAGATGGGCCCCCGAAATGCCATGCAATGCAATGATGACTTAGGGATGTCGAGAGGTGTGTTACACTTTCTCGGAAGTTGCTCGTGTCTTTATGCCCTTTAATACTTCCACCCCTGGAGCACATAGCTCTACTCTCTACGTCATAGGACGGCCAACGAAAGCAAAGCTCATTTCTGGAATGAGAATACTGCGGGCCTTATTGGGTTTCCACTACATCTGGAGGTTCGGTACTGCGGGCTTTATTGTTTATATAATTATATATATTTTATATGAGTTCAGTAGCATTAAATTTACTAGACAAAATACAAAAAGAAGGATGTTAGAAGTTAGACGTATCGAGACTCTTCTGTGTGTCTTTCTGTGGCATCGTAGCTCCTAAACGAATGGACCGATTCCTTCGCTTTGTCTTATGAAAATCTGTCCAACCGTTTGAAGATCATCAGCTCTTTTCTATTTTATGAAGGTTTGCGAGAAATTTCGACTGATCTGATCAAATCGAAAATGTCAAAAAGAACATGGTAAGCTTGATGAAGCTGTAGCGTCACCAGAAATCAGTAGCAAAATTACTTATATCTCTTCTGTTATACAATTTTTAGTCATCGGAATATAGGAAATGAAATGAAAAGCTTCAGTAATATCTTCCAACACTGCAGTTGAAGCTTTTGCTTTTCAAAAGCAATTTTTAATTCTATTTTGTTAATTAAAGTAATACTCATAAGATTATTTGAGCGAGGCTGTTTTTGTTTTTTACGATAGTGGAACTCAGCGGCAGGTATCAAATCAAACAGCTCAGCCGAGTACTCCCCGTGATATAATTTGAATAGAATGCAAAGAGACGCTACATCTCTGCGTGTAGAGAGAGAGCCCAGTCGATCCGAGATTATTGGTTCAGCGAGGATTCGAACTGCACTTCGTTGTATGCGCTGCGCTTCTAAACAAATGTTCATAATTTTAATTAATGTATATTGATATTGCTTCATAATAGAGATAGTGTATTATGGTGCAAATGATCATTAGAGCGCGTAAAATTAGTGGAATCTTTAATACAATTACAAGCGTTTAAATCGCGTTGTCGAGTTGTTTAATAAGTCGTGCAATACTGCAGTAAAATTGTACTATCGATTTTACTATTGTTACAATGGAGGAATAAAAACATTCTTGACGATTTGTTGCGGCATGTCCTTGAAGGTAAGGAAGGAATAAGATGTAGAAAATAATACAAAGACGGAATCTAAACGACTTTGTTTCCAGAACCGTAGAGATATTTAATAATAATAATATTCAGAAGTAGAAGCAATTCTCAGAAATATAAAACTGAGCTATAATTTCTTGTATATACGGCTCCATTATCATAATAATATATGTTGTACGATTGCCGAGTTTATTTCGTAATCTTTCTTTATTAGACCTGTGCACATTTTTATGGAAAAAAGTATTCTAAACTAAAAAAATCACACAGAGAACTATTTTTTCTATCATTACTAAATAATTGTGATGAAAAATATTGCAAAGCTCAATATTTACAACTAGCTGTGCCAGCGACTTCGTCCGAGCGGAGTAATATATTTTTTTTAATAAAAAGAAATTAAATTGCTAAAATATAGATAGCCTAAGTAACTCCTTATTACATCAACTATCTGCCAGTTAAAGTCCTGTTAAAATCAGTCCAGCCGAAATTAGCCGGGACAAACAGACAGACAGACAAAAATTATAAAGAATATTATTTTGGTATAATTATGTACCGTGAATAAATCCATATGCATTTAGTAAAAAGCGATTCTTTTAATATCACAAACAAACACTCCAATTTTATTTATCTGTATAGATGTTAAAAAACGTACCTTTTGTACCTATTGAAAAAAGAATATGTTAACAAAATAGCTACAGACTAAGTACTTAATTCTTTAAGTAGAAAATATCACAACACGGAAAATTGTAATTAAAAAACTTGGTATCCAACTCCGCTAATTCCTATAAGTAGCCATAAGCTAGAAATTATTACCGGGACACGTTACTTTATCCCAGTACGTAGGTAGCTCCAAATGTTTATAAGAAAACTTTTTGTTTTCAAGTCGTTCGCAAACTCATATTGGCAGAGGATTCCATTAAGGGATCATTCTTTTCTCTTAGTGTATTATAGAGTGTGTGTGTGGGTGTTGTAGGTATCGCTATAACTTGTAAACGTTCGGGGTAATTTTCTAAAATGCTCTTTTTGGTCGAATCTCTCGAGATCTTATGTTATGAACTTTTCAATAAATTCTAAGTTATAACTGAGAGAATATTATCTCTTTGTTTCTTTAATATTTTATAAATTACTAACTTACGCCCGTGACTTTGTCCGTCACCCGGCGCTTTTTTGGTTTAATGATGACGGCGCCATTTTTCCTGACATCTTGTCGTCATGTTTTATTTAGCCAATTTACATAAAATAAGATTCTATATTTCTAATTCCTACTCACATTTTCTTCTAAAGGATATCTTCTAGATTTCTTACTTGATTCTAGATCTAGAATAATATTATAAAGCTGAAGAGTTCATTTGCTTGTTTGGTTGAAAGTGCTAATCTCAGGAACTAGTGGTTCGAGTTCTTTATATTTGAAAAAATATTTTAGTGTTTGATGACCCGCCAGCGATCTGTATCTCGGTGACTATCTTACGCCGCAGAACAAGCTGCTACTCAAACAAGCCAGGCATGTCAAGACCGAGTTAAATTTTGCACATTTATGGGTCAGAGACTGCATTATGACGAGGAAAAGTGATAAATCGCGAGTGATAAATATAACCGACAAAAGTGATTTAAAAAAATTAAAGTCACTGTATACCTTTTTCATTGCGAGTATTTTGTCTAAGCCCATTTATAAATGAAGGCTACAGGCTATATCACGCTATAACCAATAGGTGCACCAATGAAAAGAGTTACATAAACGGAGAAAACTCCGATTGAAATCTTTCGTTGCGTGCGCTGCGTAAGCAGTTGAAGTTACGCAACAATCATGTATGACGGAATTGTTCCACTTAAAAAGTTCTACAAAAAAGTCCCCGATAACATTTTTCTATCTTTTAAGGTTGGCTTACTATAACCTTTTTAATGGTAGACCTACGCTTCAGTCACGACACGTAGGCGAGGTTGTGGTGGTCAGCTAGAGAATTATGTATCTAAATATTGCATATTTTGGTATTATGATCATATTGTTCTTATTTTGATATTGGATATTTGACATATTTTATGATATTTTAATGTTTTAATAATTTAATTAAAAGTTTTGCTACACTGTCGCATTAGGTATTATATGCCTGTAATGATAGCTGTATGTTGATAAATAAATGTTTCATCAATCACTCCGTCTCATCATCATCATCAGGTTATTTTAGTCTCCACTACAGGAGCACGACCCTCTCTCGTCTGTCCCAGACAGAAGGAGGATTTGGCCTACACTCTCCACGCTGGCCAGACGGGTTGGGGAGGCCGTCTATTGGTGGAAATTTTATGATAATTCGTTGAGTAGTTTTTGAATTTATTGCTTAAGACTCCTTTTCTATATGAGAAGGGGAAGGAGAGGGGAGAGATCAGAGATGACAGACCCATGGAGATCAGCAACACCAAGGGGTCGCCGATCTGTTTGCCAGCCTATATATTTCTTTCTGGTGACCTCACCACTCACCCGCAGGAACACAGCAAACCCTCAAAGCCATCGTTATTTGGCTGCGGTATTCTGTGCGGTGGAGGTACTTCCCCAGTCGGGCAGCTTAAAAATACGTAATAGGCTATTACGTATTTTTAATCTGCCCGCTACCTCTCTTTTCGCCAGAGCCTCATTTGTCAGTCAGCAGGTTGCACTACGTGCAGGTGTGGTTGGCTTTGGTTCAGAGATGTCGATGGACCACTTACACCTCAAACTGAATGATAGACTGAGTTTATGAGATACACATGCAGCTACGCACACAAGCCCAGAAAATTCGAATTATTGGTATTATGTATAATTATGTAGAGGAAAACATTTGGTATTTTCAGTATATTTCTTGACATTAAGCCCGAGACAAATAAATAGGCTTTATTCAGCGACTCTTGCTTCGTTCACGTAGAAATTCAATTTCAAAAGGCGAATGCAAACCACTGAGATTATTCTTAGCGCAAGCAAACAGTTTAATTGAATTGGAAAAGAAAATGTGAAGTAGGAATTGTCTCAGGGGAATAAGTGTGAAGCCACTCATTAGAAAGTTGGTGAACTAAAAGATCAAAGAATGTTTTATTTAGTTTTTATTATACTTAGATATTTCAATTTTAATTCTTTATTACATATTCATTTCATTTATTAAAATAGCGCTTATTGGAAATAAATTTGTGTACAAATTAATGCGATGACATAGGGAAATAGACATTCATTTTTATTTATGTTACAGGCAATGTAATAAATTGGTCATGATTTATAATGGCTGGCCAATGTAATAAATTGTCAATTATTAATAATTAAGCTTACTTGGTACCAAGGGCGTCGCCAAGGGGGGTTAGGGAGGGGCAACTGCCCCCCCCCCCCCCCGAGATTCTATTTATTTATAAGTTTTATGTATTGTACTGTCAAGAACTCGTGAAGCCTTACACGGTGGACTCTGAACCGTTATTGTTACAATCGCTGTAGATGTAAGGCTCGTACTACAAGTGAAAAGCTTCATGAGCTCTCGACTTTACCTACGATTCATACTTTTCCATATCATCTTGCCCCCCCCCCCCCCCTCTCCCTTGGGCCATTGGCTGGCGTCGACCTTGCTTGGCACCACACCATTTATCATCTAGGTTGACGAAGCCCCGCGGCGGAGCTCCTATTTCCGATGACAGAAGACAAGAAACCCCTAATGCCTAACCAAAAATCAACTCATCATCCCACTTGTCGATTGTCCCTTGCCCTTCCATTCTCTTTTCAGTCTTGTCAGTTTTAGTTAGTTGTTTGGCGCTAGCCAGTTGCGAGGCTGCCCACTAAAGAGTTTTCATTTTTCCTTCCTGTTTAAAAACCAAATTCCAACTGCTTTGTTCCCTGCACTCTAAGAACCTACGGTCTGCTGACAACCTCCTTCTCTTGTGCCCCTCTCATCGTTCTGGTTTCGTTGACCAATCTTTTACAATACAATCTATTCGGCGTTGGAATGCATTGCCTGTCAAAATCAGGAGAGCCTCGACTCGGAACTCATGCAAATAAATGACTCGTGCTTATTTTCTGTAAACTGTACAGGAATTGCAGACATAATACTTTTCTGAATCATTTTATATGATATAAATATTTATTTACTTGTATGTATATTATGTATATCTATTATCAAAATTTATGTATTTATCGTCTATGTATTTTAGTATGCGTATATGTATTTGGCTTAGTATATCTATAATATATTATGTATAAAATATGTAATATCAGTAACGTTTTGTTCCTGTTTTATTTTTGTTATTATTTACTTTTATTTCACATTGTTTATCTTTTACATCTGTCATGTGTTATCTCTGCACTACACTACCTTGAGGTTGACTGGTAGAGAATGCTTGTATCAAATCAAAATATCTTTATTTCTTGGACTCTATAAAGCACTTAGAAACGTCATACAAATTAAATATAAGAACATGTATCTAAATCATTACTACTCTAAATCCGCAGAGCTTAGATTCACTTTCATCACACTATCTTGAATGTGAATTTAAGTGCCAGTTCCGGTGACGGGGCTTCGTGAGAAGAACTGGCAAGAATCCAAAATAAAGTATAGCAATAAGTCCGCCTGTGTCCATATTTTTTTATTATGTAAGAAGTTTAAATAAATAAATAAAGAGTCCGCAACAACTAACGATGATGTATTTCCTCATTTCAGGTACGATGATAACAGAGAGTGATAGCGTGAGTGTCAAAGTGTAGTGCCAATGTGCCAAAATGGGGTGCACGCCTAGCATGCTACTGGATCACAAGAGCCGTCGCCGTGATAGTGCTGGGTCGCAGGAAGCGGCTCTAGCCAAAGTTGCGCCAACACCAGTCTGCAACAAGGCGGTCCAAGCTGCTAGAGCTCCGAGAGCGTCGCTAGAGTCCGACGGCTTTAGCATACAGCTGTCGAGCAAGAAGGACAGCTATGTTTCCCAAATGGGGAACAATTTTGCTACACAACTGCATATAAAAAGAATATCTGGTAAGTGCTTTATTTTAACATCGCTGGATTAAAGTTTGACAGTCAGCCGTTTTTGGCGTTGTATGCGTATTTGCCCCTCCGGATCAGGCTGCGGCTGACCAGTTAATAATAATTAAAATTACATGAGTGCTTTTACAGAAAGTAAAGGAATTTTTATTTGGTACCCGCACAAAATGAGACAGTTACTCGTTATTTACATTATGATGTTTTAGATACTATATAGGTATATAGATTTAGAACTCTAATCCGAAATTATGTAAACATTATTGAAAACAAAAAATACAGTTTACATGAAACTCTGACCCTACTTGACACTATTTTTTAATTAACTAAGGTGGCAAACAAACATACTATCCGCCTGATGGCAAGCAGTCATCGCAGCCTATAGACGTTCGCTATACCAGAGGTTCCAAATATCAGAGGAGAGAGTGGAGATATTCACGCGTTACCGTCCCTGTGAAAACTTCTTTACGCTTTACTCGAAGAACCCCATGCTGTAATGTCTTGGGAAAACCTCGACATATAATTCATTCCACAAACTGAGAGTCCCTGGAAGAAAACCTCTCTGGAACCGCACTGTTTGCGTCCATCTTGGCTCCAATGTATGAGGATGAATTTCCTGCCAATGGCCAACGGTCACTTTCCTAGTATAAGTCATCCTCCAGTTGTACGTATGTGGGGCAGTGGGGTGTAATTTTGGTAAAAGATGGTGAACCACCGTACTTTTCACATAACTGTATTACATCATATTTTATAGTATTTTCCACATAACTACAACATAATAGGTAGGTATGATAAGAACCCTAGCTGCTATAATTAACTTATAGAACATGCTTCGTTGACCCATTTCCACCAACGCTAACCTAATCGTGGCTAAGCTATGAAAATAAACAATCATAATTAATGGATAACACACACATCCTTAGCTTGGCACAGTCCTGCGGAAAAACAGACCTATTATTTTATTTTTAGAGTGCTGTATTTTTCCGCACATGCCCGATTACCAATTAGGGATCGACAGGTAACTCGGCAATTACGCCAGTTAGGATCGAGCCTTGATTACTTTTATTTCTAGTATTTCTCTCCCTTTCTATATGTACCCCTCATCTCATCAACGTGGAATTATTTTCAAGTCTGTCAGTCATAATAATACAACCGTCATCAATTTTTGGGGTGTAAGTGGTTCATCAACATCTTTGAACCAAAGCCAACTTCACCTGCACGTGGTGCACCCTGCTGACTGACAAACGAAGCTCTGGCGAAAAGAGAGGTAAGGAGCGTAATTGTAAGCTACCCGACTGGGGAATGTACCTTCACCTCACAGAATACCACAGCCAAATAAGGGTTAGAAGCTTTAGGACTACTTCGCGATAAGACTAGATAGCAGTATGACTAAATCGCTTTATGACTAGATCGCTGTATGACTTTATCTCTATGAGGGTTGTTGTGTTCCTGCGAGTGAGTGAGGTCACCAGAAGGGCCTTCCCTTCTGGTGACGTTGGCAGCGGGGGTGGCGGCGCGCGAGCGATATTTTATGTTGCGAGCGTTAATATGGCTACGGTAACCGCTTCACATCAGGCGGGCCGTATGCTTGTCTACCACCCGACGTAGTATAAAAAAAAAACGAAATATTAGGACTGACTATATATATCGACACTAACTGGCTCGCGCAACTTCGTCTGCGTGAGAGTGAAGCGTAAGCTTACCATTTGAAAGGTTATAGTGAGTCAGTTTTAAAGATCTTTTTAAGATGAATAATTTCGTCGTCTAAAATTGTTGTGTGTCTAAAATTGTTGTGTAATGCAGCGCACGCAACGGAAGCTCTCAAGAGATATATTTTTTTCCCGTTTTTGCAACATTTTTTCATTGATGCTCCGCTCCTATTGGTGGTAGTTTGATGTTATATAGCCTTCCTCGAAAAATAGGCTATCTAACACTAAAAGAATTTTTAAATTCGAATAAGTAGTTCCTGAGATACAAACAACTCTTCAGCTTTATAATATTAGTATAGATTTTTTATGACAAGTGAAGTTGCAAATAAACAAGAAGAACCTTAGTACCGTGGAACAAATGTAGGGTAAAGTTTCACTGCATCTTGAGACGCTCAGCAACAACTTGAGCTCACGGCGGCTTGCCTTCCGTGTACCTATGTCCTATTTTTATTTGAGTGACTTGTAGTTTTACTTACGTTTAAGTTATACAAGTTTAGTTCAGTGTGCTATTCCCGCTCCCGAAGTACTTTTTTCTTTATTATTGTTTTAAAATAATTTCATTCTGTTAAAATGGTCTTCCGCACCTAAACTTTAATCTACCACCAAATATATCGGACGTAAGTCAAAGGTCACATATCTATTTATGTAATACATATCTATTTATGTAAGTCTAATATTTTACGTCTGAGGTTTTACGGAATTATAAAAAAAAAAGACCCACACATTGGTTGTCTGTAAAGTCGATTTACGGACGATAATTTTACGTGATATCGTTAAAAGAAAACATCGGCCGATGTAGTGGAAGAGATAATGATGTGTCACAAGCCGAACGCTTAGGCCAATCGTGCCTCTCTATCGCTTGCTCCGCGCTCTCGCTTGCACGCTCGGCTCAGGCGGAAGGTGACAATGAGTCATGCTTTTTCGTGCATTTCGTTTTCACGTCAAAAAAAATTCAAAATCTTTATTTGTTAATGTCTCTTAGAATAGTATTGGCCCTCTTTGGTACAGATTACTAAATAGTTACTTTAAAACCCTGGGACACCTAACCTATGGTAGGGCTCTGCTCGCAGTCCAAGTTATGATACAACTTCCAAAGTAGTACCAATAAGTTACTTAAGATGAAAAATCTTCTTACAAGTCGCTGGTCTAGTCAGATTTTTCAACGTCTCGATAAATTCTACGAGACAGCTAAAGTGCATAATTTCTCAACCTTTTTAGAGTAAATATGGTTCGACAAGGGTCGTTCTTTATGCCTTTTTGGCTATTCCATTTTTAACCTATACTATGACCCGACAGACGTTGTTTCTGCCCTGTCTTCCTAACTATGAATATTCAATTCGAATGAGGGTATTTTAGCAGCACTGTAGCGTAGGGTCCAATCATTTGTCAATTCATAGCATCTTGTCAAATGTCTTGTTAACGTCTTGAGTTGTCTTGTCGTCTTAAAGTTTCACTGACAAAAAATTCAGTACATTTTGACAATCTGGACCCGACGCCTACCTAGCGACATCTAATGTCAGAAAAAATATCAAACATCCCCATTGGTTACGCGCACGCTGTCAAATGACTGACAGTTCTGTCAAATGCCATTATGGTATGGTATTAAAGTTCAAATTGACTTTTAAGTATTATTACGAATCGTTTGTATGGGAGTATAGAAAAGTGTTGTTTTAAGACTTTTTCAGGCATTTTTTTAAATTTTATCTCTGTGTAAGAACCATCTTCCTACTTCAAGTAATATTCTAAAAAAAGAATTAGTGAAATCGGTCCAGCTGTTCTCAAGATTAGGGCTTAGCAACACATTCAGAGATTCATATTTATATTATAGATAAGGGTGCTGTATTTATTTTTTCAGTCGGTTAAAACTAGTATGTAGAACGACAGTATAAGTAATAGTAATATGTACGGTATGGCCACTCCCTGCTGCTCTCTCGTGTCGACCTCACCTTCCCTCTGAGACAAATCTGGAACAGTTTGTATGGCGCCACACGTACACACGCTCATTCTGCTCTACACAGACGTCTTTGTTTATGTAAGTAGTAAAGGACGCGGCATTTGTCTAAAGTGGCCGGGGTGTGGTAGAACGTAGAGATAATCTCTAAGTGGTTCATAATTTTATAACTATTTGGAGATTATAAATATTGAAGATTAGTCATATTATCAACTATTTATTGGAGGAGGCTAAACATAATAATTTATTATCTATTTGCTTACTTTTAGGCTTTACCTTTAGGTTAGTCCTTGTGATTGTTGGCACTTTTTTTGAGCTTTGTAAACATTTCGTAATAAAACCTATTTGTACTTTTCCATTTAATTAAATTTAATTATCTTTTTCTCTATTACGGTATTATTATGAACAACAAAATAATGTATTCATATATTAATGACAGGATAAAATGCTTACCTAAAAAATTAGGCTGTGATTATATGGTTATAACCACAGACTAATTTTATAGGTAAAGGCTGTGGTCAGCCTAATTTTGTAACATTACTCCGAAGTAAAAACCATATATTTCAAGCGAAAGTTAGGAATTTTAATACAACTCTGTCGATCCTAAACAACATGTTATCCTAAACATCACAGTAAACATAAAACATGAGTTTCATTGATTAAGTTTGTCCTGAGTTCCAAGGCAGCCGTAGTTTTCTCCTGGGACTGCAATGAACTTCACCGTTTATTGCCTTTTTAGAGGTTAACCCCTGCTACACAGAATATATAGCAGTGGAAACGCGTGGTGGGTTTGTCTCGTCCACATCCATCATATCTGTCATCCCCATATCCATTACTTCCTTTTAATCGACTTCTATTCCCACCATGTCCTTACTAAATGAGCTCGTCTCAGCTACCTTCTGCTCGGTTCGGAAACTGTGATACGTTAATATTATAGATACTTAAATACAAAATTACATAGTGTCAGTAATGTTTTGAGGTTCCTTTCAAGTGTTTCCGTTCTTCGTCACTCAATAAAATGGCTTTAATTCAGCTTTAATACAACATTAGCTATGTCTTCTCTCTCGTCTAATACCATGACTTGGACAACACTTACGAGTAATTGCCCGGCAACGGCCACGGCTACGTCGTAATCCCGCGGTTATTATGGTGGATTCACAAAGTTATTTCAATTTTATTCTATCTACGTGAGGGATGTCATTTGAACGTTTTTAATCCCCGTAGGCGAAACAAATTTCAGCTTCATTATAACAATTTGTTTAAGCCTCAAGGATAATCGTTTGCGACCTCCGTTCTGCCAAATAAATCTGTGAAGTAGACACATAAAAAGTAATAATATTTTTTTGAAGAAAATCTTAGCGTGATAACAGAAACTATGTATTAATTTACGATGTATCATTGAACCATATATCAACCGTATACATTGAAACTGCTGCATATATATAAAGGGCCTTAATCTGACAGGATATGAGAGATGGTATTTTTTTATGTGAGGGGGGGGGGGGGGGGGGGGGGGTAAACGGGCATGTGGGTCTCCTGATGGAAAGCAATCACCACTCTTTCCTTTCTTTCTTTCGTCGTAGAATACTTTTAAAGTGACTGCCAGCCCCCTTACCACCATCTCTTATTGCGATTCAATAATTTAATAGATTGCTTATTCATACCAATGAATAAGCAATCTATTCAGTTATTGAATCGCAATAAGAGATGGTGATAAAGGGGCTGGTGTCCAAACAGATCAGACCCAATAATTACGATACAATTGGTATTATTACCTCCATAGTTTCGAAAGAGATGAGAGGTACAGATGGCGAAAATGAAAGGCGTCCTACACCATCATAATCATAGATAAGGCTACGAAGAAGAAGAGAAGACGAGAGGATGCGTTTTGATTCCGACAAGTTAAGCTGAGTTTCTAAGCATAGTTCACGCTCCTTATTTCGTAGTTACAAAAGCAGGTCCTAAACCGGCCGGACTCTGGATGGGTATAGGAAAACTGGTAGAGCCCCGTATGAAATTTTACTTAATCTTAGGTAACCATATCTTAAGTCCAAATTTTTCCACTGAGACCTCTGTTCATATATATACTAAATTGGATTCGATAAGGGTGTAAATCGGTGTTAAATTACTCAATTAATCACACACAAAGTACTAATTATCTTTAGTAACCCGTTTATTTACGTACCCGTTTATTTACGTATTTTAGTACGACCAGAATGATATTATGACAATAAATAAATTTTACATTATTTTATGACCATTTATAATGTTAACTAATCAAATGTGCAAAACAAAAGAATCGCGTGACTTTTGCTAATCGACCGTACACTATACTTCAAGTATAGTGTACGGTAATACTTGTAACATATAAGTAAATAGTAATGGCATTTCACAAGTGAATGAAACGACAGCCATTGTACAAAGTCAAAGATAAAGGTAACACCAGCTTTGGACGTTTATAGCGTTCCATAAAACTGGAAACAATGTTAATGACGTGATAGGATCAACTTGTTACAAATAAAATAAGTTCGGCATCGCGCGGAACGTCCATTACTCTACGGCAGTTTACGGCACTGATACTGCTATGCTGTGGCTATGCCTACAGGTATTGCATTAATAATAACAGTATCTGATTTTCGTTCAAATGTATGATCAACAATAACTATGCAGTGTGCACCATGTACTCCTTTTATGAGGGGCGATATTACTCTTTCATCTTAGCCACTTTTATTATGGCACCAATTTTAAAATCGTTATATTTCCATTTACAGTTTTCGATCTCTTTTGCTTGGGGAAGCCAACTTTTGCACCTTCCCTTGATATTATTCTGTGTCTTGACACCTGGCAGCATAATGGTAATAAAAATAAATAAATTAATGAGTAGACTTTAAGTATCATCATTTCAGCCGAATGGCGTCCACTACTGGCCATGGGATTTCCTTTTAGATTTCCACAACGATCAGTTCAGTGCCGCTTGCATCCCTCCGCTGTCTGCAATCTTTACCAGATCATGGGTCCATCTACCGGGGGTGGCCTTCCTACACTGCGCTTTCCGATCCGTGCTCGCCATTTTTAGTCATTTTTGCCCTTATGACCATTTACTGCCATCGGTTCTGCGAGTTATGTGGCCTGTCCATTGCCACTCCAGCTTAACCTGAAACTTACACACTGCATTTGTCGAGTAGGTATAGGGTAAACATCGACAGGATGTGTATAGTGTAAACACCGACAGGATGCATTGAAACCAGTGGTCGATGGATCTGCGCAAATTAGTATTTTGGTTTGAGCCAGTGGTACTTGTGTGGTTTGTGGTATTCGATTTTATTGTGGTTATAAATACACTGTATATATTTACTGCCTTATTTGCCATATTCCTGTCTCTCACATTGCTAAGAGGGGAAGTCAAATTCCAAAAGCTTTTATTCATACTAATTTCTTTATTTAAATTCGTTGTGAGTTCCAAGGGAAGCAAGCATGTGAGTCATCTGATGGAAGGTAATCGCCACCCATTCTTCAATACAATGTCGTATTTATTTCGAAATAGGAACTGCTGAGCGCAGTTGATTCCACAATTTCACAGTTCGTGGTAGAAAAGTCTTAAAAAGCGTATTGTCCTTGATCGCTAATTATCAAGATGATATGAATGGAATTTTAATTCATGGCGAGTTTATGGCTGTTTATTTTTATCATATTTTATTATATTCGATAAAAGAATACACACATAACTGTAATACATTATTTTATTTATTTTTCATGTAGTCAACATCCTTATTGATGTAAAACACAGTCCTAAAACCTCGATTTAGATTTAATATAGATACTGTTTTTAATAGATATTATATTCTACTGAATATGTATAGGAATGTGCATAATTATATGTACCACGTGTTCGTAATATATCACTGATCTACGTGCATTTGTTCTTGCAAACAGTTTTTGAACGAACAGGATAGTGGTGGGAATAGTATTCGTATCGGAATTTGCATAAACGTCCATTCATTGAATATACACTGAATGAAACCATTGGGTATTTTTTCGCACGATTGTATCATATTTTATTTGATTACGCCAAGGATGTTATACATACATACAAAATGGTGAGCATTTTAATGCGACGCGACGCGGCGGCGCAGCGGCGGTATCGCGGCGATATCGCGCGATACCACCCTTTATACTTTGATACTTTGACATAATGCGTTAAAAACGCATATTATATTAGATTTATGTTGCGAGCGTTAATATAGCTACGGTAACCGCTTAACAATAAGGCGGGACGTATGCTTGGCAGACTAATGTTACTTGAAACATGGAGACATTTAGCATGTATCAGATGGAGAATCCAAGGTAAACAAGGAGCCCGACTAAATAATCGATTTTGTTATTTTTATTAGATCGTTTTATTGATCCAATACATTGATATGATAGCTAGTATCAATTAATAAATGCATGTCATTTTGGCAGTTCAGATGCCTCGTAAAATCTGGTTATAACCAGTATAACACTGACTTTTATCAGAAAACTTGTCACTCAAAATCCGAGATACAACTGTTGTTAAGCCAAGCAAGATAATTGTTTTTTTCTTATCGTTATAGTAGTATTCAACTGTATTAAAACTATTACAAATAAAAATTAAAAATTAAAAATTCACCTCTCCCGCCTAGCCCGTCTTATAATAGTTTTAATTGGTGTTTTAGTTGTTTTTTGGCCAACTCCAAGACAACTCGAAGGTTGGCTGGTAGAGATCTCTTATAGAGATAAGCCCGCCTTTGAACATGTTCTTAAAATTCTATTGTGATATGTGTATGATTGGCCGTGTGGTTTCCGACAGACTAGATAAGTTTATTTTGTAGATATATTCAGTAGTTTATAACTATAAACTCCCAATATGCTGGTCCTGTTGCCTCGTTAAATCGCAACACTAACCCTGTGGACAAAGTATAGTCCAGCATTTTGGCAACGAGCGGTATCGACCAGACTCGACGAAAGTCGCTTAATAATTTTTAACATCATCATCATCAGCCTTTATCTACCCACTGTTAGGTTTGTTATTTCATTACTCCATCATTTATAAACCTTTTAGAAAAAAACTTTTTTTATTTGAAATAGTATATTTCCACATAGTCCCATATTTATGGAACCTATGTGGAAGTATACTCTTTCAAATAAATGACGATGAAAAATTTTTCATCGTCATCATGATCATCATCAGCCTGTATCTACATACATAAATGTAGAGTAATGTCTGGAGTCTGTTTTTTTTTTTGTTAAAGTTATTGGCACTCGGCTCCCACGGCCCCAAAATTTCTACCCCAAAAGGCTGTCAAGATTTAGTCAACTATATTTGCACCATTTGAGGCATTCTGCATTAAGTAAATTGTTTGTGTGTGATTTTAATACAAATAAACGATCTATGTACTGAATTCTAATCACTTATTCACATCTGTCAAATATTAAAAAGTGCTTAGTACTGTTATATAATAATTGATTACGATAATGCAGGTGAAAAATCTTGGAAATGGTTTAACATAGGAGTATATACGATTAATATTATGTACGAGTAGTTTAAGTGAGGTTAAGTATACTTTTCTTAAAATAGTTTTAACGAAGATACATAATTTTAGTCTCGTGACACCTTCCATGGCCTTTATGATATCAATGGGACTAGAAAACTATGAAAGATAATGGGTCCCATTTGTGAATATGTATGCATGTACGGTAGAATTATGTATCTTATAATATGTATTTGTGTTTTTTTATGATTTGTTAAGTAGAGTTTTGGCTTAACGTTAAGTACTTTATGTCTATTGCTATTTCTCTTTTAACTAGCCCAATAATTGGGTTACTTTTTTATTTTTATTTTTTAAAACTACGTCGTAATTACTTGCAGACCGCGCATTCATACGACATCTGGTTTCACCTATAAAACGTAACCAAAATAAATATTATGAAGACTAAATATATATATTTTTTTTATATACTACTTCGGGTGGCAGACAAGCATACGGCCCGCCTGATGTGAAGCGGTTACCGTAGCCATATTAACGCTCGCAACATAAAATATCGCTCGCGCGCCGCCACCCCCGCTGCCAACGCAGCATCTCCTTCCTTCTGGTGACCTCACTCACTCGCAGGAACACAACAACCCTCAAGGGAATTGTTATTTGGCTGCGGTATTCTGTGAGGTGGAGGTACATTCCCCAGTCGGGTAGCTTTCAAATTGCGCTCCCTACCTCTCTTTTCGCCAGAGCTTCGTTTGTCAGTCAGCAGGGTGCACCGCGAGCAGGTGAAGTTGGCTTTGTTTCAAAGGTGTTGATGAACCACTTACACCCCAAATATTTTCCTTAACATCGTATTTGTGCGAAATATTTTATTAATAAACCAACCAACGCATGCCAACCTTCAATTACAGACACTCCCGATTCAAGAACGAATTATTACGAAACTTTTGGGAAATGGTAAATATTTCAGCATCCTTCATTACAGCTAACGCTATGAACACACTTACCTATGTTATATTGTAATTGAATAATTGTTTTTTTAATAAATGTCATAAGACAATTATTATTAGATTTTATAGTAAAACTATAATTTTATCATCATTTTTCATTACAATATGTAAAAAAATATTTTTTAACTTTAATTCTAGGCTTCTCGAACGCGTGTGATGTCTCAATATTCATTTTACCATAGTTAAAACTGAGAATATTTCTTATTTCTATCACCATAGAAATCAGTATATTTATAATTACTATAGTTTGGTTTTACCCATAGTTCATGACAGTTTTACCATCACTGTTCAAAAATTTGATAAATTGACAGCTCGATATTGTAGTTTCTTTACCATGTCCTTCACATATCCTAATGAAAATAAAATTAAGTATAGATAAGGTCTATTTTCCTGATCTCCAATAGCCCGACATTGTTCACATCTACAGCGCAGAAGACCATCTAGGTATTCATTTTCTACAGTTATGTCTGTAGTTTTGTGTAAAAATGTTAGAGTTATATAATATACACAATATAAGTTATTCTACTATGAGCAGCATATGCTCCAGTCGCTCTCACTCTCTTGCGAGTCGAGCTCATCTCCCTTCTGAGTCAAGAGCCAAGAGAGTACAGATCTCAAGGGGTGGGTAACGACAGTTACACAGGGTCCAACAATATGTGCATGTAAAATGTTTCCTCACAATGTAAACGCAGCTTTACATGTTTCAAGAATGTTTCGATGTTTGTAATCTAATTAAATTTCTGTGGAGCGTGAAAGGAAATCCTATGGATATATATATCTGAAGTATTTTACTAGGAAGAATCTGTATACATATCTTCGTCTAGCGTTTCTTAATTTTACAAATATTTTGAACCCGCGATTTGGTACACTTTTAGTAACGGTAACCTTTCATAATGATATGTTAGAAATTGAATTCTTTATTCTGCCATTGGGCCCTTGGGGACACTTAACTTCTTACATTCTTTTTTAACTGAATTATAATGTTATTTTATTTTTAAATCGACTAGCATTTCGTATAAAATCATTATGTGTATAGACTAGCTGGCGCTTGCAACTTCGTATGCGTGTATCCTGGTATCCCATGGGAATTTTCAAAAATCGTTTCTACAAGCAAATACCTACGTCATACAATTTTTGGGTTGAATTTGATCGGGTTGAAATTTGGTAGGCAAGTGGCTACACTTGTCTACCAAAAAAGAAATTAAATTAATTAAGACAAAAGGCAACCGTTACTGTTTGATCTATCAACGCATAGCTCAAACCACTGGCCGGGTCGGGTTGAAATTTGGTAGACAAGCCACTTGTCTACCAAATTTCATCTCTTGTTAAATCTAAGCAATAATGTTTTTACACGCACAAAAAAAAAGTGCAGCGATTTATTATTTATTATACTTTGTTATTACACGCCTTTAATCCTTTTCATACTCTAAGAAAAAGATCCTTTTCATACTCTAAGAAAAGGGATAAGTCCGCCTTTGTACTGCTTTGTTTTGCATTTTATTTGTTATTTTATTTTTGATGTACAATTAAGTTATAATTCAACAAACAAAGTTTATTTGGTGTGTTTCTTAGAAGACATTGAAAAGTTTCAGTTTAAAGCACATGACCGAGCTTATTGTTATCCAATAATAATATTTAGTAATACGAGTATACAAAGAAAAACTAATTACGGGTGCTGTGTTTCAGCCATGTGCGTTGCAGATTATATACGACAAGCTTAGGGAAAAATGTCCTTCTTAGTTTTAATGTTGGCAATCAAATATCTCTAGATGATTATAGTTGCCAATAAGGATAGGTCGAAGTATTTCAGTTCACAAACGTTTTAACGCTTCAAAGAAACATTGACAATTACATCTCTTAGAAGCAAACGGAATTGGGACACGGGGTACATTTATTCGGATTCATTCCAAAAGAAACAAGAAAAATATTCAACTTTATTACAAAATCCTCCGTCGTTCTCTCAAAAAAGCTAAATATCTTTGCATTTTCCTTATTTTTCTTTTTCATAGGCAGCGCAGTGTAGCATATACGCTGTTATGGGTTGTTTTAAATGCAAATTTATACTAATGATAGTGTTGCCGCACGCAAGCTCTAGTGAGTAACTTACCAACTTCGTTCAACCACTTTAACTTAGACGGGACTTCCTATTTGTATGCATAGGTTATTTTATCAGGCATATTACGTTTATACTCCTAACAACTTGTTGTTTACATAAGGGTATATGTATATACATTGACATTGCATTCATTCATTATACGTTCAAAATGGAATAGATATACATGGTGAATAATTATTAGAAAAAAATATATGTGACGGCTCTAAGTGCCCGCAAGTGTCCATTAGCATCATTATTAATAAAGTCTAAAACAATATCCATATCGAATACAAATACGAAACGAATATACAAATTAAAAATCAATTAGCTATAGTTCGGCTGTTAGTTCGGTTGACCGAACTAGGGCGACTTTTCAGTAGCAATAGTTCGGTTGATACAAATCACCGAACTATTGAAACTGTAACAAGTTACATAATAGGCTTCTGAACCATTTTTTATTTCGATTTGTTATTTAAAGACGTTACAATAATATAACTATAGGTGAAAGAATTACTTCGATAGCATAAAGACTTCTCGAGATATGATAATTTGAAGATCACCATTTTGGACTATACCGAAAACGCTCCATACAAAAGGCTACAATGTTATGACGTCACACCACGCTATTTTATATGCATTAAATCAGAAATTTGTACGACAGCTATGTTAAATATTGCGTTTATGTGCTAGTGTCGTAACAAAAGTTATAGTATTTTTTATTGTTTCTACAATGGTAATATTTATTTTTTATAATTTCACACTTTTAAAATTGACTTTCCCACCAAACTTTGATCGACCATAAAACACGTCGGACATAAGTTATTAAAATTTTGAGATCGCAGATCGTTCTACTTTTATGTATTTTACGTTACTGATTTTATAATTTTAGAACTTTGTTCACATGCTTATTGTAATTGTTGTATTATCTGATTGTTTAAAAAATAAAACATTAATAGCATGTTTCTTTCAAGCATTTCTTCTTCGCCAATAGTCAATACCGAAATGCTAGTAGATAAGAAAACGAAAAAAGAAAATAAGAATATTATTAATAATAATGCGTAAGACGTATCTAAGTGCCGACAAGGGCCCAATGCTGAATAAATAATTTGATTCCATTTCATCTCACACAATTTTATATAGAACATAGAAATAGGAATTATCTTCTGGGACACGTGCGGAAATGTAAAACGCAAATAAACAATTGATGACATTTTTGCCGGTGTCTGTAGACACAATACGAAAAAACACTCCATGAATTCAAAATCTAAATAATGAAAAATCTCTAGTCAGAATAAACTCCCAACCGAGATTTGCTCAGCAGTCTACTTTACAGCATGAGGCATGGGCTTCTAGATTGGCATGACGGAGTTAAAACAGTGCTGAAAATGATTTAGTAGCGAGATGCCTACTATCGCCCTTGGTTGATGCGTGAATGAATTGTCTGGTATTGCACTTTTGCCAAACTTTAGAATAAAAAAAAAACAAATTAATAGTTTATTAGAAAATGGTAGTTAATATTACAGACTTCTATTAAACGCAACAGGTGGTATTTTGTGAGCAATCTTTTCAACGCAACCTTTACCAAAATCTCTAGATGTTGCCATAGTGAAGCTGTAAATTTTACCGGACAAATAAATCTGTCCGCCTATTGAGAGACAGGATAATCTGGAATTCATTTAAGTCCAGATTAAACTGTCGTTCAATGCCACAGCCTTGTGCAGACTTAACAATTAAATTATGTTTTCTCTTCGTGTCTAGTTGAACAAAACTTATAACTAAATACTAACATTCATCTATTTCATAAAATATTGTAACAAAGATTGTGGCTTTAAGCTTTCATAGTTATTTAGATCGTTTTATTTTGGAATTAAACTTAAACTGATGTGAAATTAGACTTAAGGTACTTCTATATTTTCTTTTTCCACTTAAAGGGAGGTCAGATGTCAATATCAAAATGAAGAGTTTTTTCGTAGAGTAATATAAAGGATAGCTTAGGACTCATTCGAAACAATAGTCTTTATTAGCCGATTTATAATCTATAAATCGGCTAATAAAGACTATTGTTTCGAATGATAAATTCGATTTCATAAATATTTCTAAAAAAAATTCAAGGATCTAACATCTATATGATTAGCACCAAAAATCCAGCTATAACGATGCGCTTTGTATATTACTGTACCTTTTAATATCAGATGTTGGGGATTAGATGTTTTTTTTTTAATTACGGCGGGTGGCAGACAAGCATACAACCCGCCTGATGTGAAACGGTTACCGTACTATATTAATGCTAGCAACATGAAATATCGCTCGTGTGCCGACACCCCCGCTGCCAACGCAGCAACTCCTTTCTGGTACCCTCATTCGAAGGAACACACCAACTCAAGGGAATTATTATTTGGTTGCCGTATTCTGTGAGGTGGAGGTACTTTCCCAGCGGGCTGCTTACAAATACGATGTGCGCTCCGCTCTAAAAAGAGTTTTAATGAAAATGAAAAAAAAAAGAAGAAAATCACAGACGTTTGTTGTGTCTCTACAGTTGATTTTTCCAATGAATAAATCTTTCGTAAATTGTCTAATTGTCTGGAAATGTTCAGTCTTAGACCCTATTTTTATCTTTATGCCCCTTCTCTAGGATTATTTGTCTTTTATAATGGAATAAAAGTGGCGTTCAGCCCCTGTGGACATAGGCTAGGGGTGAGCTCTCATTTTCTATTAAGTTGTTTAATTTACTTGGCATTAACTTTGTGCACTCAACCTTGATGAGTGTAAACTTCTGATAAAAGTAAACAGAATGTAGGTAATTTAAATTGTGTCGATGGGATTAATTTAGTTCTGTTATGTAGGTACCTATACAATGTAATTAATTGAAAACGTGATATGTTTTTGTTATTGTTTTGTAATTCCTTCAATTTTGGGATGTTGAATAACAGGCAATTTTATTACTGCTTTGTTTTTTTTGCTATGTTCTAGTTACTAGGTATTTGCACAAATAAATGGTATCTTTTCTGTATACGTCGAATATACATATATTTTATACAAACATATATTTTATACAATGTCGGGTGGCACACAACATATATAGTTGATACAACTACCTGGTTGCACTAACGCGGGAGGATTTGTGCCAGAAATCCTTACTGACATTTCCCCGGCAATGGGAATTGACTTTTGTTTTTGAACTAGCCACTAGACACCGGCTAATGGGAATTTGTGAAAATTGGTTCTGCTGTTCAATAGTTATGAAGGATAATCTATCCTTAATATCTATTGAACCATCTGGTCGAGCTCGAGCATACACACATGCAGACCAAACACGTCCGTAACCCTATGGGCTTCGCCATAGTCCTAGTTGCTTAATAAATAAGGGGAATCCAGCTCACTATGCCTTCGCGGTATTTACCGATTCAACCCTAGTCCAGCGAATTGCCAGTAATCATTTACTGACGCCAGGTAATTCACTGGACTGGGGATGAATTTTGACAAAATGACAGTTATGTATAACGTCTTTGTCATTCCTGACCCGGGGCCCTACCGCTGAAGCTGAAACCGATTACCATCGAATATTTTGGTTCGAAAAATAGGTCTTACGTTTTAGTTATTGACAAACATCTTCAGCTTAGTCGGTAGAACTCCACTATTAGTATGTGCTAGACTAAACACAAATAAAAAACCTGACGGCAATCGGCTTCAGCTCGGCCGGTAGGCCAAGCTGAAGCCGATTGCCATCGGATCGGATTACATACATATAAATGCTTTTTTTTAATTATTATTAGGTAGGGTAAACTGTCAGTCATTGGACGCTACCGGTCATTGAACAGAATGCCATAAAACCTATATTATTAAAGTTTCTTTAAAAGCAGGAACCCTGCAATTGATCTCTTTCTACACTCTGCTTTTTGAGAACCATCGGATTTGCCCTACCGGGTAAGCTCATAGCGAAAATCAAAGTTTAGCTTAGATTGCCGATAATTGTGTTAAGCTTAACTGATAGAAACCATAGAGCTCTACCGACTAAGCTGTAGATTATGTCATTAACTTAAACCTAACATAGATCTTAGGTTTAAAAATTTCGCGAATAAAATGGCCGTTGCGGAACGCTGGATGTGAAATATCAAAACTATTTTGTATAAAACTATGCCGGCCGTTAACTAACAGCCGGCCTGACACACTAGATGTATCACATCAATAATAATAGATTTCATAAAGCGCAAAATAGACCTTACTGACTAATCGAAACTGCAAAGTCCCTTACTAATGTTAATATTACAGTATACACTGTAACAGGCAAAGTTAAACGCAGAGGATTGAAGGTAATCTCAGTTTAGTGCAAAGCAAATACCAATTTGGACGTACCGAGTTTGTGGGACTAAAGAACTAATGTATATTCAACAATGGACCAATTCGTTTACAATATTATTATCGATCACTGTACAAAATTGAACGTGTTTAACTGGGCGACCACTAGTTTTAATAAATTTGTAATTTTTATTTAAGGTCATACACGTAGATAAAATAAATTATAATTTACAGTTTTTTATTTTATTTTTAGCAATAAGGCCGCCTTGTTGCACAGACATATAAATGCACTTGTTGTTACAAAATTATTTTAACATATTTAACTATAAGGATGTGAGAATGGCAAACGGATGTCAGCAATATTTTACAACCGTATTGGCGGCTGCATCAACCCATATTCATCTCACCTCTCTCCTCCCGGATCTCCCCTCAATTGAAGGGGTTTAGAGCATACTGTGTCACGCTGCCTGACTGTGGTTAGGCGGAGGCCAGTGTTTTCAAGTCGCCCAACTGACTTGGCTGATGACGGTCATCAAATAATAACAACTGGGACTGACGGCTTAACGTGCCTTCAGAAGCACGAAGGAACTCGAGATAGATAAACCCATCAGCCAACAGGCTACGGTTAACGGCTTGTATGATCGATTAGACATGACACGTGCAACGACGCCATTAAGTTCCTCATTTATACACGTAGAGCATTTATTTTTGGGGTGTAAGTGGTTCATCAACACCTTTGAACCAAAGCCAACTTCACCTGCACGCGGTGTACCCTGCTGACTGACAAACGAAGCTCTGGCGAAAAGAGAGGTAGGGAGCGTAATTGTAAGCTACCCGACTGGGGAATGTACCTCCACCTCACAGAATACCGCAGCCAAATAACAATTCCATTGAGGGTTGTTGGGTTCCTGCGAGTGAGTGAGGCCACCAGAAAGGAAGGAGATGCTGCGTTGGCAGCGGAGGTGGCGGCACGCGAGCGATATATTATATTGCGAGCGTTAATATGGCTACGGCAACCGCTTCACATCAGGCGGGCCGTATGCTTGTCTACCACCCGACGTAGCATTAAAAAAAAAAAATATTATCCCTGAATACACTGCTATTTGTTCCATGAAAAAAAATCCTTTAATGAAGCCTTTGTTTCTTTTTTCGAGTTTTCTTTTTTTTATAATTTATATGTAAGGACATAAACGTAGATATAATAAATTATATTGTACAGTTTTTTTTTATTAAGCAACAAGGTCGCCTTGTTGCACATGCATATAAATGTTTTTTTTTTTTTTTTTAATTATTATTAGGTATGTTTGTCTCGGAATAAAGTGCATCCTAATATTTTAATAAATTTGTAATTTGTATATAAGGGCATAGACGTAGATAAAATAAATTATATTGTACAGGTATTTCTTTTGTTTTTAGCAATAAGGCCGCCTTGTTTTACATACATGTAAATGCACTTGTTGCACATAAATTATATATTTGTATATGCGTATGTGTGTATGTACAGTGTAAACAAAGCATATTGTATCTAGTATCTAACTATCTGTTTATTTCTTGATGTGTGTGTGTATGTGTATGTCTTCTTACTACAGGTAGTCAGTACTTATATATGTATGTACTGCTTTTTGTTTTTTTAAATGATAATTTAATGTAAAGCGTTTTACGTACCGTACCGTAGCTTAAGTTACGCTCGCAACATAACATATTGCTGCACTCCGCCAGCCCCGCTGCCAACGCAGCATCTCCTTCCTTTCTGGTGACCTCCTGTAAATACCTCATTTCATGTGTCGCATAGTAATTGTTACACATAATAATTACACTATCAAATGTCTTATATTTTAAACATAAAATATAATTTTAATGTTATGTCTCCAATTCCAAAGCTGCCGGACTGGGGAAGTACTTTCACCTCACACCACCACACTTTTGTGTTCCTGCAAGTGAACGAGGTTATCAGGAAGGAAGGAGTTGGTACATTGGCAGTAGAAGTGGCAGCGCGCGTGCGATCATGTTGCTAATGTTCACATGACCGCGGTAACAGCTTGAAATCGGCCGGCCGTATGCTAAATATGCTAAATAGGTAGTATTTTGTTAATTTATTTTTAGTAGTACCTAATTGAAGCTGTAAAATTTACTCAAAGAGAGAATAAATTTCAGGCTTAACATTTTTCCACCAGCTCAAGATATACAGAGTTACAGGTTAAGTCGACCTAGGTATAACAGTCTAAAGATATTTGCAGAATTGATATTAAAAAAATTAAGTAAAAGGCTTATAATTATGTAGTTAAAAGATAAAGATGCCAATGAATCAATTTTGTCACTTGGCCATAGAAGAAAACAAATATTGAAATTTGGGGAATGGTGTGTCATTGTCAAGTCAGATAATAACGGTGAAACTTACAATCTCCTAAATGATTAAAGAAGGAGTAAGGAAGGAGAAGGAGGTGACTGGTCTGCCGTGTCCGTCATGGTTGCAAGGTAAACAATGGGAGGATTTAGATTAAGTAGTATTAGACTGATGATTAGAGTGTTTTTAAATAATAGCGACGTGCAATTAATAAATTGTAAAATAAAAATAGTCGATTTTTAATAAAAGGTACATACCCCGGGGTCTGTAGATTGTAATTATTATCAATAAAAAAAAAAAAAAAAAAAAAAAATCTAAAGGATCTAGGTCGACTTAACAAGTAACCATACAAGAAGGTCTCTGGAGAAGCAAAGAAGTATACATATATAAAGGGAGGAGGACAAAGATCATTAGACAATTAGTATGTATCGATAGACGTGCAAATTATCTAATGATTTCCGTTCACTTCACTATAATTATCATCGGAAGCTGGACATTTTGAAGAATTTGTGAGATTTTTGTGAGTGTATTTGAATGTTTGATGTGAGTGATTTGAGGAACTCGATGACGAGGTTGCGCGTGTCAGTCTAATCGAACACACAAGTTAAGCAACGTCGGCCGTAACCTGTCCATGGATGGGTTTATTATCTCGAGCTCCTCCGTGCATCGGAGGGCACGTTAAGCTATACGTCCCGGCTATTGTCGTTAGATGGCAGTCGTTAAGCCAAGACAATGGGCCTTTAGGCGGTTTGAAAACACTGGCCTGCCAACCCACAGTTGAGTACCATGGTGGAGTATGCTCTAAACTCTTTCGATTGAGGGGAGACCCGTATCCCAGCAGTGGGATGAATAAGGGTAGACTAAGAAGTAGACTATATACTTGGTCAGTGGTTACAATAATACATATTATATAACGTTATATAATACGATAATGTATGTTAAAAATACATACCTGTATGAACATAGCCCTGACCCGCCAATGACTCCATCCCATTTAATCGCTACTCACGCCGCACTAATCTCAGCTATAATTAGATTTCCTTGCATACAGAGCAGATCTGCTTCGAGATGATAGGGTTGAGCCGCTGGTGAAAGAGAGATATTTTAATAAAATTAATATCTCCTTTGCGGAATGTTACCAGTATTAAATTTGTCTATACTAAGTAGGGTACTGTAAAAGAAATGCTTTCATGATTTAGTTAGGGTGATACAGTTTTAATTTATTTTTTGTTTGCTTAATAGTATTACGTTTATACATAGATTATATCCCGAGGAAAGACATAGTTCACTCTTTAGCGGAATATAACCGACATTCATTTGTTTTCCCAAAAGCAAAGCTGTCAATATTTAGGTTTCATGATACGACTTTCTGATGCAGTTCGTGAGGCAATTGGTCATCTAAATCGGTTGCTAGCTCGCAGGCTAATAAGACCGCCTTTCAAGTCAAAGTCAAAGTCAAAGAGTTTATTTGCCAGAATACAAGTTAAAAGTTCTTATACTATAAAATACAGTTCGTGTATTCAGTCTGCGCGCAGACGTGCAAAATTTTAATTTATGAAATATCAATAACATACATTCATCAATAATAGTATCATTAATTAATTATCACAATTATTAAAACTATCATTATTATACATATTTATGTCATACAATAGCAAAATTTATACAATTAATTAATTTATTGATTCATCGTTAATTTATACATGTCATGCTTATTATTATCTTGATTGCTGTTTAAAGTCTAAAAATTCTTTAACACTATAAAAACATTTGTCTAGGAGCCATTTCTTCAAATTACTCTTAAATGCAGTGCCTTGAAGACATTTTAATTCCTTGGGCAGTTTATATATATAACTATGCTCATGTTATATGCGTTTTTCTGATACAGATACTTATGGCAAGTAGGTTGGCTTATATTGTTTAAGTATTGCGATCTAGTTGGCTTTGACATTCCGTCATGTCTCTTTTTGTAGTAGTTCATATTGTTTTTTTTCATTTATGTAAATACATGGCAATGGTAGTATGTTGTATTTTTTAAACAGCGGCTTACAACTGTCTATAAACCATGCATTATTTATGGCGCGAACACACCTTTTTTGTATCTTAAACACTATATCTATATCAACGGTACTTTGTACTACTTACCTTTTTCTCTTTAGTTGTAAGTATTTTTAGTGCAATAAAGTGATTTATATTGTAACAGAGATATTCTTATTTCTGTAGTAGAGAAAATATTACTGTACTAGGTCTGTCTTATGCAGCGAAGGAGACTGTAATCTTTTAACTAGTGAACTTTCTCACAGATGTTACCACCTAGTGATCTCTGAAAGGATTTTATTTTGTAATACTATATTTTGTTGCTTTTCTCGTCCCTGGGGCCTTACGCCGTAGCTGAAGCCGATTACCACCGAATATTTTGATTAAAAAAATAGGTCTTACGTTTAAGTTATTGGCAAACATCTTCAGCTTAGTTGATAGAGCTCTATGGTTTCAACCAGCTAAGCTAAACACAATTACCGCAAATTTGAGCTAAAGTTTGTAGGCAATTTGATCGGTACTAACGGTAGTGGGTGGGTGCCGGCCGGCAGTAGTTTGCATGAACTAATTGGTGGCGGAAGCACGCAAAGTAGTGTAGATCAAATTGCCTGTAAATTTGACTTCCGCAAAATCATCAATAAACTATCTAAAGTTTGTAATCGCATGACTGGTGGCAATAGGATCTGTATTTTTTTTTCTGTTATATGAGGATTTCAAAGTAATCTAATGTAAATAGATGAAATAATTACATGACTAGCATAAAAACGTCACTAGATATTTTAGTTTGAAAATCACAATTTTGGACATTCCCGATGCTTTTCCGAAATCTATTGTGCTCGTCACACGTACGTTTTGTATGCGCATTAATGAGAAATTTGTATGTATATATAACCGCTATGATAAATAGTGCGATTATGTAACTAGTGTCGTAACAAAACTTATAGTTATAGTAGATTTTAAAATTAAATTATTATCCATTATTATCATTTAAAATTATTATCCATTTTAATAAGGACTTTCCCACCAAAACTCAAAGTTTTCGACCATAAAACAAATCGGACGTGAAATATTGAAATTAAATATCACACATCGAGCCAGTTTTATGTATTTTACGATATTATTAAATATTTATACAATTTTACAAAATATGCATATGCCGGCGACGTCGCCCGCATGGGTTAATAAACTTATTATTATTTTTAATTGTAATAATATTTGTTAATTCTTATGTAGAAGGAAAATTATTTCCGAGATAAAAGGATCTCCTATATGCAGCTGTATAAACTTCTTTACCTTCCATTAAAAATCCCATTAAAATCGGATTGACCGTTCAGGAGATTACCACGGACGGACCAACAAATCATACCTTGTATACCTACTAATGTTACATGTTCATAAGCTGTGTTATGTCACAGAACAAATAATAGTACTACTCACAGGTACTACTGTAGTTATGTATAAAGTTCATGCGATATAGTCTCTCATAGAAACAAATAAATTAAAATCTACAACTTTATACATGGAGACTTAAAATATTCGTGCTAACCTATTATAGATAGTCATTTGCAACTAATTTCACCATGGTATGCCTTATGCAAAAGTGAACTGTTTTGGAGATATGTACAATTTTCCTTTATTTTGACAAAAAAATGTTATGCCGCTTTGAATTCATTAAAAAAAAGCAAAGATTATAATGGAAGTTTTTCATGTATTTGACGATATAAACAAATCAAGAATCAACACTTAAATTAAACCACTTGTGAATACATTAAAATGGGAGACACAAACGACATGAGTAGGTACCTAGAATTCCAAGTAACCCTGTATACAGAGAATCTCGAAAGCGTCCGTCGCGTAGTTGCCTCAATCCAGTTCGTTACGAAAACATAATAGCATTAGAATGTGAAAGTATGTTTGTTTGTCTTTCTTTCACGTCGAAAGGAACCAATGGATTGACATGATTTTTTACAAGGATAGTTTAAGGTCTAGAGAGTGACATAGGCATTTTATCCCGGCCCGGAACATCATCTTACTCCCACGGGTAAAAAGTATTATCAAAACCATTGACCACCTTGGCGAAGCCGCGAGTAACAGATAGTGTAAAATAAAATTTTCTTCCAACTATGCTTTAATTTCATCACAATCACACTAAAAACTCAGTACAAAACGAGTCTTTAATGCTCTAGAGCAATAAAAATGTATGAAATTTCATTATTGCACAGTTTTTTTTAATCGCACCAAAAGGTGCCAATCTCAATGGATTAGCTCTATTCAGCCAGCCGATATCAATACTTTTTTTTCGTACGTATTATTCGTTTCTATCCTACTTGTTCCAAATTTAAAAAAATATTGCTGCTAACTCTGAGTTATAAACTACGAGCGTTATAAATGAAAGAAATTTAAAAAAGTGATTTGGCGGGAACTTTGTTAATTTTGCTTGACAATATTTTTGAAAACGATAAAAGTGTGATACTATCTGATTTTGACTGCTTCGGCTTCGAATTAAAATGGAATCATCTAGCGACACATTAACTCCGGAAAACATTCTAAACATAACACTGTCGGCTTCACCGACAGTGTTATAGAATATAAATTTGCCCAACAAAACTCTTAACCTTACGTTTAATAATTGCTCAAACATAACTTTTAATTTCAATAATTAAACTTCTATTTTAACTGTTTGATATGAGTTTCTTTTATCTACTATTCCTATAGGTATTAGTTGAAAGAAAAGCAGATTATGCACCTCGCCTTAAGTAATTTATGTTGCCCTCGTGCCTGTTAGATTAGAGCCCTCGCTAACGCTCGGGCTCTAAATCAGGCACTCGGTGCAATAATAAATTACTTTGTGCTCGATGCAATAATCTACTATTATAGTTTACTAAAGGTTGTGTATTATTACAAATACCTCATTATTACATCAGTAAATACGAAAATCACCTCAGACAATACGGGAAGGCACTGTAGCCCACGTTATCAATCAACTATGTAAACAATCTCTTTTCAAAGTTCGACTTTCCGCAGCTTCTGTTTTCCTAGTAAGGTCTAGTAATAGCTATCAAAGTTTCTTTATATCTGCTGATAGATTAAATAACAGTAAATAAAATAAATATTCCTAGATAAATTACATAACGCTATCTAGTTTCAAACTGAGCAAAATTTGTACTATGAGTACATAATAGACATACTTTATCTATACATATAATAAAACAGTAAAAATAATGTGTCTGTACATTGAATATATTTACAAAAAAAACAATTGGAGGCGATGGAGATATAGTAATAGAGTAAGAATTAAAAAAAAATGTCTGTCTGTATGTCTGTTTGTACACGCTAATCTCTGGAAGTACTGGACGGATTCGAATGAAATTTGTTTTGTTATATAGCTGTTAAGCCTGGGCAAAATATAGGGTATAATTGATTTTGGAAAGTGGAACACCTGATGCGGCACCATAATGGTTCAGGTAAACTATAAGAGATATGAAAATGACGCGTTTGCAAAAGTTGTTCAGCCTGATGAGCATTTTCTGTTGAGGTATAAAAATCCAAGATTTGGAACACCTGATGCAGAACCTTAATGGTTCAGGTAAACTATAAGAAATATAAAAATGACGCCTTAGCAAAAGTTGTTCAACCTAATGAGCATTTTTTGTTGAGGTATAAAAATCCAAGATTTGGAACACCTGATGCAGAATCATAATGGTTCAGGTAAACTATAAGAAATATAAAAATGACACCTTAGCAAAAGTTGTTCAACCTGATGAGCATTTTCTGTTGAGGTATAAAAATCCAAGATTTGGAACACCTGATGCAGAACCACAATGGTTCAGGTAAACTATAAGAAATATAAAAATGACGCCTTAGCAAAAGTTGTTCAGCCTGATGAGCATTTTCTGTTGAGGCATAAAAATCCAAGATTTGGACCACCTGATGCAGAACCATAATGGTTCAAGTAAACTATAAGAAATATAAAAATGACACCTTAGCAAAAGTTGTTCAGCCTGACGAGCATTTTCTGTTGAGGTATAAAAATCCAAGATTTGGAACACCTGATGCAGAACCATAATGGTTCAGGTAAACTATAAGAAATATAAAAATAACGCTTTAGCAAAAGTTAAATTATAGTTTTTAAAAAAAGTAAAAAAAAAACACGCTGTAATAGCAAATAGAACTAAAAAAGTTACTTAAAATAACAATAAATAGATTAACAAAATATTGAATGTATCGTAAAAAAAAACCGCGGGGTGCTACTTTTATTCTTACCTGCTACAAGTTAGACGCAATCGTTTTATTTCATTTACAAAGGTAACGTGGTCTATTTAGTCAGTTTATTATAGACGTGTGTGTACGCTAAAATTGAAATGGAACGATTGGTATATATTCGCACAAACCAGAAGACTACCTACGTGCATTTGCGGGACGCTATGTAGCAAGATCAGAGTTTATTTGATTTGGTGGTGGAAAGTGTTTTAAGTAACGAGGGGAAACTGTTTTTCTTAGAAGCTCCAGGAGGGACTGGAAAACATACCTGACGAGAGCAATCCACGCTGAAATCAGGCGCCAAAATAACATCTCGCAGCAGCATCGCCAGGTATTGCAGCCACATTACTACTAGGCGGAAGGATGCAAATACAATGTTCAATATCCTACTCGATTTAAACAGAATTGAAACACCGACATGCTCTGTGACACGAAACTGTGAAGCGAAGGTGTTTCAGGATTGCTGTCTAATCATTTGAGACCACGTTTGTGACCACATGCTTTGCTATGACAATAAAGAAATCACTAAAATTCGCTGGTCAAGCTTAGGACTGGCTGTTTTTCGCATGGCCAACTTTACGTGGCTTTCTCGAGAGTTGTAACGCTTCAGGTCTTTTTATATTAGCTCCCGAAGGAAAGGCTCCCTTAATTTTTCTTTTTTTTTTAACTATGGTTACAATTTTAATTAAAAAAAAATATCTTTTAACGTATAATAAGTATTTTCTTATGTATCTACATTAGTTCGTATTTTTATTAATACGCCGGAATCATTAAGTACACGCGAACGAAGTCGCAGGCATCATCTAGTAATATATAAAAATATTGTGTGTTTCATAGTCATTGTTGGACCTTAGATCTTAAAACTAGATTAACCCTGTAAAGGCTTCGAAACAATTTTGTCATCTTAATTAATATTTCAAATCAAGTTACTTGTAGTTCACTCCTTATCTATATTACTTACTAATATGAAAAAACCGGATAAGTGCGAGTCGGACTCGCCCACCGAGGGTTCCGTACGTAGTATCATTATTAAATTTGATATTTTTCATTATAATTAAGAAATAATGCGCCGAAAAAAATAAATAAAATATATTTTGCAATGTGTACATCAAGGCCTTTCATATGATACCCCATTTGAACTAGTAGTTTCAATTTGAAATTTCGACACCCTATAAAAAATATAGGTCCCCTATTTTTTAAGATCTATTTACAAATGTATAGTTTTGAGATCCTGTACTTGTAGTCTATAGCAATGTTACTTGCCAAATTTCATAGTTCTAGGTCAACGGGAAGTACCCTATAGGTTTTGATTCCCGTGAGAATGTGTCGAAATATGCGTTTTTGCTGAATAAACGGCCGTAACTTTTTTTACGTAAACTTAGCAGTTTGATTTTTTTACAACTTCATGGGACCGTAGACCTGAGTATACAGTTCAAATTTCAGCTTGATACCTCCACGCATTCTCGACATAGAAATTCTTGACAGACAGACAGACAGACAGACGGACAGACAGACAGACGGACAACAAAGTGATCTTATAAGGGTTCCGTTTTCCGTTTTTCCTTTTGAGGTACGGAACCCTAAAAAGAAGTAAATTTTGTGAGTTTGTGAGGTTTGTAGGTGATAAATTCTGGATCTACTGAACCGATTAGAAAAATATTTTGCGAATAGAAAGCCACGTGATTTGTGAGTGTCATAGGCTATATATTAACCCAAAAAATTAAAAGACTTGTAAATGCGTGCGAAGTCGCGGGCGGAAGCTAGTCTTTATTAAAGTTGGTTTCCAAAGAAATTACGTCGAAAATATTACCTAGTGTAGTGACGAATCATGTGTTTATCAGCTATTGTAGTTAGCGAAACAATCACGCACGTCACGACTGGGGCAGACCTTTATTCAATTCAAAGAATCTTTATTAATTTTCTGATTACAACAATAAGTCTCATAACATGAGAGAACTTAAAATTTATATTAGTACAATAATTTCCTAACTTAAATTAAACATATTATAATAAACCTTTATTATGATTTGTTACGCGCAAACTACAATTAGCGCGAGTTAAGTTAACTTAGATCACGCTACAGTCGCATTGATTTTTTTATGTTTATGTGAATAGGGTTGCTGGTCACCACTTGCAAAAACTCAGAGGCATATTAAAGAACTCAAAATATTTTTGTTACACTTTTACCGAACACGGACTGACATCGGGCAAAATACCGAAATGTTTGGTACAAAAACCGTAAACCTGGCAACCCTGTTAGGAAGCGGTGAACTATGTGAATTTATTAAGCGCCGAAGCGCCGATAGATAACTCAACGATCCCAGGGTCAAGTCCAATCTATGTCACATTTCTGCCTCCTTGTACCTCCGCGCGTGTTAATATTAAATGTCCTTTAGGTATCTTTATTTATGAACCTGTACCTCGCTATGTACTTACTTCGTGAGCTAAATTAACTTAGCTTAGTTCGTGTTGTACCTTACGCTTTTAGGTCTAGTTTGGAATTATTATGGTAAAGCTACAAACATGGTTATATGTATAAATATAAATTAACACTTAAGTCAAGTCTATATTGTAACTAATTCAGGGCGCTTAGTGGAATAGGTTTGAGGGGAATTTAAGGGACGTGCCAAATTTATACTTCAAACCACAGCTTCAAAACTTGTGTCATAACTTATCACTTTGTATGCTTTTTGAATATGATATTGTTACATATAAACTGTGTTTAAGCACAATATAAGTAATAATCTACTACCTTTCGCTTTTTCGTTTCGACCTCACCTCCCTTCTGAGACGAATCTGGAACAGTTTCTTATAGCGCCCCACGCGCACACGCTCATTCTCGCTCTATACAGACGTCATTGTTTATGTAATAGACGCGACATTTGTAGACGAATCTGGAACAGTTTCTTATAGCGCCCCACGCGCACACGCTCATTCTCGCTCTGTACAGACGTCATTGTTTATGTCAGGGATGTAACGGAGCTTCGGTTTCGATTCCGATACGTCGGAACTTCCGATTGCTTTTGCATCCTCGGTTCCGACTTCGGTTCCGATAAATTTTAAACCGAAGTCAGAAGTCATATCGGAGGTCGGCGGCCGGCGCGGCGGGCGAGGGTGGGTAGACGGGCCGGGCAGCGCGAAGCCGCGGCGGAGTCGCGATCTATCGATTTTAGCAATTGTTTCATTGTTACACTGTTAAAGTATTGATAATAAAGATAACACTAAGTTAGTGTCACTAACGAATAATGATGTGTAATTATTTCATTGAAAATGATATCTACACATATCTCTGACTGACTTCATATTTTATTCCGATTCCGGTTCCAATTCCGGTTTCGACTCCGATAAACCAAATTCAAAAATTCCGATTCCGGTTCCGGTTCCGATATAACCACATCCGTTACATCCCTGGTTTATGTAATAGACGCGACATTTGTATAGAATGGCCGGGATGTGATTTAACTTCAAAACATAGGCCCTATAAGATTCGCCTAATCCTGCGAATATGATATGTTATAATCCTGCGGTTGTTGTGTTCCTGCGAGTGAGTGAGGCCACCAGAAAGGAAGGAGATGCTGCGTTGGCAGCGGGGGTGGCGGCGCGCGAGCGATGTTTTATGTTACGATTACGATTACTATGGCTACGGTAACCGCTTCACATCAGGCGGGCCGTATGCTTGTCTGTCACCCGACGCAGTATAAAAAAAAAATTAAAGACATGATGGATGGATGGCGCAAGTCAATTGACATTATATCTAATTGGTTGGCAGTAACTAAATCCAAGGTGATTAAACAAGGAAAAAAAACCGGACAAGTGCGAGTCGGACTCGCCCACCGAGGGTTCCGTAGGTACGTAGTATCATTATTAAATTTGATATTTTTCATTATAAATAAGAAATAATGCGTCGAAAAAAATAAAAAAAATATATTTTGCAATGTGTACATCAAGCCCTTTCATATGATACCCCATTTGAACTAGTAGTTTCAATTTGAAATTTCGACACCCTATAAAAAATATAGACCCCCTATTTTTTAAGATCTATTTACAAATGTACAGTTTTG
This sequence comes from Hypsopygia costalis, assembly GCA_937001555.2. Lineage (NCBI taxonomy): Eukaryota > Metazoa > Arthropoda > Insecta > Lepidoptera > Pyralidae > Hypsopygia > Hypsopygia costalis. Next base: position 17,199,576 of record OW443342.2, read on the forward strand.
AGATTTATTCCTGTACTTGTAGTCTATAACGATGTTACTTGCCAAATTTCATAGTTCTAGGTCAATGGGAAGTACCCTATAGGTTTTGATTCCCTTGAGTGTGTCGAAATATGCGTTTTTTGCTGAATAAACGACCGTAACTTTTTTCTACGTAAACTTAGCAGTTTGATTTTTTTTTAACTTCATGGGACCGTAGACCTGAGTATACAGTTCAAATTTCAGGTTGATACCTCCACGCATTCTCGACTTAGAAATTCTTGACAGACAGACAGACAGACGGACAACAAAGTGATCTTATAAGGGTTCCGTTTTTCCTTTTGAGGTTCGGAACCCTAAAAAGGAAATGCTGAGGAATTAAAGTGATATTGTATTGTTGCAAAACAAAGCAATAGTTATATACAAGCAATATATATTGCAATATAGAGTGACAATATCAAAAGCATTCATAGGTATATTCATAAATTATTTGAAGAGTTTTCTAATTATAAAATTACAAAAGGGTATCAAAACTCTTGTAACAAGAACATTCTGTATATAATACAATACAGTGCATTGTTTAAATATGTAATATAATAATAATAATATTTGTCAGACAAATTACACAGCGCCATCTAGCCCCAAAGTAAGCTAAGCTTGGGTTATGGGTACTAGACAACTGATAAACATACGTAAATACATTTTTTTTGTAAATACATACTTATGATACATAGAAAACACCCAGACCAAGACAAACAGACATGTTCATGCACACAAATGTTTGTCCTGTGTGGGAATCGAACCCGCGAGCGTTGGTGTCGAAGCCGCGTCATTGACCGCTACGCCACCGAGCTCTTCAAATCAAATATATGTATATATACTCGTATACACATGTGTCAAATGTTCACATAAAAGTTTTTGACAACCCTACAAGTATATAAATTGCTAACACAAAACAAATGACCCAAATAAACATGAATATCAAACAAGGAATGTATAGTACAAGTTATAAATACTAGTAATAAAACTAATAAAAAACTCATACTACCTAAACAGTTTGAGCTAAGGAAGACATATGTTTAAGGGCTTAACTCTATGTAGAGGTTTTGTTAAAATGTCTGGAACCATGTCGTCTCTCTTTATAAAGCTGTGACAGAGGGACAGACAGCGGAGTCTCAGTAATAGGGTTGGCGCCCTTTGGGTACAGAATAGAACGAAGTAAAGAAAAACATCAAAATACTACACGATCTAATACTTGGGGTTTAAGTGATTTATCAACATCTTTGAACCAAAGCCAACTTCACCTGCACGTGGTGCACCCTGCTGACTGACAAACGAAGCTCTGGCGAAAAGAGAGGTATCCCGAGCGTAATTGTAAGCTACCCGACTGGGGAATTTACCTCGACCTCACAGAATACCGCAACCAAATAACAATTCCCTTGAGGGTTGTTGTGTTCCTGCGAGTGAGTGAGGTCACCAGAAAAGAAGGAGATGCTGCGTTGGCAGCGAGGGTGGCGGCGCGCAAGTGATATATTATGTTGCGAGCATTAATACGGTTTCGGTAACCGCTTCACATCAGTCGGGCCGTATGCTTGTCTGCCACCCGACGTAGTATAAAAAAAAATCGATCATGCTTAAGAGTATATTATTTCCTGACTTTAATTACTGCCTGACTTTTCGACCAGGGACTCTACCCCCGAAGCTGAAGCCGATTACCATCGGATCTTTTGATCGCGAAAATAGATCTTAGCTTTAAGTCAAACATACAAAGCTTAGTCGGTAGGACTGTATGGTGTCTACCAAGTAAGCTAAACACAACTACCGCAAATCTAAACTTAAGTTTGATTTTCGCAATCAAAAAAATTGATGGTAAACGGCTTCTGCTTCGACGGTAGCCCCGCTACCGATATAGAATACCGCAGCCAAATAACAGTTCCCTAGAGGGTTGTTGTGTTCCTGCGAGTGAGGTAACTAGAAAGGAAGAAGATGCTGCGTTGGTAGCGGGGGTGGCGGCGCGGGAGCGATATTTTATGTTGCGAGCGTTAATATGGCTACGGTAACCGCTTCACATCAGGCTGGCCGTATGCTCGTTTCCCACCCGAAGTGATTTTTTATATACTACATAAAAAACAGGAATTACGAATTCGGTCATTGGTGGCGCCAGTTGTCTTTCTATACTCCGAGTAATAGGGATATAAAAAAGCGAATATATCCTGTTAATTTGACGTTGTCCAATAAAGTCATTGATTCGCGAAATCGCCGCGTCCTGTGCCCACTCATATCGCTGGAGTCGCCAGTGTGATCGCTCCATTAGTTCACTATAAAAATAACAAGCAGCGGAGGGGATAGGACGATTTATGGCATTCGATTATCCTGACGCTTGTATTATATATAGAGCGTGTGATGTCATACGATATCTAATCGGATTATACGATTAACACGTCCATTTAGTTTTTTTTTTTTATACTACGTCGGGTGGCAGACAAGCATACGGCCCGCCTGATGTGAAGCGGTTGCCGTAGCCATATTAACGCTCGTAACATAAAATATCGCTCGCGCGCCGCCACCCCCGCTGCCAACGCAGCATCTCCTTCCTTTCTGGTGACCTCACTCACTCGCATGAACACAACAACCCTCAAGGGAATTATTATTTGGCTGTGGTATTCTGTAAGGTGGAGGTACATTCCCCAGTCGGGTAGCTAACAATTACGCTCCCTACCTCTCTTTTCGCTAGAGCTTCGTTTGTCAGTCAGCAGGGTGCAGGGTGCACGTGCAGGTGAAGTTGGCTTTGGTTCAAAGGTGTTGATGAACCACTTACACCCCAAAAAGTTTAGTTCTCATTATAGGGGGTGTAAGTGGTTCATCAACATCTTTGAACCAACCACTTGTACGTGGTGCACCCTGCTGACTGACAAACGAGGCTCTGGCGAAAACAAATGTAGGGCATAGCGTATTTTTAAGCTGTCGGACCGCGGAAGTACCTTCACCTCACAAAATACTGCAGCCAAATAACAATTCCTTTGAGGGTTGTTGTGTTCCTGCGAGTGAGTGAGGTCACCAGAAAGAAAGAAAGGAAGGAGTGGCTGACAACGGATCTTTGTGTTGCTGATCTTCAAGGGCGGTGGTGATTACTTTCCATCAGGTGACCCACGTGCTCATATGGCACCCTCTCACATAAATTATATATATATATATATATATATATATATAGAGCATGTCATATCATACGATATTTAATCGGATTATACGATTAATAAGTCCATTTAGTTTAGGTGAGACCTATAGAAAAGTTAAAAGTCAAACCAGGCGTGTTCTTTGCCTTTTATTTTTAAGGGTACCATACCCGAAGGGTAAACGAACCCTATTACTGAGACTCCGCTGTCCGTCCGTCCGCCCGTCCGTCCGTCCGCCCGTCCGTCCGTCCGCCCGTCCGTCCGTCCGCCCGTCCGTCCGTCCGCCCGTCCGTCCGTCCGCCCGTCCGTCCGTCCGTCTGTCACCAAGCTGTATCTCATGTACCGTGATAGTTACAACAGGTAGACGCTTGAAATATTCACAGAATATTTAGTTATATATTCATTTTACAAATAAATAACTAAATTTAAAAAAATATATAGTTAAGGAGGGCTCCCATACAACAAATTTGATATTTTTCCGTTTTTATAGATAATGGTACGGAACCCTTCGTGCGCGATTCCGACGAGCACTTGGCCGGTTTTTATTCTATAATGTCACCGTCAACCCTTATTCGTCTCACTGCTGGAATACGGGCTGTACCATGCTGCTTAACTGCGGGTTAGCAGAGACCAGTATTTTCTTGACTGGACTTAACGACTGTCATCTAATGACAACAACAGTTCGATGGCTTAACTTGTTATCCGAAGTACGAAGGAGCTCGAGATAAATAAACCCATCCATGGACACGCTACTGTCGACGTTGCTTAACTTGCGTGTTCGCTTAGACTGACACGCGCAACGACGCCATCGAGCTCCTCATTGTTATGACATTATGTTAAAGGACGTGGTAACGCTTGTGCGCTGACACCTTACGTCTAGTGGCCCACTCACTCGCAATAACACAATAAATTCTTAAGGGTATGGTTATTTGTTAGAAGTTTTCTATTAGGTGGAACGTGAGTCTTACGTTCCACCTCATAGTAGACCGTTAGTCGGCAGGGTGCACCACGTGCAGATGAGGTTAGCTTAAACTTTAAAGATGGTGGTGAACCCTTTGCACGTCAAAACTATTTTACCTTCATATATTGAAATATCGCATATTTAAATACTTATTTAAATTTAAAGATTAAGTTAATCTAGCTTTAAGTATTGTAACCTTAACATTACCTGTCGTCACCTTAACCTCATTTCGTGCAACCGACTATTACCTATACTGTGCTTTAAACTATAAAATTTAATCGATCTGATAATTAAATAAATATTCCTTTTTTTTAAGTTAATTAAATAAAAATCAAATATATGAAAGACAAATTATTCGGAGTTGTTCTTTTTCCCATAACGTAGCATAAAATAAAAAGGTGACACCCTAGTGGTTTAGACTATGCTCTATTTTATATGTATGAAAATGTATATATATAAAAACATCTTCTTTGCATAATAAAAATATTTATAAAACTCATGTGATTGTTGAAATTTTGGGGGGCTATATACCATTGAAGGGTCTATAGTCCCCCAAGAGCCTCCTAACACGGCACTGCAACTCATGTCGGTAACAGCTGGTATCAACGATGTCATAATTACTATTATGAAAATAAATGGATACGTAATACGACCATTTCATATATTATGTATATTTCATATACTCGTCATATTTTTTTGTCATATAATAATTTACTGTACCTTCGAATGTTGGTATGTATTCGTGTTATGTTGACATGTAATTAGTACAGTAACGTTTGCGCGTGGCTTCTGCATGAGTGACTCGTTATCAGTCGGCCTCCAGTTGCGCGCAAGCGTCGTCGTTTCCCGCTTGAATCGCAATAATATCGATATTTCAATATGTAAAATAATCGAATAATCAACTAGACATGATATACCCTAAATCGTTTCAAAGTGATTGATGAAGATAATCATGAATTTCTGTAGAAATAACAACAAATAGGTATGTACAGAAATAAATGAGCTATAACAAATTATAATCGCAATCATATCGATATTTTACTATAAAAAATAAACATGATTTATGCTAAATCATTCTAAAGTGATTAATAAAGATGATCATGAATTTGTGTAAAAATAATAGCTAATAATTATGTACAGAAATGAGTTATGACAACTATTATTATAAAAATGTAAGCAATTAAATTATGAATGAAAGCACAGATAAACGCAGTGACGACAACAAAAAAAAAATATTGATAAAAATGCATAATTGTAGTTTCGTATGAAAATATAATACCGTGTTTATATGATACGTTCGCAACCGCTGAAATATCGCTACTGTTTGACGCATCATATTCACAGTACATGAGACGATAACGCGCTGGCTGCCCAGTCGGCGTTATTAGAATTTGCCGATTATTCTAACTGACCATGCGTGCCGGTCGCATTGCTCCCACGTGCGCGTTCATTTAAATACGTCGTATTGAACTATCGACTAATTTCAGCAAATATGCCTATCACTACAAAATACACTGTGATTTAAATTATTCTACGTACAAATTTAATGTGACTTTAATTTATCGAATGCACAGTCGGTGTACTCTGAGATAGATCTCTGCGTTTAATCTGATATAGATAACTATTGTTTAAACAAACTGTGATATAGTGATGTGAAAAATGTGATGTTTCAAGTTATCACTGGAAGTATGTGTCCATTTGTGTTGTTTGTTTGATAAAACGGATTCACTGATCATGGAAGTGGACTCAGATACGTCAGGTAAGGTGTCTTTGTTATCTCCGTATTTGTATAGAATTATACTTTGGTTTTACTACGATAATGTTATGAAATAAACAAAAAAAAGAAATAAGGAAAATAGCATTTTGTTAGCATTCCATCACGTGTAGTTACAGCAAAATGACGCCACTTTGAATAAAAAATCAGTATCTTTTCGTAAATAATGGATATAAATAAAACCTATGCTCAGTATGTTACAAAGACAATAAAGTATATTTACTTTATTCAATTTATTAATTGACCTACCATTTTGGGTGGCAGGGATGGTGACTTTTAAAAAAAAATTAAATAACAAGGATGTGCTGATTAAGATAAAATAAAGCAGAAGAAAAAATAGTATCTTCCTAAAGACATATTTTAGACTTCCGAATGTAACGTTACGTACTACCACAGTATAAGTAATAGTACTATGTACGCAAGTTATTGCAAATTGACAAATCTTTTCATTCATGCAATTTAATATTTGTAGGTTATATCTTATATTCAATACATAAACATTAGTTAAGCACTTTAGTATGCTGCACACAGTGCAACGTGTGAACTAGCGTGCGAACCGGAATAAATTCTGCCCTGAATTATAGTTCAACGAAATATTAACAGAAGCTATATAACGCTACATTAGAATTGTTAGAATTATCTGTCCTAGGGGGCCGTTCACGTATTACGTTAGTTATGTTTGTTGTTTGTTTTATGTACACTAAAGTTTCTACAACAACATCAACAACGTAAGCAAAATTTTGACATTATATTTACGTAGGCAAAGCTAGCAAGCCAGCAACTTAAATTTTGCCGGAGTCAAAATTAAGCAAAGCATGGGACCCCGCCCTCTTCTTTTTTGTTGCACACCTTATAATTGAACGGCTAGGGGCCGTTTTATCCAATTTTGAGATTGGTTTTTGAATTTGAAAGTTACTTTATACTCTAAATCTCTTTCACTAGAAAACTCAAAATTTTGTAGTAAGTAGATACTCATAGCAATATTTTGTGAGCAATTTTAGCATTTTTTTGATTCTGTACGCCCGAATGTAAAAAAAAGGAACCCTTATAACATCACTCGGGTCTCTCTCTGTCTGTCATGTCCAATTTCTCTGAATCTACTGAACACATTAAGATGAAAAGTACATATTCGAATTTCTGTCACTACGAAAACACGAACGTCTAATACAAATACATTAATTTTAATTAACGGAATCGTTTTTGGTTTGGAGGGCAAATTAGATTTTTTTTTTGCCTAATCAACCATGTGATTATCACTGGAATTTCTTATTATACAATGAAAGAGCTTGATGTGAAGGTATAACAAATATTTTTATAGGTAGTACATACATGTTTTAATATAAATATAATTTCAAAGTTGTCAAACGAAGCTCCGCGCTTATCCGTGGACATTTTTATGCGTCAAAATTATTTTACTGCCGAACAAAAGTTGACCGAATCGAAATTGAATTGTGAATTGACTAAAAATCATATACTTGATTTAACTTATCAAAATAACTTTCTTAGTTTGTCTAATTTTCGGACATATTTCGACATAATCCCACTTAGACTGAAGTTTCATATTGGGATACGAAATTACCAAATGTGAGATTTGTGAGATCAAGACTGGGAGATCGGCACTGAATTTTGACTACATTTTAATAACGAGAATTGCCTCACTGATTGCACAACTTTAATGAATAATAAACACGAGTCCGAGGTCCCTCATGTGCGTTATTCTATGCATTGTACGCGATCTATTAAAAATAACGTAAAGAATAAGATCGGGTTCGTTGGTTTCGGTAGACTGTACTTTCCGTCTCCTCAATCACGCCGTAAGTAATCTCGTAAATCAATCGTAACATTTACAGTAGGTCAGTAACTTACATATTAGGTAACAGATTTTATCACGACTGGCTTGCTCACTCGGCATAGTCAACTAGTACTGTAAATGGATTCAAGCCATATAATTATGCAAATTAAGCATTCGAGAAGCTGACTGAGAAATGGTCTGGAAATGGCTTTGAGTGTTGTTGTGTTCCTGCGAGTGAGTGAGGTCACCAGAAAGGAAGAAATGAAGGAGATGCTGCGTTGGTAGAGGGGGTGGCGGCACGCGGGCGATATTTTATGTTGCGAGCGTTCATATAGCTACGGTAACCGCTTCACATCAGGCGGGCCGTATGCTTGTCTGCCACCCATCGTAGTATAAAAAAAAAATGGCATGGTTTTAAAAGTTAAGTGCAGGAATACATAAGATTTTCGGGATAAAATGTATAATAAGTTAAGACTTTTAAACTTTACCTTCCAGCAATTCTAGCACAGGAATTAACGCGATCATGCATGTAAGGTAGTTTTACATACCTACTTTATTATTGCCTGGCCTTTTGACCAGGTTGCACCGGCCGTGGTCACAGGCTGACTGACATAAATAATGATAAGAGTCAGCCTGTGCTACGGCCGGTGCAACCTAGTCGAAACGTCAGGCAATAATAAAGGTATGTAAAACTACCTTATATGCATGGTCACGTTAATTCCCGTGGTTATTATAATTTCAATCATGCAACGCGAAAATTTTAAAGTTATTAATTCCAGCACAGTATAAGTAATAGAACTATGTATTGCATGGACATTCCCTACCTCTCCTGCCTCTCATGGACATTGCCTCCTCCCTGAATCGGGAACACTGTGTGACACGGCACATTGTTTCATTCACGCTGTGCATAGATGCAAATAGTGATGTAACGAATACCAGTTTTTAAGCATTCGCGAATGCGAATAAGAATATTTAGTTTTTAAATCTAGCGTCGTTTAGCTATGATGTGTAAAAAAAGACTGATCAAAACAATAATTAATTATATTACCTACATACATACATAATATATATAAACATAGTATTATTTGTTTTCTAATGTCTAAAGAAAGGTGATTAATTAACACCAAATATAAAAGTTGATTATAGAAAGATATACATTTTTAAAGTAAGTTTTGTAATTAAAAAGAAAAGATATCAATACTATTTCTTTCTTTAATTTACTTAATATTGTTTTCGCATTGTGTATTTATCTTTCACGTTCATATTCGCAGAATATTCAAATATATTTGCGAATATGAATATCATAAATCAAGCGAATATTAGCAAATGCGAATATTCGTTACATCATTTATTTGTATGGATTGGCAGAGGTATGCTTCCAGTGAAGAACCAAACTGATTACACTTTTAGCACCCAAATAACAAACATTTCTATATAAACTTTAAGTTTAAACGTGTACTCGTTACAAATTAATTAAACATTGATACAATGTTAATTTTGAATCACATAAAAATCCTTTGTATAATTAGCTTTTCCTTGTGTGTTATAAATAATGTGATATACTGTAAACACATTATTTATTATAGGTACTAGTATGTTATATCACAAAGTAGGTAATCACTGGATCACTTTGAATATATTCAATTTCAAATTGAAATATTAATACGTTTTGATTTTTTCTGTAAATTGCCACTGTTGCACTTTTTGTTTTCCCATATCCTTTTTTTTCATCCTCGTGGCTGCAGATTTATATACTTATTTTTTTATCTTACTTTCGAACTTAATGTACGTATGTATATAATCTTTATTATATCATAATTAATACAAAGAAAAGTAGACTCCATCAACAATCAAACTTCTAAATCGACGCAATCAAAAGATACGGTCGTTAAAAATAACTATTCCGCGCGGACGAAGACGCGGGTACAGCTAGTTTATAGATATTATGTTTTGAGATTCGTTTTAGTTTTATATCGTTTTTATTTAGTACCAATATTTCATTGAATATGATTCTTCCTTAATAGTACAGTCATTTGGTAGTTTTACCTGAAAAGTTTTCCGGCAGTTTTGAAAATTGGCATTTTTATAGATTTTGATGTGCTCTTTCCTAATTTCTACTTTGCCACCTCATATTTTTGCCGCTCGCGCCGCCATATTGAAAAAATGGCAATATCTCCTTTCCGACTCATTTTACGATAAAAACAGTTACACAAAATGAAATTAGAGACAATTTCCTACAATTTATGTATTAACCTTATATTTCATAATGTCAATAGTTTTTGCGTACGAGGCTTTATAAAAAAAAGTTAATACATAAATTGTAGAAAATTGTCTCTAGTTTCATTTTGTATAACTTTTTTATCGTAAAATGAGTCAGAAAGGAAATATTGCCAAAAAACTGCTTTTAGACACCATTTTTTCATTATGGCGGCGCGAGCGGCAAAAATACGAGGTGGCAAAGTTGGAATTTGGAAAGAACACATGAAAATCTATAAATTACCAATTTTGAAAACTCCCGGAAAACTTTCCAGGTAACCACTATTTTTCGAACCAAATGACTGTACTATAAGTATAATATTTGAAATCTTACCTTACTTCTCTTTCGCCATTACTAACATTACCCATTCGCTATTCGTACAAGTGCAAACGTTTACAAAACAAACGAATGATGTAGAACTCCTAAATCAAAATGGTTTTGACTGCGGTGCTGCGAAACAAACGTCGGTGCAAACTTCAAAGGGAATGTAGAGACATGAGCAAATGTTTCATTACACAAACACGAATAGACGAGCTTAGCCGACTTTATTCGTAATAAAAATATCAACGGCAGATAAAGAACTAAATAAACAAACTCGTTTGATTTGGCGAGTTACTGATGTGAACGCATTCGTAATTATTATAGTTACAAGGCGATAAAGTATGTTATACGTGCCTCTGGTCACGAATAATCTCAATATTGCTCACATTTACATTCAGTTATTTTTGTATTACATTCAGTTATCTATAAATATAAAATTCAAAGTCCTGACTGACTGACTGACTGACTGATATATCAACGCACAGCCCAAACCGCTGGGTCTAGAGATTCGAAATTTGGCACGTAGGTTCCTTATGACGTCTAGGGGTACACTAAGAAAGGACTTTCCACAATTCATCCCCTAAGGGGTGAAACGGGGGTCCAAAGTTTGTATGGGGAAACGATATTAGTTGGACTATTTTATCCGAAACTTTACACGAGTACTTCTATAGATAATTGACTAAACACGGGTTTCAGAATTTTTCAAAAGTCAACGCCTAAAAGGGAAAAATGGGTCCCAGAAGTCGGAAAATCGTCATGGGTATTGTTTTTATGGTTTATCGGTCGCTGATTACAAAAATAACAACTATTTTCTAATGAAACATAGCCGATGTGACAAAAAGTCGACCCTGTAGGGGTGCGATGGGATGGAAATGTCTAAAAGGGAGTGAAAAAGTCTGAAAATCATCATAGGTATTCTTTTTATGGTTTATCAGGTCGCTGATTACGAAAATAACAAGTATTTTCTAATCAAACGTAGCCGACGTGACATAAAATCCCCCCTGTGGGGGTGCGATGGGGTTGAAATGTCATAATATCAATATGGGTGTTGATTCTATGGTTTTCTAGGACGTCAATTACGAAAATGGCATCGATTTGAAAATATAACATAGTGGACAAGAAATTATTTAAAAGGATTTTTCAAATTTTACCCCTAAGAGGGTGAAACGGACGTTCAAAGTTTGTATGAGGAAACGAGTTTAGTTGGGCTATTTTATTCTAAATTTTACACGAGTACTTCTATAGATAACTAAACACGTGTTTAATGATTTTTCAAAATTCAACCCTTAAAAGGGTAAAATGGGTCCCATTAGTCTGAAAAACGTCATGGGTATTATTTTATGGTTTATCGGGTCGCTGGTTACGAAAACAACAACGATTTTAAAATTCAACGTGGCTAACGCGACCATCATCTCCTATTGGGGTTGAAATGTCTAAAATGCGGTCAAAATGTCTGAAAATCGTCATGGGTATTGTTTTATAGTCTATCGGGTCGCTGATTACGGAAAAAACGACTATTTTATAATCCAACATAGCCAACGTGACATAAAATCACCCCATGTTGGAGTGCGATCGGGTTGAAATGCCATAATACCAATATGGGTGTTGATTCTATGGTTTTCTGGAACGTTAACTACGAAAATGGCATAGATTTGTAAATATAACGTAGACATAAAATTAGTTAAAAGGACTTTTCAAATTTTACCCCTAAGAGGGTGAAACGGAGGTCCAAAAATTTTATGGGGAAACGAGATTGGTTGACTATTTTATCTTAAATTTTACACGACTACTTCTATAGATAAATGAGTAAACACGTGTTTGCCCCGAATTTCACGCGAGCGAAGCCGCGGGCGAAAGCTAGTTTCTGTATAAAAAATTTTCGGCGAAATTTATTGAGCTTATAAAATCGTCCGGTCGTTCTGTCTGTCCGTCCGTTTCCCATGAAACTCAAAATTTCGAAATTCTGACTTCGGATTCGTGAAGGTAGAGCATCAAAAAGTAGTAATGTAAAGTGACCTTGGTTTTCCGATATCAATTCGGGAAAGTGGCCAAAATAAATAAATAAATAAATTTCGCTATGGTGGCGCATGCTGCGCGTCCGATGTTTTATGCTAGATCTGTTAACAGACAAGCAGAAGGCTCTACCGCCGAAGCTGAAGTAAAAAAATCCGATGGTAATCCCATCGGATTTTTTGATCGCGAAAATTGATCTTAGGTTTAAGTTACTGACAAACATATTCAGCTTAGTCGGTAGAGCTCTACCAGCTAATCATAATTACCGCCAATTTAAGCTAAAATTAAATTTTTGTAATCAAATAATACGATGATAATCGGCTTCAGCTTCGCCGGTAGAGTCCCGGGACGGGGGCCCACGACATATTCCCGCCACTAAGTCTCCTGTGTAGCCAGGATTAACAGCGGCGACCACCAAAAAAGGCAATGAACAGTGAAGTCCTTTGCAGTTACGGGGGTAACACTACGACTGCCATAAAACGAATTAAATCAGAAGAAATTAGTAGGAGTAAGAAGCTTTTGGAATTTGACTCTACTCTGAGCAATGTAAGAGACAGTAATATGGCAAATAAGGCATTAAAAGCCTAAAGAGATGACAAGTCAAGTGAAGCTCAACTGCCGTGCACCACGGCCCTCCTAATGTAAAGTATTTACCGTAGCCATGTAAAGAGATATATCGCTCGCCCGCCGTCACCCTGTTGCCAACGCAGCAAGTCCTTGCTTCCTTCCACTCACTCAACCCTCTCCCTTCTTCAACACAAAACCCTTAAGGGAATTGTTTGCTGTTTGTAGTTTGCTGTATTCAGTGAGGTACTTATACAGTTGGGCAGCTTACAAAATCGCTGTGCCCCATCTTTCTTTCGCCAGAGCCTTTAGCTAGCCGACAGCGTGCACCACGTGCAAGTGAGATTGGCGTATATATCGTAGATAGATAGAATATGCTTTAATGGAGCGTACAAGTTATTACAGACTTGTACGAGTATATATGCAATAAGGTGGCAATGCTGGAAGCAATCTTTTTAATGCACCCTTCACGTAACAAATTTGTGCATGGAGTGGGCAGGATTTGCAAAAGAAATTGAAATGAATATTAGAGATACATCTAGTAATTATAATTAGACGAGCCCGGTGGTCGAACGGTTAGCAATGGCCACTTTGACTCCGAGGTCGCGGATTCGATCCCCGCACAAGACAAATATTTGTGTGCATGAACATGTCTGTTTATCTTGGTCTGGGTATTTTCTATGTATTATATGTATGTATTTACAAAAAAAAATGTATTTAGGTAAGTATTATATCAGTTATCTAGTACCTTGTACCTTATCTAGTAGTTTGGGACTAGATGGCCGTGTGTAATTTGTCCTGGAATATTTATTTACGTATTTATTTATTTATATAAATCATCATTACTTGTAAGTACGTATAGTTGAAGATGTGTAACCTATTATTATTGATAAATATTTTAACAGTAAATAAATTAAATACATACACTACATATTAGTACTATAAAACAACGAGATTATATCGCAATTTAAATCGGCGTCAACCCATAATCATTCCACTGTTGGGATACGGGTCTGCCTTCAATGTTTAGAGCGTACTCGACCACGCTATTCAACTGCGGGTTGGCGGAGGCCAACGTTTTCAAGCCGCCCAAAGGCTTAACGACTGTCATCTAATGACAACAACCGGGACCGACGGCCTAATGTGCCCTCCGAAGCACGGAGGAGCTTGAGATAAATAGACACATCCGTAGTTAGGCTACAGTGGACGTTGCTTAACCTGCGAGATCGATTAGACTGACACGCGCAACCTCAGCATCGAGGTCCTCATTTTATATAAGCTAATTAATAAGGTAATTTCTTCACATCAACCCTACCGCCGAAGCAGAAGCCGAGAGCCAAGTACCATCGGATTTTTTTATTGCGAATATCAAACTTCACCGTTAGCTGTGTTTAGCTTAGCTGGTAGCAACTTTGGAGCTCTACCAAGTAAGCTGAAGATGTTTGTCAATAACTAAAACCACAGTATAAGTAATAGTACTAACGTACTAAAACGTAAGAGCTATTTTTCGAATGAAAATATTCACTGGTAATCGGCTTCAGCTTCGGCGGTAGGGTCCCAGCCCAAGCCAAGTGTAATTCGTAGCGTACAAGATAGATCACGTGACATTTGTCAAAATCGAACATTTTAGTATGAGAATTGACAAATGTTACATGATCTATCTAACGTTCGTTACGCTATGAATTACACTTGGCTAAGAGGGCTTGTCTGTACACTGTAGACAGTATGTCACCTTAGTACCATAAAAACCGGCCAAGTGCGAGTCGGACTCGCGCACTAAAGGTTCCGTACCATTATCTAAAATACGGCAAAAAAAAAAACATGTCTGTTGTATGGGAGCTCCATTAAATATTTCTTTTATTTTAATTTAAATATTTATTTTTAAACTGAATATATGTATAAATAAATATTCTGTGAATATTTCAAGCCTACCTGTAGCCGTTATCAATATCGAGCAAAAACGAGCAAAAAATCACGTTTGTTGTAATGGAGCTCTCCTGTAATGGTACCTTATATATGGTACCCTTCGTGCGCGAGTCCGACTCGCACTTGGCCGGTTTTTTAGTATTTATTGTTATAGCGGCAACATAAGTACATTATCTGTGAAAATTTCAACTGTCTAACTGTCACGGTTCATGAGATACAGCCAGGTGACAGACGGAAGGACGGACAGCGGAGTCTCAGTACCTAATAACGTCCGCTTTACCCTTTGGGTACGGAACCCTAAAAAGCCAAGGCCGATTGCTCTTTTGTCTTCGAATTTGGTTTTATTACACAATTCACACAACCGTGTGAAAACACATCTAAATGGCCCTTGTTTACTAACTTGCTACTAGTAAGCCGTCCGCTGTCGTGTGAATTGATATTGCCTTATCTATTGATCTGTTGTTTTGTGTTTAAATCATTGATCTTGTGAACTGTTTATCAAATATCGTGTTTATTGACGTAGTAATCCACCGATAAAGTAAACTATAGAATGTTGAACTCGTGACAATGGTGACTCACGGGTTTAATTCGTTGATCGGTTTGTATTGATAGCTGTCGCGGTAGCATTGACATGGACCGCGGTAATAGGGTTGCCACTGTCGCTAGACGGGAAGATAATAAAGGACAGCAAATTCTTAAAAGAAGAAGATATTGGAGATGGAGGACGAACAGTAATGTGCAAAAGTTCATATATAGCTTAAAGAATAAAATTGCGTGACCGCAGTTATAAGCTATCAATAGTAATAATATATTTTAAATAAATTAAATTAAATATTCTCAGACAAATTACACAGCGCCAACTAGCCCCAAAGTAAGTGAAGCTTGTGTTATGGGTACTAGACAACTGATAAACATACGTAAATACATTTTTTTTGTAAATACATGCTTATGATACATAGAAAACACTCAGACCAAGACAAACAGACATGTTCATGCCCACAAATGTTTGTCCTGTGTGGGAATCGAACGAACGTTGGTGTCGAAGCCGCGTCATTGACCGCTACGCCACCGAGCTCGTCAATAATAATATCTGTCAAGTAATAATATTCATTACTACTTGGCAGATGCAAGTCATTTGTTTCGAAAGCTCTATAATAATATGCATTTTTGCACGTGATTGTAGATAAGACAGAATACATAAAAGGTACAACATACATTAAAGTTATGGCACCGCACCTGCACGTGGTGCACTATGCCTAATAGCTGACTAGGCGAAAGAGGCGTAGTCTCTAACTTACAGGCAACCAAAGCCTTGAGCCCTTGAGGATTATCGTGTTCCTTGTAGTAAGTCACATTACCAGATGTAATGCTATGTTAACAGCTGAAATGCTAATGCACGAGTAAAATATTTGTATGGTAAGCTCAAGACTACTGTAACCGTACATCAATTGGTTCGTATAATTGTAGGACAATCGATATCGTACATATGTAATAATTTGTCCTTCATTTGGACACCATCTAACAACCCTACATGGTAAAAATAATATTTCTGGACAAATTACACACTGCCATCTAGTCCCAATCTAAGCAAAGCTATACGTACTATAAGTACTATGGGTACTAGATAACTGATATAATACTTATTTTTTTTTGTAAATACCTACATACATATATTAGGTACATAGAAAACACCCAGACCAAGACAAACAGACATGTTCATGCACTCAAATATTTGTCTGGTGCGTGGATCGAACCCGCGACCTCGTAGTCAAAGTAGCCATTGCTAACCATTCGACCACCGAGCTCGTCGAAAAATTGAAATTTGTGCAAAAGGGCATGAAAAAAATGGGGTGTGACGTGTGTTGTACGGGAATACGTTATATGCACTAAAACTATCTCAGCGCTTTCTCCTCCCCCACACGCGAATTTCCGTAGTACTTACATGGAAAATAGCAGTGCCTTGATTGTACTAAACAATATTTATGAGATTACCAATTATATGCCACAATGAAACATAATTTTAATAAAATATAATTTTATTTTCCTATGCTGCGGTTTCTGTAAATAATAATAATATTATGATTATAATAAATAAACCTGCAGGTGTGTAGTTCAGCGGATAACCACTTCACGGCTAACGGATGGATGTGGCTTTGAGCCAAAATTAACAACTTTTAATTCAAAACGTCTTAAAGGTTATGCGACGGCACAAAATAAACAGCGCCCTTTACAAAGGTTACAAGGCCCTCTATATATAAATTAATATTTGTTTTCTAGAAAATTTTGCGTGTAGCATCTGACTTAGACGAGAACTAAAGTTCTACGACGGAGAACTAAAGTTCTCGACATAGCCTTAAGAGTTTGCAAGCTGAAGTGGCAATGGGCGGGTCACATCTGCCGAGTAAGTGATGGCAGATGGGGGAGGAAGGTATTAGAGTGGAGGCCGCGCGTAGGACGACGAAGTGTTGGGCGCCCTCCCTCTAGATGGTCCGATGACCTAAAGAGAGCGGCTGGGAGCGGCTGGATGCGGAAGGCGGAGGATCGTATCTGGTGGAAAGCATTGGGGAAGGCTTATATCCAGCAGTGGGTAGATACAGGCTGATGATGATGATGATGATCTGACTTAGGCAAAAATTTTACGTAGGTCAGTTTCTTATCATAGATTTTTGGAATAAAGTTGATACTGTTAATTGTTGGTACTTGGTGGAACATTATTATCATAATGTTATAATCGTTCCACGTAATTAATTTTACCGACCGGTTTCATTGGATAATATTATTGGATAATGCCTTAGCGGCGAAACCAGTCGGTAAAATTAAGTATAATTACAAACTATATTTAAAGGTATATTCTAAAGGTCATACTCATATATATATATAACCTTAAAATATGTGAGTGATGCCTCTGGTGTTGCACGAATCCATAGGCTACGGTAACTGGTATGCTTGTGTGAAATATTTAATCTTCATCCCATTACAACATGTCAATACAATCATAATGTATTTTTTATTTTTCACTAGTCCCAAACTAAGTAAAGCAAAGGTGTGGGCTATGGGTTTTTTTTATTCATCATTTTTACCTATAGTACATAGAAAATACCCAGACAAAGAACTAAACCAATTTTCCATTTTTTATACCACGCCGACAAACAACCATACGTCTAATGTAAAGCGTTACCATAGCCTATAGACGTTGGCAATAAACGAGTATTTCTAGCGTATTGGCACTCCCATTGTTGACGCAGCATCCCCTCACATCTGGTAACCTCTATCACTCGCAGGAACACAACAATCACTTAAAGGTACTGTTATTTGGCTGAGCTCTTCTCTACTTCCCCAGTCGGGAGCAACAGCCATAGTTTCTCTCTCTTTTCGCCAGAGCCACTTATGTTTACTAGTAGGGTGCACTATATGCAGGCAAGGTTGTCTTTGGTCCTAAGGTGCCTCATCACCGTGATGAGCAACATACACTCCAAAATATCCACACCAGACGACACATTTTTTGCAATGTTCGACATACTACACATATATTATCACAAAGACTCATTTTCATATCGCCACAGCGGGATATAGGCAAAAATCAATAGAACATGTTTGCCTGAGTGATAACGCATATCTAGCTATGTCACACCATTGCTACCGTACTTACGTACCAGTTTATTGTCTGTCTAAAATTATCTTGTTAAATTTATCTAACACACGCAGTATACACACAGTATACAGTGTATCATCATCATCAGGTCCATCAGGTCCACTACAGGAGCACGACCCTGTCTCGTCCGTCCTAGACGGAAGGAGGATTTGGCCTACACTCCCCACGCTGGCCAAACGGGTTGGGGAGGCCTAATTGATGATGTATTTTTCTTAGTCGCCTTGTACGACAACCACGGGAAGAAACTGAGTGATTCTATTCTAGTCTGCCGGAAACAGTGTATACTCGTATAGTATAGAGGCTCTGCCGAAAGAGAGGTACAGCGTGGCCTCAGGTAATAAATAATAAATAGTGTTGGACAATGTACACAGCATCATCTAGTCCCAAATTAAGCGAAAAGTTTGGTCTATGGGTACTAGACAACTGATAAATGTACTAAAATACTTTTTTTTTGTAAATACATACTTATAAAACACCCAGACCAAGACAAATAGACATGTTCATGCACACAAATGCTTGTCTTGTGCGGAGATCGCATCCGCGACCTCGGAGTTAAAGTAGCCATTTGTTGAATAATTGCGTACTCAATCCTAATAACTATAACAATTATCACTTAATCTTAAGAATCTTAAAATAACACTTAACCTAAACTTACCCGATTCCCGACGCTGGTTCACCGTAATCCAGACGGGCTCACGCAGACAGGAATAAGGCTTTAAGGACAGGAATATATATATATATATATATATATATATATAATAATAGGAATACGTTCACCAATTGACCAGTTCAGTGTTCCGAGGATCAACCACTCATTGTTAACACTGTCCAAACTTTCGACGCGTCCCTGCGTCTATCCGCGGTCCAGCGCGGTTCCAGAAGTTATGACGCGAACTCCAGGTCGCGAAAGTTCCCGTATGTGCGTGAGGCTTTTCCGGATGCCGTCACGCAGCAAAACAACCAGCGTCCCAGAAGCGCGCCGCGCGCCGCCATTCGACCACCGGGCTCGTTATGTTCACATCGATACCTCCAATGAACACTACGCCAACTAAAAACATACATATCTAGATACACACCGCTAATATGAGTTATACATTTACTTAGCGGTTTGTATTTGTCGATTTTGTTGTGTCTGCATAATATTACTGAAGTTATGAATCGATTTAGATAAAAAAAGAAAACTATCGAAATTTTAGTTGGCGTAGTGTTCCTTGGAGGTATCGACATGGTTGCCAGAGCTTGGGACCGAAACAAAGCGAAATGTAATGTAAATATTGCAATATGTCCAACAAAATTATATCTGACAGCTTATTTATGCCCCATTGGATTTTTTAATTGCGAATATCAAATTTCGGCTTAGACTTATGGTATATATGTTTAGTTTAGCTGGTAGAAACACTGGAGCTCTACCGACTGGCCTGAAGATGTTTGTCAATAGCTAAAACGTAAGACGTATTTTTCGAATCAATATTCAATGCTAATCGACTTTAGGCGGTACGGCCCCAGGAGGTAATAGGATTCTTCAAGACAACCGGAAAGGGATTTTTAAAGGGTCAGCATCACGTGAGGCGTAATGTACGCCTGCGATGACTGCTTATGTTAAACAGGTCGTATGCTTGGTTTCCAAGCAAGTAGTATAAAACAACGTTACCCATAGATTCATCTAGATTTGAAAAGTGGCATTATTTTTATTCCTCGCTGGATACCAAATAGGCATACGCCTTGCCTGATGTGCAGCTGTTACCGTAGCTAAACTTAGATCTCTCCATCGCACGTGCACAACCTTGAGCTTTTATTATACTCATTCGCCATTGTCTATAAAGTTCTAGCAAACATCGTCTGCTCGTGGTGCACCACACCACAGCCATGTAATTAGATACAACCTCGATATCGGCACCGTGAGCTAGAATCCGGCCTAGTTCACAATCTAGAACGGGTTTACGTCAAAAAATGTTTCTATTGCCTATGTGGCATGAAGAACATAAAGCCAAGAAATTATTTTAATTTATGATAACACAAACAACAATATATCACGACGACACTAATAGTTGTGAAAATATCCACAAGATCTACAACAATAAAGCTTGTCAATGTCATAAAAAAAATGACGCACGAATGCTGAAACTTTAGCGTTTTTATAAAGAAATTTCAACCGTATCCCGAAGGCATAAGGATGAAGTTTGTGTACGAAGTGGATAAGTGTGTCCCTTGATACAATTATGTCAAATAAATAACGGTTAGTGCGGACACAACTCTTGTTAATTGACGTGGTTAAATCCTTGTAGAGTTATAACACAATTACCTATCGGCAAGGTAGGGCGGTGAGCTCTAACGCCTCCGTAACAACTGCTTTTATACAGGTCAGGGTGACATAATCTTTGTTTTTTTAATATTAGTTAATTGATTAAGGTGTTATTTCACGGAAGGCAAATTTACAGTTAGATATTTAATTGATTCAGGTGTTATATTCCGAAAGTTAAATTTATAGGCAATTTGATTTACATTACTTTGCATGCTTCCGCCACTAATTAGTTCATGCAAACTACTCGCACGCATGCAGTCGCACGTTAATTCTGTTTCAGGTGTTGGAGATTCGCCGTGACGACCTGGAGCTGGAGCAGAGACGACCAAAGCAGCTACGGCAGTCGCATGCATCGACTAACGGTAGTGGGTGGGTGGGTGCCGGCCGGCAGTAATTTACATGACTAATTGGTGGCAAAAGCACGCAAACTTTGCTTGCTTATTCGCGTACAACACATCGTGTCCATGACATAGCCACACCCAATTTTTTTAATAGACTCCATTGATAACTAATTAGTTAACAAAAAAGTTAATAAACAACATTTTACTACAGATAATTACTTTTAAATTTTACAACGAACCAGAGAAAGGTCAAAAAGGTAATATTTTTCTGTTTAATTCATTACCTACCTTCATTCTCATTCCCGACAAAGACGAAACCTAATGGACGCTAGCGGAATATTTCAAATTAAAATATAAATAAAAATGTCTGTTTGGCCTTCAATTTGTAAATAAATAATTGGCATGCGTCTACGGAATTTGTATGCCCAATTTGTTAGACAAAATTAGTTGGAGACAGTGAAACAGTATAGTAATGATGGTCAAATTATATAATGCCTTGTGCCAGCTACTCTACCTATAAACATATAAATACCTATATATTTATATATGTTATCGTCAATCTATATAAGACGTTAGTCTCAGTTTTATTCCATACATTGCCTAAACATTCTGTTGACATTTCATAAAAAGACATTTCGGGACGGAGACCCACCACATATTCCCACCACTATATCTCCTGAGTAGCCAGGATTAACAGGACCATCAAAAAAGGCAATAAACAGTGAAGTTCATTGCAGTCCCGGGGGTAACACTACGGTTGCCTTGAAACTATAATCTAACACTATTGGGGACCTAAAAACATTAAGTTGTTACCTAACATATCGATTCCAATAATATGTATTGCAAAATCGAAATTTCGGAAGATAGAAGATATTTCTCGAAATAAGTATAAATTCAGAAACTCGCCGTACACTATTTGTTAGCACATGATTTCGTAATAATATGTGCTTACCACAGAAATAAGAGATGCAACCATGCACACGCTACAAAATGTTTTACTGCACCACTTTTGCATGCAACTTGTCTCTCAACTCAATTTATTAAAGTAACAAGGTGTAGGTAGAGCGGTGCACTTGCAGCCGTGCCGGCACACAACATCTGGAATATAAGATGCCACTCGACCCGACGTAAATTATGTTTACAGTCAGAATATCGCGATTTGAAATATTTTTATTACAATATGCATCAAAATCTGGCCGTGTGGTTTCCGGCAGACTAGAATAGAATCACTCCGTCTCTTCCCATAGATGTCGTACAAGGCGATTAAGGGAAATACATTATCAGGCCTCCGCAACCCGTCTGGCCAGCGTGGGGAGTGTAGGCCAAATCCCTGTCAGTGACGGACGAGAGAGAGTCGTGCTCCTGTAGTGGAGACTAAAATGACCTGATGATGATGATGATGCATCAAAAAGGACAAGATATGCATTGGTTATTATTTTTATACCCGAGCCCGGTGGTCGAATGGCTACTTTGACTCCGAGGTCGCGGGTTCGATTCCCGCACAATACAAATATTTGTATGCATGAACATGGCTGTTTGCCTTAGTTTGGGTGTTTTTTTATGTATTATAAGTATATACATATTTACAAAAAAAAAACGTATTTAAGTACATTTATCAGTTCTCTATTACCCATCTAACAAGCTTTGCGCTTAATTTGGCACTAGATGACGCCGTGTAAATTGACCAGATATATTTATTAATTAATGTACTACGTGGAGTGGCAGACAAGCCCGGCCCGCCCGATGTGAAGCGGTAATCGTTGCCTATGGACGCTCGTAAGAAAAAGTATCGCTTGCATGGTTCTACCCTTATTGCCATCTCAGCTTCCCCTTCTGTAAAAACACTCCTTCTCCGTAATCATCACTGCTGAGGATCGTGAGTCTGCTTCAAGTTTGAAGCAAGTTCTCTCCATTTATTTCTGTCAGCTGCTTGATGTATCGCTGCGCTGGCAGAAACCTCCGGTGGGTTGCTAATCGGCTTCAGTTCCGGCGGTAGGGCCTCTGACCAACGTATTTTGGGCTTCCAACTTCTTTCTTTCTTCTTTTGCCTTCCATCTTCCTGTTCACAATTCGTTTCAAATTGTCATCCTTCCTATGGACAATATGGCCAAAGTAACAACACTTACAACAGCAGAAATCTAAATAATAATGTTATTTAGATTTCTGCCCCCTTACCACCATCTCTTATTGCGATTCAATAAAATCTATTCAGTTATTGAACCGCAATAAGAGATGGTGGTAAGGGGGCTGTGCTCACAACCGCATCCCACAGTAAAGGGACGAGAGATGTCAAAATACTTAAGTTTCATCAAAATCGACCAACAGTTACTTTCGTCAACTGTTGATTCGATTTTGATGAAACTTCGTAAATAAGTAGATTATAAACTATTAATTACAAATTAGTTTAGCCATCCAGCGAGGTGATGCTGCTAGCATCTTGGGAACGATGCCAAATGGTAAACTTATTTTATTTACATTTATTTTAGTTTTTTTGACGTGACAACGTCTTATAAATTGGTTAGCCGGGTGACACTTCAAGAAACTGGGTCACGTTATGCGCTTACAATGAGAGCGAGTGAAAGGCGCGTGCCTTTCACTCGCTCTCATTGTAGGCGTGTCGTGGACGCGTGTCCCTTCTAAGAGCGAGAGAGACAGACATAAAAAGTGAAAGGCATGCATCCCTTCCACTCGAAAACATTTTACCACTCAAAGTCGTTGTCACGTAAAACTTTCGCCCGTATACCGACTTTACAGGCAACCAATATTTTTTTTGTAAGTGATTCATACACAACTGTGAACCAAAGCCAACTTCACCTGCACGCGGTGCACCCTGCTGACTGACAAACGAAGCTCGGGCGAAAAGAGAGGTAGGGAGCGTAACTGTAAGCTACCCGACTGGGGAATGAGAACATTCCCCAGTCGGGTAGCTTACAGTCACGCTGTACCTCCACCTCACAGAATACCGCAGCCAAATAACAATTCCCTTGAAAGGAAGGAGTTGCTGCGTTGGCAGCGGGGGTGGCGGCGCGTGAGCGACATTTTAAGTTGCGAGCGTTAAGAGCGGTTACCATAGCCATATGTAACCGCTTCACATCAGGTGCATTGTCGTCTGCCGACTGCCACCCGACGTAGTATAAAAAAAAGTTTTTATTTTACTATTATTTAGTTTTAGGCACTTCAGTTTTATAGTTGTTATATTCTTTTCCATATTTATGTAATATTTTGTAATTAAAGTTAACTATACCGATGATGTACTTATTAATAGAGTTTAATGAGCGTTCTAATCGATTCGGTAGGCATTAAGATATAAATCTCGAATTATTTCTAAACGTTACGTAGTATAAAAGGCGACGTTTACCTACTAACTGTGATAAGTATGAAAATTTTAGATAAAAATATTTTGTATAGTAAAATCTTTATTGTACAAAACAAGTATACATGATATGACGGACACGGATGTCTACCATTCAACCATAAATACCTAAAAGGACATCACTAGTTCCATTAATAAAAAGAAAAAAAATATATAAGAACCGCGTCAAAAAATTCCTCCGCATCACTGTCAAAAGGTATCGTAATAAGTAGATAATGTACTATTTATTACAACTTTGTTCCATTAATTAGATATTATTTTAACCATTGATATTACATGACTGGAACAAGCAGACCTAGGGAACAAATGATAAAACTTTTTATTAGTATTTCTTATTTATTTATCAATATAATTACAAGTTATAATACCTAATGCAACAGTGTACCTAATCTTTAATTAAATTATTAAAGTACAATGTGTCAAATATCAAAATAACAGCAATATGATCATAATACAAATATGCAATATTATTATGTCATTTGTAATAATAAATTAACAGGAATCATATATTCAAACTAATCAGTAAATGTCAATTATAAGTCAAGTCATAATCAAGTCAAGTCTTAATTTGCGCCTGTCAAATAGCCCGCTGCAACGAGTTTATTCCAGTTTAATATTTGCTAATATTATATTAACAGATACCAATACATAATCTGTACTGTCGATGAAAACTATCCACAGCCAGATAGACTAGATGTTCAATTATAGAAAATATTTCATTTGCTTTACAAGACTTGCTTAATATGAACTTTATTGCTATAGCGGTAAAGTTGGTTTTAATATGAGCAGATATATAAAATTTGGTTGGAAAATTTTGCATTTAGGAAATGCATTTCAAATGCAAATAACTACCGGGATGTTCGCTAGCATCAGTGACTCAATGTTCTTGCTTGTTTGTGTATTCAGTATATTCAAGAGACTTTAAAATTATTATGGAGTTCAAATTCAGTTTCACAGAATTTGTGAAATATGTTTTTTTTATTTGAATAACTTGGCGTTGGCTCGAAATTGTGGTAGCTAGGGATAGCAGTTGTTTCTCTTCACAGGTTCTATTCTCACACAAGATGCCACGTAAAAAAATAGTAGCTTGCTTACCGTATGGAAACATGTGTTGTGTGTGTTATGCGCTTCTGCGTTTGACTAGTTTAACCTAGGGTACCTTACCTCCCTCTCCTTAAAACTGTTTTTGACTACGCCAACTAAAATTAGTTTTAGACTTTAGTCAAAACTACTTTTGACAGTTTTTTGCAGTCGAAAGTAGGGCTGATGACTTTAGTTAGATTAGAGTATGCTTGTAAGATGTGCCGTGTGGTTTCCGGTAGACTAGAATAGAATCACTCCGTCTCTTCCCGTGGATGTCGTACAAGGCGACTAAGGGAAATACATTATCAAACATCGATCAGGCCTCCCCAACCCGTCTTGCCAGCGTGGGGAGTGTAGGCCAAATCCTCCTTCTGTCAGGTCTCCTGAGAGAGGGTCGTGCTCCTGTAGTGGAGACTGAAATGACCTGATGATGATGATGATGCTTGTAAGAGCTCGATGGCGACGTTGCGCGCGGAAGTCTCATCGATCACGCAAGTCAAGCCATGACGACTGGAGCCTGTCCATGTATGGGTTTATTTATCTCAAGCTCCTCCGTGCTTCGGAGGGCAGGTTAAGTTGCCGGTCCCGGCTATTATCGTTAGATGACAATCGTTAAGCCAAGTCAGTGGCCTTTAGACGGTTTGAAAACACTGACCTCTGCCAACCCACCGTTCAGCAACGTGGTGGGTGTGCTCTAAAACCCTTAAATAAAAATAAAATTTCATCAAAATCGATGAAAAAATTCATCAAAGCCGTTTCGGAAGAGTATGTGTATTAAAACTGTGACACTAGAATTTTATATATTAGTGTTAACGACGAAGAGTGGACAATTTAAAAGGCAAATAAAATTAAAAAAAAAAATACTATTATAAATTAATAAACTGGTTTTACAATGTTACTTCTAGTGGGCTTACGTGAATACGTCTAAAAATTTAAAAACATACGTCAAATCAAAAAGAAATATAGAAAAACAAATATGTACAAAAGGTTTCTGCACAACCAGCCAGTCGCCAACAATTAGAGATAACTTCCTAAGAGTAAAATTTGTTATATCATTTCATTGCATTTATCACCCAAAATAACACGTTTGCTGAAAATAATCGAATTTTATTACATACATCCGAGATGAATAAATCGCGGCCTAGATTATAGGTAAACACATTAGTTGAGCCCGCCGTGTACGACTTCATTTGATGGCTTTGCACAGATAAAACTATAATTTTTTATCTGTTTTTATTGACTTCAGTCGTAATACTTCCAAGGTTTTTACAAGTCAATTTTGAAAACTAAAAACATATTGCGTTATGTTATGATTATGAGGCGAGAATTTAGATATCAATATCGATAGATATAATTTTCGCTAGTAAATATGTTTGTAGGTGGAAGATCCACATTTTTTTTATACTACGTCGGGTGGCTGACAAGCATATGGCCCGCCTGATGTGAAGCGGTTACCGTAGCCATATTAACGCTCGCAACATAAAATATCGCTCGCGCGTCGCTACCCCCGCTGCCATCGCAGCATCTCCTTCCTTTCTGGTGACTTCACTCACTCGCAGGAACACAACAGCCCTCATGGGAACCGTTATTTGGCTGCGGTATTCTGTGTGGTGGAGGTACATTCCCCAGTCGGGTAGCTTACAATTACGCTCCCTACCTCTCTTTTCGCCAGAGCTTCGTTTGTCAGTCAGCAGGGTGCACCGCGTGCAGGTGAAGTTGCCTTTGGTTCAAAGATGTTGGTGAACCACTTACACCCCAAAATCCCTACCACCACCACCTGCAAATTTATTTTTACCACGTCGGGTGGCAGGCATACGGCCCACCCTTTTTTTTTTTTTTAAGTCTTTTATTCATGACATAACAATATTACTTAATTATTACAATAGCTGTACCACGAAAACCCACAGGGTTTATCTGTGTACAGCGAGTCGTTCATTTCTATGATCAATGATAATTATTTATGTAGTAATTTTTAAGTTTTCCTTTAACCTTACATAGATTGTACTTTACATTTTGTAAATATACATGTTGTAACTGGTCTGGCAGGTCATTTAAATATTTTGCAGTTAGATAGTTACACGATCTAGCACCGTATATGTTATTTGTTTTTGGTAGAAGATATTTATTATTATGTGAAATGTTCCTTAAATTATTAGGTCTTGTTTTTTTATTAACTAGTACTTCAGAATTATTTTCTTCAGTTAAAATTGAGAATTTGATCTTATTACTAATTGGCATAACTTTACAATATTTAAACAGTTCATTTTCATCATCTTTGAATTTGGTTTTTATATTTTTGGGAACAATTATTTTTAAAAGTTTATGCTGTAATTTATAAATATCTTCTACATATGTTTTGTAAGTTCTACCATAACTGCTAATTCCGTAACCGATAACAGAGTCAGCTAGGGCCATGTACATAAGCCTGAGCGTTTTATATGGCAGTTTATATTTAAGCGTGGTGAGTTTACTAATCACGGATCGTAACTTACTGCACACGTGGTCCTTGTGTGGGCCCCAGTTGAATCTGCTATCAATTACGAGGCCAACGTACATATGCTTATGTACAACCTCCAGTATAGGACAGTGACAGTTTTGCGATGAGGGGTTGTGCATACATTGGTGTTCGTGGGACACGATCCTTGGTTCAGTGATCACTTTGTTATGAGACGAGGATATATGCATGACTTTGGTTTTTTGTGAATTGATCACTAAGCCAACATCGTGTGCCCACTTACACAGCTGGTTATAGTCATGTTGCAAGGTTTCAATTGCTTCATGTATATTTTTATGAGCTACTAATATACAAGTATCATCCGCGAACTGGTAGACGGCGGCCTTCTTTATTACATTACACATATCGTTTACATAGAGTAAATACTCTATTGGACCAATTATTGAACCTTGAGCCGTACCTTTGGTGGTCATTATTTGGTTGCTGAGATGGTTTGCAATTTTTACCGTAGTGTAACGATTCGTATGATAATTTTTTAATAATTCCAGAAGCGGGCCTCGTATACCACAACGCGTTAACTTGTTATACAATGTTTTATAATTTAACATATCGAAAGCCCTACTAAAATCAATAAATAAAACAAGCACATGCATCTTGTTGTTAAGGTGCTCGTTGACGGTGTCAGTGACCTTCCGCAACAGTTTGGTTGTGCTTTTATTTTTTTGAAACCCAAACTGATTACAGTTAATAATTTTATTTGTTTGCAGATACCTGTTTATTTGATCGCATAGATATCGTTCTATAATTTTGTCAGTACAAGACAAGATGGTTATCGGTCGGTAGTTACTACAGTCATTATGTTTACCTTTTTTGTGAATGGGCCGAACAACACCGATTTTTAAAAGGTCCGGGTAAATACCTGAGTCAATACAGCGATTTATCAAGTGCGTGATCACTGGTATTAACTTGTTCGCGATGTATTTAATATCTTTAGCGCGTATGTTATCGTAGCCCGGGCTCTTTTTATCGTTCATTTGTTTTAGAATTTTTTCTACGTCAAATGCATGTGCATGCTTCAATCTCATTGATCTATCAGACTCACACTGATAGGTATGTTCATCAAGAATGGGCCTGTCACAGAGGCTGCTTATATCTTTTGTAAAGCTGTCAAATTTCGCAACAAATTGGTTAGCTAATATGATGGGATCTAAATTGAATGCTTTTAATAATATGTCATCTATACTTTTTGTCACTTTTCCAGTTAAATTATTTATTATTTGCCAACCTGATAAAGGGGTTACCGCATCCCATCGAGTGCTCGATGCCGCATCCATATAAACGCTCGCAAATTGCTACATGACAGTCGCTCGCTCGCAGCCACCCCTGCAACTCTGGCAGAGTAGCAGGGGTGGCTGCGCGCGAGCGATATTTGCAATATGTCATGTTAAATAGCTATGATAACCGCTTCACATTATACGGGCCATATGCTTGTCTGCCACCCGACGTAAGATAAAAAAAATGCAAATAGATTCTATCTATCAAAATTTCCTATTTTGCCTAATAACTGGGAATTTATTGGGCATTTATATGCAGTTACATGTGTCTAGTCCAACTATATCTATCCACACAGCGATTACAATTCCATTAGAGTTTATTTGTTACCACCGCCACGGAAAGGAATGTAAGCGACATTTTGCAACGAAATTGTTCATTGCAATAATTAACTTTATGCCAATTGTATAATATTAAAACGAGCCAAACAAAATCGTGCGTCTTCAGAGAAATCCTTGCACATTCTCGAGAATTCCCCTAGCTACGGATCGTATTTAAGTTTATATATTATTAGATATAAACTTAAGTACGATTGACATAAAGTTAATTATGCTATGTATAATTTCATTGCAAAAAGTCGCTTCCCATAGATTAACAATTGGTCGCCGCTCCGCTTCGACTAGATGCCGCACTATCTAAAAACAACAGCTCCGTGAATGCGGCAATTCAATATTGTAGTGTGCGTAAAACAATGTGCAGAGATGCTAGTGTGCGTGAAGAATTGTATTGCAACAGGCTCGGGTACGCCGAGTTCGGCGTAGTATTTGTTGCCGCATTTTAAAAGTGCGCCGCGACATCTAGTCGAAGCGGAGCAGAGACCAATTGATAAATCTAAGGTCGCTTCCATTCCATTCCACGGCGGTGTCGCCTTAGCCTTTGTAAGTATTTTATTACAACAATGGTTCTGAGTTCTCATTTCTTGCTGTTAAATTGCGTATAGACTGTCCTGGTTTGACATAATCGAGGAAAATCAGCAATAATAATTTAGAAGGACAATAGGAATCATCTATAAACAATCGAAGGAATAATTGAGTAATACCAATCATTACAGTCTCACAATACTAATGACACTGTAATTAACAGACACGCAGCCGATTACCTATTAACGTCATTGTCTACTACCACAGTCTATGTAACTTTTACCATTGATCACATCGTAAATGATCTTGTAGAAGCGTCTTTTTATTTGGATCCTAGATACATGTTACTTTTATTAGCGGCGATCTGTCATTCGGTCGCTCAAATTCGCTCAGATATTGAATGAATCTCGTGAATGAAGCCATTTCGATTTAGACAACATAGAACAAGACAATTAAATAAAAAAAATATAAAACCTCCGACCTTCTAGTGTAGTCAAGCCCTTTCATTTGATACCTATATTGAAGGGGTGGTGAAAACATATGTAATCCGTCATTATTGTGGCGGCGGACCGATTTTCATCAAACATAGCTACGCACACTCCTGACGAACTCACCTTTCAAATAAAAATAAACAATCTAAATCGATTCATCCGTTCGGGAGCTACGGTGTCACAGATAGACACACACACACAGACACGTCAAAATTATAACAGCCGGTCGTTTTGCATAAGGAGTTAAAAACGACCTTCTCAAGAAGTGGTTTCCTATGGAGGTAGGTTCTATTACCAGGCACATGCACTCCATGTGTCTGGTAATTGTACTTCCATGCAGTACGTCAGGAAAATAACTATAGGGCTTAACATACGAGTTATTTGGCCACCGAGCGAACATACGTCGTCAGTCGGTTGTCACAAGCTCGCGTGGGCGCCACCATTTCTAACGACGGAATAAACTATTTGCGCAGTAGATATGCAGAATTTTATATGCAGTGCATTATCTGTTACGAAGTAACTATTAAGTAATCTATGCTGTTACCTACTATGACTGAGAGTGTTTACTGAGGGCCTAAAACAAACGTCGACAAAACATGTTTCGTAAGAACAAACTGACAATCTGTGAACTACCTCACCTAGGGGCGGAAGGTGATTTTTTTTATTTTTTTTAATATATAATATTCTGTCAAGATGGTCGAAATCAACTATGTATTTAAATAATAGTCAACTGACTCATTCTACCGTCGGTCGATACCAAACGATCGATCGATTAGTGTTAGTGTAGAGTAGCCATTATTTTTGTTCCCTATGAAAAAACACTACGTTGTGTCGATGATTTATTTCAATTTCACTGAAAATTATGAGTCAGATTGAAATAAAAAGAGCTCCCGCCGAAAAATCTGCGCTATGATTTCAAAACATACACAGAACAGAATCACAAACATTATAAATTAATTACAGCGCGCGAGCAATTTATTATTCTTAAAATAAAGGTAGGCACCTAAACATTTATAATGTAAACATAAACCGGTTTGCTAAACTCGAAAAACATCGTATGAAATTTATAATTATTCTATTTTCAAAAAGATCAAATGTATGTTCGGTACTTTTAAAATAGCATACCTGCCGAGCCGTATGTCATCAGTTCATCACTGAGCACTCACGCTGTTCGAAAACTTTCTTTTGCGCCGTATATTACGATTGATAGCACATATATCCGAGTCGAACACGCCGAACGAACAGAACGAATCGAATTTTAGAATTCTTAATTTGAACCTCGCACGCCTACCCGTCCTCCCGATTCGGACGATTCGACTCGGATAGATGTGCGACATCACCTCAGAATAGATGGCATTTAAAAATATTTATACACATTTTCTTAATTATTATTTAAATAGTTGATTTCGGCTGGAATTGAATCTGGAACAGTTTGTATGGCGCCGCACGCACACACGCTCATTCATGCTCTGCACATACGTCATTGATTATGTAGTGGTAAACGACGCGATATGTGTATGGAGTGGCAGGGGTGTACTAATATTATAGATGAGAATGTGTTTGTTTGTCCCGCTTTTACAAAGGAATCAATGGATTGACATGATTTTTTAACGGTAATAGTTTAAGATCTGGAGAGTGACAAAGGACCAACAGAAAAAAAGTATTTTATCCTCGAAAACGAAAAATATCTTATTACCACGGAAAAAAAAGTTTTATTAAAATAATAACTTCACGGGCGAAACCACGCGTAACAGCTAGTATAAACTTTACTTAAAAACTCGTGCATGGATGTCATGGGAGTCGTATAGTTTGTGGGAACTAATGAATGAATGAATATTTTATTAATTTAAGTAACAAAGACTCATGTTGTTAGTATGTATATGAAATGTATGAACATAATGTTATAATAAAACACTTGTACTGTTCCACGTTATTATATTTAATATTACCGACCGGGATAATTCCTTAGCGGCGAAACCGGTCGGTAATATTAAATATAATAACGTGGAACAGTACAAGTGCTTTATTATAACATTATGATAATAATGTTCCACCAAGTTCCAACAATCAACAATATTAACTTTATAAGAAATGTATGAAATTGTATTTTTTGAGAACAATGGGTTTTGGATGTTTGCGATTAGGAACATTTTTTTTACAGGGTCGGAAACGCGCGTGTGATGCCCCTGGCGTTCATAGGCTACGGTAACTGCTTTCAGTCAAGCGGGCCGTGTACGTTTGCCACTTTAGTGGTATAAAAAAATCATTGTAATTGAATTGAATCAAAACAAATTACACTAATACTTTTCTGTATCTACTTTCTCTGGTCACTTACATTGTTGTATTGTATTGTATTGTACCTTAACTAATTTATCTTTTTACAATACTGTGAAGTTGGTATTTTAAACGTGTGTGCACAAACAAGTTTAAAATAACAACTTCACAGTATCGTTTGTTTCATTTTAAATTTAAATTAAATATAATTAAATATAATAAAATTATAATATTTTTTTTGTGTATTATTTCTTCAATTATTGATGATTCTATTTTTTGTTTTGTTGTTTACGAACTCGGTGGTCGAATGGGTAGCAATGGCTACTTTGACTACGAGGTCTCGGGTTGGATCTCCGTACAAGACAAATATTTGTGTGCATGATATACTTACATACTCACTCACTTACAGACATACTTACAGACATACTCGTAACTGCTTGTCTTGGTCTGGGCTTTTCTATTTATTACATGTGTGTTTTTACAAAAAAAATGTATTTAAGTATAATATCAGTTATCTAGTACCCATGGTACAA
Source organism: Hypsopygia costalis (assembly GCA_937001555.2). Classification (NCBI taxonomy): domain Eukaryota; kingdom Metazoa; phylum Arthropoda; class Insecta; order Lepidoptera; family Pyralidae; genus Hypsopygia; species Hypsopygia costalis. Next base: position 17,233,029 of record OW443342.2, read on the forward strand.
CCTTTGCTTAGTTAAGGACTAGATGGCAATGTGTATTTTGTCCTAAAATATTTATTAAATTTATTATTTTTTATACTGCGTCGATTTAAAACAGAAGTTGCTACATGAAAATGTTGCTTTATAGTATACTAGCGACCCGCCCCGGCTTCGCACGGGTGCAATGCTGATACTAAATGTACTACAGAAGGTCTTTGCGCTTTGTCCTATCCAGTCCTTCCCCAGTTATAGGCACACGCCGCCGGCTCCGCGGCCGGTACCGCCACAGCCGTTATGTCCCTGCATTTTAAATGTGTAATATCTTCTAAACTATTCATTTAAATTACATGCTGTGAAGGGCCATATTGATCTATATTAAATGCGCAATGTATTTAAGGTACTTAATTGGATAAGGATTAATTCTGTATTGCTTAAAATCGCTTCGTAAATAAGGCATTATTTATTTTAAAAAGCAAAGGATAAAATAACGGTTATTGTGTGTTACCACTAAGAGATAGACATATACCATCGCGAACTTTTTTGTAGACCATTTTAAGGTGAACAATACTGTACTACATTATTTTGATCTATCTCGTTGGGTTCAGCCAGCGTTTGCAATGAAAGAGCAAAAAAATGTGTTTATTTACGACATCACATTAGAAACCTCTAAATTATCAGTGTTTTTCTACTATGTTATGCATATATTATACATATAAACTTTCCAGTTGAATCACTCTATCTATTAAAAAAAACCGCATCATAATCCGTTGCGTAGTTTCAAAGATTTAAGCATACAAAGGGACATAGGGACAGAGAAAGCGACTTTGTTTTATACTATGTAGTGAAGACCCCACTTATTTTGAATTACACTCATTTGATAGGACACGATAGGTCATTTTTTACCTATAGATAATATACATAAAACATAGCTACATATTATTTATGGCATGTGTATTAATTATTATCACGCGAGTAATGTTGACGAGGTTTCTTTAAAAATGATGTAAAAATCGTAAACATTCTCATACTCGATCAAAGTATACTCATTCTGTAAACTAACTCCTTATATTGACAGAAGACAGCGGTGCCGAGACCATTATCGCTACGACGTAAGATCTTCTGATAAGCGATCGAGGGGACTATCATTTTTAGTCCAACTCTCGTGAAGACAAACGAATGTTGTGTAGTGTTGTGGGAAATGTGAATGGAAACATGTTCCGACACCACAAAGTTCGAGTGAGGAGTAAGTCATTAATATCTTAATTATCGATATTAGTGTTTATATCTTTGACAATAAGGTTGATACTACAGTAGCTATATAGGTAATGCTACGTAATGTTTGTATATGACACAGTGTATCGGAATAGTCGTATTTTTTGACATGGAATTTTATAGAGCTTTCCACTATATTTCTTTGAGTTTGGGTGAGTACATATGTTTTATTCAAATTATTGCAAAAACAAAAATTCTTTGGAGTGTACCGTTTCATGAATTTGAGAATCATTAGGTAGGTAGGTTATGTGTAGAATCATAAACGTCATATATTTACTTTGATAATGTTGTACTGGCGAATCTGGTCGGTAAAAATCTTTGTGAAAATAAATTTAGTTATACGGGGTCTTAGAGTATATAATAAAGAAAAACCGGCCAAGTACGAGTCGGACTCGCACACGAACGGTTCCGTACATTATCTATAAAAACGGCAAAGATGTCTGTTGCATGGGAGCCCCCTTTAAATATTTGTTTTATTACAGTTGTCAGTTTACTTCACAGTTTAGTTTACTTTACACTTACGAAGCGCTGTGATAGTAACAGAAGGATCATTCACAACCTACGTTTCTTACCTTTAGGTAGATTTATTTCATACAACTCAGGCGAAAACAAACATACGATTTGCCTGACGGTAAGCAGTCGTCTGATTTTTAAATATTGCTCAGACATCAATATTAATTGTGCAACTTGTATTAAATCAATATTAATTGTGCAATTGTGTAAAGAAACTCCTCTACGCGGCGGCGCGCAATGCGCGCAACGCGGCATATGAAATGCATCCCGTGAATAAAAACTTTTTAACAAAAAAATTAAACCGCCGAAAAAAATGAAAAGCAAAAAATAATAAACTTTGTTTTTATTGACCTTAATAACTAAGTTCTTAAACTAATTTAAGTACACCTAAGTAATTTTGAGTCGGCGCCAAACACGCATTTTTTTGAATATTTTTGTTTATCGTTGGATATTTCACGTTGCATTGTTAATTTGATTTGGTTATTTTTATTTATTTAAATTTGAGGTAATTTAGTGATCTTTGTTCATTGATTGTTTGGCGCCGACTCAAAATTACTTACGTGTAATTAAATTAGTTTAAGAACTTAGTTATTAAGGTCAATAAAAACAAAGTTTATTATTTTTTCATCATCATCATCAGGTCCATTTTAGTCTCCACTACAGGAGCACGACCCTCTCTCGTCCGTCCTAGACGGAAGGAGGATTTGGCCTACACTCCCCACGCTGGCCAAACGGGTTGGGGGAGGTTTATTATTTTTTGCTTTTCATGCTTTTCGGCGGTTTAATTTTTTTGTTAAAAAGTTTTTATTTTACAAATTTTAGTGGCTGTAATGTACTGATTACTGCAGGCTTAATTATTGATTAAAAGATTAATTTTAAAATAGCTGGTCTGAAGCTCATTCTTGGTGAGGTTTTTCTTTTTTATACTACGTCGGGTGGCAGACAATCATACGGCCCGCCTGATGTGAAGCAATTACCATAGCCATATTAACGCTCGCAACATAACATATTGCTCGTGCGCCGCCACCCTCGCTGCCACCGCAGCAACTCCTTCCTTTCTGGTGACCTCACTCACTCGCAGGAACACAACAACCCTCAAGAAAATTGTTATTTGGCTGCGGTATTCTGTGAGGTGTAGGTACATATCCCAGTCCGGTAGCTTACAATTACGCTCCCTACCTCTCTTTTCGCCAGAGCTTCGTTTGTCAGTCGGTAAGGTGCACCACGTGTAGGTGAAGTTGGCTTTGGTTCAAAGATGTTGATGAACCACTTGCACCCCAAACTTGTTTTTTTTTTGTAGTACACAACTCAGCATTAAAATCTGTGAATGAACTATAAATCATCTCCTGTTTTCCTACCCTTAGAGTTGAAATTCTTTTTCCAAATTTATTTAGGACTAACTTCGGGGTATACCATTTCCAATAAAAAAATAATGATCAAAATCGGACTACTATGTGAAAAGTTATGCGTGGTCATACATCACAATCAGTGAGTGAACAATCAATCATCCCCTGTTTTCCTACCCTTAGGATTGATTTTTTTTTTCATATTTATTTGGGACTAACTACGTGGTATACCCTTGGCAATAAAAGAAGAATTATCAAAATCGGACTACTCTGTGAAAAGTTATGCGTGGTTTTACATTACAATCAGTGAGTGAACAATCAATCATCCTCTGTTTTCCTACCCTTAGGGTTGAATTTTTTATTCCAAATTCATATGGGACCAACTTTGGGGTATACCCTTTCCAATAAAAAAAGAATTATCAAAATCGGACTACTCTTTAAAAAGTTATGCATGATCATACATAAAAATATATATGTATATATATATATATATATATATATATATACGCGTCGAATTGAGAACCTCCTCCGTTTTTTCGTCGGTTAAAAAAAACATGTCAATTGGTTCCTTTCGATATGTAAGAAGGACAAACAAATATTTTAACAAACAGGAAAACACACTTTCACATTTCTAATATTATTATGGCAGTATGTAATACTTAGAGAACTATTAAAGGATGTTACTGTAGTAGCCAGACAGTTTCTATAATAATAAATAATAATAATAAATATTCCTGGACACATTATACACTGCCATCTAGTCCCAAACTAAGCAAAGCTTGTGCTATGAGTACTAGATAACTGATATTATACTTAAATACATTTTTTTTGTGAATACATACATATGGACGGTCCCTACGTATAAAGCGACATGTCATTTCAGACATGTCTGCTTATACTACGATATGGTAATTAAAAGAATATTATTATTGGACAAATGAGTTAATTTCTTACTTTTTAATTATATACAACCAATAAAATAAAAAAGAAAATGTTTTTAGGCGCAATTTATGCAATAAAAAAAAAATTACATTTTTGACATGTCGCTTTATACGTAGGGACCGTCGAATTATCATCATGCACACAAATATTTGTCTTGTGCGGGGACCGAACCCGCGACCTCTCAGTCAAAGTGGCCATTGCTAACCATTCGACCACCGAGCTCGGTCGCGGGTTCGATTCCCGCACATGACAAATATTTGTGTGCATGAACATGTACGTTTGTCTTGGTGATTTCTATGTATTAAATGTATTTATTTACAAAACAATGTATTTATGTACATATATCAGTTATCTAGTATCCATAGCTTTGCTTAATTTGAGACTAGATGGCGCTGTGTAATTTGTCAAGGAATATTTATTTATTTATCCGTCAGAGTCACGATGATCTATAGTCTAGATTCTAGACTATGTGTACATACTCGTACTCGTACTTGCTGATCGTTTTTACATTTGTGTTAGGAGCATGCACAGACTTAAGCTTTTTTTTTTATATGAGAGGGTAGCAAACGAGCATGTGGGTCACCTGATGGAAAGCAATCACCAAGGGGTCGCCGATCCGTTGCCAGCCTATTCTCCTTCCTTTCTTTGTTTCTGGTGACCTCACTCACTCGCAGGAACACAACAACCCTCAAGGGAATTGTTATTTGGCTGCGGTATTCTGTGAGGTGGAGGTACTTCCCCAGTCGGGCAGCTTAAATATACGCTATGCCCTACCTCTCTTTTCGCCATTGCCTCGTTTGTCTGTCAACAGGGTGCACCGCGTGCAGGTGAGGTTGGCTTTGGTTCAAAGATGCTGATGAACCACTTACACCCCAAAGCGACTTTACCTTTTATTGGACTGGACATTGCCAGTCAATGTAAGAACACAATGAGTACAACGTAGGTAATATATTATTTCGTCACATTCTTATTATTTTTAATAATTCTGTTTACTAAACTGTGCCAATGACAGTAGGTAGGTACTATCAATGTAATAAAATGATAGCGCATCATACGCAGTAATCTAAGCACCTAGGTATTATTTGCGATTATGGTGTCTAAATAGTTATGAGGTAGGTACTGACAGTTTATACTATAGATATATTATTATATTATCTTTCCTATCGATATGTTATTTCGTTATAAAACATTAGAAAATGGTTCCCGTATAGATAACTAATACATCAAACTCTAATTATATTCAATTGTTTCACTAAGCGTCTATTACACTACGATCTACACCATCGAACTCCTTACACCATCGAACTCCTTACACCATCGAACTCCGTACAGCATCGAGATCCTCACATATACAGGGAATATTTAATTTTATAGCTATAATACTATATATGTCGGAAATTAAGTCGCTGATAGTTGTTGAAAATTAATTAAATGTCAATCAATAGAGTTGGAAATAAAGTCACTCAATTGACTATTGGTGCCTTGAACGCATGCCATTGACTTGGATGACGGCTGCAACGAGGTGGGGCAAAGTGGGGCGAACAGATAAAAGCAGACAGAGCGCCACTACATGGAAGGTGTTGCGTCGCCCATTCCCTAAGAAAACGAAAGCTTTTAAGGCACCGCAAGGCTAAAAGTAGTCCCTAGGTGGTGTTTAGTCGGTAAGAGTCCGACATAATCAACGTAGCCTTCCCTGTCACAGTCTTCCCTGCGTGGGCACCACGAGTAGACTCATCTGTTCTAAGCATATTTGTATAGTCATTATTGTTGAAGTAATAAGTGATACGTATAAGTGATATATTATAGTGAAGTTCGAGATACATCTCGAGCTAGACTCTTGTTGTTCAACATGGACAACGATGCGCCCACAGGCGAGAGGAATCTCTCTCTCTCTCTCTCTCTCTCATGCGATATATTTATTAAAGCTAGTTTCTCATCTTTATAGATTCATTGAAATTAAGCCATCACTATAACTACCACGAATACGGGCGCTTATTTCACAAAGAACATTCCTATTTATACCTTTACAAAGAAATATTCGATAAGAACAAAATCCCCATACTGTAACACTCGCAAACTAGAGTTACATTCTTGCACTGCGAAATGAAATTTCAATTCTTCTGTGAATCCCTCTAAGATTTTCCCCAAGAATCCGCTACGCTTATGCAACAATCCGATATTGGCTTGTAGTTTCGATGGAAGTAAACCCTTGCATTTTATTCTTATTTGAAACTGCAGTATTTACATTGCTTGGAGAAACCTTGTTTATATAACAGTTTATCCTATAAAACAACAATTGCACTCTGTGGTTAGCGGTGTTTGTAGCACAATGACATTTATAAATAATAAATATTCCTGAACAAATTACACACCGCCATCTAGTCCCAAACTAAGCAAAGCTTGTGCTATGGGTTCTAGATAGCTGATATTATACCTAAATATATAGTTTTTTTTTTGTAAATACATACATGTAATACATAGAAAACACCCAGACCAAGACAAACAGACATGTTCATGCACACAAATATTTGTCTTGTGCGGGGATCGAACCTGCGACTCCGGAGTCAAAGTGGAAATGGTTAGCCATTGCTAACTATTCGACCACCGAGCTCGTCAGTTGATTGAAGATTGATTTGGAATCCAAAAAAAAACCGGACAAGTGCAAGTCGGACTCGCCCACCGAGGGTTCCGTACGTAGTATCATTATTAAATTTGATATTTTTCATTATAGATAAGAAATAATGCGACGGAAAAAATAGATAAAATATATTTTGCAATGTGTACATCAAGCCCTTTCATATGATACCCCATTTGAACTAGTAGTTTCAATTTGAAATTTCGACACCCTATAAAAAATATAGACCCCCTATTTTTTAAGATCTATTTACAAATGTATAGTTTTGAGATTTATTCCTGTACTTGTAGTCTATAACGATGTTACTTACCAAATTTCATAGTTCTAGGTCAACGGGAAGTACCCTATAGGTTTTGATTCCCTTGAGTGTGTCGAAATATGCGTTTTATGCTGAATAAACGGCCGTAACTTTTTTCTACGTAAACTTAGCAGTTTGTTTTTTTTTTAACTTCATGGGACCGTAGACCTGAGTATACAGTTCAAATTTCAGCTTTATACCTCCACGCATTCTCGACATAGAAATTCTTGACAGACAGACAGACAGACAGACACTTCCCCCTCCCGCGCTTCTGCGAGACGGTCGAACTAAACTGTCTGTGCGATTTAATATTGCAAATTAAATAATTTTATTAATTTGTTTCGTAAAGTGTGTGGGCATTTCGGTGAATTTTGGTGATCTCATCTGAATTTATCATTTTTCGCTTTAAATTTCGATCTTATTTAGGTTTTATTTGTAAATAAGTAAATACAGTGATTATTATTCGCAAACTAGTAGGTATACTAAAAAAAATATTTTTGTGCTTCTTGACTGCAGCTGCATCAATCGTAAAACAGGTTTGGCCCGTAAAAGGTACGTAATAATTTCATATTTTGTTATTCTATTAGTGTTTTTTATTGGTATTAATATTAGTACAACAAAGTCTCTCAGTGTTGTCACTTTATAAATTTACCCCTGAATCGGGGAAAATTTTATTTTGATAGGTAATAGTTTTATTCCTGCTAACTCGTAACATAAATAAAATGTCTAGTAATACCGATGATCCTGGTGGCACGACACCAATTTTCGGCCGTAGTAATTTGACGCCGCGATCTCCGCCGGCAACTAATGCTAAGAGAACATTAGGTGATATATCGCCAAGCCATTTATCACCCGATGAAAAGCGATTACAGCGGTCAGCAAGCACAGATAATATAGACAACTTACACAATTTAAGCCTTAGCACCTCAGCTGAAATTGTTGATCCAAATATTGATTATGTAGAATTTGTTCGCGAATCCTCTGAATGTCTGGCAAAAATTAATGAAATAATTATCGGGCAGACCTCGCGAATTGGCGTTGCAAATAAATCGACAATAATGGGCATGACCCAACGAGTTACCTCACTGATATCTATGCTAGCCATAAAGTCAGCCACGGCGGAAAAACACCTCGCTATTTCGGAAAAAAAGCTCGCTCTTGTCGAACGAGATTTATTAGCACTAAAATTAGATGCAAAAAATAACCCCGTTGCGCCTATAACTAAGGCTAGCGAGTCGTACGTCGAAAAACTGAAACTTCGCTTGCCAAAACAAATTAAGCCGGTTCAAACTCGCGAGCCAGTGCCCTGCGTCGTAGCCTATCCAACTGAAGAACGATCGGCGGAATTCACAACATCCGAAGCGACTAAGGAGGCACTTATGAAAGCCATTAAGCCATCCGATGATGGCTTTCAAATTGTAGGGGTCAAGAAAACTGCGAAATCCGGTGTAGTAGTACGCGTTTCCAATGACGCTCAAATTAAAAAGCTGCAGTCAATTGAAAGCATAAAATCGGTTGGACTTAAGCTCGAAAAGCCCAAAGGACGCCGCCCGCGTATTATTATAAAAGATATTCCGGACACAATGGACGACACAAAATTTTTAGCCGCGTTATATAATCAGAATATAAAGGACGAATTAAAAATTACATTTTCGGATTACCTAAAAGACATAAAAATCGTGCGTCGTCGTCCTACTGCCTACGGCAGGAAGTGGATGGGAGTCGAAATCTCCCCGGAAATACGCAAACACCTTATTTCGACAAAAGATAAGATTTTTATAGATTTTGCCACATGTAGATTCGTGGACGATATAGAAGTCGTGCGTTGCTTAAAATGCCAGCAATATGGGCATGTCAGTAAATACTGCTCTGCGAATAACCCCACCTGCGCTCATTGCGCCGAAGCACACGACTCACGGGAATGTCTGAAGAAGTCTGAAGCAGACTTCATACCTACATGCGCAGCTTGTAGGCGTCAAAAAAAGACTGCTGACCACAAGATCGGGTCAGAGTCTTGTCCCACATACGCAGCTCGGTTAGAGTTCAATATTTTAAATACTACCTATGGATAACGTCGTAATTGCACAACTAAATCTACACAACGACAAAATTGCAACGTCCGAGTTAGATAAGCTCGTTGCGGACTATAAGCTCGACCTTGTTTTAGTTCAAGAGCAGTACCAAAGATCGCAATTAAACAGTAAATTTATACAACTTAATAACAAGTCGCGCGCGGGTATATATGCGCCAAGAGGCGGATTTACTATAACATCAATCAATCACCTAATGTCCACTCACTGTGCGGTAGCTGAAGTAACATCTCCATATTTGAGAGTATTTGTAGTCAGTTGTTATTTTCAATTTTCTGACCCTGTGGATTCGCATTTGTATCACCTACGAAGAGTGTTGCATGCTCTTACCGGTCATAAGGTTATTATAGGGGCAGACGTAAATGCATCATCACCATTATGGCACGGCAAGTTGAGAGCGACCGATGCCGACAGACGCTCTGCTGTTGAAGAGTTCATTGCTGAAATGCATCTTCATATTCACAATACCCCTGAAGCACCACCTACTTTTAGTAGCCCTATGGGCGAGTCTTTTATTGACGTCACACTTTCTAGTGCAGACGTCCGAATACAAAACTGGCGCGTTCTTCCTGAAGCTTCTTGTAGTGATCACCGTCTGATCGTATGTGAATTCTCCCCAGTTGTTGAAAGCTTACATCGGCAACAGTTAATAGGTTTTCAATATAGAACTAAGAATGCCGACTGGGCAAGCTTTGCTTCACTTTTCGCTTCCCGCGCTAAAGATTTTACTCGTAGTGAACTTACAGTCACAGAAAGTGTTGAAATTATGTCTGACACATTCGTGTATTGCGCTGACGTTGCATTAGGCCGAAAACCTATAGTTAATAACAGACGATGCGATTGGTGGAATGATACCCTTGTTAGGTTGCGTAGGAATTTCCGTGCCTCTAGACGTAAGATTTCAAAATTAAAGAAACGTAACATCGAGGGAGAAATTTATCAAACAGCTCTAAGTGACTTGCGTATTGCTAGATCTCATTATCGCGCTGCTGTTGAAAAATCCAAAGGTAATTTATTAAAACGTATTGTAGAAAGATTAAATAGTGAGGGCCCGTGGTCTCCCCTATATAACGAATTTAAAGCAAATAGGCGGATTGATCAGGCATACGTATCCAATATAAAATTTAATAATTCACATACCCTTGGTGTAGAAGAGACCGCTGAGACAATTCTGCATGCGTTAATTCCTGATGATTGTGCCGATAGTGACAGTGACTACCATCGTGAGGTTAGGAGCGCGGCGGATATGTGCCCTTCCACTCCAATATCAAATGTACCGTCGATGGATGAATTTATGTCTATTGTTAAAGCTTTGCCTACAAATAAAGCCTCCGGTGATGATAAGATTTCGAATAGAATGATTAAAGAAGCTTGTAAAGTAGCCGCTGAACCTATCTTAACAATACTTACTCGGTGTATTGTAGAAGGTCATTTCCCTGGCATTTTGCGAAGTGGTGTTATAAAAATAATACCAAAAGGCGGTGATAAACCACCGGACGATCCGAAGTCCTACCGTCCTATTACACTGCTACCGTCGTTGGGTAAGCTGCTTGAGCGCTTGGTTGTGCCACGGTTGCTGCCCGGTGGTCCGCAATTTCATAAAAATCAGTACGGCTTCACCATTGGCAAGTCTACGGTTGTAGTGTACACTTCCCCCTCCCGCGCTTCTGCGAGACGGTCGAACTAAACTGTCTGTGCGATTTAATATTGCAAATTAAATAATTTTATTAATTTGTTTCGTAAAGTGTGTGGACATTTCGGTGAATTTTGGTGATCTCATCTGAATTTATCATTTTCGCTTTAAATTTCGATCTTATTTAGGTTTTATTTGTAAATAAGTAAATACAGTGATTATTATTCGCAAACTAGTAGGTATACTAAAAAAAATATTTTTGTGCTTCTTGACTGCAGCTGCATCAATTGTAAAACAGGTTTGGCCCGTTAAAGGTACGTAATAATTTCATATTTTATTATTCTATTAGTGTTTTTTATTGGTATTAATATTAGTACAACAAAGTCTCTCAGTGTTGTCACTTTATAAATTTACCCCTGAATCGGGGAAAATTTTATTTTGATAGGTAATAGTTTTATTCCTGCTAACTCGTAACATAAATAAAATGTCTAGTAATACCGATGATCCTGGTGGCACGACACCAATTTTTGGCCGTAGTAATTTGACACCGCGATCTCCGCCGGCAACTAATGCTAAGAGAACATTAGGTGATATATCGCCAAGCCATTTATCACCCGATGAAAAGCGATTACAGCGGTCAGCAAGCACAGATAATATAGACAACTTACACAATTTAAGCCTTAGCACCTCAGCTGAAATTGTTGATCCAAATATTGATTATGTAGAATTTGTTCGCGAATCCTCTGAATGTCTGGCAAAAATTAATGAAATAATTATCGGGCAGACCTCGCGAATTGGCGTTGCAAATAAATCGACAATAATGGGCATGACCCAACGAGTTACCTCACTGATATCTATGCTAGCCATAAAGTCAGCCACGGCGGAAAAACACCTCGCTATTTCGGAAAAAAAGCTCGCTCTTGTCGAACGAGATTTATTAGCACTAAAATTAGATGCAAAAAATAACCCCGTTGCGCCTATAACTAAGGCTAGCGAGTCGTACGCCGAAAAACTGAAACTTCGCTTGCCAAAACAAATTAAGCCGGTTCAAACTCGCGAGCCAGTGCCCTGCGTCGTAGCCTATCCAACTGAAGAACGATCGGCGGAATTCACAACATCCGAAGCGACTAAGGAGGCACTTATGAAAGCCATTAAGCCATCCGATGATGGCTTTCAAATTGTAGGGGTCAAGAAAACTGCGAAATCCGGTGTAGTAGTACGCGTTTCCAATGACGCTCAAATTAAAAAGCTGCAGTCAATTGAAAGCATTAAATCGGTTGGACTTAAGCTCGAAAAGCCCAAAGGACGCCGCCCGCGTATTATTATAAAAGATATTCCGGACACAATGGACGACACAAAATTTTTAGCCGCGTTATATAATCAGAATATAAAGGACGAATTAAAAATTACATTTTCGGATTACCTAAAAGACATAAAAATCGTGCGTCGTCGTCCTACTGCCTACGGCAGGAAGTGGATGGGAGTCGAAATCTCCCCGGAAATACGCAAACACCTTATTTCGACAAAAGATAAGATTTTTATAGATTTTGCCACATGTAGATTCGTGGACGATATAGAAGTCGTGCGTTGCTTAAAATGCCAGCAATATGGGCATGTCAGTAAATACTGCTCTGCGAATAACCCCACCTGCGCTCATTGCGCCGAAGCACACGACTCACGGGAATGTCTGAAGAAGTCTGAAGCAGACTTCAAACCTACATGCGCAGCTTGTAGGCGTCAAAAAAAGACTGCTGACCACAAGATCGGGTCAGAGTCTTGTCCCACATACGCAGCTCGGTTAGAGTTCAATATTTTAAATACTACCTATGGATAACGTCGTAATTGCACAACTAAATCTACACAACGACAAAATTGCAACGTCCGAGTTAGATAAGCTCGTTGCGGACTATAAGCTCGACCTTGTTTTAGTTCAAGAGCAGTACCAAAGATCGCAATTAAACAGTAAATTTATACAACTTAATAACAAGTCGCGCGCGGGTATATATGCGCCAAGAGGCGGATTTACTATAACATCAATCAATCACCTAATGTCCACTCACTGTGCGGTAGCTGAAGTAACATCTCCATATTTGAGAGTATTTGTAGTCAGTTGTTATTTTCAATTTTCTGACCCTGTGGATTCGCATTTGTATCACCTACGAAGAGTGTTGCATGCTCTTACCGGTCATAAGGTTATTATAGCGGCAGACGTAAATGCATCATCACCATTATGGCACGGCAAGTTGAGAGCGACCGATGCCGACAGACGCTCTGCTGTTGAAGAGTTCATTGCTGAAATGCATCTTCATATTCACAATACCTCTGAAGCACCACCTACTTTTAGTAGCCCTATGGGCGAGTCTTTTATTGACGTCACACTTTCTAGTGCAGACGTCCGAATACAAAACTGGCGCGTTCTTCCTGAAGCTTCTTGTAGTGATCACCGTCTGATCGTATGTGAATTCTCCCCAGTTGTTGAAAGCTTACATCGGCAACAGTTAATAGGTTTTCAATATAAAACTAAGAATGCCGACTGGGCAAGCTTTGCTTCACTTTTCGCTTCCCGCGCTAAAGATTTTACTCGTAGTGAACTTACAGTCACAGAAAGTGTTGAAATTATGTCTGACACATTCGTGTATTGCGCTGACGTTGCATTAGGCCGAAAACCTATAGTTAATAACAGACGATGCGATTGGTGGAATGATACCCTTGTTAGGTTGCGTAGGAATTTCCGTGCCGCTAGACGTAAGATTTCAAAATTAAAGAGACGTAACATCGAGGGAGAAATTTATCAAACAGCTCTAAGTGACTTGCGTATTGCTAGATCTCATTATCGCGCTGCTGTTGAAAAATCCAAAGGTAATTTATTAAAACGTATTGTAGAAAGATTAAATAGTGAGGGCCCGTGGTCTCCCCTATATAACGAATTTAAAGCAAATAGGCGTATTGATCAGGCATACGTATCCAATATAAAATTTAATAATTCACATACCCTTGGTGTAGAAGAGACCGCTGAGACAATTCTGCATGCGTTAATTCCTGATGATTGTGCCGATAGTGACAGTGACTACCATCGTGAGGTTAGGAGCGCGGCGGATATGTGCCCTTCCACTCCAATATCAAATGTACCGTCGATGGATGAATTTATGTCTATTGTTAAAGCTTTGCCTGCAAATAAAGCCTCCGGTGATGATAAGATTTCGAATAGAATGATTAAAGAAGCTTGTAAAGTAGCCGCTGAACCTATCTTAGCAATACTTACTCGGTGTATTGTAGAAGGTCATTTCCCTGGCATTTTGCGAAGTGGTGTTATAAAAATAATACCAAAAGGCGGTGATAAACCACCGGACGATCCGAAGTCCTACCGTCCTATTACTCTGCTACCGTCGTTGGGTAAGCTGCTTGAGCGCTTGGTTGTGCCACGGTTGCTGCCCGGTGGCCCGCAATTTCATAAAAATCAGTACGGCTTCACCATTGGCAAGTCTACTGTTGATGCTGCGCTCGCAGTGCGCAAAGTTGTTGAACTCTCGGAGAGCAAGTATGTTGTAGCTATTTTCTTAGATATCTCAGGTGCCTTTGATAATGCTTGGTGGCCAATGTTGTTGCTGAAACTTAAGGTGAGAGGTTGCCCTAGCAATATCTACTCTCTCATTCGATCGTACTTTTTGAATGGTACAACTAAATTAAAACTTGGCCATTATGTTGCTTCAAAGGTGCTCACGCAGGGCTGCCCCCAGGGTTCAGTGTTGGGACCGTATCTCTGGAATATCGGTTTTGATGATTTTTTTAGCCTACCCTTACCGGAAGGGTGCTCGTTAACTGGTTACGCTGACGATGGTCTCTTATTAATCAATGCTAATTCAAGATCTAGCATAGAGAAACTAGCCAACACTAGCCTAGGCCTAATTTCAGATTGGGGTTATCGTAATCGTCTCGATTTTGCGCCACATAAAACATATCAACTCTTGCTTAAGGGAAATTTACAGGTTTCACCGCGATTTCATTTTAATGGAGTATCTGTTGCTAATAGGGGTTCGGTTTGTTACTTAGGTTTGCTTTTGGACAGAAATTTTAATTATATTGAGCACATGAAGCAAGTAGGTGAAAAAGCAAAAAAGAATTTCTATGCCTTAACACGAATTTCTACCTCTACGTGGGGATTAACTTTCAAAACGTTAAAAACTATTTATACCGCCACATACTTAGGTTGTGTTACGTACGGTTCACCTGCGTGGGCAGATAGGGCTACTATAGGTGCAGCACGTCGTAAATTGCTACAAAGCCAGCGCCTTGCTCTGATATTTTTATGTAAGTCGTATAGAACTGTAAGCACCGAGGCACTACCCGTGCTAGCAGGTGTGTTACCGGTAGACTTAGAAGTACAACGCCGCGCTTCAATGTACTATACATCTAAAAATATGGTCCCTGATTTCTTGAAAACGCGTGATCGTGAAAAAATAGTTAGACTGTTCAAACCTATTAATGAAGTATTTGAAACATTGCTGTCTGAATGGCAGGAAAGGTGGGAAACTTCTACCAAAGGACGCCACTTGTATCTGTTCTTTCAATCGGTAAGAGATAGATTAAAGAAAAAGTGGTTAGAAGTAGACCACCCCGTTGCGCAATTTTTAACTGGACATGGCAATTTTAAAGCTAAACTCTTTTCGTTTAAATTAGTGCCGTCGCCCTTATGCGAATGTTCTACTGCTAATTCTGAATTCGATCAAACAGCACACCATGTTCTCTGGGAGTGTGATCTTTGGCAGCGGGAGCGGGATGACATGTTGAATTCATTGCAAGTTGCATCCGGGGTAGTATACTATTCAGATTTGGTAGCAACAAGGGAGAATTACCAAGCGTTCAGACGATTTTGCAATTCATATTATTGGAATCGATGTGTTAGGTAACAACTCAATGTTTTAGGTCCCTAATAGTGTTAGAAACTTAAAATCCGTGGTGCACGGCAGTTGAGCTTCACTTGACTAGCCATCTCTTTAGGCTTTTAATGCCTTATTTGCCATATTGCTGTCTCTCACATTGCTAAGAGGGGAAGTCAAATTCCAAAAGCTTCCTACTCCTTCTAATTTCTTCTGATTAAATTCGTTGTGAGTTCCAAGGCAGCCGTAGTTTTACCCCTGGGACTGCAATGGACTTCATTGTTCATTGCCTTTTTTGGCGGTCGCCGCTGTTAATCCTGGCTACACAGGAGATACAGTGGTGGGAATGTGTGGTTTTTTCTATATTAAGTCTACTGTTGATGCTGCGCTCGCAGTGCGCAAAGTTGTTGAACTCTCGGAGAGCAAGTATGTTGTAGCTATTTTCTTAGATATCTCAGGTGCCTTTGATAATGCTTGGTGGCCAATGTTGTTGCTGAAACTTAAGGTGAGAGGTTGCCCTAGCAATATCTACTCTCTCATTCGATCGTACTTTTTGAATGGTACAACTAAATTAAAACTTGGCCATTATGTTGCTTCAAAGGTGCTCACGCAGGGCTGTCCCCAGGGTTCAGTGTTGGGACCGTATCTCTGGAATATCGGTTTTGATGATTTTTTTAGCCTACCCTTACCGGAAGGGTGCTCGTTAACTGGTTACGCTGACGATGGTCTCTTATTAATCAATGCTAATTCAAGATCTAGCATAGAGAAACTAGCCAACACTAGCCTAGGCCTAATTTCAGATTGGGGTTATCGTAATCGTCTCGATTTTGCGCCACATAAAACATATCAACTCTTGCTTAAGGGAAATTTACAGGTTTCACCGCGATTTCATTTTAATGGAGTATCTGTTGCTAATAGGGGTTCGGTTTGTTACTTAGGTTTGCTTTTGGACAGAAATTTTAATTATATTGAGCACATGAAGCAAGTAGGTGAAAAAGCAAAAAAGAATTTCTATGCCTTAACACGAATTTCTACCTCTACGTGGGGATTAACTTTCAAAACGTTAAAAACTATTTATACCGCCACATACTTAGGTTGTGTTACGTACGGTTCACCTGCGTGGGCAGATAGGGCTACTATAGGTGCAGCACGTCGTAAATTGCTTCAAAGCCAGCGCCTTGCTCTGATATTTTTATGTAAGTCGTATAGAACTGTAAGCACCGAGGCACTACCCGTGCTAGCAGGTGTGTTACCGGTAGACTTAGAAGTACAACGCCGCGCTTCAATGTACTATACATCTAAAAATATGGTCCCTGATTTCTTGAAAACGCGTGATCGTGAAAAAATAGTTAGACTGTTCAAACCTATTAATGAAGTATTTGAAACATTGCTGTCTGAATGGCAGGAAAGGTGGGAAACTTCTACCAAAGGACGCCACTTGTATCTGTTCTTTCAATCGGTAAGAGATAGATTAAAGAAAAAGTGGTTAGAAGTAGACCACCCCGTTGCGCAATTTTTAACTGGACATGGCAATTTTAAAGCTAAACTCTTTTCGTTTAAATTAGTGCCGTCGCCCTTATGCGAATGTTCTACTGCTAATTCTGAATTCGATCAAACAGCACACCATGTTCTCTGGGAGTGTGATCTTTGGCAGCGGGAGCGGGATGACATGTTGAATTCATTGCAAGTTGCATCCGGGGTAGTATACTATTCAGATTTGGTAGCAACAAGGGAGAATTACCAAGCGTTCAGACGATTTTGCAATTCATATTATTGGAATCGATGTGTTAGGTAACAACTCAGTGTTTTAGGTCCCTAATAGTGTTAGAAACTTAAAATCCGTGGTGCACGGCAGTTGAGCTTCACTTGACTAGCCATCTCTTTAGGCTTTTAATGCCTTATTTGCCATATTGCTGTCTCTCACATTGCTAAGAGGGGAAGTCAAATTCCAAAAGCTTCCTACTCCTTCTAATTTCTTCTGATTAAATTCGTTGTGAGTTCCAAGGCAGCCGTAGTTTTACCCCTGGGACTGCAATGGACTTCATTGTTCATTGCCTTTTTTGGCGGTCGCCGCTGTTAATCCTGGCTACACAGGAGATACAGTGGTGGGAATGTGTGGTGGGCCCCCGTCCCATATTAGACAGACAGACGGACAACAAAGTGATCTTATAAGGGTTCCGTTTTTCCTTTTGAGGTTCGGAACCCTAAAAATAACGAATTCCTAATATATAGTGTTATATTTCTTTTATTTAAAAATAAGTTTAGTTTATTCAAATTAAAACTAAAAGAACTAAACAACAAAACTTACAATTACACATTAAAAATATATTCCTCCACTCCCAATGGTAAAAAATCCTTTTGATATTAAGCAAAAAAAAATAATGGTGGGCGAACTTTTATGGTCAATAAAGTTTTAAATAAAAAAAAAACCGGCCAAGTGTGAGTCGGACTCGCCCACCGAGGGTTCCGTACGTTGGATCATTATAAATTTGATGTTTTTCATCATAAATAAGAAATAATGCGTCGGAAAAAATAAATAAAATATATTTTGCTATGTGCACATCAAGCCCTTTCATATGATACCCCATTTGAACTAGTAGCTTCAATTTGAAATTTCGAACTCCTATAAAAATATAGACACCCTATTTTTTAAGATTTAAATACAAATGTATAGTTTTGAGATTTATTCCTGTAGTCTATAACGATGTTACATGCTAAATTTCATAGTTCTAGGTCAACGGGAAGTACCCTATAGGTTTTGATTCCCTTGAGAATGTCGAAATATCCGTTTTTTCCTGAATAAACTGCCGTAACTTTTTTTTACGTAAACTTAGCAGTTAGATTTTTTTACAACTTCATGGGACCGTAGACCTGAGTATACAGTTCAAATTTCAGCTTGATACCTCCACGCATTCTCGAAATAGAAATTCTTGACAGACAGACATACAGACAGACAGACATACAGACAGACGGACAACAAAGTGATCTTATAAGGGTTCCGTTTTTCCTTTTGAGGTACGGAACCCTAAAAAACAACGGGTTGCACTCCGGGATTGCCGGTAGAAGTGAAAACTTGAACATTAACGTTGTGTATTTTTGAATATTTTGGAATGGTTAGGAAATAATTTCGCACAAATTGCTTTATTTATCAGTATAAAAGTACTTTTCTTCCAACTATGCTTTAATTTCATCACAATCACACTAAAAACTCAGTACAAAACGAGTCTTTAATGCTCTAGAGCAATAAAAATGTATGAAATTTCATTATTGCACAGTTTTTTTTAATCGCACCAAAAGGTGCCAATCTCAATGGATTAGCTCTATTCAGCCAGCCGATATCAATACTTTTTGACGTGACAACGTCTTATAAATTGGTTAGCCGGGTGACACTTCAAGAAACTGGCTCACGTTATGCGCTTACAATGAGAGCGAGTGAAAGGCGCGTGCCTTTCACTCGCTCTCATTGTAAGAGCGTCCCTTCTAAGAGCGATAGAGACAGACATAAAAAGTGAAAGGCATGCGTCCCTTCCACTCGAAAACATTTTACCACTCAAAGTCGTTGTCACGTAAAACTTTCGCCCGTATACCGACTTTACAGGCAACCAATTTTTTTTTTTCGTACGTATTATTCGTTTCTATCCTACTTGTTCCAAATTTAAAAAATGATTGCTGCTAACTCTGAATTAAAAATGAAAGAAATTTAAAAAAGTGATTTGGCGGGAACTTTGTTAATTTTGCTTGACAATATTTTTGGAAACGATAAAAGTGTGATACTATCTGATTTTGAGTGCTTCGGCTTCGAATTAAAATGGAATCATCTAGCGACACATCAACTCCGGAAAACATTCTAAATGAAGCCGACAGTGTTATAGAAACTTCTATTTTAACTGTTTGATATGAGTTTCTTTTATCTACTATTCCTATAGGTATTAGTTGAAAGAAGAGCAGATTATGCACCTCGCCTTAAGTAATTTATATTGCCCTCGTGCCTGTTAGATTAGAGCCCTCGCTAACGCTCGGGCTCTAAATCAGGCACTCGGTGCAATAATAAATTACTTTGTGCTCGATGCAATAATCTACTAATAATTTATGTGGTAAAATACAATATTCATTTATTGCGCTATCGTACACTAACATGACAACATAAGAATTATAATAGAATGATGAAATACGTAGTGCCTCATGTTAGGGAATAGTAAATCCACGCAAAACTTTGTAGCACCTAGACATCTAGCGTTCAATGGCGAAACTATTTCCATTAATTAAAATATTTAAAGCAATCTCAATCGTATCGTCTTTGCTTAAAGTTGAATTTTGTAGTCTCGCAGCTTTGTCTTACAAATTTTCGGTAAAAAATGCTAAATCCGCGCCAGGACACCCTGGCGCGAGTTTAACATTTTTTACCCATCCCAAAAAGTGCACAACTCCGCTAAAGAAGTTTTTACTTCAAAAAATAATAAATTTTTGCCTTTCTTCGGTTCTTTGGGAACAACAAAAACGTCCTTCGAGTTTCTTTCCCTGAGCAACGCCTGGTTAACTTGCAAGTATTTTATCATACGCAACTCACAAGATATTCTCAGATATCTTTCACAATAAAATCCCGTATGCAACAGATGTAACAATCCGATATCGGCTATCCGTCTTTATGTTTGAAATAAGCACAAAGGAAAACCTGCGTTTACTTATATTTTATTTATTCTTGTATTTGCATCCAAGAAAAGATTTTCGATTTGTATTTGTTGCAAGTTAAAGTTTAAATTAATATTTAATGCTATGTATAAATTGTATTTGTTGAACGTTGAAAGTCAGAGGTAATATTATTTTAGTTTAAATTAATAGTTAATTCTATGTATAAGATATTATGATTTATGAAAATAATAAGGGGAATTAACGCGATCATGCTATAAGGGTATTTACATACCTTAATCATTGCCTGACGCTTAAAAAGGTATGTAAATACCCATGCATGATCGCGTTAATTCCCGTTATTATTTTTATAAATCATGCAACGCGAAAGTTTAAAAGTTAAGATAAAGATGTTATGCATAGTTTGATTGACTCCCAGCCAAGTAAAATTTCTTTATGTTCAGTAGGGTTGGCTAGAAGAAATATTTTAAAGAGATAAGCTCACCTTTGTATAATTGTCTGTTCACTAGTTTCTGTATTTGTTGTTATGCAATAAAGAGCAAGTATAAAGTTTGAAACAATGTAATACCAGCTCCTTTGTATTGTGGTATTGTCACAGTGTCTATATACAATAATAAAATCATGCTATTGCCACACCCCGGCCACTCCATACAAATGTCGCGTCGTTTACTGCTACATAAACAATGACGTCAGTGCAGGGCGTGAATGAGCGTGTGTGCGTGCAGCGCCATACAAACTGTTCCAGATTTGTCTCAGAGGGGACGTGAGGTCACAAGAGAGAGCGCCAGGGCGTGGCTATACTCTACGTAGTACTATTACTTATACTGTGCTATTACTTCAGAATCGTAGACGTTTAATACAATTCAAGAAAGGTTTACAAAAGTAGGTACTTAGGTTTTTAAAAAAGATCTAAATTTCAACTTTATCAAAGACGAATAAAATTTTATGTCATTGTTAAGAACATCAATTTAGTTGCAAGTAGTGCAACTATGCGAGAATGAGTAAGTCAGTGAAATAAATTTTGACCGAAGCCGGTTTTCAAAAGTTGTAATAAATCTATGTATGCATCATATACAGGTGAATTATTGACTTAGATTGTAAAAATGAAATTCCACTCTATCATAGATGCACTTATAAAAGTATCTAAAAGTATATTTGGTCTTAGAATACGGTATAGCTATTAGAATTGAAAAAAGTAGCCGTATTTTGAAGTTTTTACATCAACGCATCAACCATTTCCAAAATTAATATCTGGAGATCCGCGTGATCTAGAAATATACAGTTCCATTATTAGAAATCAACTAAATGTTTCATTCATACCAGTCAGAAACTAAGATATGTACAGTTCAATAAGTATAAGTATTCAGTATAGTATATGGTAGTCCAGGGCTTATATATATACCATAAACTGTATAATCTAGCCCAGGGCTGTCCAAGGCTATAACTAAGCTCAAACTTTCAAACTAGGTAGTAAAAGTGTCAAGAAGGTATTTGTTTCTGCAACCCGCTAAACTGTTAAGTAATTTGTAATGGCCTGGTATTGTATATGGTTTTGACAGCCCTGATCTAGTCAACAAAATGATTAAGGCACATTATATCTTTATTCGCTGCGCTTGCCCAGCCGCCGCCATGCACCCGTTACACTTTTACATATAAGGGTACGACAAGATCATTTTATAAGACTCACTGCCCTACATTCTGCGATCGACACATTGATTGCTTGCAAACGGTATAAATAGTTCTAACGAAATATGACAATGGCACTCAACATTTTAAAAGATTAACTACCGTCTAGACTGTGAAAATACTCGTAGGTGTTAAAAAATAACGATATTTATAGAATATTTTTCGGTTTTTTGCTGAGAGCTTGTTATTTTTAATCACCTACTTATTGGAATGAATCAGCTTATTCTGACAATATGAGTAAGAATATAATTTGTCACTTTAGGAATAAAAGGTATTTTATTATATTGAATCAGATCCCATTATTAAAATATTATTATGAAATATAACTTTGAAATCTATATTATTCAAAATAAATTCCCAGATCAGCTTCAAATTACTTCTCGAAATGGTTTCAGGTATTAACAAACGTAAGTGTAGTTAGAAAAATTGACGTATTTTTTGTCTGGCAACGTTATTCTCTTAAGGGAAGCTTTTTTAACGTTTTCACGTTAAAAAAATATTAGTTTTTCTCTTACCGTCGCGACCGGTCGTTCAGAGAATAATAAGGGATCTTGTACACTAGTAGTACAAGTCCAAAAAAAAAGTCTTAATATATAAAAAAAATTCGTGTCACGTTGTTTGTCCGCGATGGAATCCTAACTAAATTACTGAACCGATTTTAATAACATTTTGCACAGTGTGTGCAGTTTGATCCAACTTGAGAGATAGGATAGTTTATAACTCGTCGAAAAAATTAACGTAAAAATATTTAAAAGCGATACGAAGTTCACCGGGCCAGATAGTATAATATGTATTAACTATAGACTTCGGATTCTTCGCTACAATCTACAAAATACTGTCTATGTAAAAGAGAAAAAAGATTTCAGTTGAAAAACGTCCACTGCTAGTACTCCCCATTAGACTTCCACAATGATAGGTTTTGTGCCATTTGTATTCATCGGTTCCATGCGATCTTTAGATTGTCCTTTTATTACGGGGCTGGCCGATGTTTTCCATTTGTGGTTTTTCAGAACTTTGCCCCAACGGGCATCGGTTCTGCGAGCTATATGGCTTGCCCACTGCTACTTCAACAAGTTCTACTACAGACATACCCATTTTCAAGTTTATCACCTAGATAGTGATACTTCAGCCTCTAACACCAGGAAAATCAATCTCCATCACGTTAAGTTTTTGTTCATACAAATTCAAAACCAAGCTCATGCGTGGTGATTATGGTAAAATCCCTCCATGATAAGCATAAAATACACAGCTCCAATCTCTTTGGTTGCAAGTTAAAGTTTCTTTCTTATCTTTCGTCCAATTGTCTTGGACTACTAGTATGCGATAACCCTAAGTATTAGCATCGTAGCTGAACTTTGAACACAACTGTACTTCATACAAACGCGCGGAGAAGTCGTTTTCGACTTCTATACGATAACGATGAACGCTAGTGCAAACAACAATTTATACAAAAAAAAAAGTATAAATTGTTTTTGCTGACGAGACGGTACTCGAATCGACGTGGCCGGTAGACTGCGATCGCGAATTCGATTCCCGCACAAGACACACATTTGAGTTCATGAACATATGTATTTTTTTCATACTACTTCGGATGGCAGACAAATATATGGCCCGCCTGATGTGAAGCGGTCATCGTAGCCATATGAACGCTCACGACATGAAATATCGGCGGCGCGCCGCCACCACTGCTTCCAACGCAGCAACTCGCTTCCTTTCTGACCTCACTCACTCGCAGCAACACAACTACCCTCAAAGGAATTGTTATTTGTCTATTAGTCTTGATCTGTTTTGAAGTATTATTATGTATTTACAAAAAAAAAGCACATTTATCAGTTATCTAGTACCCATAGTACAAGTTTTGCTACGTTTAAGACTAGATAAAAATAGTAGATTATTGCATCGAGCACAAAGTAATTTATTATTGCACCGAGTGCCTGATTTAGAGCCCGAGCGTTAGCGAGGGCTCTAATCTAACAGGCACGAGGGCAACATAAATTACTTAAGGCGAGGTGCATAATCTGCTTTTCTTTCAACTAATACCTATAGGAATAGTAGATAAAATAAACTCATATCAAACAGTTAAAATAGAAGTTTGATATGCACATTGTGTCTTGTACTAACAGTGGATTTTAGCATTGAGTATATGGACCACAACGAAGATGGCTTCATTTTTTTCGATAGGTCACTAAAATAAGCCAAAAATACACTCTCTGAGAACGACGTTGCTCCATTTCTATCTTTCCAATCAATAAATTTCTCATAAGATTTTACGTATTGTACTCGAGATTTGAAGGGTAAAAGATTTTCTATAACACTGTCGGCTTCATTTAGAATGTTTTCCGGAGTTAATGTGTCGCTAGATGATTCCATTTTAATTCGAAGCCGAAGCACTCAAAATCAGATAGTATCACACTTTTATCGTTTCCAAAAATATTGTCAAGCAAAATTAACAAAGTTCCCGCCAAATCACTTTTTTAAATTTCTTTCATTTTTAACTCAGAGTTAGCAGCAATCATTTTTTTAAATTTGGAACAAGTAGGATAGAAACGAATAATACGTACGAAAAAAAAAGTATTGATATCGGCTGGCTGAATAGAGCTAATCCATTGAGATTGGCACCTTTTGGTGCGATTAAAAAAAACTGTGCAATAATGAAATTTCATACATTTTTATTGCTCTAGAGCATTAAAGACTCGTTTTGTACTGAGTTTTTAGTGTGATTGTGATGAAATTAAAGCATAGTTGGAAGAAAAATAAAAAAATATCCTGTATTCGGGTATTTATTATTTTAATATTTTGTATGACGCTGTGTAATAAATAAATAAATATTCCTGAACAAACTATGCCACGAATATTTTTTTTTTTCACATTAGAGTCGTCGCAGTAATATTATTCCGAATGATTGTTCTGCGCACAACTTCGATCACTAATATTAATGATTGTTCTGCGCACATTTGTTATTAGAAGTTGGATTACGTCAACTATTGTCATACATAATTATATTGTCACTCCACCTTGAGAATCACTAGTTTTTATCAGGCCATTACCGCTGAAGTCCGCAGCAACACAACAAGCTGTCTATCAAATTTTATCCAAAAGATTGATTTGAAATAACACCGGAATTTTGGTGATGACGTCAAAGTTCGGTTAAAATACCCGGCTGACGTCACAGATAATGTGTTTGATTCAAAACTGAAATCTCCGGCTTACACTTATCAGTTGTATGAATTACATTATGATAGCGCGAATGTATGTTTCATTTCACTTTTGTATTGGTAAAAATTCAAGAGCTCGATGGCGTCGTGGCGCTTCTCAATATAGTGAAAAGAGAGAATCTGGCGAAACGAGAGGCAGGGAGCGTAATTGTAAGCTACCCGACTGGGGAATATACCTCCACCTCACAGAATACCGCAGCCAAATAACAATTACCTTGAGAGTTTTTGAGTTCCTGCGAGTGAGTGAGGTCACTAGAAAGGAAGAAGATGCTGCGTTGGCAGCGGGGGTGGCGGCCCGCGAGCGATATTTTATGTTGCGAGCGTTAATATAGATACGGTAACCGCTTCACATCATGCGGGCCGTATGCTTGTCTGCCACTCGTCGTAGCATAAAAAAAGTGTTTCTTTTTACCAATCGACGTCAACCCTTACTCATCCCACTGCTGGGATACGGGTCTCCTCTCGAACGGGTTAAGAGTATACTCCACCACGCTGCCAACTGCGGGTTGGCGGAGGCCAGTATTTTCAAGCCGCCTAAGGCCATTGACTTTGGTTAACGACTGTCATCTAATGACAACAGTCGGGACCGACGGCTTAACGTGCCGTGCATCCATAGACATGCTGCGGTCGACGTTGCTTAACTTGCGTGTTCGATTAGACTGATCGAGCTCCTGAAAAAAAAATAAAAGTATGAGTAAGAAACTAAACAAATTATGTTATTTTTATTTTTGCCGAACAAATTGAGAAAAAGTTTCATTTTCAAATTAGTCGGGTTGCTCACTCCAAATGGGAGTAACCCGGCAAGTAAGCCACATAATTTTCATATGTAACACGCACCTTATACATTCACAACATGAGAGTTCTTCTCTAATTGGTCGGTTTATTTACATTGACATAATCGAATGCGAACAAAAAATTTACACTAAGCACTAAGCACTCAGTACGCGCCGTGTGGTTTCCGGCAGACTAGAATAGAATCACTCCGTTCTTCCCGTGGATGTCGTACAAGGCGACTAAGGGAAATACATTATCAAATATCGATCTGCCTCCTTACCACCATCTCTTATTGCGATTCAATAATTGAATAGATTGCTTATTCATACCAATGAATAAGCGACTCTATTGCATTTGAAATAGAGTCGCTTATTCATTGGTATGAATAAGCATTCTATTCAGTTATTGAATCGCAATAAGAGATGGTGGTAAGGGGGCAGGCCTCCCCAAACCGTTTGGCCAGCGTGGGGAGTGTAGGCCAAATCCTCCTTCCGTCTAGGACGGACGAGAGAGGGTCGTGCTCCTGTAGTGGAGACTAAAATGGACCTGATGATGATGATGACTCAGTACGCCCCTAATTTAGTTCCAATCAATATGTGAGTATGAACTCCCTGCCTATGGCGAGTGGTGAGACTACAGAAACAGATCGTGGCTCCTTACTCCGTTTTAAATTTATCGTTTAACTTTATTTTCATTTTAGGACCCACAATCCCTTTAAATGAAAAGTTTTCATATACCTATACCTATTATGTGAAGTAAATGTCTACTTAGCAACTTAATAAATACTCGTAGTAGCAAGATAAGTTAGTTTGCACTAGTTAAGCTTCGGTGCGCTTCGCAACTAAGTAGGGTTGGATAAGTTAGTTATATAATTAAATTTGTTAACCTGTAGCTATACACACCCAATAAATACTTTTTTTTATATCGCATCTCTTCGGATATATACACCTTGTTGTGCTACCTGTGTGGCAAACAAGCAAATTATCCGAATCATGTGAAGTGGTTATTTATGACAATGTGTGTACTGGACAGTTAAAGAGTTTAGTTATTAATTAAATTTATTTTTGATACCGTGCAATCAATGACAGTCTAACGAGATTTCAAGGTATCAAAATGTTTTGTAGAAACACAAACACCATCTGTTTAACTTGATAATGTCATAAGGCGGAACCGGTCCATAAAAAAAATATTTAATTATGTGGAATAGTTCAAGTGCTTTATTAATAACAGAATGTTCGTTCGTCCGATGAAACCGGCTCCGGGCATCAACGGACATTCGGTCTCGGTTTCACTTCAACCCTTCTCAGTAATTTCTTAACAAGGTTTTCTTCCTCGACGATTTGCAACCTACTGTACCTCTTACTACACTGGGAACCGCTCCTCCACTGTGCGCCTCAACGTGACTTCTGCTAGCTCAGAGACGTAGACGTGGTGTCCACGCTTTCCTCCTCTGCCAGAACATTAGCCAACGGTCAGCAAGATTTCCGCGAAGAGAAGTTACTCACCGATGTTGCCCAGGGTGCACCAGGCCCAGGCTATCGCTACTCGTCGTTCCCACCGGACGTATCCAGTAAGACAAACGAGCCAACAACAGTCCTCGAACACATGAGGAGATTTTACAGCCTTGGTCGTGGCTTCAGAGAGACCCTGTTTAAATTGTACCATGTGCCAACCCTACAGTTAGAATTTGTTGCGACTTAGTTGAGTGAATAATGGAGGGTGATACCTCGTTTACTTGGTAACTTTTAGTAATTTTCCACTACTTTGGATGTGACTCGGTCTCTTTAGAGAAATAACAGATGTACAAATGGCATAAATTGTTTATACTTACTCAGAAAGTGCTCCCTTACTCTTTCGATAATGAGGACGATAGTACGTCTTTTCTCCCATACAAATTTGCGGAGGAAAAAACCTCCCTTTTACCCTTCTTTATCGGGTGGAAAAAGTATATGAAAATCGATTTTATGTCCTTGGATATGAATCCTTTATAAACAGTTTTTTGTATTTATTTCTTCGTTATTGTCGTGGCTGCAGAGACATGCCGAAAAATATCGTCAAGGATCCGACAGTTCTTATTTTTTTTAAATAACTCATCAAAAAATAGTACTGCTATTATTTGCAGGACTATTTTTGGAGCAACTCGATAGCGGCGATGTCATTGTACGTTCCCGCCAAAAAGACATACGTAAAAACTTTATCGCAACCGCAAAATAATTAATAACGTATGACACTGGTAAAAAGTAGCAACACTATTACCATAAGAAGAAGAATAAAAAAAATAATAACGTACCTCCTAAGTAGGGTTGCCAACTTTACTGTTAAAAACAGTATTACACTGTGTTTCACTACATACATTATACTTTTTACTGTTGAACAAAAATAAAAAATAGCTCCGGATGTAATTTTAGTTATAATTGTGGTGGCGTATGTAATACCTATTTAAATAAAAAAAACCGGACAAGTGCGAGTCGGACTCGCCCACCGAGGGTTCCGTAGGTACGTAATATCATTATTAATTTGATATTTTTCATTATAAATAAGAAATAATGCGTCGAAAAAAATAAATAAAATATATTTTGCAATGTGTACATCAAGCCCTTTCATATGATACCCCATTTGAACTAGTAGTTTCAATTTGAAATTTCGACACCCTCTAAAAAATATAGACCCCCTATTTTTTAAGATCTATTTACAAATGTACAGTTTTGAGATTTATTCCTGTACTTGTAGTCTATAACGATGTTACTTGCCAAATTTCATAGTTCTAGGTCAACGGGAAGTACCCTATAGGTTTTGATTCCCTTGATTGTATCGAAATATGCGTTTTTTGCTGAATAAACGGCCGTAACTTTTTTTTACGTAAACTTAGCAGTTTGATTATTTTACAACTTCATGGGACCGTAGACCTGAGTATACAGTTCAAATTTCAGCTTGATACCTCCACGCATTCTCGACATAGAAATTCTTGACAGACAGACAGACAGACAGACAGACGGACAGACAGACAGACAGACGGACAGACAGACAGACAGACGGACAACAAAGTGATCTTATAAGGGTTCCGTTTTTCCTTTTGAGGTACGGAACCCTAAAAAGACTGTAAATTAATAAGTTGTGCGAAAAACTTTAAAAAATATATATTTAAAACATTAAATAAATAAAATACTGTTCATTTTTCTAAAATACTGTTTAATTTTCTTCTCAGACCTAAATATCTACTTTATTTCTTGTAAAAAAAGTTGGCGTCCCTACTCCTAACGCCTCTTTGACAGTACCTCGCAACTGTGTTTACTAGTCACGGGTAGTTATAGTGGGTACTATCATCCGCTGCCATCACGACACGGTGTTCTATTACTATGCTGTGACACGGTTGTCGTGCATCGCGTTTGTTAGTGTTTATGCGCTAATTGACTGCTACACGGACAGGCCAATACGTGAAAGAACAACGTTGCACGCAGTCTACGAAAATGACAGGCTACACTAAAACGAAATAAAATATAGGTAATGTGATGTGGGTTCTGTTTTAGAAGATCTTATTAAGTGACACTGCGTTTATTAAGGTCTCACAGAATACCAGCGCCTGGCTTAATTACCACGGCTAATGCTGAGTGATTTCCTTTTATATTGTGCACTGCGACGCGGTTGGCATTGATGACTATTGTTAATATTCTTAATACATATGTCTTCTGTATCACTGTGTATTCTTAAACGTTGTATAATTGTGTATTTTTGTGTGCAAATTATGTCAAATGTATCTTGTTGTGTTGTAGTGTGCTTTATAAAAAATGTTCTATCTATCTATCTTCCAGAGTTTATGTCACACATAGTAGGGCCGCCGTTTCACGACTTGTGTATCTTTACCGCTTATATACATACAACCTTCTGAAAAGATTTCGTATATGAATTTTCATGAATAAATTAATGCGTGGTGACTCAGGGCATTCATGGCCAGTATCAACGTTTCAACGTATCCAGTCAACCAGACATTAAGCTCGTGGCATTTTGAAAATGGGACAATTTGAGAAATGAACATTTAGATAAAAGGACATTTATAGAAAGGACATTTCGAGAAAAGAATCTTTTGAGCAAGGACATTTGGAGAAAAGGACATTATGAGCTGAGAGGCTATTTTCATCGATCGTTTCGTTAGTGCCTGCATGCAGGATACGGGAGATTTTCTATTTACTCATGCCATAACACCCGCATGCAGGAACCGTTTTCATTAGTGATGGGACCCGCATGTGGGGTGGGAGAGATTTGGAACTTATGTCACTTTATTCCAAAATGCTCTCTATTATTCACAACGCGCAGATAATCCAGCTGTTATGTATTTCCTAAGGCCCTTGTGATGCCTAGTGATAGCCGAGCATTAATAGTCTTTGATACCCGGCGTTGTAACCTAAAAAAAAACCTCATATAAAGAAAACATACTCTTCAATTTTATTTACATAGATAAAAGTTTATGTGATGATATAGAAGACACGTAGATAAAAGGATTCCATATGTATCTAATCTAATATTATAATACCATGTATATTTTTTAGCATCCGATTAAAGCCCTAAGTCACGATGAAGCGAGAGACGCGTGTAACGTGTGCACTGGAAGTGAATTGCACGTCACCATATGTTTTGTGATACGGGGCCATGAGTTGCCGAATCTTTTAGTGACTAAGCTAGGACACACACACTCCACTATTTTCTGAAGTATCTGACGACGTCAATGAAATTATATTATTATATTACAATAATATTTAGTTTAGTAGTACATATTTAGTTCACCCAGATCTCATCTCCAATAGCCCATTAATTTTCCATCACACTTTATAATAATCTAAATGCCTGCCGAGACCTGTTCACGGGTATAACGTTCCATTGACATATGTCAGGGTCACGGTGGGCGTACAACATTACATCAAACTTCTCAAAGGGGCCTCTACGCGTTGGATCCATGTCCCCGCGCAAGCCTATATGACCGGGCTTGACCCGTGTTAAAAAAGAGATGTATATAAGAATATTTTATATATGGTATTCTAGTGATTTTTTTGCCGAATTATTTCCAATATCGCGTTTCTATAGAGAAACGCGATCGTTTGAACCCTGTTCGTCAAATTCAAGAAAACTGTTGTCAAATCAGGTGGATTTACCCAAATTACTGTATAAAATGAAGAACCTAATTAGTTTCTTTCGTCAGAATTGGAATGATCTCTCATAATATATACTCAAATACAATGTAATATGTATAGTTTCTGGAAAACAAAGGGAAAAAGTTGAGCAGTTGTTTTCAAAACTTGGCGCAATTTCAGATACATTAATGCATCCATGAGCAATATCCACACGTATAGTTGGTCAAAGGACGACGTATTTATAATAAACTAGTTGACCCGACAGACGTTATAATATCTCCTTAAAAATGAATCATCGTCAGGTCCTCATTTTAGTTTCCGCTACAGGAGCACGACCCTCTCTCGTCCGTCCTAGATGGAAGGAGGATTTGGGCTTTTGGCCAGCGTGGGGAGTCCCACGCTGGCCAAACGGGTTGGGGAGGCCTGATGGATATTTGATAATGTATTTCCCTTAGTCGCCTTGACGACATCCACGGGAAGAAACGGAGTAATTCTATTCTAGTCTGCCGGAAACCACACACACGGCCTCTAAAAATGAATATTTAATTCTAATTGGATTCGCGCAATATGTTAAACGACATAAAGTTACATTAGAAAATTTAATATGGTGTTTCAGTTCTTACTTTTTTCTTTCATAAGTACCTTCTTAGTCCACGCGTGATGACCGTGACTAAGGAAAATAGCGATTGATTTTTGTATATGAGTACATATATAGATTAGTGGAGCTACGAGTATATTATTACAAAAATTGTACAAAAATTGTCAAGATAAGAATAGGTTAACAAAGTTATCAAAAATTGTACATTATGTTACATCGAGATAATCTATCTGTACCTGAAAAACTACTGAACCGATTACAATGCCCAGTAAACTGGTGAATTGTACGTGCGTTAGCTACTTATCAACCAAGTTTCATCATAATCTAATCAGCGAATGGTGAGAGAAATATTTATTTTTATCTTAACGTCAATTTTTCGAAAACTACAATCAAATTTGAACGAATTTAAAAAAATATTTACGATTCGTAGATATCTAACAAGGTATTTTTTTTCTTTCTCTTTATATATTGTATAATAATTTTAGTTTATTTTTAGTTAATTTAATTTGTAGTGTAAATGTATATGCTAATAATATTTTGTTATAAATTAATGTGAATAAATGAATTAACTTTACTCTCTAAAAAGAAAAATCTAACAAGGT
The DNA here is from genome assembly GCA_937001555.2 of Hypsopygia costalis. NCBI lineage: Eukaryota > Metazoa > Arthropoda > Insecta > Lepidoptera > Pyralidae > Hypsopygia > Hypsopygia costalis. The sequence goes on from OW443342.2 coordinate 17,265,256, forward strand.
TATCCTTAAAATATGGAGCACGAATATGAGAAATATCGTGACACAAATATATAAAAAAAATCCGTACTAATTATCTACTATATCTGAATCTCAATCTCGCTTACTCGGTCAATTGTATTGTAAATAAAAATTGTCAAATTGCACGTATATATACATATCTATAATACATATTTCATCAAATTCCTAAACTAGTTTAGTGAGATGATGATGGCGGCTGGAGCGGGATGACATGTTGAATTCATTGCAAGTTGCATCCGGGGTAGTATACTATTCAGATTTGGTTGCAACAAGGGAGAATTACCAAGCGTTCAGACGATTTTGCAATACATATTATTGGAATCGATGTGTTAGGTAACAACTCAATGTTTTAGGTCCCCAATAGTGTTAGAAACTTAAAATACGTGGTGCACGGCAGTTGACTTTCACTTGACTAGCCATCTCTTTAGGCTTTTAATGCCTTATTTGCCATATTGCTGTCTCTCACATTGCTGAGAGGGGAAGTCAAATTCCAAAAGCTTCCTACTCCTACTAAATTCTTCTGATTAAATTCGTTGTGAGTTCCAAAGCAGCCGTAGTTTTACCCCGGGGACTGTAATTGACTTCATTGTTCATTGCATTTTTTGGCGGTCGCTGCTGTTAATCTGGCTACACAGGAGACACAGTGGTGGGAATGTGTGGTGGGCCCCCATCCCATTTAGTGAAATGATGATATAGAGCTAAAAGTTTTTATCATTCCTCTTATTATAACACATATGAAAGTTATTGTCTATTTTTAACCGGTAGGTATTCTCGAGATATAACATTAATCACACACTAAATTGCACCTAAATATTTCAAATGAAACTATGTATCTCAAAATGGATCTTTAAGCCGGAGTTAGAATTTCGCAAGTCTTCGTGTGTGTACGATAATGCCGCAATGATTAATCGAGCGCACCTGGTCACACCAGTCGCGGGCCGGCCTTATGTGAGTTAGAAATAGGGTTGCCACACAACAATATACAGGGTGGAAACCACTAGTGATCCCACTGATTTATTTAAAAATTATACATGATAAAATTGATTACAGCCCCCTTACCACCAACTCTTATTGCGATTCAATAACTGAATAGAATGCTTATTCATACCAATAAGAATAAGCGACTCTATTTCAAATTGAATAGTCGCTTATTCATTGGTGGTAAGGGGGCTGATCCTGATAGTACTTTACGAGGTCTGTTCATATGTACTAGTCGCGGACCGGCCTTATGTGAGTTAGAAATAGGATTGCCACACAACATATACAGGGTGGAAACGACAAGTTATCCCACTGGATTATTTCAAAATTATACAAGATGATTACTGATCCTGCAAGGATTTTATAAGCTCTGTCAAATGTATCAACAGTAATAACACAGTATAAATAATAGTACTACGTACAGTATGGCCACTCCCTGTCGCTCTCTCGTATCACCCTCACCTCCCCTCTGAGATAAATCTGTAACAGTTTGTATGGTGCCGCATGCACACACACTCATACCCGCTCATCTGCACAGACGTCATTGTTTATGTAGCTGGAAACATCGAATTTGTCGGTTCTAGGTGAAGTTTCCTTTGGCTATACAGACTATGGTAAAACCCCTAACAATACTAGAATTATTATAAAACCGTTCAAAGATCATTAAATTGTTATTGCGGAATGACAATAATTGAGGGACTGAATTGCGAAGCCGCCCGAAGCGCTACGTGTTTTATGAGAATTATGTACACACAATAGTAGTTTATAAAACTGTTGCTTAATAAGGGTTCTTAAAATACGAGTGTGAGTTTATCACATGGGCCGAAGGCGAATGTGATAATAGGTTCATAAGAGTATTTTAAGACCTAATTAAGTGCAGTTTCATACACTACTTTATCTAATCTCATGAAATAGATGATAATAATATTTTAATAAAACCATGAAGTTAATTTAACAGCTTCATTTCTTACTTATAAATCTATTTGCAGATCGAGCATGCGTGGTGCGCATGCTCGATCTGCAAAATTTTCTACATAATCTGAGAACGATTCTCAAATTTTTGCAAAGTTGCAATGCATTTGCATTGCAAGCTGCTTGCTGCTGTATCGAAATGGAAAAAAAGTTATTTTTCGATACAGTTGTCCATAAACAACTTTTTAAATTTATTTATTTATTTATTGTTGGCTTGTGCAAAAAAGACTGACATTAAGGTTCTATGTTTAATTCTTTAATCTCTAAATTTTAGTATGAGAGTAGATAAATATTTTTATTTACCATTGGGCATTTGCGGGCTCATATACATGTTATAAACTAGGCCGCAATGAAAGCGGGTCGGTAACAAAAACATCAATTTTTGAAATCGTCTTTATATTATTTATGGTTTTAATACAATCACCAAAAAGAAATAAAATGATTTTACTTCTGCATATATTTGTAAGGAAATAAACTTTAATTTAGTCTTTATTTCTTTAAAGCTAGTTTCAATATTTTGGAAGTTATTGACGTTTTTGTTACCGACCCGCTTTCATTGCGGCCCAGTGTATTTACATTCTTTTTATATTTTTTTTGTATTTTCATTAATTGTTCTTATATTATTTTGAATGATATTCTTTTTTTATGTACCAGTATTTGGTCTGTAGAAAATGTTTATTTTCATATACTGAACTTACTATATACTGAACACAAGCAAAAGGGAAACTTAATGCGAAAGCATTATATCCTAATTATAATTAGGTATACTGTTTTCTAAAGGTAAACTTGATTAAATTATAAAAAGGCCATTATTACAATTTACATTATATATAATTTACAAAAAAAACGTCATGTACATAAACCAATTTCAATGATTCAATATTTAAAATACTAAATATATTAATTAATTGTAAAATTGACAGCCCTCAGATCACGCGAATACGGTCATACACCGAACTAAGGTGTGACCACGCCATACCATTAAAGTATAGTAGAAATCTATCCATATGCTATGTGGACAAAGCCTCCCAGGCCTAGTTGACAACGTTAAATAATGATACATAATATATTGAAACTTCCATCATTACTAAGATTGGAACACGTTATAGAGTGTAACAATAAAAAATATGCAAATAATAATGATATACAATGCAAATGATATATGTTATTAGTGGTATCTATACTAATATATAATAATAAATAAATATTTCTGGACAATTTACACAGCGCCGTCTAGTCCTAAATTAAGCGCAAAGCTTGTACTATGGGTACTAGACAACTGATAAATGTTTACTTATTTTTTTTTTTTGTAAATACATATTTATAATACATAGAAGAAAACACCTAGACCAAGACACACAGACATGTTCATGCACACAAATGTTTGTTTTGTGCGCGGGGAACGAACGCGCGACTTCGGACACATGAGTAAAGAATTCGGAGTCGCCATTGCTAGCCATTATACCAACTGGCTCGTCATAATGAAATAGCAACAGATCGATGCCAGCAGTACAATGTACGACTGACAAATCCCAACTGGTAAGGATAGTTGGAGATTCTTTTTCCAGTTATTGGGGTGTGAGTTCATCAAGATCTTTGAACCAAAGCCAACTTCACCTGCACGTGGTGCACCCTGCTGACTGACAAACGAATCTCTGGCGAAAAGAGGGGTAGGGGCGTAATTGTAAGCTACCCGACTGAGGAATGTACCTCCACCCCACAGAATACCGTAGCCAAATAACAATTCCCTTGAGAGTTGTTGTGTTCCTGCGAGTGAGTGAGGTCACCAGAAAGAAAGGAAGGAGATGCTGCGTTGACAGCGGGGGTGGCGGCGCGCGAGCGATATTTTATGTTGCGAGCGTTAATATGGCTATGGTAACTGCTTTACATCAGGCGGGCCGTATGCTTGTCTGCCACCCGACGTAGTACAAAAAAAAAATTATCCCTGCCGGTTGGGATATGTATGTTATCCCTTCTGCTCCATAAATTCTTACTGATCCGCACTGGTAGATAGGGATAGTTCGTTTTTTTTTCTCCATTTATCGCTACCAGTAGAGATGAGTTATCTAAGTTAATTTTTCTGATTAGTAAAAGTTTCTGAATTAAGAATGAAAATAGGGCACCCGCCAGCGACATGGTGGACGAGTATGGTCCGAACTATGGACTGGCACAACTGCATCCACCCAGGACAGAACAACCTGGCGAAAATGAATTAGGAGAGCCGACTCCTTAAGAAGTACGAATAGGAAAAGAAAAATAACAGAAGGTGTTACTGAATTGCTTATCATAGTGAATCTCTTTATTCTCGTAGGTATTTTTACAAATACGTTGGGTATATTTTCATATCTTTAGTAACAAATCATATACCTACTCGTACACCACAGTATAAATAATAGTATTACGTATAGTATGGCCACTCCCCGCCGCTCTCACGTGTCGACCTCACCATCCCTCTGAGACAAATCTGGAACACGCTCATACTCGCTCTACACAGACGCCATTGTTTATGTAGTACTTACCGACGCGACATTTGTATGGAGTGGCCGAGGTGTGCCTACACTGTGTTGCAAAATTCATTCAGTTGATCCTCAGACCCTTTTATGTATGCTCTTAGCGCACTATAAGAGTATATGGACACCCACACAGATTCTGAACAATACACCCTAGACGGCTTTAAGTCTAGTATTAATACTATCACATTACAACCTGTATTGTTATTCTACACAATGACGTACTACCGTCGATACCATCGTTTAATTTGATCCACTTGATAGATAAGACAGTAAGACACGTGACGTATGTGTTACGTACGCCCTTATCTACGCATATCAGTCGCATGAGAGAGTTATTGCTACCAAGCTGTGTAGTAGGTATATTATGTTGTTATTTTACCTTAGAGACAAGCTATTGTAGTCAGAAGCGGGTAGATAGACGCAGCAACAAGAGCAGGGCCGGAATTGGGGAGTCAAATTGGGTCACGTGGCCCTGGCAACTTTAGGAGACATTAGATTATAGCAGAGTAGGTATTAATATTTACTAGCGTAGATACAATATAGACTAGACATTCAATGCCGTGTGTTATGTATGCCCTGAGCAGGAGCAGGGCCAAATTTCGGGGGTCAAATTGGGCTACGTGGCCCTGGCAACTTTAGGGGATGTCAGATCATAGCAGTTAACGGTATTAGACAGTATGCAATCTTTACTACTTCTACTCAGCTGTACATTGTATTGTTATTTTATAATATATACAAGCTGTTGTAGTTAGAGTAAACGATAGGTCATTAGTATCGGTCAGGATTGTGGACAAGGTTTTTAATGACTTCTAATGATACGGAACCCTTAGTGAAAAAGTCCGACTCGCACTTGGGCGAATTTTTAAAAATAATTATTTAGTTAGTCATTCATTTAGGTATATATTTTTCGTTTAATTTATAAAATTTGCCCACTCACCCACTCCGCCACTATGCCATGTCATTAATAAATATTAATCTACTAGCGGCCCGGTACGTGCTTCGCTACGTATAAAGTGAAATAATAAAAAAAAAACACCAAATTCATTTATTCAAACAAAAAAATATTTTATTAATTGCTAGCTATTTTAGAACTTAATCCAAAACATTTGGATAAACAATATTTTTTGTTTTTCTATTTTGAGCATGAATAAACAAACTGCCCTAGTCGGGGTACCGACTCTGGAACAGGCAACATAAAGTCGAAGCACGTCCAAAATGAAATGACCGCATGAATGACATAACAACATGCTTGTACTGTCAACACTGAAAAAAGTTTCAATTTGACAGCACAATCCCCATCTGAAAAAAGTTTCAATTTGACAGCAAAATCCCCATTAACAAAATGATCCGCCATTTATTGAATTCATTTGTTACAAAAAATGTGATAAATGAAGAACCGCTCAACCGATTTTGTGCAAACTTCACCTAAACCATCTACTAAATAGTCCGAATAAACCCTAAACATTTGGTTTGGATAGGTGAGCCCGTTCTTGAGATATAAAATTACAACGAAAAGTGGCATTGATTTTTATATATATAGACTAGATGACCCCGGTGAACTTTGTTTCACCTACATCTATCTACTTAATAAATATATAGTTACAATCTAAGATCTGTGTCTCTTTAAGAAGATCCTACCCTGTGTGCCCGAACCTGGAGGATGTGCCATTGCAAGACATTTGTTTCCTAATTTGCCGCTTTCCATAAAATTTGACAATACCAGCTTAAATGACTCTCTTGCAGTTTGCTTGCCATGTCCGAGAGTTCCTTCTACGAAACTTCGCGCATACTACGCAGCATATTCAACTCCATGAAAGTGTCGCTCAAGTATTGACGATTTTTTACTAACTTATAAAATGGACTAATCTTGGATTTATATATTTGTCCTTTCAACTTTACGAAATTTCGGAGTCACAGATGACACTGGTTACCTCAAGCCATTTAGTCCAAGCTACTGAAATCTCGCAGTCGATGCTATCCGATGATCGAAGAACAAAACCCAAGTACTTAAACTGTCCGTGCATTCGACCATATCCTTATGTGCACGGTCGTTCGGGATCTGTTGTTTTGCAGCCCAAGTACTCGATCTTTCCCGTATTCGGATCAGGCCATAGTTCTCAAGTGACCTCTTCCATTAATTCACTCATCGCACCAACTGCCCTTTATCCGCATCCGCCAGTGCAATTATATCTGCATACATGGACACCTACCGGCTAAGCTGAAGACGATCCCCACCGGTGTTTCTGATCATGAAAATCAAACTTCAACTTAGAAGTATGAAACTTGTGTTTAGATTAACTGACAGTAACTCTGGAGCTCTACGGACTAAGCTGCATATGCTTGTCAATAACTTAAACTATTTTTGGAATCAAAATATTCGATGGTAATCGGCTTCAGCTTCGGCGGTAAGCCCGTGGTCCATGTGGATCCATGATACTACTTGACAATTTGTCTAATATATAAGAAACCACAAATGTCTAATATATAAGACCACAAATGCCTAATATGAACAAAAACAGACTAAGACTGATCGCTGGAGGACACCGACGTTAATAGGAATTTTGTCTCCCCTCTCAGACAGAGGTCTAAACTATGGATTTGGAATTTCGGTACATGTCTCGGATGATGTCGATATAAAAACCTGGCAGCCCTTTAGACTTCAGTAAAGAAAGTTCTCGCCAAATAAATTTATGACTAAATGATAAAATATGATTATATTAAAATTACATATTTAGGTACTTCAGAAAATAATGAGGATCCGTTTTATTTTGTAATAGGTATCACCTTGGTTAACATGACAGACCTATATAATGTGATGTAGGTCTTACCATATGCAAAGTTATACAACTCTATGTGAATCCACAAACCTCGTTCTGCGTTCAGCCACCATTTTCTGGTCTATTCGCATTGCTGACACTGGTTATATTTTTTGCTTTGTTTATGAAATTTACAAATTACTATTATTTATTCTTAAGTACTGTACAAAGCATGATTTACCATAAACAGTCATTACATATTTCAACTCCTTTCTTGATGTCTATTAGTATTGTGTCGTTTCTATGTCACTTCTGAGAAAGTCTTAATTGACAACCAACAAATATGACGTCGATTCTTTGTGACAATGACACTATTGATAGGTAGGTTCGCCATCTTTGCTGTTATGACATTCGACTATAGTAGGAACACTTTGTATGGGAAATTAAAATTGTTGTTTTCACTATCTTTCTTGATTTTTTTCCAAAATTTCTCACCGTTTAAACCTTCCCTGGGCTAAGACAAACATTTCATAACCAAAATCAGCTAAATCGGCCTGGCCGTTCTCGAGTTTTAGCGAGACTAACAAAAAGCAATATATAGATAAAAAAATCTGCTGGTATATTGTAGCCAATTTGTTATGGAAAATATTAAATTAATCCACTGAAATAACCTGATTTGCACATCAAATTAATCTGCCAGCACATCAAATCCTGCATTTGATGTGCAATAAGTATTTTTTGATATTATGGAAAATAGGTTAGGTTAGGTTAACAATGTATTTACTTGATGTTACGTTAAATGGACGAAACCTTGTCAGTAACGTAACTAGAATCTATCTACAAGTTAGAAGATTATAAAGTAGGTACAAGGTTCTTGAATAGATAATTAATTTTCACCACCCTAAGCGTTTCAAATCCCTGAACAGCCCCCTTACCACCATCTCTTATTGCGACTCAATAACTGAATAGAATGCTTATTCATGCCAATGAATAAGCGACTCTATGCAAATTGAAATAGAGTCGCTTATTCATTGGTGTGACTAAGCATTATATCCAATTATTGAATCGCAAAAAGAGATGGTGGTAAGGGGGCTGAGAGCGCCACTGACGCGGGCACCCCTTTTAACATTTTCCTTGCCATAATTAAGTCTCGAGAAACCTTACTATATGCAACCTGTGGTGCAAATGCATACGTTAACCCACATTTGCTTTGCAAATTATTCTGTTAGAAGTTATTTCTTCCTTGCTTGTATCACAGTGTTTGAAAGAAATACCTTTAGTTATTTTAATTTTATCATTATGTTACTTTCATATACTTTTTCGCCACGCCGGCTGCCAAACTACTGCTAATAGTAGTAGTAGTGCTGGTGGTAGTAGTAGTTGTAGTAATAGTTCAGGAAACCGTTAAATAATTAGAAAAAATACGAAAAAATTTAAAGAAAATGAATTGTTTCATACATATTATATGTAGTTTTAGAAATTGTCTGGACGAGGTTTGTATGGGTAACCCACAGTGATGAGAATTGGGAACGGGAAGATAGAGCCATAGCTAAGCATGGGCGGGCTGCTAGTTATAGATGCGGAATATTGATCGCAGTCTGGACACAGCATGCACTGCTGCCTTAAGAACATTGTAGCATCTTTTCGCGACTGGTGACATCACTTACTTGCAGGAACACTAAAGGATATTGTTATTTGGCTGTGGTTTTCTGTGAGAGGTATTTTCTCTATTGGGCTCGACATATTCTATCTTTTAACGTCAATTTATGCTTCCCTAGGGAGACAATTAAAAAAAAACGAATGATAATGAAATCGGGGGATACAGTTTCGCGTTGCAGCTACATATCTATCATCTCCATTAAAAATTCAATTAAATTTAAGGATCAAAGAATTTATTACTTAACTTAGCGCAATCGCTAAGTAAGGATTATGGAACACCGCGTGCGGGGGAGGGGGAATCGCTGCCATTTTGAGATATTTTTGGTGCATATAACGTATTCACGTACATCACACGGCCGTGTTCACGACACAGCCACACCCCATTTTTTTCACCAGTTGGCTGAAGTTGAGGTTGGCCTTGGCTCTAAAAATCAACTTTTATATACATATTGTAAGATATTGTTTTGATTTATAATTATTAGACTAAGTTGACATTATTAGTACGTAAATCTACTTTTATTATTTGAGCGCACGCATCGTTTCCGGATGGGAACTAATTTGACTCCGAAGTATAAAGAAAAGATGGTGGGAAGCGATACGAGCGCCAAATCGATTTACAATTATAAGATATTGTTTTGATTTAAAAGTATTACATTAACGGAAACTAAATTAGCTAATTATTACTATGGAAATCTACTGTTATTATTTGGGCGCACGCATCGTTTCCGGCGAGGAGCTAATTTGACTCCGGAGTATTATGAAAGGATGGTGGGGAGCGATACGCGCGCCAAATCGATATTGCAATCATGAGAACAGAATCTACTGAGCTGGCGTTGAAGTAAGACGTTTGAAGAAGTAATTATAAAGTATCATAGTGTAGTTTATGCTACAGTGTAGAACGAAGGAATTATTAAAGTTTTATAAAAATCTAGCAGTGGCTGTTATTTTCGTCGATCCCCAACAGATCAGAAGTGGGATTATAATCGAGGTAGTAAACTTATCACACTTGATTGAAGGACTTGACGCCCAAGAAAAGGTACGGGTTTTCTTTTTCTATTTTTTTTTTTCTATTGCCATGTGTAAAATAAAACATTTTAAATTTATTTTAAAATGTGACAACATTGTCATTAATGGGTATGTGTGTGTACATTATATGGATATAGATGTGTCATTCGTGTCGTAATTGTCGTAAAATAGGGCATTTAGCCAGCGATTGCATGAATAAAACAGAAACAAAAACCGTATTATGTATATCGAAAGAATGTGATAATGAACTTAAATATTTTAAACCTGCTATAGTAAATGGTCAAAATCTTAACTGCTTTATTGACTTTGGATGCCAATGTACCATGATGCAAGAGAGATGAGAGAATCTAGTAAATTCTTGGTCCCAAAGAGATCTACCACTTTTGAGAGTTTTGGTGATAGTGTCGTTAACTGTTTGGGTAGAAGTATTGTCGATATTGAAGTAAATACAGTTAAAGCTACGGTAGAAGCACTTGTTGTCCCAGACCATTTACTAAGTGTTCCCATAATACTAGGACAAACTTTTACTGAGCAAGACCATATGGTAGTCTACAGAACTAATGATCAATTAAATATTTCTTGTAAACCCACAAAAGTCCTACAATTACATGTATTTTCCAACACCGCCAATGTTAATGGATATACAGAAATAGATATTTATACTAAACCTAAATATTCAGGAGAATTGTCTGTTGAAATGTGCTTCGATACTACAAAGTGTAATCAACATGAGTAATGGAGAAGGAAAAGTAGTTATAAAGGGTTTAATTCCGTCATGATTTAATTTGAGTAGGGCTACATTATTACTACGTGCTCTCCCGTTAAATCAACTCTCAATTTGAGATGTGAATAAAATAGAGAGATGTCCAGACAATATAACAACTCCTATGATTGATTCTAACATGATCAATATAGATCAGGAACTTGAGACTGGAGATAAACTATAGTTAATGGAGTTGTTAAATAACCACAGAGATTGCTTTGCTTTTCTGTTAAAGAACTAGGGTGTGTCGAAAATGCAGATATGAATATAACAGTCAATGAATCAATTCCGGTAGTTTATAGACCATACCGTTTGTCTCACTCAGAGAGAGATAGTCCGTGGTATTGTACACGAGCTTGAAAACGCTGGCATTATTAGACAGTTTTTAGGTTTCGCTAGCTTCTTTCGAAGATTTATAAAAGACTTTTCTATCATAGCGAAACTTCTGACGCATCTATTAAAAAAAAATGTCCAATGGCAATGGGGTGAAGCAGAAGAAAAAGCGTTTTCAAATTTAAAGTCTGAATTAACCAAACGCCCTGTCCTATCATTTTATAATCCAAATAACGAAACGCAGCTACAGTCTGATGCATCTAAAATTAGAGTTGCAGGGATACTTCTACAAAGAGAAAATAAAGATTATCTTCCGATGAATTAGAGACTTTAGCGGTAGTGTCATTTTTAAAACGGTTTAGAGTTTATTTGATTGGAATTCCGTTTACAATAATCACGGACTGCAATTCGCTCCGGGCGACTTTTGAAAAAAGGGACATTTTATCTAGAGTTGCTCGTTGGTGGAACATCATACAGGAATTTGACTTTAATATAGCGTATAAACCTGGATCATCTATAACCCACGTAGATTCTTAGTAGAAGCTTAATCGAAATCAGATTTAACACGAAGAATGCGAGTTACAGGTTAGACAAATAGACACGGATTGGGTAGCTAAGGTACAACAAAGCGATCCCGAACTACAGCGTATTATTAATATTCTAAATGATAATGAAAGCGACAATATTGTAGAAATCAAAAGAATTTTCTAACCAAGAAAGGGCTGTTATATAGAAAAACAGAGCAAGGTAATCGCTGGGTTGTACTGAAAGCCGATGTAGCCCGATGGCAAGTTATGAAAGCCAACCATGATGACATTGGCCATTGTGGTTTCGACAAGACATGAGAAAATTAAAGTTGGTTTGCTAAAATGAGAAGGTTTATTAAAAAGTATTTAGGTATGTACAATCCTGTTTGGAATTTGCCCATGCTAAAGTTCCGTCTGGGAAGAAGGCGGGCAGATTACATCCCATAGAAAAGATTGAACATCCTTTACACACTCTTCATCTCGATCATCTTGGACCCTTTGTTCGAGCAGGAAGAATAATACTTATTTATTAATGACCATTGATGCTTTCATAAAATTCTTCATGCTAAATCCCTGTTAAAAGTACAAAATCTAGTCAATCAATCAAAGCAATAAAACGTTTTTTTCATACATTTAGCGTTCCGAAACGAGTAATCTCAGATAGGGGTATATCATTCACTGCTAAGAACGATTAAAGATTATCTGAGCTCACTTGGTATGAATTATTAAACATATCAAGAATGCTGTTGCTACGCCTCGAACTAATGGACAAGTTAAACGGTATAACCGAACAGTATTTGTCGCCTTAACTGCTACCAATCACGGTAAGCCGGAAAATTTATGGGACGAAAGCATATCAGAAATACAATGGGGAATAAATAACACCGTAAATAAGGGAACAGGGAAGAGTCCTGCACAAGCGCTATTTGGCTTAAATTTGGTCGGTACGCCAAATGCGTTGTTACATCTTACCGTTGTTGATGATTCTGATAACGAAAGTCCTGAGATAGTAGAAACTAGAAAAGAAATAATGGAACATGTTAAGAGCAATCAGGAGAAACAAAAGGAACGTTTCGATCAGAATAGAAAAGATGGCTCTTACGAGGTAGGGCAATTAGAGTAGAGAGAGAAATTCCCTCCGTAGGGAAAAGTAGGAAATTAATCCCTAAGCTCCGAGGTCCTTATCGTATAGTTAAAATTTTAGATAATAATAAATATGTCATTGAGGATACTCCATTATCTCGGAAGGGAAATAGACAATTTACAGGTATATTTTCTGTGGATAAAATACCCTTGGATGGTGTTTAATAGGATAGACACTGAATCGGAGCTTTCTAATAATGAGAACAATAGTGAATGATAGAACCACATTTCTTAAATTGAACCCTACGATGTACTATTTTGTTAAAATCAAATATAATTACCTACGTAGTAGAATAATCCATCAGTTACGTAAAAAAAAAAAAAAAAAAAAGCACTCGGAAATTTAATACCTAAAGCATTGGATATAATACTGGCTATGGATGTGTAGAGGCCATGACAGTATTGCAAATGTAGATATTGGCTGTGGATATGTAGAGGCCACAACAATATTCTAACAAATAATTTCATAATACTGGCTGTGGATGTATAGAGGCCACGACAGTATTGCAAATGTAGATATTGGCTGTGGATATGTAGAGGCCACAACAATATTCTAATAAATAATTTCATAATACTGGCTGTGGATGTATAGAGGCCACGACAGTATTGCAAATGTAGATATTGGCTGTGGATATGTAGAGGCCACAACAATATTCTAATAAATAATTTCTTAATACTGGCTGTGGATGTATAGAGGCCACGACAGTATTATAGATGTAGATATTGGCTGTGGATATGTAGAGGTCACAACAATATTCTAATAAATAATTACATCATACTGGCTGTGGATGTGTAGAGGCCACGACAGTATTGTAGAAGTAGATATTGGCTGTGGATATGTAGAGGCCACAACAATATTCTAATAAATAATTACATCATACTGGCTGTGGATGTGTAGAGGCCACGACAGTATTGCAAATGTAGATATTGGCTGTGGATATGTAGAGGCCACAACAATATTCTAATAAATAATTTCATAATACTGGCTGTGGATGTATAGAGGCCACGACAGTATTGTAGATGTAGATATTGGCTGTGGATATGTAAAGCCCACAACAATATTCTAATAAATAATTACATCATACTGGCTGTGGATGTGTAGAGGCCACGACAGTGTTGCAAATGTAGATTTTGGCTGTGGATATGTAGATGCCACAACAATATTTTCACACTATGTGATTTAGCTCATTTACTTTATCATTTATGTATAGATTAATGTAAACACAATTTTTTTTCTCTCTAAAATAGAGGCTAGAACATTATTATTATTTTAAATTGTATATTACTATGCACCTAAATGTGAAATTATATTATACTGAACATCATTACCTTATACAGTATATAGCGTGGCAAATGTACGAATACAATCATCTGTCTTAAGTATTTATAATTTTGTTATACATTGCATACTGGTTTCTCGGGACGAGAAAAATGTCAGGAAAGGCCGACTGTAAGATATTGTTTTGATTTATAATTATTAGACTAAGTTGACATTATTAGTACGTAAATCTACTTTTATTATTTGAGCGCACGCATCGTTTCCGGATGGGAACTAATTTGACTCCGAAGTATAAAGAAAAGATGGTGGGAAGCGATACGAGCGCCAAATCGATTTACAATTATAAGATATTGTTTTGATTTAAAAGTATTACATTAACGGAAACTAAATTAGCTAATTATTACTATGGAAATCTACTGTTATTATTTGGGCGCACGCATCGTTTCCGGCGAGGAGCTAATTTGACTCCGGAGTATTATGAAAGGATGGTGGGGAGCGATACGCGCGCCAAATCGATATTGCAATCATGAGAACAGAATCTACTGAGCTGGCGTTGAAGTAAGACGTTTGAAGAAGTAATTATAAAGTATCATAGTGTAGTTTATGCTACAGTGTAGAACGAAGGAATTATTAAAGTTTTATAAAAATCTAGCAGTGGCTGTTATTTTCGTCGATCCCCAACAATATGGAACATTTTTCTTCATTTTGAATTCCCTACTTTATCAGCTTTCAGACCAGGGAAAGCATGACACTTCTATACATACATTTTGACATGTCTATATTGTCTATAGCTCTTATTTAAGACAGAATAGGGGTTATATCAAATGTACTAGTTTATAACCGTGGCTCCAATCAGTTGGAAAATTTATGCAGGAATCATGCGCTCGCCTTATTGAACCGTCAGCGGATACTCGTCAATCATAAAGCAAGTGATTTCACCCTCCTCTTGCATTAACTTGACAAGAGTGAAAGTACGAACAATCTTTTTTAATTTCAATAACAAATAAGCATACCGCCCGACTGATGTAAAGCAGCTATGTATCTGTTTTACATCAGGCGGGCGGTAGGTATTCTTATTTACAATTGAATATTATGTACTATTATATATCCAATAATTAGTATTACTATCAGTCTGTATCTTCTACTTCGTATTGCATAAAGACCTACCTAGATGGTTTCTATGCCATATTTTTATTTCTGAATTTTCCACCAAATACCTATAAAAATCAACTTGAAGCGGAAAGCAGAGGATTCCGTTTTCCGCTTGAAGTTGCTACGAGGTTAAGGCGTCGGTTGTTATCAGATGATAGTCGTCGTCTTGAAAACATTGGTCTACGCCAACTCGTGATAAATAAACCCATCCATGGACAGACTACAGTCGACGTCGCTTAACTTGCGTGTTCGATTTGACTGACACGCGCAACGACGCCATCGAACTCGTCTGTATTGCTATATTAACATAATAAATAATAAATAAACCTTGACACGTACAGATGTCGTATTAATAACTTGTGGGTTCAAAAGCAAATTGAGTAGTTGTTCAATTGCTGATTTTTGAACATACACAGCGGTAAAATTGATAACTAATGAGGTTCCTAATAACGGTCCGTCGCGTCGTTAGATTCACTCCCGCTGGGACAATCTATATTCATAACGCAAAATATCAACGCACAGCCTAAAACGTTCGAGAAATTTGGTAGACATGTTTCTATTTAGTATACTCGTATGTTATAGTCAATACCCGAATCAAGGCATTCCGAGGTTTAACTTAGAGTATATTATTCTGTGGTTTAACTAGTTAAACGTCGATCGTTTTGTTGATCACAAGCTAACCCTAACGTAACCTCGAGTTGCTTTAGGGTCCGTTCAAACAAACCGGCTCGGAGAGGAGAGCAGATTTATGGATGCGTTTAAAATAGAGTTTTATATCATTGGCATAAGGTTTACTTTAAACATCAAAATCGGCTCTCTACCATTGTCATATAACAAAAGAAGTGAATTTAAAAACTAAACCTTATGCCAATGACCTAAAACTCTGTTTAATACGCCACCAAGATCAGCTCTCCTCTCCGAGCCGGTCTGTGCGAAAGGACCGTTATACTTCTATACTTCTATAACATATTATAATATACTAGCGGCCGCCCGCGACTTCGTACGCGTGGAGTTAGTTATTTGTAAATAATTTTTAATTACATTCGAAAAAGCTATATACCTAATGAAAAGAAAAAAAGAAAAAAAGTTAAAAACAATCAATATCTAGACGAATTTTTAGAATCGATGAAGTCGACGGATATTATTTTTTAAAACCTCTTTGTAAAACCTAAAGTACTTTTTATTGTTATAATAAAACATCCCTCCTTATAATAGTAAGTATGTAGCTGTTTTCAATAATTTTTATACTTAAATATCATTAAAACCCTTCTGCCATAATTACTTTAACTTCAATAACATTGGATTTTCATACAAACTTCCAACCCCCGTTTTAACTCCAAAAAGGGGTTGATGTCTAAAGATAAATTATTAGTACACCTCCATACCATCTATAGAGCATAAATTTTAAATTTCAAATCTCTTACTTCTAAAACATAGACCTTTGATACAAATTTCCAACCCCCGTTTTAACCCCAAAAAGGGGTTGATTTCTAAAGATAAATTATTAGTACACCTCCACACCATCTATAGAGCATACATTTTAAATTTCAAGTTTCTTACTTTAAAAACATAGAACTTTCATACAAACTTCCAACCCCCGTTTTAACCCCAAAAAGGGGTTGATTTCCAAAGATACATTATTAGTACACCTCCACATCATCTATAGAGCATGCATTTTAAATTTGGAAGTCATTTACTTCAAAAACATAGAACTTTCATACAAACTTCCAACTCCCGTTTTAACCCCAAAAAGGGGTTGATTTCCAAAGATACATTATTAGTACACCTCCACACCATCTGTAGAGCATACATTTTAAATTTCAAGTCTCTTGCTTCAAAAACATAGGACTTTCATACAAACTTCCAACCCCTGTTTTAACCCCAAAAAGGGGTTGATTTCCAAAGATACATTATTAGTACACCTCCACACCATCTATAGAGCATACATTTTAAAATTCAAGACTCTTACTTCAAAAACATAGAACTTTGATACAAATTTCCAAGCCCCGTTTTAACCCCAAAAAGAGGTTGATTTCCAAAGACACATTATTAGTACACCTCCACACCATCTATAGAGCATACATTTTAAATTTCAAGTTTCTTACTTTAAAAACATAGAAGTTTCATACAAACTTCCAACCCCCGTTTTAACCCCAAAAAGGGGTTGATTTCTAAAGATACATACATTATTAGCACACCTCCACACCATCTATAGAGCATACATTTTAAATTTCAAGTTTCTTGAGTCAAAAACATAGAACTTTCATACAAACTTCCAACCCCCGTTTTAACCCCAAAAAGGGGTTGATTTCTAAAGATACATTATTAGTTCACCTCCACACCATCTATAGAGCATGCATTTTAAATTTCAAGTCCTTTACTTCAAAAACATAGAACTTTCGTACAAACTTCCAACCCCCGTTTTAACCCCAAAAACGGGGTTGATTTCCAAAGATACATTATTAGTACACCTCCACGCGATCTATAGAGTATACATTTTAAATTTCAAGTCTCTTGCTTCAAAAACATAGGACTTTCATACAAACTTCCAACCCCCATTCTACCCCCTTAGGGGTGGAGTATCGTAAAATCCGTTTTTAGCGGATGTCTACACCCTATAAGGAACCTACCTGCCAAATTTCAAGTTTGTAGGTGTTATAGTTTCTGAGATTTCGTGATGAGTGAGTGAGTGATTTTCTCTTTTATATATATAGATAGATTACGGCTGAATATAGATGTCAATATAATCTTAGTTTAGCCGGTTAAACTTAAGTGTAGCTGCTGCCCCTTGGCTAATAATCATCATCAGGTCATTTTAGTCTCCACTAAAGGAGCACGACCCTCTCTCGTCCGTCCCAGACAGAAGGATTTGGCCTACACTCCCCACGCTGGCCAGACGGGTTGGGGAGGCCTGATCGATGTTTTATAATGTATTTCCCTTAGTCGCCTTGTACGACATCCACGGAAAGAGACGGAGTGATTCAATTCTAGTTTGCTAGAAACCACACGGCCATAATAATGTCAAAGCAATATAATGAACAGTTTATCAACATAGTTGAGTTAGGCTTTTAATTACCAAAAGCCGAGCAGGCGCAGGCGAAGCCAGTGAGGATCATTTCTCTGTTGCTTTTAGAAAGGTTGTGGATACGTCACTTCTCTTTCTCCCAAACTAAGTAAAGCCTCTCACTCATTCATTATGGATTTCAATTGTTACATAATATAAAACAAATATTTTTAACCAAGAGGCTGTGGTACGTTTAGCCGGCTAAACTGAAGTTTATCTTTCGTAACATATATATTTAATTATATTAAATATAAACATATTATATTTAAAAAAATATAGAGCCCAATTGAAGCGAAATAATTTGCGAAATGTTTTTTAACATGAATTTTCTTCATATTATTATTTTTTTCGTTATTTTTTCGGATATCTGAATGATTATTCTGCTGTTCGGGAAGGAGACAAATCCAACAAATCAAAGATCATAAAAATCTGTCCAGCCTTTCTAGACCTATAAATAGTGTAAGTCAGGGCTGTCCAAGGTACGGCCCTACCGGTTTTTCATTTACTGGTTTTATATAATTTTTTACCGCTACACTGTTAAAGTTTTATAACTAACTGGTTATAACTAAGCTTAAATTTTTTTAAGGTAGTAAAAATGTCAAGTACATATTTGTTACTGCGGCCCGCAAATCTATTTAGTAATTTGTAATGGCCCGGTATTTTATATGGTTTGGACAGCCCTGGTGTAAGTAACGCGACTTTCTTTTATACCTATATAGATGACAAGAAAATCCATTTACATAGCATATCAAATCAAAGAGATTTAACATATATCTTTGTATCAAAGGTATATTTTTGACAAGTGCTTTGGCATCGCGGCTTTAGAAACCAAACACGTCACGACTAGGCAAGTGTAACAATAATACTTTACACTTAATGACAAATAAATCGTACTAAATAATATGTTGTAAACAAAATAGTAATTCTTGAATCTTGACGAGCCAATTGGCCTGGAGCACTATTTTGAAATCTATGCTAATGTCTGCTTTGGTATGATATATGAGAGACCTCAGATTTATTTTCATTCATCTCTCAACCAGTTAAAAACTATAGTCATCAGCATCTTGGCAAGACGCTACCGCGCTGGAAGAGTTGTATGTAAAATATATGGTTTGATCTAAAGCCCATTTGACTTTCAAAAGAGAGTTCTTTCTTTGGTGTCGTGAGTCCCAGCACTACACATTTTAAGGTCCAAATATTATAATATGCTTTGCCTAGATGCGAGAATAACACAAGGAGCTTGTTTATGGCTGGCAAGTAGTGTCAGAGTTTTTTTCATAACATATAACATAAAAAAATAGATTCCTTTTTCATACAGCAAAATTTTAATTTTGACGTGATGAAATCAGTGGCAGAAGATAGCATAATAATTATGCACTTTATTATGTCAAAGGTTTGCCAATAAACACATCTTTTTACTTGAAATCATGTTTTATATAAGTATACACGTGTGAGATTGAAGCAATATGATGTATATCATGTAATATCTTTGTCGGTTTAGAAACAAGACTTATTTACAAAACTTCAAAAATAACTAAATGATGCTTTGAATATTTTCCTCGCCAATCACGTAATAAATTAATCTTCGGCAGTTTAATAAAATTTCCGCAAATTATTCCAGGAATAATAAACTGGCGTATAACGATATGCTGTTTATTTTGCACGCCAGTGTATGTGGGAATGTTTTGATATCGATCAAGCGGTCCGTGATATGAACATTAGCGTGGTGTGCGGTGTTCAACGCCTCATAAGTACAGCTTATATTGTGATGTGATAACTCTCAACCTTGTGCTAATTTCGACTATTATGTACTTGTATACGATTGTATATATACCTGGTTTATATACTTATTTTTACCCGACTGCAAACTGCTGACGAGCCCGCTGATCGAATGGTCTAGCAATGGTTTTTTGACTCCGAAGTGGCGGGTTCGATCCACGCATAAGACAAATATTTATGTACGTGAGCATATCTGTTTGTCTTCGTCTGCCTGTTTTATATGTATGTTTAAAAAAAAAGTATTTTAGTATATTTATAAGTTACCTAGGGACTAACTTTGTATTACTTAAACTATTGTTGTTGTATAGTCTATGGATTGGCTCGACCTTTTTAGTTTAAACTGCATAGTTTTGCGTAAGTAGGTACATAAACATAAACACAGAAACTAAATTCTTATAAAATATAAAATAAATGAGAGAGACAGGAAATATTCTAGATATATAAGGTCCTAACCTTTTAATTGACAATACTATATGGTTGGCATCTATAGCTTGTATACATCGTATTGTGAATGAAATTTTGCATAAATAAAAATGTTTTTAAAATGATATTATTTTTCTGTATACCAAGAAAAAATATTCTAACTTGCTCCCTTACGCATTTACCATCACGCGTAAGAATGAAATTGTAATAATGACTAGTTAGGTACGACGATACGTATACGACCAAGTACTGCCACATACGACAGCTACGGTGACGCGTGCGAGCGTTGAACTCTGTTTTTCCCTCTCTTTTTAACTTTTTTATACCACGTCGCGTGGCAGACAAGTATACAGTCCGCCTGATGTGAAGTAGTTATCTTAGAGTGGGTCCAGTGCTGCAGCACCGGTGACACGTCGACCCTCATGGATCTTTTGTGTTCTCCCTAATCCTTTAGTCACTCTCCCCTGCTTGTCTGGAGACATGTTCCATGTGAAGTAGTTACCGTAGTCGTATTAACGGTCGCGACGGTAACAACGCTCGCGCGCCCCCGCCAACCCCGCTACCAACGCAGCAACTCCTTTCATTTTTGTGACCTCACTCACTCGCTGGAACACAAGACCCTCAATGGAATTGTAAATTAGCTGCGATGTTCTGTGATGTAGAGGTATTCCCCACTCAGGCAACTTACAAATACGTTTTACCCTACCTCTCTTTCGCCAGAGTCTCCTTCGCTAGTCGGCAGGATGCACCACGTGCAGGCTTTGGATCTAAAGATCGCGGTAAGCCAAACATACCCCTTTACTTTTTTATAGGGCCGCAAGACTCATTGTTGCAAAAGATTCAAAAGAAACATTCAATAACATTAAAATCATAATAACAACTTTGTCAAAAAATTAGTTAGGTACCTAAAATTTCATCTAAACTCAATCGCGCCGTATTTAAATAAAAGAAGTCATCGCCCCTATACGAGTTGACGGCATAGGTATGTAGCTAGCTTTCTAACTTCCGTACATACCCCAATAAGTAAAGTAGAGGGCCAGCCGTAACGGCCGATAAATAAATAAATAATAAATAAATAAATATTGTCAGACAAACTACACAGCGCCATCTAGCCCCAAAGTAAGCGAAGCTTGTGTTATGGGTACTAGACAACTGATAAACATACGTAAATACATTTTTTTTTTTGTAAATACATACTTATGATACATAGAAAACACCCTGACTAAGACAAACAGACATGTTCATGCACACAAATGTTTGTCCTATGTGGGAATCGAACCCGCGAGCGTTGGTGTCGAAGCCGCGTTATTGACCACTACGCCACCGAGCTCGTCAAATCTGTTGATTTCTCGGAAGTCGATGTCTGTTGATTTCTCGGAAGCACAAGGTCATCGCCCTCACAGCTGTCTTTCATAAGCGAACGGCCATTAGTATCATTATTATCAATGCACTACCAATTACCTACTAGGGTTAAAGCTGATCTTTAGTGCACGTGGTGCAGCCAGCTGATAAACAGACGCGGTTTTGGCAAGATGTAGGGTATATCGAGACCAACGGTACAGTATTTATTTTTTCTTTCGATCTAATGAGGTCTCAATTCAATAGCGTAGATTGAAATGTCGAGAACTCGCAATCGCAGCTGATATGTAGATACGTCAGAGGTACTTGCCATCGGATGCTGACTAAAAAAGTCCAATATTTCCTCCTCAAGACAGCAGGATATCGAGTCCTACCAGCGTCCACCGCAGGTTGGTCGAACCGTCCATGTTCTCGGAAGGGTAAACAGCTGTGAGAATCGTGTTCCTGCTGACACGTGTTCCGAGCCTTCGCTCTAGTAGATTCTACGCTTGCAGAACAATCTCCCCACTATCACTTCACTATCACGGTACGCAATTACCATTGCCAGGTATTCCTGGTTGGTGTAACGTCGGTTTGGCATGGCAAATTTGAACAAATCACACTAAAACTAAAACGTACGAGCAAGAGCACTACGTTGTCGGGCGGTAGCGGCGCCGGCCGGTAATGCAGAAAACACGCGTGCGCTCACAAACTCAGTTTAGCGGCGACTGATTGTCTTTCGCCGTTCGCGCAGCGCGCAAGCATGAATGGTAGGTAGACTGCACATGCGCACATGATACTACCAACATTTGTACTGGTATGAACTCGTGAACAAGGACGGTTTTATGTAAAGATAAAAAAGAACATTTTAAACATGTTTTAATGATAAATAAATTTTGTTATACAAACACTTTTCTTCACTAAAGCGTTCAGTATATGGTATTTATTTGATTAAAATGATAATTTATTTTTTCTTAAAATAAAAATAAAATAATTGCTAGCCGTGAAATTCCATTAGTAATGTGATGTATTTAAGCAATACGCATCCTCAATTCAGTATTGTCAATTAATAAGTTAGGACCTTATATTTCCTGCGATTGCCCCGAATTTATTGCATCATCTTAATTAATTTACAATGACCCTTGAAATTGACCCGATTTTCTTGATCCTCAGTGTAAATCCAATAATCTGGATTGAGAACATATATCATACGAATTCTTTATCTTATCTTTATCTATACGGAATAAGTACTTCTCGTGTAAAAAGGCCTCCAACGTACCGCCACACAGAGACGTTGAGTTTTGTATGAAGTACCTATACAAGAACTTTCTTTCCTTCCTTACCCCGCCGCCACACTATGTTCCTCGCGCTGCTCATCACCTTACCTTGCTCCTCGCGCTGCCGCGATGTTTCCCTCTCTGCCCACACACTGCTCTACTCGCGCAATTATTCGCGACGCTCCGCACTTGGACTTGCCTTTGGTATACAATGGACGATGAAGCTGTGGCAGCGTGCGCGATATGCATTTTTAGTATAGCGAAACGAAGCTTTTTTTATGGATTCTGATTATGCTTTCAGCTCTTCTATGGAAATGTTGAAACTGACATATTTTTAAAAAATGATGAAAATTTTTTTTTACATCATTTTATTAATTATTTTTATAATTAATAAAATTATTTAAAAAAAAAATTTAAACTAACTTCATTTGGCGAGCGCAGCTTATTGGTGGTATACCCCGGCAGACGCTGCTTCTTCCGGGAGAAAAGTTATTGCATGACACAAGATTCCTTGTCGCCTTGTACGACATCCAGCGCAGAGTAATGGAGTGGCGCAATTCTATTCTGCTGGCAACCACAGCGCAAATTTAAGGGTTTCTCTCGATTTTTCTGAGATCCTATCGTCAGACCCTGACTTAGTGAATATGGGACCATCTCGCAATTATCCTTTCAAATAAAAGAAATAAATTTGACCAAACGTGCTTATAAAATTTAAGGGTTTCCCTTGATTTCTCTGGCATCCCATCATCAGATCCTGACTTGCTGAATATGGGACCACCTTGCAATCATACCCTTTCAAATAAAAAAAGAATTATGAAAATCGGTTCACAATTCGCGAAGATATCGAATAACGTACATACAAAAAAAATATTCACTCGAATTGAGAACCTTCTCCTTTTTTGAAGTCGGTTAAAAATGAGACGTATTTAGTGCCTGAGCGCTCGATGCGGAATGCGTCCGACGCGATTATGTGGCCGGCCACTCGCGCTCACGTTGCCGGTCCTTTGACTCGCGCCCAAAAAACCGACAAAACAGGGAATGATGGGCAAGACGAAGAGCAAGACGAGCGGCATGACGAGTAACGTGGCCACACTACGTTCCTGCCTACTTCCCTCGCCACTCGACGAGTGTATGGCAGGGCTATTACATTCATTTCATAGCCCCTGAGTAGACGCATGTACCTTCCTATTTCTTACCTATTCTGTGTACGTGTACTTTAAATATTTGCGATTCACTTTCTCCATGAAAACACCGCCAACTTAAGATGTTTTTATCTATAGATACGTTCTATCCACCTCTAAAATAGGTCTTGAGGCCAAATAACAATTCACTTGAGGGTTATTGTGTTCCCGCGAGTGAGTGAGGTTACCAGAAAGTAAAAAAGGAAGGAATATAATCTGGCAACGGATCGGCGACCCCTTGATGTTGCTGATCTCCATGGACGGAGGTGATTGCTTTCCATCGGGTGACCCACATGCTCGTTTTTATTCTCATAAAAAAAAAAATTCATAAAAAATACAAACAATTGTAATCATCGTGATAACATTGTCTAGCGAGTAATATTTGGTTGAAAGAAAATAACAAAGATGAGATTTACTGGCTCGGAAATTTAATAATGGCGGGTTATAGAAGTTATTGGGCAGGACGGACCAATTCCGCAATATTGTTTGTGAAGACGGTAGATAGACCTATGAAAAAATGTATTCGCGGATAAAGTTCTCTCAAAATATTACCAATGTAGAAGAAACGTTCGTTAGCTAAAGTACCTGTTTGTTCTCTAACAGATAAATTTATTTTTGAAAACGTCTTTAAAATCGCTCCAATATATACGGGTACCAGTGGCCGTACCGCCGAAGCTGAAGCCGATTCATCATCATCATCATCTCAGCCATTGAAAATCCACTGCTGGACATAGGCCTCCCCTCTAGATCTCCAATAAGACCGGTTGGAAACGGCTTGCATCCAGCGCGATCCTACGGTCTTAATGAGCTCGTCTGTCCTTGTGGGTGGACGTCCTACGCTGCGCTTGCCGATACGTGGTCTCCACTCGAGAACCTTACGACTCCATCGGTCATCCGTCCTCCGTGCTATGTGCCCTGCCCACTGCCACTTCAACTTGTTAATCCGATGTCGGTAACCTTGTTCTTCTACGGATCTACGGAAACCGATTACCATCAGATTATTTGGTTACAAAAATCAAACTTCAGCTTAAATGTATGGTACTTGTGTTTAGCTTAGCTGGTAGAAACCCTGGAGCTCTACCGACTAAGGTGAAGATATTTCTCAATAACTAAAACGTAAGACCTATTTTTCGAGTCAAAATATTCTATGGTAATCGGCTTCAGCTTCGGCGGTAGGGCCCCAGCTCCCTTACCACCAACTCTTATTGCGATTCAATAACTGAATAGAATGCTTATTCATACCAATGAATAAGCGACTCTATTGAATTTGAAATAGAGTCGCTTATTCATTGGTATAAATAAGCATTCTATTCAGTATTCATACCAATGAATAAGCGACTCTATTGAATTTGAAATAGAGTCGCTTATTCATTGGTATAAATAAGCATTCTATTCAGTTATTGAATCGCAATAAGAGTTGGTGGTAAGAGGGCTGGTCAGAAAACTGGATTGTAACGAATTGGTCTATATTGTCTTACCTTAATAATTACAGAACTATAAGTTATAGACTCATGAACCGCATATCATTATTTAGCGTATAAATCAGCTCGCTGCTAAGACCTTAAGTTTGCATCGGGGCCGGGCCGGGCGGCGGGGGAAGGGCATTGCGTGGATTAACGGAAACCGGCGTTCTCGCTTGTTTCGTATTCCTATTACTTATACTGTGGTATAACTCACGATTCACACGTGATAGCGCGGTGATCACTGAATAGACGTTTCACGTTAACCAAGGGCCGTGTGCACGCCATCGACACAACCCCACCTGATTTTTGTTTTTGTAACATGAGTGATAAATGTGTACGGTCAATGCAATGAATTGGTAACCAATAAATTTCAAACGCTTAGTTAATGTCGATCAATGAAATATGGGGGAAAAAAGTCCACATCACCATACGGTCAATCGGCTGAAAACGATAAGTGATGTCACTAGGTTATTTTGTAAACCATACAAGATATTGAAAAATCCCAATATCCCTATAGTTATGTTAGTCATGGAGATAGTGGGAAATAACGTCCCACAATCTCCATTGATTTGTTATATCGAATTGATTGATTATATCGAAATAATCGAGCTAGAACCGTTTCCACCCTATGTAACAAACATGGTATGTATCTAAAGGGTATATACCCTTTATTTACATTATCCATGTTTGTTATATATATATATATATACATTTATATATATATATATATTTATGTATATATATATATATGTGTATATATATATATATATATATAAACACCTCTTTGCACACTAAGTTGATCCCGCCACGACCCCGTACATTGCCGACTCCACCTTTTGCACCGAATAACTTGAATCCAGTTGCGTATTTCTCGGGCGAAATGGCAACGTCGCATTCTATTGTGCGCTGTTGCCAAATGTATTCGTCGATAGTACATTATACTCCATACATAATTTTTCAACAATTTCATGCAATTGTCGATCCGTAACGACAAAATTTTTTAAATGCACGAAGACTTTTTGGCTCTGTACGAGTATATATTTCAAAAATCAATTACTTGTGTTGATCAATATATATACTCGTCATCATCATCATCAGGTCCATTTTAGTCTCCACTACAGGAGCACGACCCTCTCTCGTCCGTCCTAAACGGAAGGAGGATTTGGCCTACACTCCCCACGCTGGCCAGACGGGTTGGGGAGGCTTATATACTCGTACTTCCAGTAATACTTGTTTTGATCCGAATAGGTACCGATACCGTAACGGTCGATCAATTATGAATATATTATACCTAATCTAGATATTTTATATTCGCAATGCTCCATACATTGTAAGTTTAGGGGTGTAAGTGGTTCATCAACATCTTTGAACCAAAGCCAACTTCACCTGCACGCGGTGCACCCTGCTGACTGACAAACGAAGCTCTCGCGAAAAGGGAGGTATGGAGCGTAATTGTAAGCTACCCGACTGGTGAATGTACCTCCACCTCACAGAATACCGCAGCCAAATAACGGTTCCCTTGAGGGCTTGTTGTGTTCCTGCGAGTGAGTGAGGTCACCAGAAATATGGCTACGGTAACCGCTTCACATCAGGAGGGCCGTGCTTGTCTGCCACCCGACGTAGTATAAAAAAAAAAGATCCGCCTCGGGTGTAACCTCGCGCCCTTTGGTTTTCCCCGGACATTGAGTATGGGGTTTTTCAAGAAAGGCGTGAAGGAGTTTTTACAGTTGCAACGTATGAGTGATGCCTCTGTTGTCGTTGAGTTCATAGGCTGCGATGACTGCATACATTTTTACCGCGCGGCAGAAAGAGATGTTACTTCCTTTCCTACGCCGCGCCGGTGGTCTTCTCTCCCTCCGCCTTACGAATTTTCCATCAATTCACGTGTCCTGATGCGAGTTTAACATATTTTCCAAATAGCGGGGTTGAGTTGGGGGTCAAATTGGGGGTCGAGTTGGCGGTCGAGTTGGGGGTCGAGTTCGGGGTCGAGTTCGGGGTCGAGTTGGGCGTCGAGTTGGGGGTCTAGTTGGGGGTCGAGTTGGTGGTCGAGTTGGGGGTCGAGTTGGGGGTCGAATTGTGAGTCGAGTTGGGGGTCAAATTGGCGGTCGAGTTAGGGATCGAGTTGGGGGTCGAGTTAGGGATCGAGTTGGGGTTCGAGTTGGGGGTCGAGTTGGGGGTCGAGTTGGGGTTCGAGTTGGGGGTCGAGTTGGGGTTCGAGTTGGGGATCGTGTTGGGGATCGAGTTGGGGGTCGAGTTGGGGGTCGAGTTGGGGGTCGAATTGTGAGTCGAGTTGGGGGTCGAATTGGAGATCGAGTTGGGGGTCGAGTTGGGGGTCAAGTTGGGGATTGAGTTGGGGGTCGAATTGTGAGTCGAGTTGGGGGTCAAATTGGCGGTCGAGTTAGGGATCGAGTTGGGGGTCGAGTTGGAGGTCGAATTGGGGGTCGAGTTGGGGATCGAGTTGGGGATCGAATTGTGAGTCGAGTTAGGGCTCGAGTTGGGGTTCGAGTTGGGGATCGAGTTGGGTGTCGAGTTGGGGGTCGAGTTGGGGGTCGATTTGGGGGTTGAGTTGGGGGTCGTGTAGGCGATCGAGTTGGGAGTCGAGTTGGGGGTCAAATTGGGGATCGAGTTGGGGGTCGAGTTGGGGATCGATTTGGGGTCGAGTTGGGCTTCGAGTTGGGGGTCGTGTTGGGAGTCGAGCTGGGGTCGAGTTGGGGATCGAGTTGGGGGTCGAGTTGGGGGTTGAGTTGAGTTGAGTTGGGGGTTGAGTTGAGTTGAGTTAATAAGCACGGACCAGCACGAGCGAGCACGGACGAGCATGGACGAGAAAACGAGTTAAAAAAAGAAAAGTAAATAAAGAAAAGTTAAATAACGAAAGGCACTCGGGGACTGCCGCGGTAAAGCTATTGCATAGCATTTTTTATCAACTTATTTTTCTTCAATTCTTTCTGACGTTGATAATATGCCCTTTGACGTTCATAATTTCTTTTTCTTTTTAGCTCTTTAGTTTTTCTTCTCTATGGAACGTAAAGAGCTAGGTATAAATAATAGGTATAAATAATTAGGTATAAAAAGTGTAAAACTAAACTCAAAACTGAACTCAAAACTCAACTCAAATCTGAACACATAACTCAACTCAAAACAGCTCAAAACTCAACTCAAAACAACTCAAAACTCAACTCAAAACTCAACTCAAAACAACTCAAAACAACTCAAAACTAAACTCAAAACTCAACTCAAAACAACTGAAAACTGAACTTAAAACTCGACTCAAAACTGAACTCAAAACTCAACTCAACACTAAACTCATCTCAAAACTCAACTCAAAACAACTGAAAACTGAACTCATAACTCAACTCAACACTCAACTTCACTCATCACTCAACTCTTAACTCAACACTCAACTCAACTTAAAACTCAACTCACCTCAAAACTCAACTCATAACTGAACTCAAAACTCAGCTCAAAACTCAGCTCATAACTCAGCTCAAAAATAAGCTCATAACTCAGCTCAAAACTCAGATCAAAACTTAACTCAAAACTGGAATCAAGTCAAAACTCAACTCAAAACCCACATCACCTCACAACTCAACTCAACTCTAAACTCAGCTCAAAACTCAACTCAAAATTCGAATCAACTCAAAACTCAACTTAAAACCCAACTCACCTCAAAACTCAACTCAAAACTCAACTCTAAACTCAGCTCAAAACTGAACTCAAAACTCAACTCAAAACTCGAATCAACTCACAACTCAACGCAAAACTCTACTCAATACTCAACTCAAAACGCGAATCAACTCATAACTCAACTGAAAACTCGAATCAACTCAAAACTCAACTCAAAACCCAACTCACCTCAAAACTCAACACTAAACTCAGCTCAAAACTGAACTCAAAACTCAACTCAACACTAAACTCAAAACTCAACTCAATACAACTGAAAACTGAACTCAAAACTGAACTCAAAACTCAACTCAACACTCAACTTCACTCATCATTCAACTCAACACTCAACTCTTCTCAACACTTAACTCAACACTCAACTCAACTTAAAACTCAACTCACCTCAAAACTCAACTCATAACTGAACTCAACTCAGCTCAAAACTCAGCTCTAAACTCAGCTCAAAACTCACCTCAAAACTCAGCTCATAACTCAGCTCAAAACTCAGATCAAAACTTAACTCAAAACTCGAATCAAGTCAAAACTCAACTCAAAACCCACATCACCTCACAACTCAACTCAAAACTCAACTCTAAACTCAGCTCAAAACTCAACTCAAAATTCGAATCAACTCAAAACTCAACTTAAAACCCAACTCACCTCAAAACTCAGCTCAAAACTGAACTCAAAACTCAACTCAAAACTTGAATCAACTCAAAACTCAACGCAAAACTCAACTCAAAACGCGAATCAACTCATAACTCAACTGAAAACTCGAATCAACTCAAAACTCAACGCAAAACCCAACTCTAAAACAGCTCAAACTCAGCTCAAAACTTAGCTCATAACTAAACTCAAAACTAAACTCAAAACTCAATCAAAACTAAACTCAAAACTCAATCAAATCAAAACTCAACTCAAAACCCAACTCACCTCAAAACTCAACTCTAACTCAGCTCAAAATTCAACTCAAAATTCGAATCAACTCAAAACTCAACTTAAAACCCAACTCACCTCAAAACTCAACTCTAAACTCAGCTCAAAACTGAACTCAAAACTCAACTCAAAACTCGAATCAACTCAATACTCAACTCAAAACTCGAATCAACTCAAAACTCAACGCAAAACTCTACTCAAAACTCAACTCAAAACTCAAATCAAAACTCTACTCAAAACAACTCTAAACTCAGCTCAAAGCTCAGCTAAAAACTCAACACACCTCGAAACTCAACTCAAAACTAAACTCTGCTCAAAACCCCGCTCAAAACTCAGTTCAAAATTGAACTCAAAACTCAACTCAAAACTCGAATCAACGCAAAACTCAACTCAAAACTCAACTCAAAACTCAACTCAAAACTCAACTCAAAACTCAACTCAAAACTCCACTCAAAACTGAACTCAACTCAACACTCAACTCATGCCACACGTTTTTTTTTAAGACAAGATTCTCTACTACTTTGTGGGAATTTGAAATACTAGCTAGACAATAACAAGTTACTGTAGACAGTAATATAGTACTCGTAGCCCAAACGTGCCAATGAGGAAGCCCTTGGTAAATGCTGCGCCCTGATTGGCCCATTTGAATTGGATCAACAACTGCTCATACGCCAAAAAGGTAGATTTGTATAAAAATCCCTTAATTATTATTATTTCTCATCGTGACACTTGTGGCTCCGAAGGGAGCTACATATTTATGTTCAGCTGGCATTGGATCAACAAAAGAGGTCCGGATCAACAAGTGAAAATTGATCAACAAATTACTACCTATACGGCACGTCTGAGCCACAAAGTGCCCAAAGGGATATCTATATAAGGTCCTAACTTATTAATTGACAATACTGAATTGAGGATGCGTATTGCTTAAATACATCACATTACTAATGGAATTTCACGGCTAGCAATTATTATTTTTTTATTTTAAGAAAAAATAAATTATCATTTTAATCAAATAAATACCATATACTGAACGCTTTAGTGAAGAAAAGTGTTTGTATAACAAAATTTATTTATCATTAAAACATGTTTAAAATGTTCTTTTTTATCTTTACATAAAACCGTCCTTGTTCACGAGTTCATACCAGTGCAAATGTTGGTAGTATCATGTGCGCATGTGCAGTCTACCTACCATTCATGCTTGCGCGCTGCGCGAACGGCGAAAGACAATCAGTCGCCGCTAAACTGAGTTTGTGAGCGCACGCGTGTTTTCTGCATTACCGGCCGGCGCCGCTACCGCCCGACAACGTAGTGCTCTTGCTCGTACGTTTTAGTTTTAGTGTGATTTGTTCAAATTTGCCATGCCAAACCGACGTTACACCAACCAGGAATACCTGGCAATGGTAATTGCGTACCGTGATAGTGAAGTGATAGTGGGGAGATTGTTCTGCAAGCGTAGAATCTACTAGAGCGAAGGCTCGGAACACGTGTCAGCAGGAACACGATTCTCACAGCTGTTTACCCTTCCGAGAACATGGACGGTTCGACCAACCTGCGGTGGACGCTGGTAGGACTCGATATCCTGCTGTCTTGAGGAGGAAATATTGGACTTTTTTAGTCAGCATCCGATGGCAAGTACCTCTGACGTATCTACATATCAGCTGCGATTGCGAGTTCTCGACATTTCAATCTACGCTATTGAATTGAGACCTCATTAGATCGAAAGAAAAAATAAATACTGTACCGTTGGTCTCGATATACCCTACATCTTGCCAAAACCGCGTCTGTTTATCAGCTGGCTGCACCACGTGCACTAAAGATCAGCTTTAACCCTAGTAGGTAATTGGTAGTGCATTGATAATAATGATACTAATGGCCGTTCGCTTATGAAAGACAGCTGTGAGGGCGATGACCTTGTGCTTCCGAGAAATCAACAGACATCGACTTCCGAGAAATCAACAGATTTGACGAGCTCGGTGGCGTAGTGGTCAATAACGCGGCTTCGACACCAACGCTCGCGGGTTCGATTCCCACATAGGACAAACATTTGTGTGCATGAACATGTCTGTTTGTCTTAGTCAGGGTGTTTTCTATGTATCATAAGTATGTATTTACAAAAAAAAAAATGTATTTACGTATGTTTATCAGTTGTCTAGTACCCATAACACAAGCTTCGCTTACTTTGGGGCTAGATGGCGCTGTGTAGTTTGTCTGACAATATTTATTTATTTATTTATTTATCGGCCGTTACGGCTGGCCCTCTACTTTACTTATTGGGGTATGTACGGAAGTTAGAAAGCTAGCTACATACCTATGCCGTCAACTCGTATATGGGCGATGACTTCTTTTATTTAAATACGGCGCGATTGAGTTTAGATGAAATTTTAGGTACCTAACTAATTTTTTGACAAAGTTGTTATTATGATTTTAATGTTATTGAATGTTTCTTTTGAATCTTTTGCAACAATGAGTCTTGCGGCCCTATAAAAAAGTAAAGGGGTATGTTTGGCTTACCGCGATCTTTAGATCCAAAGCCTGCACGTGGTGCATCCTGCCGACTAGCGAAAGAGACTCTGGCGAAAGAGAGGTAGGGTAAAACGTATTTGTAAGTTGCCTGAGTGGGGAATACCTCTACATCACAGAACATCGCAGCTAATTTACAATTCCATTGAGGGTCTTGTGTTCCAGCGAGTGAGTGAGGTCACAAAAATGAAAGGAGTTGCTGCGTTGGTAGCGGGGTTGGCGGGGGCGCGCGAGCGTTGTTACCGTCGCGACCGTTAATACGACTACGGTAACTACTTCACATGGAACATGTCTCCAGACAAGCAGGGGAGAGTGACTAAAGGATTAGGGAGAACACAAAAGATCCATGAGGGTCGACGTGTCACCGGTGCTGCAGCACTGGACCCACTCTAAGATAACTACTTCACATCAGGCGGACTGTATACTTGTCTGCCACGCGACGTGGTATAAAAAAGTTAAAAAGAGAGGGAAAAACAGAGTTCAACGCTCGCACGCGTCACCGTAGCTGTCATATGTGGCAGGTACTTGGTCGTATACGTATCGTCGTACCTAACTAGTCATTATTACAATTTCATTCTTACGCGTGATGGTAAATGCGTAAGGGAGCACGTTAGAATATTTTTTCTTGGTATACAGAAAAATAATATCATTTTAAAAACATTTTTATTTATGCAAAATTTCATTCACAATACGATGTATACAAGCTATAGATGCCAACCATATAGTATTGTCAATTAAAAGGTTAGGACCTTATATATATATATATATATATATATATATATATATATATATATATATAATATATATATATAACAAACTATAATACATATATATATATTCAATAAACGAAATAAATATATGAGACTATGTCACAGGAAATTGTCCGTCAATAATATCCAATCTTATTATAAATGGAAAAATTCACAACCCCGCCTAGGTGGGATTTAAACCCACGACCTCTCGATTACCGGTCGAATGCTCTTCCAACTGAGCTACCAGGAAGGTTTGTGATGATGGCGAATTTTTGCATTTTATATTTTACTGCTGTGAAGTCGCAGTGTGGCGCCATCTACCTATTAAGTATTACACTACTAAACAAGGCATAGCAGTCCATCGTTGGCCGTTAGCCGAAATCTACTATTAAAATAATAATTATCCAATCTTATATCCGTCATATATTGTCAGTACGTCATGAACATTATTTTATATAAGGGAAACCCCGCTATTACTATATATCTAATCAACCGTATCGTAATCCAGACCATAATGATGTTTTAACTATATCTATTATTATTGTTGTAATTTAAGTATCGCTGTTTTTATTACACTTATAATAATAATATTATTATGTAGGTAAATGTATTGCTGACCTAACAGACGTTGTCCTGCCACCTTACCACCAACTCTTATTGCGATTCATTATCTGAATAGAATCTTATTCATACCAATGAATAAGCGACTCTATTTAATTTGAAATAGAGTCGCTTATTCATTGGTATGAATAAGCATTCTATCCAGTTCATCTCATCATATTGATCAATACCCATTTCATCGTGCACCCTGCCCATTAGCTTGGCTTGCTTGACTTAACAAGTTATTAAACTTGTCAGATAATTGTTAAACACTTATCTGAGTCAACTGTAGACTTAACTTTACAGTTAAATTAATTTAACTGTTAGCTGTTAAGTTAACTGAAACTGTACCGTCCGAATAGGAAACGAGTTGGAAAGTTAAAAATTCTTCGAAACAAAAAAGACGGTTTTTTTATCTTTTTGTCGTTTTTTTTTATATGACGCCTGGTGCCAGACAAACATACGGCCCGCCAAATGTAAAGAGATTGCCATAGCATATATACGTTTGCATCACAGGGTGTATTGCTCGAACGCTGACACTCCTGACGTAGCATCTGCTCGCGTCTAGTAACCTCGCTCTCGGGAATACAAAACCGGATTGTAAGTGACTCATCACCATGTTAAGAGCCATAGCCAACCTTATCTGCACGTAGTGCACCCTGCCATTAAGCAGACGAGGCTTGGGCGAAAAGGTGCATCTACGCCTGTTACTGTAAAACAATATTTACAAGAATTACTGAACAACATCTTATAGCAAAAAAATATTTATTGTTAGCATAAGTTGCCATGTTAGTATATGTTAACTAAGGTTGTGTAACTTTTGAAAACAGTTAACTCAACTCGGCAACATAAACAGTTGACCGCTCGATGCGGGATGCAGGGTTCGGGGTGCAGGCCTTGTTGCTGAAAGTTACTCATTGTTATATTCTGTTAATTATTAATATATAATTTATGTTATTGGCGATATGGACCCGATGAGTAACATTCAACAACAGTTACATGTAGTCACAAAAGCACGACAAAAGTCAACTACGGTGTGGATGCACCTAAAAGCCCCTCAAAACAGAAAAATACTTATAATCCTATTGACTGGATACTTTTAAGGCGACGTAGGTTCCTAATTTCTGATTTTTAAACCAGGTTTATTCGGTAACCGTACTACTCAGCGCCTGGTACAAAATTGGCCCCCGCGAGCGCTAGTTTTGATGATTTACGTAACCTCACAACGAATATTTATTTGATTAAAAAATTGACGACCAGATAGCCTCGCACGGGTAATAATTATTATTTTGATATCTTTCTTTTTAAAAAAAGTAAATACAGCAAGAATAAAACGACTATAGTTTTGAAATCGAGTTATGTTCGCGATTTTTTATATCGAACAAAGTAAAGCTAACCATGTACCGACTCGAGGAGTACACCTACCTACCTAGATACACCTCTACTTAGTCGTTGTACCTAGATAAGCCTAGCCAAGTGTAATTCGTAGCGTAACGAACATTAGATAGATCACGTGACATTTGTCAAAATCGAACATTTTAGTATGAGAATTGACAAATGTCACGTGATCTATCTAACTTTCGTTACGCTACGAATTACACTTGGCTAGGGTGGCTGATCTGCCCCCTTATCACCAACTCTTATTGCGACTCAATAACTGAATAGAATGGTGGTAAGGGAGCAGATGATGAATTACAACATATCGACGGCGAAGTGCCAATATCTTCTAACTAACGCAGACAAAATTTCACAGAAAGTAAAAGAAACGTGTAGTTTCCTGAAAACTTTAAAAATAATAAATTCATTTGTATGGTGAATGAATATACAAACATGGAAAGCTAAAGTTTCAATGAAATATTATATATTTGAAATATAAAATAGAAATTGATTTTAAAGTGAATGGCATAAAGAAAGTCAATTTCTCGAAAAATTTTAGATAGGAGGTATTGGCACTTCGCCGTCGATATATATTTTTCTATGTACTAATGGGTATCGAATAAACCTGGGGCCCCAACGCCTAAGCTGAAGTCGATTTCCATATAGTTTTATAAATGCAAGTATCAAACTTCTGCTTAGATTTTTATTATGTAACTTAGTTTGTAGTAACTATAGATGGAGCTCTTACGATTAAGCCAAACACGATTACGACTAATCTTTGCTGAAGTTTGATTTTTGCACTCAAAAAATTTCATTGGGAATCGGCTTCAGCGTAAGCGGTAGGGCTCCCGGTTTAAAAATCCAAAATTACGAACATACTTCGCCTTAAATGTCTCAACAAACACTGTTGCGCTGTACGAGACTTTTCACTTTATGCAAACTACACATTTTATCTCATTTATAATGGACGCCCGCTGCGACCGAATTTGTACAAAGTAACTTTGAAAACGGGCAATAGATTAACATTTTACATTTTAGATGAACTTGAAATACATAATCATGATGTTACTTGAGGTTTCAATGTAAATAGTTGTGAATTTTAACTGAGTCGGTTTGTGATGTAAATGGCGGAGTACCACAATGGTAACAGGGTAGGGATTTAGGGACGCATTGAGCAACATCTCCCTTATTTTTGTAGAATGATACTCAATAAATTTGTCTCCACGAGGGATAACTTTAGTTTCTGATATTACATTAAAAAGTCTTTCTAGCTACTCTACTGCTACAGGACTAGAGATGGACAAAATGCCAGGCATTTACAATAAGTGCCCAATAAATACCAATAAATGCCTAGTTTTGGGCATAAATAGAGAATTTGTAATTTTTGGGCATTTATCGTAAATGCCTCGCATTTTTCCCATCTCTATACAGGACCAATACATTTCGAAAGTTCTATGAATATAAATAAGTAATAAATAAATATTGTCAGATAAATTACACAGCGCCATCTAGCCCCAAAGTAAGCGAAGCTTATGTTATGGGTACTAGACAACTGATAAACATACGTAAATACATTTTTTTTTGTAAATACATACTTATGATACATAGAAAACGAAGACAAACAGCCATGTTCATGCACACAAATGTTTGTCCTGTGTGGGAATCGAACCCACGAGCGTTGGTGTCGAAGCCGCGTCATTGACCGCTTCGCCACCGAGTTCGTCAATGTAATATAAGGTTTAACTATTTATGTATCTTGTTATATATTTTTAAACTGCATTCGTGGATGTCTGCACTTCCCGAAGGTTGGTCTTACTGTGGTCAATAAAGAATTTAAATAACGAAATAAATATTTCTTCTTGGCCCTAGAGCCTTATTGATTCATCTGAGAAAACCTCGACAGGCAGTTCATTCCACAGATTGATAGGACGTAGGAGAAAATCTCTCTAGGCCTGCACAGTACGTGACCACTTCGGTTATAATAATAATATGTGAGGATGAATTCCCTGTCAATGGCCAAAGGTGCGACTGTAGGAGGTCATTGATATCATGTTACACAACTCCACAAAGTACATCCCATTGTAGAAATAAAGAACTTGTACTGTTCCGCGTAATTATATCCCGCCGCTGAGGCATTACCTATAAGGCGATCAACAGTATCAACTTTATCCCATTGTACAATCGGTAGAACACACAAAGGGATGCAGTCTGTTCTGACGAGCTCGGTGGTCGAATGGTTAGCAATGGCCACTTTGACTCCGAGGTCGCGGGTTCGATTCCCGCACAAGACAAACATTTGTGTTTTCTATGTATTATAAGTATGTATTTACAAAAAAAAATGTATTTAAGTATATTTATCAGTTGTCTAGTACCCATAACACAAGCTTTGCACTTAATTTGGGACTAGATGGCGCTGTGTAAATTGTCCAGAAATATCTATATCTATCTATCTATATCTCAGACTTAAAGGTTCTAAACCGTCTGACAATTTGAAATGTTTTAATGTTTGTTTTAGTGTCTGCTTCTTATTTTTTTTATTTTTATTTAACAGCTTCATTGTGTCTGTTATTCGTTTTACCTCCCGGTAGGATATGACTTCGAGTTTCATATTTATTTGGTCAATAAAACTTTTCCTTCGCCTTCCCCCTACATCGTTTTCCTTCTAACGATGTTTTTCATGAAGTTGTCGTACAAGGTGACCATACAAACAAACTATCTACTTACAATTTTAGAAGTTGGGGATACTTTGTCGCTGAGTTCGATTAGAATTGTGTTACAGCAGTTCATAGGCTACGGTAACTGCTTTCCATCAGGTGGACCGTTAGCTTGTTTGCCACTTTAGTGGTATAAAAAAAATTTAATTATACACAGCGCAGAAACTCCAAGCGTTTATCATTTTCGAGACATGGAACTTTTGTTTATGGTTGCTTCGATGATCATGTGATGATGGATGACTAATAAATTGTCATAACGACCTCACTTTAACGACTTCGATTGGAATTAAAAATAATAATTTAACGCTATACGTGGACTGTACAAAACAGATAAATTGAAATAATTTCTACATTAACAAAAAAATATTAAATATCCTGTGTAAGTTTTGAGGTGAAGTGGAAGTCAACATCTTTCAACCAAAGTCAACCTCACCTGCACGTAGTGCACCCTGCTGACTGACAAACGAGGTCCTGGCGAAAAGAGAGGTAGGGCATAGCGTATTTTTTTTATGCTGCCCAACTGGGCAAATACCTCCACCTCACAGAATACCGCAGCCAAATAACAATTCCCTTGAGACCCTACTATAATCTTGCGAGTGAGTGAGGCCACCAGATAGAAAGAAATAAATAAATAGAAAAGAGTATATAGGCTAGCAACGGATCGGCGACCCCTTGGTGTTCCTGATCTCCATGGGCGGTGGTGATTGCTTACCATCAGGGGATCCACATGCTCGTTTGCCCCCCTTTCACATATATATGTATAAGTATATAAAGAATTCATTATTACTGAAAATAAAATTGTAATTTTATTTATTAAAATAAAATTCCACACAGTGTAAACTATATGAAAATCTGTACATTATTTTCTAAAATTACTAGAACAAACGCAAACTCAGCACAGCAGACGGGGACTTTAATTCATAACATGCAGTGGCCAACGGACCCGTAATACTATTGTTCTACTCTGTGGTATGTACCATTCGTAGCAAGACGAGATCCAATTAAGCCCCTTGTTAGAATTATCTTTAACTACCCCTTCTAACTTGGCAACACGGACAATTAATCTCCTATGTCTAGTTTTACGTTCTATTCAGTTCTTGGTTAGTTTAATACTGGTAATAATTAGAGGGTGGTAATTCTCTGAATGAGTTATGGCTTACAAATACTTTACTGATAACTTTTTTGAAGTGAAAACTTTTTAGCGGCGTTGTGCACCGTTGGGATGGGTAAAAAATGTCAAACTCGCGTCAGGACACGTGACCTGATCAGAAATTCGTAAGACGGAGGGAGAGTAGACCGCCAGCGCGGCGTAGGAGAGGAAGTAATAACCCCTCTCTTTCTACCGCGCGGCGAAAATGTATACCTGCTCCTGCTGCTTATTTTAATGTATATAAATTGTCATGTTTGTGTACGATAGCGCAATAAATGAATATTGAATTTTACCACATAAATGACAATACTTTTATACCGATAAATAAAGCAATTCGTGCGAAATTATTCCCTAACCGTAAACCAAAATATTTAAAAATGCATAACGTTAATGTTCAAGTTTTCACTTCTGCCGGCACTCCAGGAGTGCAACCCGATTTTTTGTTATTAAAATGTGCCATATGCATATTTAGCAACCGTTGTGGTTCCAAACTTAGGACAAAGTAATACTATGGGGGTTCCAAAACCGAAACCCTAAAAAGTAAACAGTAAATTGACTTGTAATTTTTTGCTAACTATGCACATTTTAATTCTATATTTTTATTCTATGAATTTACCAGACGCGTATTATATATCCAAATTAGCCGGGTTGCTCACTTCTAAATGTGAGCAAGTAAGCCACTTAATTTTGATATGTAACACTCGTCTTATAAATTCACAACATGAGAGTTCCTCTTTATTTTGTCGGTTTGTTTACTTTAACATGATCGAACGCGAACAAAATAATCGCACTAAGCACTTTGTACGCGACCACTTACGCTCCAATGTGTGAGGATATATATTTTGGCATATGTTGGTAAAACTGTTATGTCATCATCATCAGGTAATTTTAGTCTCCACTACAGCAACACGACCCTCTCTCGTCCGTCCCAGACAGAAGGAGGATTTGGCCTACACTCCCCACGCTGGCCAGACGGGTTGGGGAGGCTGTTATGTAACTTTGCCAAATAAGTTTTTATAATGTCGACAGCTTTCTAAGATAAATGTTTGTGACAGCCAGCCATACCACTTGTAACGATCGTTTTTTTAATACTACTTTGTATGGCAGACAAGCATACGGTCCGCCTGATGAGCGCACATGAAATATCGTTCGCGCGTCGTCTTTTTTGGGAAGAATTTTGATAACTAGTTTCTTCAAAATTGTGTCATATTATTTGTATACTTACATAATTATTCGAT
Organism: Hypsopygia costalis; assembly: GCA_937001555.2. Taxonomy (NCBI): domain Eukaryota; kingdom Metazoa; phylum Arthropoda; class Insecta; order Lepidoptera; family Pyralidae; genus Hypsopygia; species Hypsopygia costalis. The sequence continues at coordinate 17,305,847 of OW443342.2, forward strand.
ACAAGCGATGCGCCCTGGCTTCGTCTCTTCGACACACACTCTAAAGATTATTGTTTTGGCTTCTATTGCTCCATAAAGACGGCTCGCATTATTTTTCTTCTATATCTCCCAAAGAATTTTCATAAATATTCCTACGTCCAGTTAGAATTTTATTATAAGTAAAGATTCTGTTGTTAATAAAGCACTTGTACTGTTCTACGTAATTAAATTTATTTTTACTGACCGGTTTCGCCTTAAGGCATTTTCAAGGAAAACTGATGGTGTTTCCGTCTCTACAATTTTCTTTTATAGATACGGTCGGTTAAACTAATTTTAATTACGTGGAACAGTACAAGTAATTTATTAATAACTAAATGTACGAACGATGTAATGAACGAACAACAGCATCAACAATATTATCATCATTATCATCATCAGGTCATTTTAGTCTCCACTCCACCACTACAGGAGCACGACACTCTCTTGTCCGTTACAGACAGGAAGATTTGGCTACACTCCCCACGCTGGCCAGATGGGTTGGGGAGGCCTGATCGATGTTTGATAATGTAGTCCTTAGTCGCCTTGTACGACATCCACGGGAAGAGACGGAGTGATTTTATTCTAGTCTGCCGAAATCCACACGACCAACAATATATATATGTAAAGATATTTAAAGTTTTTTCTCGTCAAGTAATTATTATTAAACAAATATTAACTAAAACCATAATGAAACTTATATCGACTTTTCAAATGTAAACCAGATCTTAAGAACCTTATTCATAGTTAAAAAGTGTATTTCAGTAGGTACTGCAAATTAGGTTTGGGTTAATTTATTAGATTTTAATTACTTTACCGAGAACTTCTTACCGAAAAAAAATTAATTATTATAAGTATTACTTAATTTCATTCACGAGCTCAGTGATCGAATGACTAACAATGGCCACTTTGGCCCCGAAGTCGCGGGTTCGATCCCCGCATTAGACAAGTATTTCTGTGCATGAACATGTCAGTTTGTATTGGTTTGTATGTTTACTATGTAATATATGTATTATTATGTTTACTAAAAAAATGCAATATTTATCAGTTATCTACAAGCTATGCTTAATTTGAGGCTAGTTAGATCTATCTAGACAGTGGTGTGTAAATTGTCCAGAAATATTTATTTATTATAATTATTATTTATTAATTTCACATCAAATTTTAGAGATATAACTTGTGAAGTTTCGTACAGTCAGCAAAACAGATAAGTAATCCGGTCCACAAAATAAATAATAAACAAATATTGTCAGACAAATTACACAGCGCCATCTAGCTCCAAAGTAAGCGAAGCTTGTGTTATGGGTACTAGACAACTGATAAACATACGTAAATACTTTTTTTTTTTGTAAATACATACTTATGATACATAGAAAACACCCAGACCAAGACAAACAGACATGTTCATGCACACAAATGTTTGTCCTGTGTGGAAATCGAACCCACGAGCGTTGGTGTCGAAGCCGCGTCATTGACCGCTACGCTACCGAGCTCGTCAAATCAAAAATCAGAACCAATTTTTTCAAAATCTATAATATAATTTTCTCTGCACGCGCAATGTCGTAAACACTAACTTAACATTCCTATACAGTATATTGATACATTGTCCTGTCAATCTGTCGACATTTATTACTCCTAGAGTGACATAGTTGTGCTGCCAAGCGACTTGGCTAGGCCACAAATTGATAAGGTTGACCGCATGCTGGTAACGGAAATACGATAGTCTTTTTTTTTTATATACTACGTCGGGTGGCAGACAAGCATACGGCCCGCCTGATGTGAAGCGGTTACCGTAACCGTATTAACGCTCGCAGCATAATATATTACTTGCGCGCCGCCACCCCCGCTGCCAACGCAGCATCTCCTTCTTTTCTGGTGACCTCACTCACTCGCAGGAACACAACAACCCTCAAGGGAATTGTTATTTGGCTGCGGTATTCTGTGAGGTGGAGGTACATTTCCCAGTCGGGTAGCTTAAAATTACGCTCCCTACCTCTCTTTTCGCCAGAGCTTCGTTTGTCAGTCAGCAGGGTGCACCACGTGCTGGTGAAGTTGGCTTTGGTTCAAAGATGTTGATACACCACTTACACCCCAAAGTCTTATGTATTTTTTTGAGCATTACTAGGTATATTGTATTACACTACATTACTGAGCTAGGCAAATTGATTATATAATTAATAGGTAAATATTCCTAAATAAAAATTACACACCGTCATCTAGTCCCAAACTAAGCAAAGCTTGTACTTTGGGTACTGGATAACTGATAAAAATACTTAAACGACATATTTTTTAAATACATACATCCGCCAATTAAATAATAATATCATCGCCAATTATAATATTGTCTACGATAAAACATTACATTTAAATAGCATAGCAAATACTCACATCGAAACGTTTAACGATAAAAAAAATATACTAATATTAACTAGTATTAAAATAAATCATTAATTATTATGCTCATTAGAGCATAATTACTCAATTGCAATAGGCCTGGTGGAATTGGTGAAAGATCCTCCACTCTTGTATTCTCTCAGACTAATCAGGAAGTTTTTAAGTGGATACTGGCAACGGAGGTATTTGTGATACTCCATGTGTCGCAAATTGCAAGTGTTTGTATGATAGCCTACCACTACCTACTACCAAAACCTAACCTAACACTACCTACTACTCGTATAGCCTGAACCTATTACATTATGACGTTTTCACATAGTTTATCATGGTGCCGTCTCAGTAGTGTTAATGAGGTGTAAGCGAGACGAAAGTATGATAGACAGTCTGAATATCTCCTCGTCTAATAGGGCCTTTACTCTGACGAAACTATGTTAAACAGTCTGAATATCTCCTCGTCTAATATGGCCTTTACTCTGACGAAACTATATTATACAGTTTGAATATCTCCTCGTCTAATAGGGCCTTTACTCTGACGAAACTATGATAGACAGTCTGAATATCTCCTCGTCTAATAGGGCCTTTGCTCTATGGCTGTGATAACCGCGTCGCCTCTCGCGGGGTTATCGTAATTTGTCACGATTTTTTTTTAAACAATATTTAGTAAATGTGTCTACATTTTTAACCAGAATGCCAAAAGATTATGCTTTTCCTGGGCGATAATGAATACCTTACCTTATGTTTTATCGGTTCATATCATCGAAATATCTGGATTAATTGTAATTATTAAGGTATCGCTGGATTTGTCATGTCGCGTCAGTCCGAGTACAATCATAAAATAGGTAGTAGATTGTGTAAAACTGAGCCATCATTTTCACACAAAACATTTTAAAGTCTACCCGAAACGTTATTATCATTGGTTTGTCCTTTATTTAGATTCGGCACAGTTATGTCTTATTCTTTCATACGGCCTGATTAGCCGTCACATCTAAAGTTGCCCCAGTAGGTTGCCCAGTCGGTGACCCAATGATCTCGGATCGATTGGACACTCTCTCTACACGCAGAGATGTAGCGTCTCTTTGCGTTCTATACAAATTATATCACGGGGAGTGCTCGGATGAGCTGTTTGATTTGATACCTGCCGCTGAATTCCACTATCGTACAACTCGCCATAAATTAAAATTCCATCCATATCATCTTGATAATTGGCGATCTACTACAGTACGTTTCCTAAGACATTTTATACCGCGTACAGTGAAACTGTGGAATCAACTTCTCTCAGCGGTATTTTCGAACAACTATGACATGGGTGCCTTCAAGAACAGAGTTTTCATTTTCCTTAAAAGGCTGGCAACGGATCGGCGACCCCTTGGTGTGGCTGGTCTCCCTGGGCGGTGGTGATTGCTTTCCACCAGGTGACCCTCATGCTCGTTTGACCCCTCTCACAAAAAAAAAAAGAAAAAAAAAATCTTGCTCACATTCCACCCACCTTTTTGTCTTCCTCTGTCATTATATACATTCACATTTACATTCGTTGTTTTTTGTCCCATTCTACTATGGGTATGGTCCAAATAAATGATCTGTAGAAACTTTTTCAAGAAGGTCTATTTTCGCTCTGTAATAGATGATCTATCAATATTTACGTTTGATAAAGTGGTTATGTCAAAACTAATATAAGACCACTTTATTGGCCAACCATACCACACCAAATATTTCTACGTAATGGAACGATATAACCTTATCTTAATATTTCTCTAACTTAGTCTTACAGAGAAAAATATACTATTTATATGGTTTGGAGCTTGGGTCCTGGATGGAATTGGGGGCAGCGCACCAAATAGATTGGCCAAAAATGATATTCTCACTTCTTTCCACTTAGTGCAATCCACGACCACAGACATAAGCATAGTCATTTAATCATAGTTCACGGCTCAGAGATGACTGCGCAGTAATTGGTGTGCTTGATATACATAATTATTTAGATTAAATTAAAGAAAAAAGGAAGTACTTTGCACGTTATTTAAACTAAGTATTTGGTGTAACGAAGAGGCCATGCATGGGCTCTGTACTGATATCCCATTGTTCAATGCCAAGGGAGCGAGGCTGCTTTAGGAGTGTCGCAAAATTTACAAGACACACAAGGCTGTGCAAAAACACTGTCGTTAGATCTCCTTTCAAACTTTACAACTTTCTGTTATTTCACTCAACTAAACAACTTTCATTCGCAATTTATTAACTCTAATTTTTAATTTGATTCGTAGTAGGTATCTCTATAAATAAAAAAAACGAGTTGATTGAATCTACATAACGGAGATTGATTAATGCAAAAACTATAATTACATTTCGTTTTTCTATTACTTGCGTCACTTGTGCCAAGCCATTTGCAAGAAGACCGGTTCTCGTCTGATAAAAATTAAAAAAAGCATCATCAATAACCACTACTCACTACATAACTATCATGTGATGGGCAATCGTCCGAGCACATGGACGTGTCACGTGATTTTGTCTTGACGTTGATTTGACGGCCATAATACTATTTAGTCGATGATTTGACGTCCATATTTGGTACCGAATTACTCTAGCACAATGATTTCTGAGATTGCTTTTTGTCTTAAGCTTATTATTACCATAAACAACAAAATCCTTGTTCAATTTCGTTTTTCTTCCTTCTTCTCACCTTCTTTTCTGACTTTCTTTCTTACCCTGCTGGCTCCTTCCATCTCTAATTATTGTGCCCTATATAACAATTTTGATTTTTTTAGCTTTCTTTTTAAAATTTTCTGCTCCTTCCATCTACCGTTATTGTATTCTATTTTTACAATATATACACACACAAATAGCCTCTCTCACAAAAACTTCCAAGTCTGCTCTGGCAATACCTCCAACAGAGCCAAATAGAGACATTTATCAATAGCCGATATTTGTGATGTGTTATACTACCCATGACCATCACCACTCTGTCAAGAGTGTCCGACTGAGAAGAGAGATTACCATTTAAGTTTCATATTTTTTAGATTACTTACTTTCTTAAAATACTTGCAGTCTCCTCTCCTGTTTTCTTCCAACTCCGGTTATTATGTACGATCTTACAATTTAGATTTAGATTTTTTGACCATTACTTTTTTTCCTACTCTACTCCCATGTAGCCCATACTCCCATATCCCCTTTATGCTTTCCCTACTTTCTTCTTTATCTCTCCGAATATTAAGTTTTTGCGAGTTTGTAGTATTGCTATGCTATTTTACTTTATTTTTTTACTTCTACATTTATTCAATTTACATTTTTATATTTACTCAATTATTATATAAAATATAATTATTTCTGATAATAATTTGTTCTTAGATGTACCACCACTTAGGCAGGACGTTATATGCGTTTGTTAAAGCTATGCTAAAGTAACATGCTAGATACATGTTTTTTTTTCCTGTATCTCAGTTATAGCCAGAGGCGCAAGTCTTAACAATTGAATGGGTTGAACTTTGATGGTTGATTTATTTAGAAGATAAATAAATGTAAAATTATGTATGTAGTGATGTGCCATTTATTTCGTAAAGGTTTTATTATTACATGTATACGTCAATTCGTGTTACTATCAATTACGCTAACCGCTTCAGATCACAAATAACTTTTTTTGGATATACATTTTTATTTAGTTATTTTGAAAATATTTATAACACCATTACAGTATACACCAATACGGTGTTATAAGACAAACTTTTACAAATTAATTACAGATTCAAATAATTTAATAGAATTACATAATAAATTAAATATAACAAGTATTTAATATGAATAAATTTAATGTAAACAAATTAATAATTTTAATAATTAAATAATCACAATAAATTAACTGAATTAATATCGGATATATCATACTACACTTTCAATATTCGGCAGACTACAGTGAAATAACATTAATAGTCTCATAATATAATCAATTAACAATATAATTAAAGAAACTATTAAAGAATTTAAATACTCCCTATTTCCCTATGATACTTTATTGTAGTTTGTTTGATATTACCTGATATAATTGAAGATTAAATGTAGCATAAAACATGTTTTATATATCTACTAGCGACCCGCCCCGGCTTCGCACGGGTGCAATGCTGATACTAAATATCCTACAGAAGGTCTTTGCGCATTGTCCTATACAGAGCTTCCACAGTTATAGGCACGCGCCGCCCCGTCCAATACCGCCTCACCGTTATGTCCCTGCATTTTGAATCTGTAACATCTTCGAAAATATTCGTTCAAATTACATGCTGTAAAGGGCCATTGATCTATATTAAATGAACAATGTTTTTAGAGAACTTAATTAGATGAGGATTAATGCTGTATTGCTTAAAATCGCTTCGTAAATAAGCCATTATTTCTCGTAAAAAATAGAGTATAATAAACGGTTACTGTAGGTTATCCCTAAGAGATAAACATATACCGTCGCGGACTTTTTTGTAGACCATTTTAAGGTGAATAATATTGTACTACATTATTTTGATCTATCTCGTAGGGTTCAGCCAGCGTTTGCAATGTAAGCGCAAAAAATATGTTTATTTACGACATCACATTGGAAACCTCTAAAATTATCAGTGTTTCTCTACTAAATTATGTATGTTTTATAAATATAAACCTTCCATAATAAACTCTCTATCTATTAAAGAAAACTGCATCAAAATCCGTTTCGTAGTTTTAAAGAACTAAGCATACAAAGGGACATAGGGACAGAGAAAGCGACTTTGTTTTATACTATGTAGTGATTAAATTAAATGTATGAAAAATCTGATTTTTTCACACCTTGAAGTTTTTTAATCGCTATTTAGTACACTAAACTTAATGTCATATATATTATGTTGGAATGTAGAATATTTGTATTGTGAAGTAAACTGTTATCCAACTGTACTTAATATATTAAAGCTGAAGGGTTTAATTGTGCTGTATCTGGAACTGTCAGTTGATTGCCTAATTCATAAAGAAAATTATAGGCAATTTTTCTACATCATGCTACATACCACCATTTGGAACCGACACCACGAGGCACAGCTAGTGTCAACAATAAAAATTCCCGCGTATGCTCATATGGAATGTCATTCTCGACATTAATTGACGATCAAAATAAAACACTTCACCTTGCGAAAGATTTAAGTGAAAACATAATCATCGTGGACTATAACGAACTTGTTAACTTTAATGAACAATAAAATGTCGTCCAGATTAAAGCTTTCGACTATATCCCTTCCAGCCATATGACGTCGACGATACCAACGCTCGTCCTACATTTACCCCCCTTCTTCGATCAACTGTCTCGATCTCGACTCGACTTGACGACCATTACCTAACCGACCGCTCGGCGCTCCACAAACTCCACACAAACAACATTTGCGTACGCGAAAATAAAACGATAACTTATGACTCAGCTATAGAGTCTATTTTTATAAAGTTACAGCATACTCATCCGCAAATAAAAACATGTTTTATCTATGCGCTGTTTACATTCGCTTGTCGCCGATCGTCATTTAATTAATTCGATATTTGAACACGGTAAAGCGCTGTCACATCTTTCGGTTGCAATCAGTTTTATTTTTGTTTAAATTTGGAATCGCGTTTCGGGATTTGTTTTTAAAACACCATCGTCATTATTTTTAACAGTGCCGTAAAAGTTGTTTTTACCATTTTTTGTTTTGTGTACAAGCGTCATAGAATAACGAGTTTTTAAATTAGTTCCAGTGAAAGCTAGGTGTTCGTTTCATCAATATAAAAACAAAATCATGTGATGTGCTTTTGGTGGTATAAAAAGTGAAAAAGTTATTTGAAATTTGTGATGCAGTGATTTGAGCATGTGTGAATGAAAAATGCTGGCTGGTGAGGAAGCCAGCATAGAATTGGTGAATAGATGGCTGAGCCGAGCTAATGAGGATTTAGAAACAGGTCTCATACAATATTTTAGATGCATGTCCAGGAATAGATAGATTATTTAAAGAACTACCTACCCACATCTAATCAACAGTCAAATACTTTTATCTATTTCTATGGATAGCCATAGCTACTTTGGCACTGAGAGTCACGGGTTCTATCCTCACTCAAGGCAATCATTTGTGTGCATGAAAATGTCTGATTTAGACTGGGTATTTTCTATCTACTTATTATAACTTATATATTAACAAAGCATTTAAGTATGTTTATCTTTATGGGTGTGTGTGTATAAATCGGCTTGTGTTTAACACAACACCAGAATCACCAGATAAGTAAAATATAACCTCAAAGCATAAAACCGGTTTATACTCATTGAGATATTTTATCACTACATAGTATAAAACAAAGTCGCTTTCTCTGTCCCTATGTCCCTTTGTATGCTTAAATCTTTGAAACTACGCAACGGATTATGATGCGGTTTTTTTTAATAGATAGAGTGATTCAACTGGAAAGTTTATATGTATAATATATGCATAACATAGTAGAAAAACACTGATAATTTAGAGGTTTCTAATGTGATGTCGTAAATAAACACATTTTTTTGCTCTTTCATTGCAAACGCTGGCTGAACCCAACGAGATAGATCAAAATAATGTAGTACAGTATTGTTCACCTTCAAATGGTCTACAAAAAAGTTCGCGATGGTATATGTCTATCTCTTAGTGGTAACACACAATAACCGTTATTTTATCCTTTGCTTTTTACAAGAAATAATGCCTTATTTACGAAGCGATTTTAAGCAATACAGAATTAATCCTTATCCAATTAAGTACCTTAAATACATTGCGCATTTAATATAGATCAATATGGCCCTTCACAGCATGTAATTTAAATGAATAGTTTAGAAGATATTACACATTTAAAATGCAGGGACATAACGGCTGTGGCGGTACCGCGGAGCTGGCGGCGTGTGCCTATAACTGGGTAGGACAAAGCGCAAAGACCTTCTGTAGTACATTTAGTATCAGCATTGCACCCGTGCGAAGCCGGGGCGGGTCGCTAGTACTAAATAAATAAATATTTCTTGACATAATATTACACATCACGCCATCTAGTCCCAAACTAAGCAAAACCTGTACTATGGTTACTAGGTGACAAAACACTCAGACCAAGACAAACATACATGTTCATGCACACAAATATTTGCCTTGTGCGGAGATCGAACCCGTACCTCGGAGTCAAAGTGGCCATTGCTAACCATTCGACCACTGACAGATGTTCTTAAATCTAACCATCTTGTTGGAGACCGAAAACAGACCATTTACCTTGCACTCTACTCTGGATAGAGTATATTATTCTGTGCCCTGGGTTACTAAAGGTTCATATTCATATTTTAGATATTCATTTTTCGGGGGACATACCGAAAAATATTTCATCATTATCATTATCAGCATGTATCCATCCACTTCTGGATTTAGGACTTCCCTAATGCTTTCCTTCCACCATATGCGATACTCCGCTTTTCGCATCCACTCGCTTTCATCCGCTTTTTGAGGTCATTGGTCCAATTAGGAAGGGCTGCACTCCAGGCATTGGATTGGACTATTATATATATTTCTACGTATTATATGTATGTATTTCCAAAAAAAATGAATTTAAGTATAAAAACAGTTATCTATTTATTTAGTTTAGAACTAGATGATCGTGTGTAATTTGTTCAGGAATATTTATCAATTATTTATTATGACTGTCGATCGATAGATTTTGACTGGCACAAGTTGGCACTTGTGCCAGTCAAAATCTATAGATATCGATCTTAATCTAATTGGAGCTCTACCGACTAAGCTGAAGATGTTTGTCAATACTAAAACGCAAGACCTATTTTTACCCGACTACGGCGAAGCAAAAAGGAGGGTTATGATTTTGACCTGTATGTATGTATGTATGTATGTGGCTATGGACGTTCATCTGTTCCCTCATAACTTCTAAAATAGTTATCATAATTAGACAAATGAGGTGTCGTTGGAAGCCTCTTGATCGTCCGCTGGTTATAGACTACATGACGTCACGTTAAAATTGCTACAGCGCCCTCTAGGGGACATAAAGTAAAGAAGTAAAAAAAAAAATTTTTCTTGACGGTGTCGTGTGGGGTATCAAATGAAAGAGCTTTGTTAGCACAATTCAAATATATAAATATTATTAGCTGTTGCTCACAGGTTTGCTTGCAAACACCTGATAATTGCAAGAATTTATAAATTCAGGCATCAAATGTAATAAAAACCAAACATGTGTAACAATAACAACATAGGCTGGGAGTACCTCAACGTTACACGTTACTCACGAATTCACATAACTCCAAAATAAGTTAAATGAAATTTAAATTACAATCAAAATATTCAATGGTAATCGGCTTCAGCTTCGGCGGTAGATCCCCTGTTCAATGGTTTGACCTGTGCCTTGATAGATCAATCCGTAACGCATTTTATGGATACATACTACTTGACTTTTCTGATAATATGCTCCACATGAGTCCACATCTAAAAATATAATTTGCCCAGTTACACTTACTTCCATGAATGTTATAGTAAGTTCGTTGTTAATTATCTTATCAATATTATTAAGTATTTTTTTTAACGACGATATCAACTATGCTTACATTGTAACTTGTGAACAGTCTCAGAAAACAATATAATTACAAACTAAAGACGCAAGCTATAAACTTCAATAAAGTTAAACGAACTATTTTGCTTCTAATTTATTTCAATGATATGGTGGCGAATGGGTCAATTGACATATTTGACTGTTCATTGATTGAGTTTAGCAAAGTGACATTGCTGTATTGTGAAAATATAAATAATACTACTTGTTTGTTTGTAAAATCTTTATTGCATTAAATATTACATAACATACTACTATGATAATGATAAAATAACAATGCATGAATTAATAGCAAAGGGGCCTTCCATAAATTACGTCACACGAATTTCATGATTTTTGACCCCTCCCCCCGTCCTTGTCATAACATTTGTGAGACTCCCCCTCCCTAGTGTGACGTCACATATTTTGCAAATTTACTCCTAGAGTTGCAAATGGTTTTGAGTTTTACGTTAATAGTTCCAAGTTCGTATTTTAAACACTTAGATGACAATCGATTTTGAAATGTCACGTCATGAAATTTAGGACCCCTACCACCCCTTGTCACACAATGTCACACTTCATCGACCCCCTCCCTCCCCCTTAACGTGTGACTTAATTTATGGATGGCCCCAAATTTAAATATGTATATTATATGTTGTTATGTCCTAATTAATATTGTTCATTTTTGGAAGTTTGTTGAGCGTATTAGGCAATTTAGTGAGCTCACAAAATGTATTTTTTATTTCGGTACAACCCATAATCATCCCACTGTTGGCATACGGGTCTCCCCTCAATCGAAGGGGTTTAGAGCATACCACGCTTCTCAGCTACAGGTTAGCGGAGGCCAGTGTTTTCAAGCCGCCCAAAGTCCAGTGATTTGGCTTAACGACTGCCATCTAATGACAACAGCCGGAAGACGGAACCGACGGCTTAACGTGCCCTCCTAAGCACGGAGGAGCTCGAAATAAATAAACCCATCCATAGCCAGGCTACGTTCGTAAAAATATGTTTTCTTAAAATCGTATTCACTCGTCAATCCATAATAGGTTTGTTGCCCATGTTACAAAATTATAAAAACACTATCAGCAACGTAAAATACATAAAACTAGAACGATCTGCGATCTTAAAATTTTAATAACTTATGTCCGGCGTGTTTTATGTGCGGTCAAAGTTTGGTGGGAAAGCCCATTTTAAAGGTATGAAATTATAAAAAATAAATATTACCATTGTAGAAACAATAAAAAATACTATAACTTTTGTTACGGCACTGGCTACATAAACGCAATATTTAACATAGCTGTCGTACAAATTTCTGATTTAATGCATATAAAATAGCACGGTGTGACGTCATAACGTGGTGGCCTTTTGTATGGAGCGTTTTCGGGATAGTCCAAAATTGTGATCTTCAAGTTATCATATCTCGAGAAGTTTTTATGCAATCGAAGTAATTATTTCACCTATATTTATATTATTATATATATAAATAACAAATCGAAAAAAAAAGGGATACAAGCCTATTATTTACCCTATTATTAACCCACTGTTGGGTTACGGGTCTCCCTTCAATCGTAGGGGTTTAGAGCATACACGCTGCTCTACTGCGGGTTGGCGGAGGCCAGTGTTTTCAAGCCGGCCTATACGCGGCTTGAAAACACTATCGGGGAGGTCATAACACATGTGATAAGACCTCCACAATAGTGTTAGATACTTAAAATCCGTGGTGCACGGCAGTTGAGCTTCACTTAACTAGCCATCTCTTTAGGCTTTTAATGCCTTATTTGCCATATTGCTGTCTCTCACATTGCTAAGAGGGGAAGTCAAATTCCAAAAGCTTCCTACTCCTAATAATTTCTTCTGATTAAATTCGTTGTGAGTTCCAAGGCAGCCGTAGTTGTACCTCCGGGACTGCAACGGACTTCACTGTTCATTGCCTTTTTTGGCGGTCGCCGCTGTTAATCCTGGCTACACAAGAGACACAGTGGTGGGAATGTGTGGTGGGCCCCCGTCCCGTTTCTCTGTTTGTAAGTGCAGAATAAAATTAATATACATAACATATTTTTATCCTTTGTCCCAGGCAGTTCAAGTGGGTCCCCTGGCGCCAGAGCTGGCCGGCGGTCGTCCCTCGCACTGACTCCTGAGGACGAGCCCCTAGTTGACGTCGCCGTAAGTATTGACGTACTTTCATTATAAATATATTGAAGTAAGATAATATAATCATAAGTAGGTAATAACTCCGCCAACCCGCAGTTGAGCAACGTGGTGGAGTATGCTCTAAACGTCTTCGATTGAGTTGAGATGAGACCCGTATCCCAGTGGTGAGGTGAATAAGGGCTGACGACGAAGGTAATAACAATTTCCTAGTTAGGGAGGTCACCTGAAAGGAAGGTATTCCTGCGTTGGCAGAGGGGGGTGGCAACGCGTGAGCGATATTTCATGTCGCAAGCGTTGATATGGCTACGATAACCGCTTCACATCAGGCGTGCCGTATGTTTCTCCGCCACCCGAAGTAGTAAAATAAAAAAAAGATATGTATTAGTAAGAGGCAGTTACTCCTATAGGGTCGACGATGAATACTTCACTACTTATTATAAAAATAATATAGTTGATATTTTCATTATCGTATCAATTTTAACCAAAAACACCCTTAATGGTGACAAAAAATGACAAAGGTAACTTGCCAATAATGTCAAGTTTCTTTTTTCTTTCTAACTTCTTTTCGTACTAAAAATGTCCATCAAAACAATAAAGATATTTTTACATAGCTTTATTTGCTACTGATAGGTATTTAATAACTAAAAATAGACGTTCTTGAAATACATAGATAAAAAAGGGTTGGGTTTTAATTTTCATTTTATTTAACACAAAATTTTCTAAGGATTATTAGCGACACTGGCTGTTTTATCGTATTGTGATAATTTTATTTGACGAGGAATTAATAATAAATCAATAAAGATGTCACGACGCCACATTTTTGGTAAGGTATAATCCGATAATAACTTTTTTTTTCTGAAAATCGGCTTTGGATTACCGGCTAATTCGTATGCGTAAAAAAAACTGACTCGGACGCCAATGATAAAATAAATAAATATTTTTTTATGCCACGCTGGGAAACAAGCGTACGACCAGTCTGGTGGAAAGCTGTCATCGTAGTCTGTGTAAGCTTGCAACACCAGGGGCATCACTCATGCGTTGCCTACTAAAAATCCTTCAATTTTTTTACTCTTAGGTACATCCCCATGCAAAGTACCGTAGTTTCCTGGAAAATACTCATCATTGAATTAAATCCCCAACTTGAAAGTCTTTAGTTCGAGTCAATAAACAACTGTTAAGTATTAGTAATGTTTATCTATAAAATGAATAAACTTCAATCAAGTTAGTTCCACTTTTATTTTAAAATATTTAATTTCTATGTCAAGATAGGCATCTACTACTTTTCCAATCAGTAAAAACACAGGTAGGCTACAGGAAGTGATAAATAATTTGTTGGCAGCATTATTGACAGAGTATATAAATCAATTTAAGTGTGATCGATTATGTGGGATAATCGCTATAATTTCGTAATGATTAAACACGATCGTTGTAATTCGATGATGCTGACGAGGAAATGATGAATCATCTTATGACGTTAAGGCGCTGATTAATGATGACCTTGGGTAACGTCACTATCATTTTTAATACGATTGAGAGAGAAACAATCATGTCTTAATGACGCCGAATTCACAAAAAAAAATCCTTTAAAAAAAAAAGAAGTTTCTTCTGTATCAACCCATAGTCATCCTTAGATATGGGTCTCCCAGTCCCCTCCCAATCAAAAGGGGTTTAGACCACCACGCTGCTCAACTGAGGGTTGGCGGGGGTCAGTGTTTTCAAGGCACCCAAAGGTGGCTCAACAACTGTCATATAATAACAATAGCTGGGAACGATGGCTTAAGTGCCTACCGAAACCAGGGGGAGATAACTAAACCCATCCGTAGACAGACTACTGTCGATGCTTATCTTGCATTATCGATTAGACTGACACGTGCACCGCCTCCGTCGAGGTGAATTTGCCGTAAGTGTGTATTTGAAATTACCAATGAAGAATAATAATTATTCATATATTATTTCTAATAAAAGAGACGAGCTCGGTGGCGTAGCGGTCAATGACGCGGCTTCGACACCAACGCTCGTGGGTTCGATTCCCACACAGGACAAACATTTTGTGTGCATGAACATGTCTGTTTGTCTTGGTCTGGGTGTTTTCTATGTACCAAAAGAATGTATTTACAAAAAGAAATGTATTTACGTATGTTTATCAGTTAATCTAGTACCCATAACACAAGCTTCGCTTACTTTGGGGCTAGATGGCGCTGTGTAATTACACAGCGCCATAACACATACTAAAACACATAATAATAATAAATATTGTCAGACAAATTTGTCTGACAATATTTATTATTATTATTTATTTAATTATTATAAACTAGCTGACCCGACAGACGATGTCCTGTCTTCTTAATAAAGAATATTGAATTCGAAATGGTTTCGCGTAATCTGTCAAATAACTGACAGTTCTATCAGAAATCATCGGACGCGCTGCATGCGCCACCATAGCGATTTTTTTTTTTCGAAATCCCGAATTGACACGGAAAACCAAGGTCACTTTACATTACTTACTACTTTTTGATGCTCTACTCGAATCCGAAGTCGAATTTCTAAATTTTAAGTTTCATGGCAACGGACAGACAGAACGACCGGACGATTTTATAAGCTCAATGAATTTCGCTGAAAATAAAGTTACAAACGACATAAAGTTAACATGGTCGTTCTTATTTCTTAAATTTTCTAATTTTTCCTGAAACTTTCTTATTTTTTTCTTTCATAAGAATCTTCGGACAATAACAAATACCTACAACAAAAAATGAATTCGCGAAATCGGTTTAGCCGTTCACGCTTGATGCGATGAAATAGGGAAATAGACATTCATTTTTATATATATAAATTATTCTTTGGACCCTATGTGTCCATGATACAAAATAGCGCCACTCGATTAAAAAGAATATTATTCGGTAAGTTACCTAATCGAAAAACTGTGTTACTGAATTGTTTGTGGAATGCAACAAAATTACTACTGGCCAATTCAAACTCGATATTAAATCAGAAGAATTACAATACAATACAAAACTCTTTATTGCACCAGAAACAGTAAAAAATAATGACAATAATGACTTAAAATATTAAGTACACAAGGCGGCCTTATTATATGACTATAAAAATAAACAATAAAATTCCTATTTGCATGCGTGAATTGACTTTAGACATGTTACTTAAAAATAAATTGACTAAATGTTTTTATTCTATTGATGAATTTTTATCATCTACGTCTTGACATTATATAAAATTGATACTGACATTTACTTGACATAAATTAAATGGTATAAAGAAAGGATTGTATTGAATGTTTATAAATTAACATACTTGACATGTGTGAATAGGATCCTTAATGTTCTTACATGATACTTATATTTTTAATTTATGGAAACAAATTTGCACTTTATTAAAGTTTGGCAATATATGAGGCACTACATATTATAAGGGCAACTTGTAAGCATATTTTATGCATTATTAAATATAAAAATTAGATGTTTTTCTGCGGACGACGTCAATTTGGAATTCACTGCCCACTCCAGGGTCGTTTAGACGAAGTATGAAGAAATACTTACATGGGTCGTCAAGGGATGGCCACCAGCGCTGCCCGACCACTTAAAAAAAAAACCGGACAAGTGCGAGTCGGACTCGCCCACCGAGGGTTCCGTAGGTACGTAGTATCATTATTAAATTTGAAATTTTTCATTATAAATTTATTTCCGTGGGGACCATCAGCACATAAACTGTTTCAACAGTTGTCAAAAAGATTGATCGAAGTATCACATGACCAAAGGGCTGGCCAATATCTCGGCCAGAGGATTAGCATTGCCATTCAACGTGGCAATGCTGCCAGCCTTTTGGGCACTTTTCAAGTGGGTAACGATTTGGCGGGGCTTCATTATTTATAGTTATTTAATTGTAAGTTATATTTTTAAGTAGGTATTTTATTTATAAGTTATTTGTGTATTATTAGTTATTTGTAAAAAAAAAATGTCATTATAAATAAGAAATAATGCGTCGAAAAAAATGAATAAAATATATTTTGCAATGTGTATATCAAGCTCTTTCATATGATACCCCATTTGAACTAGTAGTTTCAATTTGAAATTTCGACACCCTATAAAAAATATAGACCCCCTATTTTTTAAGATCCATTTACAAATGTATAGTTTTGAGATTTATTCCTGTACTTGTAGTCTATAACGATGTTACTTGCCTAATTTCATAGTTCTAGGTCAACGGGAAGTCTACCCTATAGGTTTTGATTCCCTTGAGTGTGTCGAAATATGCGTTTTTTGCTGAATAAACGGCCGTAACTTTTTTCTACGTAAATTTAGCAGTCTGATTTTTTTTTTAACTTCATGGGATCGTAGACCTGAGTGTACAGTTAAAATTTCAGTTTGATACCTCCACGCATTCTCGACATAGAAATTCTTGACAGACAGACAGACAGACAGACAGACGGACAACAAAGTGATCTTATAAGGGTTCCGTTTTTCCATTTGAGGTTCGGAACCCTAAAAACAATCGTCAGGGAGGTGCTTAAAAAGTGGCCGCCATTAAAATTTTCTTAGTTACTGGACCACGTGGCCTCACAATCATCATCAGGTCCATTTTAGTCTCCACTGCAGGAGCACGACCCTCTCTCGTCCGTCCTAGACGGAAGGAGGGTTTGGCCTACACTCGCCACGCTGGCCAAACGGGTTGGGGAGGCCTGATCGATATTTGATAATGTATTTCCCTTAGTCGCCTTGTACGACATCCACGGGAAGAGACGGAGTGATTCTATTCTAATCTGCCGGAAACCACGTGGCCTCATAATAAGACCATATTATCAGAATTAAAAAAGTTGCCGCAATTGTTTACTTACGCAACATATTGCTATCAAAATTTATGTGTTGTCGAATTTTTTCGTTCCGGATTCGATCTCTTAAAGAAACTCCAAGCATTGCTCTCTTCATCGCTCGCTGTGCGATTTTTAGTCTGTGAACCAGGGTTGCCAGGTTTTTTTCGAATAAATACCGAACAATGAGCAAAAAAAAAAAAAAAACAAGTTTTAATCATTTATTTATATTATTGACTTAAAATACAAAGTACCATTACACTTTATAACCTAACTCATAAAAATTATATTTTTTCCCACTAATGCACACTTCCAGCAATGTCTGATTTGCTTTAATTACCTCATGCATTTCGCGACATGTCATGCATGCTTAGCAACGCAATTCGCGAAATGGCTCGAAAACAATGAGCGCGGGCACGAAGCGGGAACATCGATTGTCGATTACGTAAAATCTGACAGTTGAATCGTTTGCTAAGGAGAAAAATTTAATAGAAAAAAAAATACCGAACCTCCCATACTTCGGTATTTTTGTTATACCGAACACCGAACACAGTGGTAAAATACCGAACGGTTCGGTAGAATACCGAACACCTGGCAAGCCTGGAACCAGCCCAACGGTCATGACTGATATCGGTTGGATTCGGAAAGCGGAGGATCACATATGGTGGAAAGCAAGCATTGGGAAAGGCCAATATCCAGCAGTAGTAAATACAGAATGATAATGATGTTGACATAATATTTGTACCCGTTATGTACATATATATGTATTAATTGTTAGGTTAGGAAGCCAAAAAATAAAAGATTCGTTCAGTGCAAATTATAATAATTAAATTTATTTTATGCACTCTTAGAAAGGTGTGTTCTACTACAAGAAGTCGGACGATACTGAACTGGAATATGATTTCTACTGAACCACAGAGCTTGGTTAGCTGACTAAGGCATACAGAGCATTTAACAATGTAGCCCTTTGTTTAAAGATATTATAAACAATATTGTGTGACTAAGACAGATGTCTATTAAACAGAGCGAGATAGATTTATTTTTGTATACTTATTCCAACACGCCCCCTCAAAAATAAATAATAATAATAAAAAAAAAAAATCTACCACAAGCTATTTACAATATCAAACTTATGAACACACCATTCTTTGTCTGGGGAAACAATCATCAATATCTTGGTCCAACATTCGTTGCGCAGGATTAGGGAAACCCCAGTAAAACCTAATCAGACCAAGTCAACTTAATTATGCTCTTATGTAATCTCATTTGCAGTATATATTTACACTACACACTTTTCATTAGACAGAACTTTAACATTAAATTATAATACACCGAGTTTTTCTCTCAGTGCCGAAAAACGAGCGGCTGGTAATGCCTTTGTAAACATATCTGCCAGTTGATTACCTGTGGACACATAAATCATTTTAATTACATTTTTCTCAACTTGTTCCCTAGAAAAATGATATTTTATGTCAATATGTTTTGACCGTTTATGACTTGTCGGATTACTTGCAATGCTTATGCATCCGTTATTATCCTCAAAAATAGGAATCGGATTTGAAATTTCTACATGAATACTAGTCACTAATGACTTTAACCACAGAGCTTCTCTCACGGCTTCAAACAAAGCCATATACTCTGCTTCAGTAGATGACGCTGCCACTGTTGACTGACGCTTTGTTTGCCAACAAATTGTGCATTGTTCAAACAATTTGAACAAGTATCCTGTTGTGCTTTTACGATCAACTTCATCACTTCCCCAATCGGAATCAACAAAGCCACTGAGAATGTTATTATAAACATTTGGATTCCGCTTATAAGTTAGTTTCAAGTGAGTAGTTCCCTTTAAATAACGTAACACTCGTTTTAAATGTGACCAAAGTGAGTTATTATTTCTGTTACCAAATCTACTTAGAATGTTTATAACAAAGCTTAAATCGGGACGAGTACATAACATAACATACATCAAACACCCGATAAGATTTTTACATGGAGCTTTTGTTGTTTCAATTGCACTCAAAGCGTCAAAGTCTACTTTGTTTTCCAAAGGTGTACTGACAGAATTACAGTCATTCATGTTAAACTTTTCTAAGACCGTTTTTATGTACATTGCTTGGTCTAATGTAACTGTATCATGTGATCTTTCCACTTTAATTCCTAGGAAACATTTGATCTCCATCAAGTGTAACATTTTAAACTTTTTCATTAAATAAGTTTTGAAACTATTCATGGTATTTATATCAGCAGTCGAAATAACAAGATCATCGACATAAAGTACAACATAAATATTTTTTGAAATGTCACCGGCATCTAGGAAATAAATACAACGATCAGCTGATGAGTATTGAAAACCCTTTTCAATCAAAGTTTGTTCGAACATTTGAAACCAACAACGTGCAGATTGTTTTAAACCATATAAAGCTTTATTCAATCTACAAACTAAGTTGTTTGCGTTTGGAATTCCTTCAGGAATTTTCATGTAAATTTCCTCTTTTAGTTTGCCGTTCAAAAATGCCGTTTTGACGTCCATATGGTGAACGAGCAAATTAAATTGATTTGCAAATGCTATTATAAATCTAAAACTTGAAATTCTTGCAACTGGCGCAAAAGTTTCGTCATAGTCAATTAAATATTCTTGACTAAAACCGCGAGCGACCAAACGCGCTTTATATTTCAAAGGTTTGCCAAACTCATCATTTTTAATATTAAATATCCATTTACAGTCAACAATATTTCTGTTTTCAGGTTTCGGAACAAGCGTCCAAGTGTCATTTTCAATAAGTGATTTAATTTCCTCATCAACAGCTTTTTGCCACAAAAGCCTATCATGCCTGGTTTGAATTTCGGTATACGATGTAGGAATTGTACATATTAAAGACTTTGCGTATAATAAATAGTTCACAGAAATATTATTACTGTTTTCATCATAAGACACTGTAGGCAAATTTTTAATTCGATCACTTCTTCTAATAACACTCGAACTACTAGAAGCTACTTCATTCCGAGATCCAGTCAATTTATCTTGAAATGAATCATAGCATGTATGCCCATCTGCACTGCGTACAGATTTATTAGGTGGTGGACCTAATGCGCAGGGTACACTGCCCGTTTGTTTCACATCATCTGATCTTATATTATCAGATGCGCACAACCTGCTACACATGTGCTCGTCAGAGTTATTGGTATTTTCAGATACAATACCTTCAGGCTTCACTGGCCTACTTGACAAGAAATTAATCTCATCAACAATTACATCTCTGACTCTTACAAACTTTTCTTCTACCACATTCCACACCTTATAACCATTCGGTTCATAACCAACCAATATCCCTTTCAAGGATTTCTCATCGAATTTTGCTTTTCTACTTTTGTTAAGAAAATACACAGTTGAACCGAAAACCTTTAAATACTTAAGTTGCGGCTTCTTATTATGCCACAACTCAAACGGTGTGTTATCTACTTTCAGTGCTTTTGTGGGGCTGACATTGATAAGATAAGTAGCAGTTAACACAGCCTCACCCCAGAACGACTTGTCTAACTTAGCGCCTGCTATTAAAGTTCGACTTCGTTCTGTTAACGTTCTTATCATACGTTCGGCAATACCATTCAAAGCAGGGGTATGCGGCACTGTTAAATGGTAGGTTATACCTTTTTGCATACAGTATTCTTTCATTTCACTCGATAAATATTCGCCACCATTGTCACAATATAAATTGACAAGTCTCAAACTAAAATGAGCTTCGCACTTAGCAACATAATCTCGAAAAGCAGCAAAAACGTCTGATTTATGAGCTATTAAGTATGTCGCACAGTAGTGAGTGTATTCGTCTACAAATATCACAAAATAGTTTTTGCCGTCAAGTGTCGAAGGAGTGATCATACCACACACGTCGGAATGCACATTAAATAGAGGTCGTTTAATAATTTTAGATTTACTTTTATGAAATGACAGACTTGCTTGTTTTCCATATATGCAAGCTTCACATAAACTTTCACTGGGTGTAATATTATTTAATCGATCAATATCAGAAAACATTTGTTTGGTTTTAATTTGCAAGAACTTAGATTTGCCTATGTGACCTAATCTTTGATGCCACAAATCATAGTTACTATTCATGACCCTATTTGATGAGCAATTCAAAGCACATTTATTAAGCATGAAATTAATACCAATTAAATTATTCAAAGACTCACCCTTTGTTACCATCTTACCCTCTTTGTTGAGTATTTGTACACCATTTTGACCAAAAATTACGGTCATTCCAGCCTGTTGCATTCTTTTGACCGATAACAAATTATATGGAATTTCTGAGCAGAAAAGAACATCCTGTAGCAATCCACTCATACCCGTATCAGTGGTAATATATAGAGTGCCTCTTTTTGTCGCACTAATGAATGTTCCGTTTTTAGCTACAGAAATATTTACTGGAGACTGAAGTTCTATGAACCCACGTGTTAAATCTTCTCTGTTAATTAAATGATCTGAGGCACCAGAGTCTAATATGAATGTAATTTTATTGGTACTTTTGCCTTCTTCGGAATAGCATTCGTTTCCAACCATGAAAGCAAACCCTGAGATATTAGATTTTTCTCTGTCTGCAATATTTATAGATTGAAGCGTTCTTTGGTTTTCAGTTTGCTGTAGCGCTTTGCGGTTTTCATAATTTGGTTTCGCCCTCTTATAGAAGAAGCAATTAATTTTGATATGCCCTTTCCTTCCACAGTAGTGACATGTTCTATTTTTAACTTTATTGTTTCTTTGTTTATAATTATGAGTAAGTTGATTTGGCTTGCGTTTTGAAGAGAAATTCCATTGCTGGTTTTTGGAACCACTGGTTTCTGCTTGCAGGACTTTTAAACTATTGTCGCGCCTTTCGTTTAATAATTTAATTTCATGATCAAGAAGCCTTGTTTTTACGAAAGATAAGGTCAAGTTATCTTCAGCTAATGTCTCAATTGCTGTGATGACACCATCATAAGAATTCGGTAAAGTCATAAATAGATGTGTGACACCGGCACCCACTAACTCGATAACACATTGCACCGGCACCCACTAACTCGATAATCAAATTTTCAAAATTTTGAAAATGTTTTATCAATGGAGTATCACTTTCTAATTTCAAATTTAATAACCTTTTTCTCAATGCCAATTGGGATGCGATACTTCTTCTTTCATACACTGCGTCGAGTTTTATGAAAATCTGTTTTGCTGTTTCTTCATTAGCAAACCCCAGCAAAGAATCTGATAAATATTCGATGATGGTATTTTTCGCTATCTTTTCTTTCTTCGTCCAATCACTGTTGATGCGTACAGGAGGCTCTTCGTCAATTACTTGCAGCACTTCAAGTTCGTTTAATAAACTGCGTATTCTAAGTTTCCATAAAGAATACTTTTCGCCGTCAAACAGTCTAATATTTCTTTTTACTTTTGAACCGTCCATCGTTACAGTTAGAAAATAACACAAAAAGTCACTTAGAATACGTAAATAGTTTCTCTACCAAAACTACAAAAATCACAAGTCTTAAACGTTGCCACTTAAAGCGTTTTTTATCGTATTTAAAAAAAGTCTGTTTCTTTCAATCACTTAAAAGTCCACTTTGTACTGTACACTGGGCCCATAACCTGTTAGGTTAGGAAGCCAAAAAATAAAAGATTCGTTCAGTGCAAATTATAATAATTAAATTTATTTTATGCACTCTTAGAAAGGTGTGTTCTACTACAAGAAGTCGGACGATACTGAACTGGAATATGATTTCTACTGAACCACAGAGCTTGGTTAGCTGACTAAGGCATACAGAGCATTTAACAATGTAGCCCTTTGTTTAAAGATATTATAAACAATATTGTGTGACTAAGACAGATGTCTATTAAACAGAGCGAGATAGATTTATTTTTGTATACTTATTCCAACATTAATTCCATATTAATTACTCAATTAAACTTGGAAAGCTTAAGGTTAATTTATGTAAATATAATGGACATAATAATTATCAATGTAGTAAAATATCTTCGTAAAATATACATATTTAAAGCATTTGAAGAAGAAGCATTTATTAACCCAAAAATAAATATATACACACAATAAAAAAAAGCTCGACATATGCCACGCTATCATGAAGCGCCGATTTTCAGCTGAAGCATGCTATAGTGACGTACATACGGTTAAAGTCATAAATTTTGATTCTTAAAAAAGTGTCTCTCATTTCATTTCAATACGAAATTTGAGTTTGTAAATTGTTAATTAAAACATTAACACATAGTTAATTGTTTTTTGAATTACTATATTATCGCTTTACATTCTTTACTACGTCGTAAAAACAAAAATGTTAATTCTTAAAAATGTATAAACACATTGACTATTATATTATTACATAGAAGTTTTATTTAAATGGCCCACAAGCACACAAGGGCACAATGGTAAGATAATAAACTTGGTTTAATTTTACGGCAAAATTGATAATTAATTTTATTCGTTTATGGTGTCTCGCAGACAACATTAATCAAAAATTAATTAATTAGTAGCTTGTAGATTTCTATCTAGAATACGCACACTGGTAACCGTTCTACAGTACAGATTAGATTATCATAGTTCCTAATAGATAAATCATTTACTAATTTGTGCGAGTTTTTTGGTCACATTCGAAGGTGACAACGTTTACAAGCCGACCAAATTGAGAAAAAGTTTCATATTATGAATTTATCAGACGCGTAAGAAATACATGAATTATCATCATCATCATCAGGTCCATTTTAGTCTCCACTACAGGAGCACGACCCTCTCTCGTCCGTCCTAAACGGAAGGAGGATTTGGCTTACACTCCCCACACTGGCCAACCGGGTTGGGGAGGCTTGATCGATAATTGATAATGTATTTCCCTTAGTCGCCTTGTACGACATCCACGGGAAGAGACGGAGTGATTCTATTCTAGTCTGCCGGAAACCACACGGCATAACAATGAATATTGAATTCGAATTGGTTTCACGCACGCTGTCAAATGACTGACAGTATTGTCAAACGACATAAAGTTACATTAGAAAAGTTAATATGGTCGTTCAGTTTACTTAAATTTTTCTCTGCTTACATTCCGCTTGTGATTTTCTAGTCTACTTTACGCCAAGTCATTGGAGAGCAAAGGTGAGGCATTAGTTTCCTAGTTTGGACATAGCAAAGTCCATCGATCGGGTATGGCATACAGAACTTCATGCCAAGCTTGCTTCCTTTGGGCTACCCGAGAAATTGTGTATGTGGATAGCCAGAGCAAGAGCCTATATGTATTTTGTATATGGAAATAAGATGTTTTCTGAGATTAAAGTAACCTTTGTCATCATCTAAACCTTAAACTATCACGGTAAAAAAATCACGTCTATCCATTGGTCCCTTTTGACGTGAAAGAAGGACAGGTAAACAACCATACTTACACATTTAGTATGGATGTTTCAAGATATTTACCCTTATGCAAATATATAATTTTATCATCAAGGCTATCTATCTAGAAGTAAAATCCTTTTTAATTCATTAAAATCGGAAGCACTATTTAAAAGTTATAACGAGAATTGCAATATTGTATAAGTAAACGCCTAAAGTATTAAATAATAAAATCATCCTTTGCTATCGCTGCAAAAACTATTGATGATAGAACAATACTACTGATTTGTAGACGTTATTGTAATCTACTAAAAGTCCGTGACACCATATATTCATGTACGTATTCTAAAATTTCATTCGATAGTCGCTGGGAAAAAGAGTTGGTTAAATTCGTATTATGGTATATAGTTTCACCATCAAGGGTATTTCTACAGAAGTTAATTACTTTTTGATTCATTCAAATCGGACATATCGTTTAGGAGTTATCACAATAATAAAATTGTTAGAAATAGTGGTAACGATTGCGCCTGCGCGAGGACGCCAGTACTGTAAGTAACTTTTCCACCCACTTGTCCACCCGTGCGAAGCCGGGACGAGCCGCTAGTGTATAATATAATTATATATTAAGTTGTCTATATTAGCACTGACCTTTATAATTAAAAAGATATGATACCTAAATTGACAAGCTCTGCATTCGATTTAATTTGATAAAGTTGCACAATTTTATCAGAGACCTGTTGATTTTATCTAGTAATGTAGCACAAATTAATTCAAGTAAAAGAAAATAACATTAAACATAGTTGACATGTTCTCTTTAAATTAGTGTTGACTCTATTACATACATAACTGACATTTTGACAGAAAATCAGCGATGCAAATAATTTATTAATAACTATCGGCCCGCTCACGCTTTGCTGAGGCTCTATCTTCCCGTCCCCATCTCATTCCTATGGGTGGATTTCCCATACAAACCTTATCTATGACTCAACCATCCGGTTCCTATATCATTCCTGTGGGTAAATTTTCCATACAAACCTTGTCCTGACAATTTCATTATATTTTTTTTCGTATTTTTTTCTGATTTATGATTAACTGTTCAGCTCTTCGGGATGGAAACAAATCCCAGATCAAAAGAATCGAAAAAATCGAAAGAGAGCAAACGAGCATGTGGGTCACCTGATGGAAAGCAATGACCACCGCCCATGGAGATCAGCAACATATATAATATACATTTGACATTAGCACGTAGATATAAGTATATGCATTATGTCGTATACGGGTAGAGTAAATTGGGCGAGTAAGAGACAAGATACATTGCGTTGCGCCGCAATCAGCACGCATACTTTTCTTCTAAGAGCCTTTTTGACTCATGCGTTTATCGCCCCGTGTGCAGATTTGTCATAGTAAAAACACACATGCAGAGTATTTACTATGATATGAATATTCCCTGTGAGCGGGGCGTAAAACGCATGAGTCTAGAAAGGCCCTAGGATAGATTCCGTTGGGTATATATATAGCTTCGTGGGTTTGTGTGGGTTAACTAGCTAACGATACTTGTATACGTTGCTACTTTCAACGGATACCGAGTCGTTAGTACCACCGGATACGGGTATTGGTTGAAACCAGAAAAACCAGAAAAGTATTTGGAATTAGCAACCGATACCGGATTCAATTGCAATGCGAAAAATCGATATACTTAGGTTCTTTTTACAGCGCCGCGGAATGGAATGGAAGTGACTTTTTACGACGAAACAAACTTACATAACGAACTTTATTACACATGTACACATGATACATGTACACATGATACATGTGTATGTACAATGTACATATCATACTGAACTTTATGTCAATTGCATAACATATAAACTTAAATACGAGCCAAAAAAGGAGACGCGTCTTCCGGCGAATCCTCGTGCATTCTCGAGAATTCCCTAGCTACTATCGCGCTGCCTGTGGAATCCGCGGGAAGTGACGCGAACGGGGAGAAATAGAATACACTCGCATTCCAGCGAATTCGCGCGCCTTCTCGCGTCATGAGGCGAAATCGACGCTTAGTAATCGCGCGACGCGAAGTAGAGTCCCAGGATCGGTAACTACGAACCCCGTCTCATTTCACACATCTCACCGTTGCGTTATTAGAACGTATGTATTGTGTTCTGTCTTGTGAGGACCTCGATAGCGCATTTCGCGTGTCATTCTAATCGATGTGGTAAGTTAAGCAATGTCGACCATTACCTGTCTAGGGATGGGTTTATTTATCTAAAGCCTCCGTAAGCCATCCGTTCCGGCTGTTGTCAGTAGATGATAGTCGTTAAGCCTAGTCAGTGATCTGGACGGCTTAAAAACACTGGCCTCCTCCAACCAGCAGATCAGCAGCGTGGTGGAGTACGCTCTAAACCCTTTCAATTGAGGGGAGGCCACTGACTTGGCAGTGGGATGAATAAGAATGGACGCCGATGTATTTTGTTTGCTGCATGTAGTACAATTGGGTGCAAAGCAATTCCAACGGTCAACAATTTTGCACACAGATCGTTGTACTGTACACAGCAAACAAAATGCGTACGCTACGTGGACGCGTGTAATGACCTACGGTATAATTGATTAGGCTGTTGAAATACCAATACAAAAATTTATTTTTCATCAATCTAAACTGATATTCATTCAAGATAGCTTGTTTTCATATAGATTGAGGTTAATTAAAAATTCAGACGTCGGAAAGTGTCGGAAAGTATCATTTAATCAGTAATCACTGCCGCCGTTGTTGATAACTTATCTATGCGCTAAGTAGTCTTGAAAGCATTGTTATGTAGTCTGATTCTTGTCATCGCACTGGACATTGGTCTGGTGAATTATATTATAAAAAGTGTCTATTTCGGTGTTTTTTGTGAATTTTGAGTGCAAATTGTGAATTTCTGCAAAATTGTGATCTAATTTGAAAAGATATAACTATATGTGTTCGTAATTATAGTTTTTAAGCGGCATCTGAGGTGTGTAACTTCAAAGTGGTAGTTCAAAATGTAATTTCAGGGAGTTGAATATTCAATTAAAGTTAGAAATCCGTTCATTTCTAGCTCGCGGATATATATTCTCTGAATATTTGTTACTAACTTGATTACTATTTCCCCATTGTCCGAAAATTTATCATTTTTATCGATAAATTGATCACGAATAAACTTTTACTTATTTATGTGATATCTACAATCAGTGTACGGAACAGACCGCGATTGGCTTGCCTTGATTTTAAAATCATCGTCTATTCACTACAAATACAGATAACATTACGAGGATGTACCTATTGCTATCAGATGATTAGCAGATTAGTGTTTCCTGATCAGAATAATCCATTTGATGACGATTCAGAATTCCAACTAAAATGGATAGAAGTGACGATAACGTAGGCTTAGAATCCACAAGAAGACGCGAGAAAGAATCCAAAAATAGAGGTTGTTGGGACAAATTCAAAAGTCTCTTTGAAGATAGAGGATTCGATTTAGAATACGAATATACAGATTCTAATTCTGTACATAGTATCAGAAATGTAAAAACAAATATAGTTAACATACATAGAAAATCTGAATCCAGTATTAGTAGTACTGACAGTGAAGTGCCGAATTTCTATGAACAGTTTTCTGGTATTAATGAAGATTCTAAGAATGAAGACCTATTTCGGAGGTCATCAGCCTTCAAACGAGTATCAGTGCGGCCAAGTTTGTATTTGTCTAATATCATGGAGGAAACATCTAGTGTAGATGTGGAAATTTATGAAATTGAAGAGGTAAGCTTAAATTGTTAACTTTTTAGTTAAGTATATGAAAGAATGTAAAACAATTGAATGAATTTTGTCATAGCTGTACTATTTTGCATAACTAATATAACAGTACAGCCGAATGCAAACTGTTCTGATATTAGCATTATTTTTCTATTTCATTTCCTGACCTAGAGAAATACGACTAAATCTCTGCATTTTTAAGAATAAAAAGTCAGGATAACGGACATGCACTTAACTATTTACTTAAACTTAACTATTAACTTTTAAGAACACAGTCCTGTCCCTCATTAAAAATCACTAGATTATTTGCTTTGGCATTGTTAGGAAATGTTTCGCTTGTGGAAAATCTTGTCCACTTCTGTACATCGATGTCCCAAATGTCTTTTCAAATCAGTTCAGCGATCTTCTTCCTTATCTTAATCATACGAAACATTAAGTTTGTACACACTTTTTTATAAGTATATTATGTCCACAAATTACACACACGTAATTAATAATATGGCTTATTCACGACATGATGTCCAGAATCGGATTAGGATAACCAACGGATTTATGGTTTATGTGTATATGTATCGGTGTGTATGTCGTCATAGGATAACCTAATTTATATTTTTATTCTAGCCGCAACAAGATAAACAATGGTTTGAGCAATATGTGTGTACAGAAAATGTTTTAGCCGTACCATATAAATTTAATTAAACACTTCTAAAGGTACATCTACATGAACTCACATTCTTCCTACTGCGATACGAGTCTTTCTTCAATCGAATTGACTTAGTTAGAGCGTCACTACTCCACAACGCTGCCAAACTGCGGTTGGTAGAGGCCAGTGTTTTCAAGACTCCTAAATGCCACTAACTTGGCTTAACGACTATTTAAGGCCACAACAGCCGGCATCGACGGTTTGACTTGCCCTTCCAAACACGAAGAAGCTCGAGATAAATAAACCCGTCCATAGACAGTCTGTCTACGGTTACGTTGCTTGACTTGCGTAATCGATTAGACTGACGCCTGCAACGACGCCATCGAGCTCCTCGTTAAGTACCTGCTTAGTTTTAATAGACGTTATCTCCTTGAACTGCTATATGCTTCCCATTTTTATTAAACTCTAGAGAATTTTATAAGATGCGTGTGCGCGCTAGCCAACACAATTTTAGTATCTGACAGATTTCGAATTTTAGAAAATGATATCATATTATCCATTTGTCTTAAGTTATTTTTCTTAGCAACACCACTAGCCTCAATATACATAATTATAGCTCTACTATGCCTTTAATTATAACTATTACTATTCAATTTTATAATAGAAGTGTTATTTGCATGAACCCAATCAAATGTTAATCTAATAATTATGTGTATACAAAATAATGCACAAATGTATGTGCGAGGTAGATATAAACCATTCCAATTAACCAGAAAGTCTTGATCTTCCATCGGACCGCAAACGATGTCGGTTATAAGCCGATCAAATGCAGACAGACTGATTGACTTGAGTATTGATTACGGTATTTCCTATAAGCTCAGTTTGAAGGCGTAGGTACGTACTATGCAATGCAACTATGTAATTGAAAAGCAATATGTTTACATTGCTGTAGATTCATACTGTACATTATACTGTACATATTCATTCATGCTGTACATTCTACCTAGCACGATTTGGATCCTCGTGAAATGCGATAACCTTTCTGTCCTTTAGTACTTGTAAATATACTTTTATGGTATCGATGTGCCTTTTTTTTATAGCCAATTCTGAAAACATTTAATTTAATTTAAGAAGTTTGCTGTTTAATAAATTTTGTATAAGATAGGAATTACATTGATCCTAGTAGAAGAAAGATTCCAAACATAATATATGAGCTTGACATTATGTTTAGAAGGAACTTTGACTTAGTTGCATATGAACTTATTATGTAGAAGAGTTGTTACCACAAAATAATAATTGAATAAGTAATCATAAATAAAGATTTGTAGTAACGTACTAATAACTTTTTATATAACAATAACAACTAGATATTTGCGTTACTTTGCTCCGCATGATTGTGTTTAAGAACACAGTTTAAAACAGGAGATTGCCAAGTATTTAATGTACAAAATTCACAATTACTTAGAGCATTGAAGCAAGTTTTGTCGACAAAAATACCAACAAATTTGTTAATTTGTTATCTACGCTTTAAAAATGGAAACATAATTATTGTCATTAGACTTGGAAATTTAATCATAGGCCATATTTAATATAGACTTTCTAGAACGATCGGTTGTGTGCCTTTTGCGTATTTCGACTCCCTGTGACCCTTATAAGGTCACCAGTCCATCTAGTGGGGCAGCCGTCTTACCATTTCAGAACTTTTCTGCTCCATTGGTCATCAGGGGCCTTATCACTTAATCCAAAGCCGATTCAATTTGGGGTGTAAGTGGTTCATCAACATCTTTGAACCAAAGCCAACTTCACCTGCACGCGGTGCACCCTGCTGACTGACAAACGAAGCTCTGGCGAAAAGAGAGGTAGGGAGCGTATTTGTAAGCTATCCGACTGGTGAATGTACCTCCACCTCACAGAATACCGCAGCCAAATAACGGTTCCCTTGAGGGCTGTTGTGTTCCTGCGAGTGAGTGAGGTCACCAGAAAGGAAGGAGATACTGCGGTGGCAGCGGGGGTGGCGGCGCGCGAGCGATATTTTATGTTGCGAGCGTTAATATGGCTACGGTAACCGCTTCACATCAGGCGGGCCGTATGCTTGTCTGCCACCCGACTTAGTATAAAAAAAAAAAAAAAAAAAAAAAAAAATCAAAAAATCTAAGTTCAGATCAGATTAGTGGGAATAATAGCTCAGCTGGTAGGAATCTTAGAGCTACCAACTGCGCTGAATATATTTCGTCATTAACTCCATCCTAGGACGTATTTTTGGAATCGGAATATTCAATCCGAATCGGTTTCAGCAACCCTAGTTCTGCATACTATGTGTGTAATATGACGGTATTACCACAGTATAAGTAATAGTACTAACGTACAGTATGGACCACAGAAATAAAAAAACAGGTAGAAATCGTATGACGACCTATTAGTAAGAAAACCTTTGTCGCCAAACTCACACATGTAAAGCAAAATGTTAACGTGTTACTACATGCATGTTTGTGCTATGATTGGTCTAAAAATACTGTAAAAAATTACATATATACAAAAATATGTTAGTTTAAATTCAACCTTATGCAGTTATGACACGGTTCATAAACAATTAAATCCCGAATAAGCATCTAGTGAGCAATAGCTGTACTTCTTATTCTGTCAGATTCTAAACAGTATAGCTAATCGACGCAAGGTGGCGCTACTAATATTGATTTTAATATTATGACTTCTGTCCTTGACTAAAGGCTGATATTTGAATGACCGTACTGCACGAATGTCGATATCACTACTTTTCGAAGTGATGTAGTAATGAGGAACACCAAGTATCACCGAGTACTGCTACCGGATTAATGAATATCTACCTATTATAATTTTTGGTACCATAAAATTGAATATTTTTACAATCTTTTCTTCAACTTACAATGTATGTATGTCAGTATGTAACAATGTTTGTTCGGGTGGAATGCATTCGGGTGGTGCAACTTAATTTTGAGACAGATTTTCAACCGATTGAGCTGAAATTTTGTAGTACACGTTTGTTTGGATGACAATGCATGATAAACGTAAAAGCTGCCGTAGAAGCTTGTCACAAAAATTTTTTTTTTGAAAAAACTTATTAATTATGATGATATATGATGATGATAGGTGAAATCATACTTCACACTAATAATTATAAATGCGACAGTTTGTGAGGATGTTTAGAACTTTGTGACTCGATCAGACTAGATGAAATTTTGCACAAATATAGATAGTCTGGATTAATATATAGGATACTTTATATGTGACAACGAAGTGCTACGCGAGCGAAGCCTCGCGCTACAGCTGGTTTCTTATGCCTGCCTATATTTATTTATAATTTATAACATTTCTTACAATTTATTATATTATGTTCATAATTATGATATAATATTTTTTCATAATTCAAAAATTATACTGTTTCAATATCGTGATGGGAGTAAATAATCAAGTAAATAAATACTGACGATACATGAGTCACATCACTAATCGATTAACGCTAGAATGTTCTAAACAAGAGACGTGGAGTGCGTTAGAAATTTGACCTTAAAATTAAACGCATAAAGGTTACTTTAGTTTGTTCGCGTTTGTGCATTTTATTGAATATGCTTAAATTCTATTAAATAATGAAAATAATGAGAAATATTACTTACCGATGGTATGAAATGCCACCATTAGACACATTATTTTTGCTACTATTATTCTTACACGATAATATGGCACAAGAAGGCATTTTTATATTTTTTTTCTATGATTGTTTCCGCGGCTGTGACAAATGACGACTGAGATATGCGACGATCGAGATATGCCAAATTGGAGTATATTGACCTACGCGGGTAACGCCCACTTGTTATTTCTAGTCCTTTTTTATTTCTGTGGTATGGACACTCTCTGCCGCTCTCACTAGTCGACCTCACCTCCCCTATGAGACCGATTTGGAACCGTTCGCAATGGATGCAACGTCCTACAAATTGACGTCGCTCGTATTTTATTCTCCATTCAGTTTAAAAGATGGGAGTTATTTGTGCAGTGGATGGATGTCTCAACACATGGAAAGTCAAAAAAAGAAATTTATTCGATCCCTTTGGATGAAATAAAGTACTGATTTTTTTTAATAAATTACCTAAAAAGCATGCGGCAGCCATAGTTTCATCATAACTAATTCATGTCTGTCAAAGTAGGATACAAGATACAATTAATACGAGATGAGAAAAGGATAGCAGATTTATATGTCTCAAAGAGCAAGTGAGTGCGCAGACGCGGAATTGACATTGCTGTCACTTGAGTTATGGTGGTTTATTGTTAACGTTTACAATTTTCTTATTTACATTTCAATGTTTATTGTGCGTGATGTCATGTGTGGTAATAGTTTTAAATTACGTTTGTTCCATGTGAATATGAAAATGAATGAAATCATTGCGCATGCATTTATATGAATAGTAAAAAGCTACAATTACATAGTAAGAATGAAATGGTTTGACCATTACAATGAACCGGTGTTCGGAAGGCGAATTGATTTAGTGGTGATTAGAAAATATAAAATTTTGGGTAAGTTAGCAATGGCAATTATACAAGACGTTATGTAAATATTGGCTGAAGTCAGTGTAGTGTATTTACTATGTTTTTTTTTTCTTCACTGCGCCCACCTGATGTGAAGCGGTTACCGTACCCATATTAACGGTCGCAACATTAAATATCGCTCGCGCGCTGCCATCCTCGCTGCCAACGCAGCAACTCCATCCTCACTGGTGACCTCACTCACTCGCAGGAACACAACAACCCTCATGGAAATTGTTATTTGACTGGGGTATTCTGTGAGGTGGTGGTACTTCGTCAGTCGGGCTGCTTAAAAAATACGCTATGTCCTACCTCTCTTTTCGTCAGAGCCTCGTCTGTCAGTCAGCAGGGTGTACCCCGTACAGGTAAGATTTACTTTGGTTCAAAGATGTTGATGAACCACTTACACCCCCTTACATGTCCGACTAATAATTGAATAATGTCAGCCCTAGAGAACGTCACTCAAACATAGGCACGTGTACAGACGTCATTTGGTTACTACATACAAAAGCGCCATTTTTGTATGGAGTGGCCGGGGTTTGGTATTACTGAGCCAATAGAGTAATCCACAAATCCGCATCAGGTCAATCAATATTAGATTTGACTAATCGCGTCCTATTAAGGCACGAGCACTGATGATCAGTGTTAATCTTTATAAATATAGGTTAGTGAGTTTGGGCAGGTTTAAATGAATATTGGTTTCTCACAAGCGCAACTATTGAACCCCGAATGTATTTATAAATCTATGATTGAACATTGTCTGCAATAGGGATGTAACAAATATCGTATTTGCGTTCGAAATCGCGAAAAATCACTATTTTTTTGACATTCGCATTCAATGTTCTTGTAAATATCTTGCGAATATGAACATCTGGAAAAAGCATGATGTGTAATATTAGGTAAATAAAATAAATATATCGTTATTTTATTAGTAAACCAAGTTTTGTATGCATATTTAAATTTTATCAGCTTGCATTTCAAGATTTGGTATCAATTACCTTACGTATCTACAAAGACTCTGACACTTTACATACCTTGATAAAGGTAAATCTACGTAGATAATAAGGCTTTTTCAATGAGAAAACTAAAAATATGAATATATTTGTAAACGTATTTACTTTTATTTTCAACTTTATTATAATAATA
The DNA here is from genome assembly GCA_937001555.2 of Hypsopygia costalis. Lineage (NCBI taxonomy): Eukaryota > Metazoa > Arthropoda > Insecta > Lepidoptera > Pyralidae > Hypsopygia > Hypsopygia costalis. The sequence goes on from OW443342.2 coordinate 17,341,252, forward strand.
ATCTTCTTCTTCTATAGAATTATTAATAAACAACAAAAGCAATATTCTTCCCTTATACCCCTTAAAATAGCAATAAATACTTTTATTGCATTTTTTTAAAGCGGTATAAGGTTAATATTAAACGTAACTACTTTTTATTTGTTTTATATTAATATTTTTTACTCTGAATATGAAATTAATATCCAACTTTAAAAAATATATATGTATATCCCATTTTGGGATCCTCAGATACAATAATATTTTACCGTACCAGAATGAAAATACAATATAATATTTATATTACATTATTTATAATACAATATTTATAAAAACAGTAAGAAAAATAACTAATCGGTCTTATCGCTATACGATCTCTTTCAGAAAATTTTGGCACAGGACCACAGTTTAATGTCTTATGTATCAGGACTTGCGGTAGGAGAAAAATATTTAGGTCTCTTTTGGTTTTTGATAGAATAAACCTGCCTTTCAATGCGAAGGGGATAAGTTTGTTCCTCCTCAAAGATCCTATTCATTATTGTAATTTAATCTTTATTATATAGTTTATTATTTTTCACCTTGACTTCATTTGCAAAGACACAAGCAATCGCCGTACCCCTTAAAATTTAAACAGATAAAACGCTATTAGATCAATAAATATTATTGTACTATAAATACTAGATAACTGATAAGCATACTTTTTTTATTATATGCACAAACATAACAAACACTTGGTAGAAGCCAAAACCCACAAAAACGTATGCATACAGAGCATGTGCCTCCATACAAAGTCCATACAAACTCCATACAAAATGTCGAATGGTTAGTAGTAGCTACTAAACATACGTCCACCGGACTCGCATATCTATATATGTAGTTATCGCAGGTTATTTATAGATATAAAAAATATATCTAAAATAATTACATACTATAAATTACAAGGTTAGATTGTTTTACTCAAATATTTTGTAGAAATGATTTCAGTTCATGTTATTATATAAATTAAAGGCAGTTCTAGAAAATATTTGATTGTTGAAAGATTAAATTTCTAACTAGAAATAATAATAAGTAGGTATGTACATATTATGTCTGATAATTATGACGATAACAATTATATATTACTACTTACTAGTAACCTTGCTTCGAGGAAAATGTTATAATTAATGAATAATCGTATCAATGTGATAATTATTATCAATAAACAGTAGTTTTAAAATAACAACACTACGCCTCAGTACGAAAAGTTATATTAACATATCTGTTAAGGGGTTATCACCTCTAAACAGATACCGTATGTTGGATATTTTGTATGCTGCTTCAAGGTCACTAAAATAAATAAAATACACGGGTGGTGCGTAGAGCGACCAATCTAATGTCATTGGCTATTTCAATGACATTCTTTCTAATTGGATATTTAAATATAAATATTCCTGGGCAAATTACACACCGTTACCTAGTCCCAAACTAAGCAAAGCTTGTACTAAGGATACTAGGCAACTGAAAAAAAAAACATTTTTATTTTTGTAAATAAACACAATACATAATATATCTATATATATAAAAGAAAGTCGTGTTTGTTACAACACTTATAACTCGAGAACGGCTGGACCGATTGCCATGGTTTTTGATTTATTGGATTTGTCTCCGTCCAGAATAGCAAGATAACTATTAAAAACATTGGAAAATTTACGAAAAAAATAAAATAAAAGAAATATCATTTTTCCATACAAAATGTTCGTGGATGTCGGACCTGTCAAACGTGACGTTAACGTGCGTACGTCAAATGTATGCGTGCGTTCAGAAATGTGGGTATAGGATAATAAGTATTAAAACATTGACAAAATTGTCGAAAAATTAAATTTGAAAACGGATTGGGATATTTATTGATTTTCAATTAAATGTCAAATTGTCCGTTGTTGTTTTGAAAATTGTTTATGAATGAATGCTTGAAAATGAATATTAATTGGTTGTCAAGTGTCATGGTACTTTATTTTGTGACATAGTAAAATACTGAACTTAATATTTACCCACTGCTGGGTAAATATTAAATACGGGTCTTCCTTCAACTAAATATGTTTCGAGCATACTCCACCACGCTGCTCAGCTGCGAGTTGGCGGACGCCAGTAATTTCAAGCCGCCTAAAGGCCACTTGGCTTAACGACTGCCATCTAATGATAACAACCAGGACCGACGCCTTAACGTGCCTTCCGAAGCACGGAGGAGCTCGAGATAATCTAATGATAACAACCGGGACCGACGTCTTACGTGCCTTCCGAAGCACAGATGAGCTCGAGATAATCTAATGATAACAACCGGGACCGACGTCTTACGTGCCTTCCGAAGCACGGAGGAGCTCGAGATAATCTAATGATAACAACCGGGACCGACGGATTAACGTGCCCTCCGAAGCACGGAGGACCTCGAGTTAATCTAATGATTACAACCGGGACCGACGGATTAACGTACCTTCCGAAGCACGGAGGAGCTCGAGATAATATAAACTCATCCATGGACAGGCTACGGTTGACGTTACTTAACTTGCGTGTACAATTAGACTGACACGTGCAATGACGCCATCGTGCTTCTCTATTATTTTCTATTATTCATTATATTAATTTCAAGACATCATAAATTTTGTTCAACTAATATGTATACCACGACATTCATTGACAATTAGGCGGTACGAAGTTCGCCGGGCCAGCTAGTTACATATAAAATACCCAAGACCAAGACAAACAGACATATTCATGCACTCAAATGTTGTTTGGGCAACGAACCCGCGACATTGGAGTCAAAGTAGCCGTTGCCAGCCATTCGACTAGCTGGCTCGTCATTTCGTAAAAGACATCAATGTGCACCCGTCTGTTTGCAGTATAACTTGAACCCTCGTCAATGGACATTACTGTGTTCATACTTTCATATTAAACGAAGAACTTTTATGCAATGGCGATTTCGCAAATAACTGTAACATTTGGATGAAAGTTACAAAATAGGTTTTAGGAGTTTAATAGATTTATACGGGGGCGAAAAAATCACTTCAGCAAGTTCTTGATTGTAGGAAAATTCGTTATCTCGTGAAAAAAAGCCGAGAAAAGCTCGATTTTCAGGTTCATGTTTTGAATGCCATATAACGTTATCAATTAGCAATACCTAGATCCGTTTGCTACTTGCTTACTAATTTATCACGAAATAAATGAATACGCTATTGCTTTCATCCTAACATCCCTCGGCCCTTGGCGGAGGACAGCCGCGAACGACTTGTATTGCAGATCGAGAATACTCTAGTTGAAGTATCCATAGGCAGTGAATTCATCCCCACACATTGAAGCCGAAGTGGGTACGTACTGTGCGGTTCTAAAGGAACTTTCTACCTCCAACTCTCTAGTTGTAGAATGAACTCCTTGCCAAGTTTTTCTAAAGAGACTACATAATGGCGTTTTTCTAGAAAGGCGTAAAGGGGTTTTTATCTTTTTACGGGATCAGCAACACGTGAGTAATACCTCTAGTCTCACAAGCGTCCATAGGCTGCGATGAGTGCTTACCAGGTGGGTGTTTGTTTGCCACTCTAATGCAATACAGTATTTATTCATTAATTTCGTGATAAATGCCATTGCACAAAATCGGCCACTGCGTCTTGAATCGACTTTTACTAAACCGCGATCAAATAGCATGTGAATATGTCCAGAGTGGCCAGCGATTACTGTTGCCAGCTCATAGAGATTCCAGTCTTTGTTCAGACCTATTGTTCCATTCGGTATTGATGTTCGAACGAATCGTGATGCGTATTGAATGGACCTAGTTCATTTCTGACATTCCGACGTGAGGTATTTCCACAGGGTATTCGATTCCACTTTTTTATAATCTAGACTTTTATCTAGTTTTACGTTTCTATTACTTTTTTCGCGTCATATTTTCCGTTTGGATTTTCGTAAATTGTAACTGCGGATAGGTTCCATAAAATCATTCGTTATACTTTCTCTACCGGTCAAGTTGAAGATGAGATGATTGTCACTAACCTAAACAGAGGGGTATTTCTCGTAAGTATAGTGTAGTCAAAATTCAGTTCCGATCCACTCTCGATCTCACAAACCTAATATATAAAATACTCGTATCAGAATATGAGAATACAAAGATTAAATAAAGTGTTAATATATCAAAATTTTATGTTATGCATCATTATCAACCTACAATGGATATAAAGTGTGGATATGTAGGAAATGAACACTATGTCAATGGCAAATGCAATTATATTATATGTTAATAATATATTATTACACATCGCTTTTTCGCATGGGACACGACACGGCGAGACGAGGGTGGAGGGGCGCAACATAGGTAATCAATTAGCGAATCCGATTCTAGAGACATTTTGTGCTTTTTTAACAAAATCTGTTGCATTGTCGCGGATGGTTAGTGCATTTCTTTGGATAGCTGTTGGCACCACTGTCTACAGTAGTGGCTAAAATCAGTTATGAAAGTACTTATTTATAAATCTAAATTAAAAAATGTAATTTAATCTTTAGCTTAGATGAGGGAGCTTCGGATGGCAATCTAACCTAACAGAACCTAAGAACACGCTATCATAATGTTATCGGCTGCGACCTTCTAAAAAAAAGTAAGTACTTCCCCAGTCGGCTGGTCAAATTTATTTATAACCACGAAATTTATAATACACAAGATAAAAACACGATATTTCAACACGAAATAACATATTATGCGTTTGAGAACGCTTTGTAGAGTCTTATCAGCCCACTATTACTACTACTGTTGTGTATCTTTTTTATGTGTAGTACAGAGTAAATATGTGTATTACTAGAGTGCTAGCAATACACAATAAATACATATTATTTATTGTAGTTTTGCAAAAGTTTGCCAATTTATCTTTTTAGAGTCTTTTTTCAGCCAACCAGTGCTGTGAACTTGGTAAAATGACTAATAGCAAAACCTCCCCCCCCCCCCCCCCTCGCAAGCGAGCATGTGGGTCACCAGATTTTTTTTTATACCACTAAACAAGGCAAACAAGCTTACAGCCCACCTGAAGTAAAGCAGCTAACGCAGCCTATGAGCACCTGTAACACCAATACCTGATGATGGAAAGTAGGTAATCACCACCGCCCGTAGAATTCGCCATGGGGTTGCCAATCGATTGCCGCCAGCCTTTTAAGGGAAACATTGACTCTTACGGGCGAGTCGCACTTTCAGCGAAAATGGGGGCCCCATTTTCGCTGAAAGTGCGACTCGCCCGTGATACCCTGAGGTTTAGGGCCACGAGGACATATGAGGGCTCAAAAGACGCGGAATTTGAAAGGCTTTAAGAAGATGTAAAAATTATTTTGGAAAAGTCAAAAACTTTTTTTGAAATAAAAAAAAAAACCGACTTTATTCGGCCGGAAAATCGTGTGTTTTCACAGTAAATTTCCGATATCTTAAGAACGGGGCCGAATTTCAAAAATTTGAAAAAAAGCACCTCAGTATTGAACCAAGGAACATTGTAGGTCATTACACTTTTTTCGATATTGGTGACGGTTGAGGCTGTAGAGGTGCCCTTAGCCGCGAGTTTTGCGCGGCGCGAGGTGCGATATCACGCGGCGGGCGGCTCGCGTGCAGCCACGAGGACATAAGAGAGCTCAAAAGACGCGGAATTCGAAGGGTTTTAAGATGATGTAAAAATCTTTGGAAAAGTTGGTTTTGAAAAAATAATTTTTTTGGTAGATTCATTTTCAATTCCCTTTCAAGTCGTGTAGAGCACGAGATCTGTGAATTTTATTTTATTGGTAATAATTACAATCTACAGACCGAGGTCCGTACTTTTTGTTTACATCTTCTATTGTAATGCCACAATTTTGTTACAATTTATTAATTGCACGTTGCAATTACGCCAAAAATCACTACTGTCTAACATTACTTGATCTAAATCCTCCTTCTTATATAAATAAATAATAATAAATATTTGTGGACAAATTACACACGGCCATCTAGTCCTAAACTACGTTAGTACTATTACTTATACTGTGCGTAAACTCAGCAAAGCTTGTACTATGGGTACTAGATAACTGAAATATTACTTAAATACATTTTTTTTTTGTAAATACGTACATATAATACATAGAAAACACCCAGACAAAGACAAACAGACATGTTCATGCACACAAATATTTGTCCTGTGCTATCGAACCCGCGACCTCAGAGTCAAAGTGACCATTGCTATCATTCGATCACCGAGCTCGTCTATATGTATAGTTTAAAAATATTCGAGTTATACCATTTACCGTTTCCATCCTGTATACGTTTACATACATATGTACATGTATGAATATTAATTATGTATACATACAACAGGCACAACAGATCATTAAAATTGAATGAAATCACGTACCAATAGGAACTGCCTACGGTGTACATGTAATTTCCATGAAAGGTATTCCGACAAAGCAAATCCCGTGGGATCTCTTGATGAGTTACTTTGTTAGCGGCTTTCGGGGTTCCGTAGGGGGTACAATCTAGTTAATAAGCGCGAAAATTGACGTGTTTGTTTGTTATGATTACTATTTCGGTGACGTGGTACATCATGAACGTGTATTACCTATGTAACGCACGAAATAGACCAGGACTGTGACATTTTATTATAAAGACAGGCGAACATCATGGCACTAAAAAGTAGCGACATAGCGCTTACTCAAACTATAATACTCTTTCTTACAATATCGAATCCTGTAGGCGAAGCGTGAAGAAGCATCTTGCTTCGCTGGCCCGTGACAATGTCAACTGACAGGACAAACTCTTTTGTGCCACCTTGTGCGATTTGGGCTTCTCGTCTCGCTTAACAGCTCAAGCTCATCGATAACAAAAAAAGAACCACTGCGATTATATTTATATATACCTAAATAATGTAGTAAAAGTATTTCGTTTGCTAAAAATCTTGTGATCGGCATTTGTTTACACATTGTGTGTACACAGGCAAACGAACGCTTCTTCCTCATACGTGAAGTAACTCATCAGAAAAAAAACTCGATGGTTGAGTACTATCACTTATTGCATTGCATCATAACCAAACATACTTCAAGGTCTCATGGAAGCTTTGATACCGACATACACACGTATGAAACACATTTGCACATTTTGAACAGTAGAATAAAAAAAAAATATATATGAGGCTGCTACACATTCGATTGTTTGACAATTTGATGGTATTGATTGAATGAGATAAGTCAACTAAAGTTTATATCCGTCGATAGACATATCTGATCTAACACAGACCCGTTTACGACTCAGCGTAGATCGCTCGGTAGACGAAGGATTAGTAGAGCCGACCCCAAAAAGAAATGGAAAAAGGACGGAGGAAGAAGAAGAAGAAGAAGTCAATGAGTGATAGATGACTGTCGCGTATTGACCCAATCAAATCGATCTATGGTAAAGTCAGTCGTTGGTTTACATTTACATTATTCTGCTTGATTGCTCTAGATTCACCTTTCACCTAGTATCAACTTCGATTTATCGATCATCGGGTCGATCACATCATGAAGTCATGCAGTCACCACTGATACATAAGTATTTGTTTATATCTGTATGCTCTTGACGTACCCGATCTGCATCTGCGTAGCCAATTTGACGATAAAGTAAATCTACGGATAGCTTCAATCAACTTGTTATCGTTCTCAATGTTGTTACTCCAGATAAAAAAATGAGAATCCATTGAAGGCGATCGAAAAATTGATAAAAGATAGGTATGTTATAGCCGCTGTATCTCTACGTTTAAACCATCAATCCTTCATAGATCGATGATTTGATCGATCATTCATATCATCGACGATTGTGTATAAAAGAATCTTGTCGGTCGATTGGTGTCTTAACACCAGACATTTCCCCAATCGCACACAATCCACCGTCGTGCTCTTAGAGATCAAAAGCCAACTGATTTTTATAATTCCATTTGAAAGAATATCACATAGAGCTGACAGTATAAGATCGAATTATTATCTAAAATTTTCTGTAGGTAAGCATTTAGAATAATATCTGTGACTGATAATACTCACAATAGTGAGAATGAATACGTTTAGTTTCTACTCTGGATATAAGGAAATGTAAAAGTCACATAGATCGTGAGCCGGACAATACTCAAACTAATAATATTTTTGACGTTTGTATAGATTGTATAGATATGCTACAATCGACAAAAACGTACATCCCAAAAGTAATTACTCGTCTTACCTCACAATTAGTTCGCATGAAACTGACGTTTGTAACAATTCATTGAAATAGACGTTTGTAACAATAACGTCTTCTGTATTACGAAAATGCATTACACTGTATTACTGTATTACATAAATTATGTTGATTTAGTAAATAAAGCCCAAGCGATTACGGACCACACAAGTACACAATAATATTTGATGTTAACGCGTATTTCAGGTTAATTTCATATTTTGCAAGAAAAGAGGCGCCATTGCGCCGATTACATACTCAGCGAGAGAAAGAGATAGCAAGTATACTAAACCGTCCAGATGATAAGGATAGTGATAGTTATATAATATATATCCCACGATGGGAACCGTTCCCTAGCGTAAGTTAGTATGGCTTTAGCCTATATCTAGAGTATTTATAACATCATGGACTCAAACTGAACAAACACAATGTCAAGTGATCGTTTGTTACTACACGGTTAAATGTAATGTACTTTAAAAATAAACAACAAAGGAGAAAATTTCCGTGTAAAACTTTTCTCGTTAGGTAGGTACTCTCAGAAACCACATAAAAGCTCCACTCTAATGGTGGAAAGCATTTTTGTAGATTTCATTTCAATTTAATATTAGCTGCAATTCGTAGTACCGTGCAAACTGTTCTAATAATTTTGTAATTTCTACGAAACCTCGTTAATTCTACCCACGCAACACTATAAGAAGGATATTATTATGTCTCGTGAACGCGAAATTTCGATAACTACTTGACATATGAAGCTAGTTTATATGTAGAAAAAGTCAGCTAAGAAAGACTAAGAACGAATTTTTTTTCAGAGTCGAACTATAGGTGTCGAAAAACTACCATGAGTTAATGAAACTCCTATGTTTTCGCAACTATACCGAGGACCACAAAAAAGCGGGTGAAACTTGGTTGGATGCGAAACGTAGAAGGACGTATATGGATGGTTGAAAGCCTTGGGGAAGGTCTATATCCAGCAGTGGGTAGATAGAGGTTGGTGGTAATGATGATGATTTGACTATTTAGTTATGCAAAATAAGTTGTTATTTTTTGAACATTTTGTCTCATAATATGTAGGATTTTGAAATGGCTGTAAAGTTACTGAGTTGCTTTCGTAGTTCATCGCAATACCTTTGTGGGACCTAGACACTGTATCTTCCAAACTAAATTTACTGTTTGATTGATTTATATATGAATATACTCGTCTTATATGTCGTAAGAGGTATAAGTTTTTTTTTACGAAAAAAGTACAAATAAGAAAGAAATTAAATTGTCCAGTAAGGTCACGAGGAGTATCTATCTAGGCGATGAGAATAACCCAAATAGTTTCAGAATAAAAATTATCCAGTGTGTCTCCGCATTAACTCTTACTGATCAATGAAACCCCCATTAAAATCAGATTAGTCGTCCCGAAGCTTGTCCCAGAAAAAGTTTATACTATGGGTACTAGATAACTGATATTATACTTAAATACATTTTTTTGGTAAATACTATATACTTAGTTAATACATAGAAAACACCCAGACCAAGACAACAAGACAATGCACGTAAATATTTGTCTTGTGCGGTGATTGAACCCGCAACCTCGTAATCAAACTGGCCATTGCTAACCATTCGACTACCGAGCTCGTCCATATATCATACAAAAATGACATATCATTTCAATCAATAGTATCTCAATAAATCGTTCATTGGTATCAATCTCATAGCTTGTATTGTACACATGTGTAAAGATTTATAAAAATAAATAAAAAAATAAAGGTATTTACATAATTGGCAGAGATCTCGCGGCGCCTCGTGGCACGTGATCCGCATGAATTTGTGTAATGTATATACAAACACGCGTTTTAACACTAAATTGAAATTTATTCGCCAACACGCTCGGCGAACACACTGCCGTCATGTCCGACGATCACCGGCTCTGATTTATTGATCGTAAAGTAAAATTTTAAAGTACGAATTGTTTATGTCTACCCGCAGTTTTATTGGTTTACTCCAAGCTTTTTTTAACAAAGATGTTTTTGTATTCTTTTAGCTTAATTCTATCAACTTTGTGGTTATAAAATTCACTCAGTTTTATTATAATTTGCTAAAGGTAAATATTTCGTCAATGTAAACGTTTGTTTCAAGTTTATTTTTGTACTCATCGCACACACGGTCGTGAAGATCAATGCGCACGACTCTGACGTATACTAACGCCAGACGCTCGTGAAAACGCTTGTAAAGTAAAAAAAGACTATTAAATGTCTATACTTATAATAATCATGCCACGCAAAATTCCACTAGTGATAAAATGTAACTTTATCAATATTTTCGTCATAAGTCTTCTATGATTCAGAGACCTGCGTTATGTCAACGAGTGTTATACAGTTTTACTATTACTTCCTGGTAATTTCACGAAAACAGTGTCCAGAGTTATATTAACTTTGCTTTCATTTATGGAAATACAAACATTACAAAATTATTATTATATCTCTTTTTAATTCACGGGTCAAGCCCGGTCATTTGATAGGCGTGCGCGGAGATATGGATCCAACGCGTAGAGGCCCTTTTGAGAAATTTGATGTACGCCCGCCGTGACCCGCTCCAGGGTATATCAATGGCGTGCGCGTGCGGCGATATACGAACTGTTCCAGATTCGTCTCAGAGAGGAGGTCGATACCAGAGAGCGGCACGGAGCGGCCATACTGTACTTAGTACTATTACATTATATAGAATTTAATTATATAACCGAAATAAGTTGAATATTATATTATATTTTTTTATTATCGTTTCTGTTCTTCTTGCAATTTATTTATAAATAGAAACATTAAAAAGTGCGCATATGCGGAGGTGGGAATATATATTATTGCTATAGCAATAAATTGGATTTGTTCTGAAGGTGAATGATATTGATACTTGCATTGATAAGAAGCCATCTGATGTTTCTGAAGCAATAAAAGTTATCTACGACACTTATATGTATATTAATACATCATCACAAGTACTATATATGCACGTTTTGTGGTATTTGAATAATTGAGACCATATGACTTTTGAGCAAAAATATGAATGAATCATTTTATAATAAAAATTATTCCATTTGTTTTAGTAGATTATTTTTTAAAAAAGGACATTAATGTTTGTATTAATAATATATTTTAGTATAAATATATATTTGTCTACAAATCTTCATTACAAATTATTCTTTCTTTCTGAATATAAGTAAAAATATTACTGAAATAATGTTTATAGATAAAAGCGTTAAGTTTAAAAAAAAATAAAAACGAGTATTCGTAAATATACTCGTAAACATACTCGTATATGGTAAATATAGTTTCTTCTTACTTAGCTTTAACTTAGCTTATGAAACATACAAAAATGTTTATTTATTTATTTATCTTAGCTTAAGTTTACCATTACAGCATTACACCAATACGATAGTAAAGCATTCAGTAAAAACTATTTAAGTAGGTATTATAAATTAAAAACATAAAATACACAATACAATGTTGATACAATACACAATGGAATGCAATGTTGATACAATAAATTATCATATTAATAATTATCAAATATAATTTCATTTCAGAAGATGTATAGTGAATACACAGTGAGAATGTAATAAGTTAACATCAATAAAATGTCGTCACTAAGTTGAATTTAAGCCTACATACTCATCCCATACATGTACTCGTAATGTACCTGCCCAGTATAAACAAGAATGATTTGTTTGAGCATAGCTAGGTCATCGTCATCTGTATTTTTACTTTATCTATCCTCTGTTGGACATAGGCCTTCCAGCATAATCCCATCCATAACAACGTAGGCATAGTAAATATGACATAGGTAGTTGGTACAGTGAGCATCAAAATGATTTGAGCGTTCAGACCTACCAAAATATCTGAGCAATTTGTTAAATATCAACCTTATGACAATACTCAAGATGCATTTTCGTTTGTAAATAGAAATGCATATATTTTGGCCGATTTGACAACTTAACAAATCTATACAATAAATACCTACATATAAATAATTTAAAATTCAAATATAACTAAATTAAAATCTAAAATATAGACAGAAAAAAATATCGTTATATTAATTGTCCTGACAATTTTCGGGGATTGTGGCCAAAAAGCGTAGCGACCGACTGATTGAATGCCGGGCAATTACCTTGTTTTCTTCTTGCCGCATTGGGGTACAGGTAGGCTATCTATAGATAAAACATCGTAGAGCGTAACCACTTCATATCAGGAAAGACGTATGCTTATTTCCCACCGGACGTAATATAAAAAAAGTATCAATTCACAATTCAAACACCATATGACTCACTTCTCATGTGTCACACTGAGAGAGATATATGTACTCGTAAATCTGAATCTGAAGTGATGGATGTAGGATTTGTAGGGATTCTCTAAATCCGTTGTTGGATCAATTAGTAAACATTACACACACGAGTGGAATTCCTCTGACGATATTGTACATTGTTGCCGAGGGCAATGAGCTCGGTCTCGGTACAATCGGTAACTATGATTTTCAAACGAAATGTTTGGAAATCTAATAATGAGGTCGCGCCTGTGGTTGCTTTAGGGTTGCCAACTATCTAAATCATGAACTCCCAATCTTTTTTATATTGCAACACTTTTTACAGATTTATTGGAGTGTCTCTCTGAAGGAACATATTTGTGTGTACTGCCCCCTTACCACCATCTCTTATGGCGATTCAATAACTGAATAGAATGCTTATTCATACCAATGAATAAACGACTCTATTTCAAATGGAATAGACTCGCTTATTCATTGGTATGAATAAGCAATCTATTCAATTATTGAATCGCAATAAGAGATGGTGGTAAGGGTTTATCTTCCTTTGAGACCTAGCAGTCACTAAGATTATTGGCGTGATAACGTCTTATAAATCGATGAACACCGACTGCACGCACGAAAATGCATGACTCATTGTCACGTTCCGCCTGAGCCGAGCACGCAAGCGAGTGCACGGAACAACCGATAGAGAGACACGATCGGCCTAAGTGTTCGTCTTGTGACTCTCTTCCACTCCATCGGCCGATGTTTTCTTATTGCGTTATGACGTAAGATTATCGTCCGTAAACCGACTTTACAGACAACGAATTTTTTTTATAGTTATTTAATAAAGAAAACTACAACAATTCATCAATAATTATTATATGTTCATTAGCAACTGTACAATGATTGAACTACAACAATGTGAAGGACGAATGTATAACTTCTCAAATTCATTCGGAATCATTATTTCCCAGTAGGAATAAGATGCTTTTGGAGATAAAAAGTAGCCTATTTACACTCTCCAGACCTCTGATTGCAAATATCAAACTTCAGCTTAGATTGCTGGTAGCTGTGTTTAGCTTACCTGTTAGAAATCCAGAAGCTCTACCGACTGAGCTGAACATGTTTTCCAATAACTAAAACGTAAGACGTATTTTTCGAACTAAAATATTCGTTAGTAATCGGCTACAGCTTCGGCGGTAGGGCCCCGGACCTTGAGGGCATAAATAATACGGGTTTAATAAACATGTCAATCCATTGATTCATTTCGACGTGAAAGAAGGGCAAACAAATAAACACACTTTCACATTTATAATATGGATTGAATACTGGTTTGGGGATGTTTGATATTTTTTCTGACACCAGATGTCGCTAGGTAGGCGTCGGGTCCAGATTGTCAAATTATACTGAATTTTTTGACAGTGAAACTTCAAGACGACAAGACGTCAACAAGACATTTGACAAGATGCTATGAATTGGCAGGTGATTGGACCCTACGCTACAGTGCTGCCAAAAGACCCTCGATAATCGGGATTTTACTATGTTTTTGTACTATATATTAGCAAGGCAACGTTAGCACTATTTTGAAAGCTATTACTTTTTGCGGTGTACGCTTTTTTGGTTCCCTAGATTTAAATCTGCCTGTATTTCTCTATTTCTCTAAACTTTTTTTGGCAACCCTATGTTGCTTGCTCCATATTCCCATGATGTATATGAAAGCACGTGTTTCATAATGCTGAAGACGTTTAAATCTGTAACAACTGTTTAGCACTACATACGATAGACAGGTGATTTCTGTCAGGCTTATACGCGGCGTCTCACATGGTTGCAAAGTCTAAAATTAATCGTTGTGAATGTCCAAGGAGGAGACCTATATTATGCGACATGACATGCCCAAGAAATAAGTAACGTCAATGCCAGCAATTTACGTTCCTCATAAAACTAATATAAAGGACAAAGTGTACTTTCTACATGTTCTTCGCAGCATCCAGAAAACTTTATGTATATCTTTTCTTCACTAAAATGTAACCATGACCTCTGGACGTAGGTAGCACTAAAATGTACGTAAAACAAGTTTATGTTACGATGAAACTCTACGGGACTAAGTACAACGTAACTTGGGTAAAATATAGATCGGATTTGTCGAAGTTTCTGGTACATATTATATACTTATACATACAGTAAACCCCTCAATGATATAGTTTTTTTTAATGTACTTAGGCAAGTAAAAAGTTAGCCGTACATAGCATAAGTAATAGTAATACCTAGAGTATGGCCACTCTCTGCCATTCTCTCGTATCGATCTCACCTCCCCTCTGAGAGGAATCTGGAACAGTTTGCATGGCGCCGCACGCACACACGCTCATTCACGCTCACGCTTTGTACAGACGTCATTGTTTATTGTAGTAGTAAACTACACGACATTTGTATGGAGTGGCCGGGGATATTATTTAGGTTTTTTTAGAGTTTTAATTTAACTTAGTTTTTAGTTTAATTTACTTTTTAATCTAATTTAGTTTCTTATGAGTATTATTTTTATATAAGTAAGTACATATTAGGTTGGGGAAAAAGTCTTTTCGTATTTTATATGAAAATTCAAAACATTTTTTAATAAAGTTTATTTACATTTAACTAAAGTATGTAGGTGCCATTTTGTTCGATAACTTTTTGCCATCTTGTAGGTACACACATGATCCCATTACTATAGAAATTTTGGGACTTCTGTTTAAAAAACCACGACAAGTGGTTTTGGCAGTCTTCTCGTGATGTTAACCTGACATTGCCTAAAGAATTCTGAAGAGACCAAAACAGGTGGAAATCAGAAGGTGCAAGGTCAGGACTATACGGCGGATGCATTAACACCTCCCAGTCAAACTCTCTTAATTTTTGCTGAGTGGCTAAAGATGTGTGAGGTCTAGCGTTATCATGATGAAAAATAACACCCCTTCTGTTAATTAATTCCGGCCGCTTTCTCTCAACTTTTTGCTTTAATCTCATCAGTTGTTCACAGTAGAGTTCAGAATCGATAGTCCTGCCTGGCGGTAACAGCTCATAATGAATAATGCCCTTCCAATCCCACCATACACACAGCATCACCTTGTTGCGGGTCAACCCGGGTTTTGCCTGAGTCTGTGAAGCCTGACCGGCCTTTGACCACGACCTTTTTCGCACGTTCTTGTCGTACGTGATCCACTTTTCATCACCAGTTATAAGCTTCTTCAAAAACGGTTCGCTTTCATTACGTCTTAGTAAAGAATCGCAAATGAGTACACGGTTCATTAGGTTTCTTTCAGTGAGATCGTGAGGCACCCAAATATCGAGCTTTTTAGTGTACCCAGCTTTTTTCAAATGCGCCAAAACTGTTTTGTGGTCAATTCCTAATTCTTCAGCTACGTCATAACTACTGATATGCCGATCTTGCTCCATTTTTTCAAAAATGGCATCAATTTTATCCGTAACAGGGCGACCAGAGCGACGTGCATCTTTCACATCAAAATTTCCTGATTGAAAACGCTTAAACCAAATTTGTGCTACTCTCACAGACACTGCACTAGATCCATAAACGTCACAAATTTTTTTCGCAGCTTGCGTTGCATTTTTATTTTTTTTGTAGTAAAATTTTAAAATGAATCGAATTTCTTCATTAGATTCACTCATCTTGACAGTAAAAAAAACAAATGAAAATCACACATTTACCTAATTTGAATTTGGAATTATCTTTTTTAAAATTTAAACTTTTTAAAGATATCAAAACCTGCCAGATACAAATGGTATAACCAAAGAGATTTTATTATAAGTTCATACATACTATAATGCGAAAAGACTTTTTCCCCTACCTATTATGTTTTATACAAAAGTCTGGCAACGAAACTGGCTCCTTGGTGTTGCTGATCAGTGGTGATTGCTATCCATCGGGAGACCCACTTGCTCGTTTGCCGCCCTCACCTGTCATATAAAAAAATACATATACCTACTATAAAAGTGGACAAAGGGAAATGTTCTTTAAAGACAAAATCCCACTTACTGTGTTCACCAGGATGAATGTGCGATCAGGGGATACTACCTACCGCATAAACTGAAGCCGATTCATCGGGTTTTTTGATTGCGAAAATCAGACTTCTCTATGTATTAGTAATAAACATCTTGAGAGTAATCTGTAGAATGTATTCGCTCCTATCAGCTAAGCTTATTTATATTGGCACGAATATAAGGTGAAGTAAGATTTCCGTAATCAAAAAACGCTATGGGAATCGGCTTCAGCTTAGGCGGTAGGGCCCCCGGCAACGAGCAATGTTGGAGGGTACTTTTTAGAATGGTTGTTAACTTCTGACACGCCAAACTCATCGTTATCGCCCATGATCATTAATTTTAATGAATGGATTACCGAATATAATTATTGAGTTTTAATGGGTATTATATTTCCTCCGAACAAAGCAGTTTTATGCTATGGCGACAAGGCTACGGCTTTTTACGGCATGTCATTGACTTTGAATTCAAGTGGTCATAGCCTTTTTTTGTGCTTCCTTTGTTATATTTAACCTTTTTTTCCCTCTCCTTCCCACTTGAAAGTATGTCTAGGTATACATGTCGCGGCCAATTGGTAAAATTCGCCGCATTACATTTGGCCAGTTGTTTTATAATATGGTGACGCCATTATTTATCACCCGAATGAATTCTCACATTCTGGCATCACCAAATTAATAATAATAAATAAATATTTCTGGACAATTTACACAGCACCATCTAGTCCCAAATTAAGCGCAAAGTTTGTATTATGGGTACTAGACAAATGTACCTAAATTCATTTTTTTTTTTTGCAAATACATACTTATAATACATAGTTATTGCTAATTTAACCAAACGTTTACCGTCTCTTTTTCACGTTCTAGAAACTTACATTTCATACGCTTCATTAAGTCCTTATATGATAGCATATGCGTATGTTACATTTAAACTATTTTCTCAAACAAACATACGAAACATTCCAAAGGGGTTCCAATGACTCCTCCCGATTATTTAATATTGTTTTCGAAGTTAATTGGATTTACAAGTCACTGTATAACTACTCAGGTTTTAATTATATCACGTCACTATTCAGCGACATATCGATAATATAGTCGAACTGCTACTTAGTTTATAATCTATTTCTCCCGCCCTTGTCACATCGGTGTCAAGCCAGATTACAATTACGGTTCGAGTCACTTCACCATCGGTATCTGCTTCGAGACAAATCTAATGTACGTCATTAGCGCGATGAATACAAATTGTATTACAAATGGCTTCAAGGTGCTTTGGAAAATATAGGTAGGTGATTTAGCGTTCGATGTTACACGTATATGTTTAGAATAATCCTTATTAGCGTATTTACGTCTGTCACCAGGCTGTATCTCATGAACCGTGATAGTTAGACAGTTGAAATTTTCACAGATGATGTATTTCTGTTGCCGCTATAACAAAAAATACTAAAAAAACAGAATTAAATAAATATTTTATTCTGTTTTTCTCCCATATAACAAACGTGAATTTTTTGCTCGTCTTTGCTCGTTATTGATAACGGCAACAGATAGACGTTTGAAATAATCACAGAATATTTAGTTATATCACTTAAAAATAAATTATTAAATTAAAATAAAACAATATTTAAGAGAGAGCCCCTCTCATACAACAAACGTGTTTTTTTTTTGCCGTATTTATAGTACGGAGCCCTGCGTGCGCGAGTCCAACTCGCACTTGGCCGATTATTTTTTATTCGCTTCGCTTTACTCGCTCATCGATACAATAATAACTGACAATGCATTCAGCGCTGTTTACTATCCAAAAAATGAACAATGATACCTGGCATTTATATGGCACGTCACTTTGCAAATTCGTAACGCATTGCTAGATAATGCATTGCGATAACCCATATATTTGATGTGTCATGTCGTGTAATAAAAATTGCTTCAATGTCTGATGATAACCGTGAAGAAATTTGACTTGTTAATTATTATTTTAAGTAGTCCACAACTTTTTAAACCAAAATCAAAAATTTAAATCAAAATCAAAAAATTCTTTATTCCTTGGACTTTATAAAACACTTAGAAACGTCATACAAATTAAATATAAGAAACATGTGTAAATCATTACTACTCTAAATCCGCAGAGCTTAGATTCACTTTCATCACACTATCTTGAATGTGAAAGTGAATTTAACCGTTTTTTTTTTTACAAATTACACACTGCCACCTAGTCCTAAAACACCTAAACTAACAAAGCTTGTACTATGGGCATTAGATAACTGATATTATACTCTAATATATATATTGTAAATATATACATATAATACATAGAGAACACCCAGACCGAAACAAACAGACATGTTCATGCATACAAATATTTGTCTTGTGAGGAAATCGAACCCGCGACCTCGGAGTCAAAGTGCCATTGCTAGCCATTCGACCACCGACCTCATCATAGAATCGAATGTTATTAAACTATAAATTATTGTTACACTATCTTCTACCCACAAATTCGACCTGCCCCCTTACCACCATCTCTTATTGCGATTCAATAACTGAATAGAATGCTTATTCGTACCAATGAATAAGCGACTCTATTTCATGAAAATAGAGTCGCTTAAGAATAGGCACGAACACAGTACCAGGGGGCCTACCACCGAAGTTGAAGCCGATTACCACCAAATATTTTGATTCGAGAAATAGGTCTTACGTTTAAGTTACTGACAAACATCTTCAGCTAACTCGGTAGAACTTCCAGGGTTTCTACTAGTTAAGCTAAAGGCATGTACCATAAATCTAAGTTGATGTTTGATTTTCGCTATCAAAAAATCCGATGGGAATCGGCTTCAGCATCGGCGGTAGGGCCCCTGGATCAAAGTACCCCACCCAGAACATATTATATACTAGTTGGCCCGGCGAACTTCTTATCGCCTTTAAATATATTTACGTTAATTTTTCCGATTTTTTAATAGTTATTCAGCTATACGGGGCGGAAACAAATCCAACAAATTAAAGATCAATTATTATCAAATCTTTATGATTACACCAGTATAGGCTCGACATGTCCTATTTCTCTTTCACCAAAGCCCCTTTTGCTAGCCGGTGGGATGCACCATGTGCAAGTGAGGTTGGTTTTGGCTCTAAAGTTACTACTGAACCAAACTCAATCCAAAATAACTATAAGTTGAAGACAATTATAAGTGCTTCTGTTTCATAATTGAGTTAAAAACTATCCCATATCTCAAGCTGGATCAAACTGCACACGTGCGTAAAATTTGATTTGAATCAGTTCAGTAGTTTCGGTTTCCATCACGGACAAACGTAACACGTAATTTTTGTCCAAGTCCGTTCAGTCGTTACTCCTGAAAGACTCACAAATATTGATGCATCCATACATGCTCACAAACTTTCATATTTACTATATTTGTAGAAGTAGGAAATGCCATGATATTCGCAAACGTCTCTATCGATTGTCTATCTAGGTTAAAGAGTTTTTGGGTCTAGTATTCGAAGTTTACATACCGCTTACCTGCCGCTGAATTCCACTATCGTACAACTCGCCATAAATTAAAATTCCATCCATATCATCTTGATAATTGGCCATCTACTTTAGTACGTTTCCTAAGACATTATATGTATAACACGAACGGTGAAATTGTGGAATCAACTACCCTCAGCGGTTATTCCGAACAATTAAGGACATGAGAGCATTCATCAACAACATTAGAGTCTTTATTTCCCTTAAAATGCTGGCAACGGATCAGCGATCCCTTGGTGTTGCTGATCTCCATGGGTGGTGATGATTGCTTTTTACCAGGTGAACCACATGCTCGTTTGCCCCCTCTCGTATAAAAAATCCATAGATATTTCTATCTTTTGCCGCGAAGACGGATTGCACCATGAGTAGCAATTACTTGACAATAGATGCTATATAAATTGCAATATGGAAATCAATGTACGGATTAATCTTCTTTTCTTGCATATACTACATGTTTACGTTAAACTAGTCACCTATTACCCGCAACCATTGTGCGGGTAAATTGTGTTGAAAATGTAAAAAAATATTTTTAATATAACGAACTCAATGCAGAAATGTATCTAATATATTTGTAATACGGTTGGTTGTACTATAGCGAGAATCTTACCTTGCCGTAACACAGTCCTCGGACTAGCGCGGGAGGTAAAGAAATTTTGTCTGTATACCGCCAGTAGACAATATATCTGGTTTAAGTTAATTGCATCAACATTTTGTAATATTTATCGATAGTTATGAACGTGACAATATTTGTTACTTTTGCTTCTACAATATGCTATGTGGTTAATTTAAACTACTGTTATGTAATGTAAATTGGTGTTTATTATAATAGATGATTATTTTACAGATTAAACTCCTGCTACTTAGTTACACTACTTAATACACGATAAAGTAATAACAGATCCCAAAATTGCTCTGTATTTGCACAAACTTTGCATGGTGAGTTCAAAGTTTCTTCTAATAACCCGTCCAAAGATGTGTCTCGGAGACCTATATACATTATTATGAATATGTAGCAGTTGGATTAAGGTTACATGCCTACATATCTTTAGTTCTTAGGGTACATATTAACATATAAACCACAAAGGGTTACCTTTGCAACGGCATTCCAGAATTTTGTATGCATAGTGCATGGACCGTAAGCACGTGAGGTCGTTGCCTGTACTTAATAGTCTTGGTTATTCTAGACTAAGAACACGGTATAAATAATAGAACTTCCAAGAGGTAATAATTCATTGGAGAGTTAAGCCGTCTCCATACGATTTAGTATTAGCACAGTATTAGTAAACGGCCAAACAGCAAACAACAAGAGGAACTTATCCTAATCTTAATATATATAAAGGACAATGCCCATTCGTGTATGGATAAAAGTACTGATAATAAAATTGTTGTGTCATCACTAAATAACATTCACTTAGTTCTAAATCGTCACTAGATATATTCTAGAAAGTTTGGAGGGCATTGGTTGCCGGAGTTCCGAAATATTTAAGAAATAAAATGCGTTTGATTTTAGGTTATGTGAGACCATACCACAGAATAAGTACTAATAGACCTACGTAACCGTACATCCAGCGAATTAGCAGTATCATTTTCAAGTTAATTATTGTTAGTACTATATTAAGTCGGGTTTTAAAAACGCAAAACACACAATGATATAATAATTAATCCTAATCGATATTATTTGATTCACGAATCAATAAGAAACCCCATCCCTATCGTGTGACATATTTATAGTAGTGTTGCCAATTTAGCGATAATTTCACTAGAATTGCTGATTTTTGTTTAAGTGTTAGCGACAGAAAAAAAGATTTTACGACAAAATCGTCAGATAGAAGCGGGTTACAATTTTTTGACGCGGTTTATTTATCATTTTTTCTTTCTTTTTATATATAATAATATTCATTTTATATTAGATTATTTTTAGTTATGTACTTAAGTTTGTAAAGATTAGTTTACTTTTAGTGAATTTAGTTTGTAGTGTAAATTTATATCCTAAATGTTTTGTTATAAATTAATGGAATTCAACTAATAAAGTTCTCCCATTAGGTATGTAAATATGAATTTTCATTTAAATTAAATATAATCTAACAAAACTGAGATGTTTTAACCTAATACTATAAGCTGGCCTAAGTTGGAGTGATTTTAAAGACTTTTCACGTCAAAAGATCTCGCGTTCTTCAACAAAGTACAGCTGGGTACTAGGTAATTAGAAATAGAAGGAGATCCCTCTATTTCTAATTACCTAGTACCCCACTTGGGGTAATCTAGATTACAAAGGAGTGCTAAACGACTTAGTTAAGGTATATTCAAGTTTATAAAACTTACAGGTGAGGTTGTTTCGCCCGCAGCTCATTTCGCCGAGTAGGTATACGTTTGAGCTCGTTTGAGAGCAAAACTTTAATGCGGGATCATCTTCACTAAACACCCGTGTTAAAGTTAAAATGAGAATCGACTACGCAAAGATTTAAACATTTAACTACTGGTACGTAGGTAACTTTTCTAAGAAAAATGTACCTGCGTTGATCAAGAAAACGTTAAAGAATCTGTAACCCAACTACTGAAAAAACACTAAAAGATAATGAATGATCTTTTTGTGTAATTCGATTAAAATGTTACCTGTGTTACCCGGGTCATAATAAGAATTTGAATGACACCTTATTCATCAAAATCGGATGAATAGTTTAGGCGCTACATAAAACAAACATACGTACATACATGGGCTGCTAAAATCATTAACCTTATTCTTGGCTTTTTTATACCGCTGGGGTGGCGTCGTCGTAATCGGGCAAATATGACGAGCCCGGTGGTTCTGATGCCCAACCCAACAAGCATATGACCCGCCATATGTAAAGCAGTAGAGACGCTTACAATCCAAGGTACATTGCTCGCGCGCTGGTGCTCCCACTGTTAACGTACATAAACGCTAATAATAATTTAATGGTAATGATTAAATAATAATAAATAAATCATTTTACCATTTAGAAGTTCACTTGAGAATAGATTATATACTACGAACGAACTTTCGTAATACGCGGCGCCGCGTTGCAGCCGTTGCCGTCGGTTCCACGTTCGATTCAGAGGGGAGGTGACGTCGCCTTGTAAGAGCGACAGGGAACGTCCATACTGTACGTACATACATACTTAAGAGTAACTAACTACTATTATTATATTAAGAGTATGTAAGTAGCCTGCATGCAGGTGAAAGTGGAGTAAGACCTGCTAACGTTCCGCTTGCGTGCTCGGTTGGTTTACCGAGCGCAAGAGCGGAGTGGGTAAAGGTCCTCTCGTCTGGTTGGTTTACTGGACGAGAGACTCGCAATCCTGTGATTATAACCGTAAGGTTGGCACACAGGGGCGCACTAGCAGTTAGGTACAGGGTACGTGTACGTATTATAGTACTATTACTTATACTGTGGTAAAACCGAAAGGTTATATCTAAGGCCTTCAGATTTTAAAATCATTAAAAGAATACTAGTTACCCTGTCATCAACCGTCATTACTCAAACCGTGTCAAATAATTCGGACCAGATAAACAAAGAGGGGTAATTGCCAGAATTATCTCCCTTCTGACCTCCGCCATCCGACCCGGCGCATAATTATGGCTTTAGGTTCCATTCCAGCACAGAATATAAATTATATGTACTATATATTATACACGACGAACTCGGTAATCGATTGGCTTGATGAACAATAGACACTTTGACTCCGAAACGCGTTCGATCTACAGCGGGTTCGATCGCCGAACAAAACAAACATTTATTGTGTGCATGAAAATGTCGTTTCGTCTTTGCGATTATTGTAAATTATATACTTTATAAACTAGCTACAGTGTTAGGACCCACCTGTTGCTCAATTCGGTCTCAATGACACCACACTATATGTGGATTGAGAAATATTATGATGGCCCTAATAAAACTAGAATTCAGGACACCGTTCGTTTTTATAAATAAAAAAATAATTTTCATGTCCTATGTCCAGTAAGCGTGGGAATATCTCATCAAAGCCGATTCGGAAAACATACAGACATATATATATATATACTCTACGGCCACATCGCTTGCCATCGGCAGGGAATATCTTTACATATTAGAACCGAAGTGATCACATACTGTACGGTTTCAAAGGGGTTTTCTGTTACGTACTATCAGTACTATCAAGCTGTGGAATGAACTGCCTGTCGAGGTTTTCCCAGGACACTAGAGTTAGTAGAGTAGGTTCTTCAAAAAGGACGTGAAGAGGTTTCACAAGGTCGGCAACGCGCGTGTGATGCCCATGTTGCCACAGGCGTCTATAGTCTGCAGTAATTGCTTACCATTGGGCAAGCTGTATGCTTGTTTGCTAGTTTAGTGGTATATAGTAAATAAAAATGTGTTTTTGCCTCATCTCGATTTGTAGGACTATACTTTCACACAAACCAAAAAGATTTTTGATTATTGCATTAACTATAGGTATCTGCTAGGGTGGAAATTTTCAAAGCATACCGCAAAACGCAGGAAAAAAGCCGCGGTTCAACCTTCAGTTAATTATGTTATAAAATATCCTGCTGATTAAAATCGGTTTCACAGTGCCAGGGCTGAATTAAATTTCCCAAGAGACGCTCGCAGGTCAAGGGCGAATTTGTGGCGCGGCCAAGACAGGTTATAGGGGTTGTTGTGTCACTACGAATTTATTAAGACCCTTTCATATTTCTCGGATCGTGACGGAAGAGCTCAATGGAGCGGCAGCTGGAACTGCCTAGATCAACAAATTGCGCAAATATAAAACACAACGATACATATTTATGCCGTTTGGAGTTGAGACTTCTATGGGGTTCCCTTGCGTTAACATTGCCGCGGGGGTAAGAGGGCTTTTCTTTGAATACTGGTAGAAAAAACATGCCCGTTTATATGATATTTATGTATCAACATCAAAGAATTTGTATTTTTGCGAATGTTCTTTAATGGAATGTCTTTTTACGAAAATAGGAAATTATTGAATAGCTAAGTAGCTATTCAATAATTTCCTATGGTTTGACTTTATATATGTTATTTATCGAAATAACTTGTTCTGAGATGCGTCGATAGGATGTACTCGTATATTGGTAAATAAATATAGTGTTTGGTGGTTGTACTCGAAGCACTAAAACTTCGATAATACAAAATGATAAATGAATAACTATGTATATAATTATTATCGCTGAAACTACTCAAGATCTTCAACACATGTTGGAGCAGCTATATCTTGCGTCTTTGGAAAATGAACATGAGTAAAAATGGAACAAAGGTGATGGCTACAGCCGATCTAACGCCAAATTCCATTTCATTGGATGGCCAAACGCTTGAAATAAGTGCAAGAATATGTCTATCTCGGACAGCTGACAAAACTTGGTCGCGACTCTATGACGGCAGAAATAAGCAGAAGAATTCGTATAGAGTTGGCGGCATTCGAAACAATTTAAACATCTTCAATTCTAAGTTACCGCAGTAGTCAAGTCCAAAGTGTTCAACCAGTGCGTTCTCCCGGCTATGACTTATGCGAGCGAAACGTAGACTCTTACCGGGGGCATAATCCATGGGCTAAAGGTCGCTCAACGTGGCATGGAACCATGCTCGGAATTACTCTCCGTGACAAGATAAGAAATCAAGTGATTTGAACACGCCCCAAACTGATCGACGTCGGCTACCGTGTAGCAAAGTTGAAGTGGACGTGGGCGGGTCATTTATACCGTCGCGTGTATTAGAGATGGAGTAAGCGTGTTCTGGAATAGATACCGCATACAGGAAAGAGAAGAGTAGGTGGACCACCTGCCAGATGATCCGATGACATCAGGAACACTTCTGGCCCGACGTGGCAGGGAAAGACCACCCGTAGACATTAATGGAAATCCAGTGGAGAGACGTACGCCCAATGGTGGGCTTTGTTGCGCTAACAATGAAGAAGAGATTTGCCAACACTAACACTATATACTCAATGTTAGAGTTTAGGAATTAGCTCGAGTATTGCCTCCTCTTACTTGCTTCAGTTTAAAGCCCTATTTATCATTGCATATGTGGTACTTAGTGTAGAAGCGCCCTTAGTGAAAATTCACGAAAGACCCGCCTAAGCTGACAGGTGAGATAGAGCACGGTTGAATGGATATCCATAGATAAATCATAATGAGTTTAATATTATGCCACATCGCGTAAGTGAAGATGTGTGTGTGAATAATGGATTTTACATAATTGGATTAACCGGTCCGATGGTTCGCCTAAAAATAATCAGTGGTTGTCAAGTCTACGAATGTATATTATGTGAATTTATCTGAATTTAGTAATCGTACAGTATACGTAATAGTACCACGTACAGAGTACTGGCTTTACACTCCCTGCCGCTCTCTCGTGATGACCACACCTCAATGTGCACTATGCACTATATATATAGCAATAGGCTTGTCGAATCATTACCGAAAATGCATGCCCGCAATGTTTATAAGCCTCAGCATTTGTAGTGTTTGCTAGATTTTAATGAATAACTCTATTTCGTTTTGCTAAAAAAAAACGCAATGTATGATTTGTACTTGACTTTTTAGCTGTAGGTAATAGATGTAAGCTAACATGTTATTCTTGTATACATCACACACAAGGTGAGAGAGTTACTTTTTTAGAGTACCTAATTTATTTATATTTTTCTAGACAAGTTTCATTGAGCGAACGGATGATTGTCCAGCCTGGCGCAACTCAATGTAAAAAAACGACTCTATGAATCGGAAGCGAATTTGGTACAAATTCTGATTGTTTTCGCTCCCATTTCATACATAAAGAATTTACGCTATTTGTATGGCACATCCGTCTCTTAAAACGTAGTGGTTACATTCTCTTTGGTCATGTCACTATAAACATTAACCAGTCATTCGTTCACTCACATTTTGTTTTATTTATAAATGATTTAGAAAACTTTTTTGTTAATGATTCAGGGCCCTGGCTACGGATTTCTTAGAGCCTGACTTCAGAAAGTATTGATTCACAGACATTCAATTATTGTGATTGATTCTGTGTCTGTGTGATTAAGCTATGTCGGGTATGCTCTTTGTTCAAATAATTGGAGCACTATTGTTTTCGTCTTTCTGTATTACCTTACCTGTAATCTATGTAATAGTGTTGTGTCATGTTACAATAATGTCATGTTACATTGTTTATGTAGTAATAAACGACGTAAAATTTGTATGACCTGGTCGGGGTTGGGTAATAGAGCAATCGTACCAGAACAAATCGATACAACCGAATCTCCGGAGAACCAAAGTTGTCAATATAGCTTTCAGAGTAAGCAAGCTGCCCCCTAACCGCCATCTCTTATTGCGATTTAATAACTGAATTGATTGCTTATTCATACCAATGAATAAGCAATCTATTCAGAATAGATTGCTTATTCTTACCAATGAATAAGCAATCTATTCAGTTCATACTAAATAATTCATACCTAAGAATAATAATTGGTATAGGTCTTTCCCAAAATTTCAACAATTTTTTATCTCTTTTTCTCTCAATTTTATATCTCGACAGTCGTTGTCTGTCGGGTCAGCTAGTAACGTATAAAATTGTCTGACCTGTCTTCTTAACAATGAATATTGAATTGGAATTGGTTTCGCGTAAACTGTCAAATGACTGACAGTGCTGTCAAACGACATAAAGTTACATTAGAAAAGTTAATATGGTCGTTCAGTTTTCTTAATATTTTTAATTTTCCGCGCAACGTTCTTATTTTTTTCTTTCATATGAACCTTCTTCTTGAAATAGGGATTCATTCGTATATTATATTATATAGATGTACCTAAACTACGAGTATAATAAAGAGTAGTGCAAGACAGTGTTTTGACAGTTGACAAACGCAGCATAGGATTATTGTGAAAGTCTAGGGGCGAAGCCTATATTCACAGTGGACCTTTAGCTGTGTCCTTTGAAAGAGTGTCTTAATATAAATTAATACACTGTGCAAGTTCATAATCGGTACTCTTTACTGTCCGAAAATAAACCCTCTACCGTCGCTCACCATAATTACAAAACAATGTTAATCCCATAATCCTGGACAAATTTCGCAGCGATTTTCATCAGAGCCGTCCGCAATTCACAAACTCAAACCCAATCGCAACATAAATTATAATCCCAATTATTATATTAATATTATTAATTATCAACTGTCTGTTTACCCGAACGGTATTCAGAATTAATTAAATGGAATAAACGATATTCTCTTAATTAAATATCTTTAGAACGTCTATCTCAACCGTGTATTAATCTAGGAATGACATGCTAACCGTCATCTTTACAGCTAAAGCCTAACGTAGGGCCCTACCGGCTAATCTGAAAACTATTCAAATCGAATTCTTTTCTCAAAATAGCTTAGGCTTAAGTTAATGACAGACATTTTGAGGTAAGTCGGTAGAACTACCAGCTAAGCTAAACACAATTGTCAATAATCTATCTAAGCTGAAACATGATATACGCAGTCAAAACATCCGCTGACTGACTTACATATAATATAGTATCACATGATTTAGCTTCCTGTTTCCATATACGTTAGTTACTTTAGGGAGGATATACTTTAAATTGTTGCGATTTAATTTTCTCAATCTATTTGTTCTTTGGTATTCTTCTAAGTAAGATTTTAAGTTACATTCTACTAAGTTAGTTACTAAATTTAATTTTCTCAAATACGTTTACGACATTACAATATTGAAAAAGTCCCTGATCTAGGCCTAGGTCTAGGGGTGCACTAAGAAAAGTCTTTTGAAAATTCACATGGGACACCGTGATACACGCGTACGAAGCCGCAGGCGCAGGCTACTATCGGAATGATTGTCATGTTTTTCTGAGTAGAGATTTAGCTCGAAAGATAATTATAATAATTACACTGAAACAACCCCATTGTTTGTTTTAAACGATGAGATATTCGCTTGGCCTGACCAAGACAATTCCTGAAAGGTATTTTGTCTGCGAAACTTGATGTAGGTATTACACGTCGTAGCGCTCAAGTGAAGCCATACACCCTGTATAATCTGGCATGACAGCACTATTATTTTGTATTATTATACCCGCTGATTATTGTTATATATTATAGATACTTGTTTTCTACAACTATAGCACATAATTCGGGGTGTAAGAAGCTCATCAACATCTTCCGAGCTTAAGCCAACTTCACCTGCACGTGGTGCACCCTGCTGACTGACAAACGAAGCTCTGGCTAAAAGAGAGGTAGGGAGCGTAATTGTAAGCTACCCGACTGGGGAATGTACCTCCACCTCACAGAATACCGCAGCCAAATAACAATTCCCTTGAGGGTTGTTGTGTTCCTGCGAGTGAATGAGGTTACCAGAAAAGAAGGAGATGCTGCGTTGGCAGCGGGGGTGGCAGCGCGCAAGTGATATATTACGTTGCGAGCGTTAATACGGTTACGGTAACCGCTTCACATCAGGCGGGCCGTATGCTTGTCTGCCACCCGACGTAGTATAAAAAAAAAGAAAAAAAGTATAAATAGTTCTTTGACGAGCTCCGTGGTCGAATAGACCTCGTTGACTCGCTAGGTCGCGGGGCGGGTTCGATCCACGCTCAAGACAAATATTTTATGTGCATGAACACATCTGTTTATCTTAGTCTGGGTGTTTTCTATGTGTTATATATATGTAATTACAAAAATAAATGTATTTAAGTATTTTATCAATTATCTTGTTATCCATAGTTCAAGCTTTGATTAGTTTGGGACTTGATGAAGTTCTGTAATTTGTCCAGGAAATTTTAAATAATTAAAACTAAAATCTTTTTCGTGTTTTTTAGGCACCACATATTCCAGCCACTGTTCCCGATCTTAGCGGGACGTCCCGATTTTTAAATCAAAATTTAATGTCACGCGCGGGACAGGCTCAGTCCCGCTTTTCGGGTATAACTCGACCGTGCGTGCAGCGTGCTGAGAAAACGAAAAAAAAATTAATCTGCAGCTCCTATCCTGTGAAGAGTTCTTCATTTTTATTAAAGAAAAATTATGAAAAAAACATTTTTAATTTAAACGGTTTTATTGAAAGATGTACTAAAAGCTAAAAAATAATTCGGTAGGTCCGAGGTTTCAGTCATCACACCCCTCTCCTTCATCAGTCTAAGGCATTGATCAGACAAAATAATAAAATCGTTGGGCGTAGCGTAAACTGAGTTGATTTGATAGAAACACGGGCCCAACGATTTTATTTTTTTGTCTGATCAATGCCTTAGACTGATGAAGGAGAGGGGTGTGATGACTGAAACCTCGGACCTATCGAATTATTTTTTAGCTTTTAGAACATTACTTTCAATAAAACCGTTTAAATTAAAAATGTTTTTTTCATAATTTTTATTTTCAAGTTTTTAGTTTATAATTTCATGACATAGTACTTCTCATTCAATTAAGTTTAGATTTGACTTTTGTCATTTTTTCTAGGTTTTAATTCTAAATGCAACAATTATTTACAGACAAACACAGCATGTATATGTGATACTTTTTACCCATATACTGTGTTCACGCGAGCGAAACCACAAATCGAAATAGAAGCTAATTCAAAGTATTTTAATGTGCCCCGGCTTAAATTTTGTTATAGTATTAAAAAGTAAATATGTTTTTTAATTGTTTTTTTTTTTTTTTTTGTAGTTACAGCATATTTACAATGAGAAAAGATGCATAAATTATTATAAACAAAGTCATTTATAGGCAACCGCAGTTAGTACGTAAACACTTCTTCGTCCTAACAAAAATCAATATATAAAAATACTCCGCAAAACCACGCGATAATCGCATCCGCAGACCACTTAAATAGATCGCATCGTATCATCGCCGTCACGACTCCTCGACCCCGAGGGGACGCCGCGGACCTTTCCTTCGGGAAAACTATCCTAGTAATGCGCCCCCATTCCTTGTAAACGGACACGCGATCTAAGCCAAGAATATAATTTCTCTCGGGATTCTTCGAGATGGCTAGGCTAGCTAGCCTAAGCCAAACCATAAGGTTTGACTACCTTTATCGGCCTTGTGATAGACATTGTAAACGGTCCAACAAAATTTTTGAAGTGAAAACTTCTTTAGCGGCGTTGTGCACTTTTGGGATGGGTAAAAAATGTTAAACTCGCGTCATGACACGTGGCCTGATGGAAAATTAGTAAGACGGACGGAGCGTAGAGAGGAAGTGATATCCCCTCTCTTTCTACCGCGTGGCGAAAATGTATGCCTGCTCCTGCTGTTTATTTTTAATGTAATATAAATTGTCATGTTGTATGTGTACGATAGCGCAATAAATGAATATTGTATTTTACCACATAAATGATAGTACTTTTATACTGATAAATAATTTTAAATTCAATTCAATGCAATTCGTGCGAAATTACTCTCTAACCATTCCAAAATATTATAAAATGCACACCGTTAATGTTCAAGTTTTTGACGTGACAACGTCTTATAAATTGGTTAGCCGGGTGACACTTCAAGAAACGCGCTCACGTTATGCGCTTACAATGAGAGCGAGTGAGAGGCACGCGTCCCTTTCACTCGGGCATGGTTAGCCCGCCTAAGAGCGAGAGAGACAGACATAAAAAGTGAAAGGCATGCGTCCCTTCCACTCGAAAACATTTTACCACTCAAAGTCGTTGTCACGTAAAACTTTCGCCCGTATACCGACTTTACAGGCAACCAATTTTTTATTTTTATTTTTGCCGGCACTCCCGGAATGCAACTTGTTTTTAGGGTTCCGTACCCAAAGGGTAAAAAGGAACCCTATTACTAAGGCTCCGCTGTCCGTCCGTCCGTCACCAGGCTGTATCTCATAAACCGTGATAGTTAGAAAGTTGTAATTTTCACAGATGATGTATTTATGTTGCCGCTATAACAACAAATACTAGAAAACAGAATAAAATAAATATTTAAGGGGGGCTCCCATACGACAAATGTGTTTTTTTTTTTTGCCGTTTTTATAGATAATGGTACGGAACCCTTCATGCGCGAGTCCGACTCGCACTTGGCAGGTTTTTATTTTTTATTGACGTAATAACGTCTTATAAATCGATGAACACCGGCTGCACGCACGAAAAAGCATAATTCATTGTACGTTCCGCCTGAGCCGAGCGTGCAAGCGAGAGCGCGGCACAAGCGATAGAGAGGCACGATCGGCCTAAGCGTTCGGCTTGTGACGCATTTATCTCTCTTCCACTCCATCAGCCGATGTTTTCTTCACGTAAAATTATCGTCCGTAAACTGACTTTATAAATAACCATTTTTTTTAATACAACTAAGATGGCTTACAAGCATACGACTCGCCTGATGATAAGCAGTCATCGCAGCCTGTAAAAACCTTTCACGCCTTTCTTGATCCCATAATACTAATCAGCTAAGATGTTTTATCATATTATCTTTTTTAATGTAACTTTATGTCGTTTGACAAAACTGTCAGTCATAAGAATATCAGATTGCGCTAAACCAATTCCAAATCAATTTTCATTGTTAAGCAAACAGTACAAAGTCTGTCGGGTCAGCCAGTACTAAATAAATATATATAATACACTAAAGACACTACGAAAAGCAGTAGATAACAGCATATCATTATTTAGAAAAGACTTATTGAAAGAATCGATAGAGCACAAATTTTAATTTCACATCCAGAGGTAGAGTATTTTATTTTGCAACAATAGCGCTGTAATCTTCAGTAGCCTGTCAGCTTTCGCCAATAAAATAAGAATATATTGGACACTGTTGAAATACGAAAACTTTAATATCGTATCTATACTAATATTATAAAGCTGAAGAGTTTGTTTGTTTGTTTGTTTGTTTGAACGCGCTAATCTCAGGAACTACTGGTTCGAATTGAAAAATTCTTTTTGTGTTAGATAGCCTATATTTCAAGGAAGGCTATAGGCTATATAGCATCACGCTACGACTCATAGGAGCGGAGCACCAGTGAAAAATAGGAAAAAAATATTCCTTTTGAGGGCTTACGTCGCGTGCGCTGCGTAAACGGTTGAAGTTACGCAAAAATCATGTATGACGGAATTGTTCCTCTTTAAAAGTTCTAAAAAAAAGTCCGCGACAGCATATGTCTATCTTTTAAGATTAACTCACTATAACCTTTTTTTACCTACTTTCTCCTATTGATTACCATGAAAAAACGTTATAGTGTGTCAATCTTAAAAGATAGACATATACTGTCGCGGACTTTTTTTTAGAACTTTTAAAGAGGAATAATTCCGTCATACATGATTTATGCGTAACTTCAACCGTTTACGCAGCGCACGCGACATAAGCCCTCAAAAGGAATATTTTTTTCCGATTTTTCACCGGTGCTCCGCTCCTATTGGTCGTAGCGTGATGTTATATAGCCTATAGCCTTCCTTAAAATATAGGCTAAGTATCTAACACTAAAATATTTTTTCAAGAGTAGTTCCTGAGATTAGCGCGTTCAACCAAACACACTCTTCAGCTTTATAATATTAGTATAGAATTAGATAGTATAGATTAATTTTATATATAAAACTAGCTGTTACCCGCGGCTTCGCCCGCGTGGTCCAGGGAAGCCTGCTGCCATTGATTTGTGTATATTTTTCTTTTGTTGTATTTTTTTTTACTTCGTGGGATAAAAAGTAGTACCAGTATGTACAAATTTTAATGATGATTGGCTGCATAGTTAAGGCATGAAGAAATAACAAACAAACGAATTTACTTTAACACTTATAATATTTGTATGGATGGAACGCCCACACTCAAGAGAAAATAATTGTTCACCACATAAATGTTTGCCCTCTTTATTTTTCCTTCGAATAAAATATTTTTCCTGGATAAAAAGTGACCTATGTCACTCTCCAGACCGGAAACTATCCCCTGTTAAAACATCACATCAGTACTTACGTTCCTTTCGACGTGATAGAAGGACAAATGATTACAAAGTTTATTTTTTCCCATGGGATTAAATTGTTTTTCCGGGATAGAAAGTAGCTTATGTCACTCTCTAGATTACCCTATTAAAAATTCATGTCTGTACTTAGGTTTCTTTTGACGTGAAAGAAGGACAAATGAACTTTATTTTTTAATAACGTACGTTAACGGTATGGAGAGTGGCATAGGCTACTTTTTATCCAGGAAAAACATCTTATTTCTACGGGTAAATACATACTTTGTAATCATTTGCCCTTCTTTTAAGTCGAAAGGAACCTAAGTACCGACATGATTTTTTTTAACGGGATAGTTACGTAGTAGAGTACGGACATGACTTTTTAAAATGGGGATAGTTTACCGTTTGGAAAGTGACATAGGCTACCTTTTATCCCGCAAAAACATCTTAATCCCATGGGAAAAAATAAGCTTTGTAATCATTTGGCATTCTATCATGTCGAAAGGAACGTAAGTACCGACATGATTTTTTTAACAGGGGATAGTTTCCGATCTGGATAGTAACATAGGCTACTTTTTATCCAGGAAAAACATTTTATTCCCACGGAAAAAATAATTCGATCCCCGCAGAGGGCAATCATTTACGTGGTGAACAATTTTTTTTGTCTTTGTCCATACTAATACTGTAAGTGTTAAAGTAAGTATTCCTTTGTTTGTTATTTCTTAACGCTCTATGTCAGCTGATCATCATTAAACTTTGTACCTATTTTTCCTTTGTTGTATTTTTTTTACTTCGTGAGATATAAATAGTAATAACAAACGTTCCTTAAATAGTATTATCAATATTATATAAATAGTAATATCTCACGAAGTAAAAAAAAAATACAACAAAAGAAAAATAGGTACAAAGTTTAATGATGATCCGCTACATAGAGCGTTAAGAAATAACAAACAAACGAATTTACTTACTTTTAACACTTATAGTATTAGTATGGATCAAGACAAAAAAATTGTTCACCACGTAAATGATTGCCCTCTGCGGGTATCGAATTATTTTTTCCGTGGGAATAAAATGTTTTTTCCTGGATAAAAAGTAGCCTATGTTACTATCCAGATCGGAAACTATCCCCTGTTAAAAAAATCATGTCGGTACTTACGTTCCTTTCGACATGATAGAATGCCAAATGATTACAAAGTTTATTTTTTCCCATGGGATTAAGATGTTTTTGCGGGATAAAAGGTAGCCTATGTCACTTTCCAAACAGTAAACTATCCCCATTTTAAAAAGTCATGTCCGTACTCTACTACGTAACTATCCCGTTAAAAAAAATCATGTCGGTACTTAGGTTCCTTTCGACTTAAAAGAAGGGCAAATGATTACAAAGTATGTATTTACCCGTAGAAATAAGATGTTTTTCCTGGATAAAAAGTAGCCTATGCCACTCTCCATACCGTTAACGTACGTTATTAAAAAATAAAGTTCATTTGTCCTTCTTTCACGTCAAAAGAAACCTAAGTACAGACATGAATTTTTAATAGGGTAATCTAGAGAGTGACATAAGCTACTTTCTATCCCGGAAAAACAATTTAATCCCATGGGAAAAAATAAACTTTGTAATCATTTGTCCTTCTATCACGTCGAAAGGAACGTAAGTACTGATGTGATGTTTTAACAGGGGATATTTTCCGGTCTGGAGAGTGACATAGGTCACTTTTTATCCAGGAAAAATATTTTATTCGAAGGGCAAACATTTATGTGGTGAACAATTATTTTCTCTTGAGTGTGGGCGTTCCATCCATACAAATATTTTAAGTGTTAAAGTAAATTCGTTTGTTTGTTATTTCTTCATGCCTAAACTATGCAGCCAATCATCATTAAAATTTGTACTACTTTTTATCCCACGAAGTAAAAAAAAATACAACAAAAGAAAAATATACACAAATCAACGGCAGCAGACTTCCCTGAACCACGCGGGCGAAGCCGCGGGTAACAGCTAGTATTATAATAAATTCCATAACGGTAATGACTGTATGCACCGTCCGTGATTGTTAACTCCACATGTTACAGTACAACGTTGTGTGTATTTGTGAACATAGCCTCTATGTATATGGAGCTTTAAGATCCGTGTGTTCACAATCATTTGCTATAATTTTAAGTACACTGCAGGCTTGCAACGGACTAAAAAAAATCAAACCTAACCTAATCTACAATGGATATCAAATTATACGAATTATGTGTTATATTACGCACCGCTTTAAGATACGTAGTTACAGTTAAGGCCACCCACCCTACATTTAGGTTTGAATAAAACACGCATTTAATATGATATTTAAATTACCTTAAATTAATTTCTAGAAATTTATTAAGGTTACAAAATATATTAAAGAACTTTTTAATATCGTAAAAAATACATATTTTATTCAATGTGATAAGTAAGATGGTACTGCACTTATGATCCTTTACATGTATCCTATACATGGTGGTATTTTTAATGCCACCTTTATTCCTTTTAGAAAGCTTAATAATAAAATAGGTATGAATAAGTAAAATGAATACAAAAAGCACAGCGGATTTTCTGAGCTAAAAGTGCTTTGTCACTTAGATAAACAAGGTTATTTTAATATCATCTAAAATAGCGGCGAACTTAAATATACGAGGTTCTAAGTTTCGTGTTTAAGAGTACAAATAGTGCCTTTGTAAGTACGTTTAATGATAAATGACTTTAGAGAGAATGATAAATGCCTTCAAAGGGATCCTACCAATTCCAAATGTGGTTCACGGATTTTATTTTTTGGTTCTTTGAAAACTTTAGTCTAAACCATTGACAACTTTGTACATATAATCTTAAATAAAAAAGATATTAGTAATGACATAGGATAATAATTAATAAAAAAAAGTAACACGGGCCAAGCCACGGGTAGAAGCTGGTATAATATATAAAAGCATTATAAGAGACAGAAATAACAATTTTTAACCCTTGTAATATAGTGTGTTACGGTTTGGTGGTTGAGGAGTAAAATAAAAAATACAGTTACATGGTGTATATTGTGGTATATATAACGGAGACTTAATTACAAAATTAACAGTTATATCGATGTAGCAGTGCGTAATGAAGACCTTTAGCCGCGTCATTATCATCATCAGTATGTATCTGACTGCTGAATATAAGCCTTCATTATTGCTTTTCACTAAATACGATCCTCCGCCTTCCGCATCCAGCCGCTTTCTTAAGGAGCTCATCTAGAAGGAGCCCGTCCAACGCTTCGTCGTCCTGCGCGCAGCCTTCACTTTAGCCGCATACTACAAGGACCATATTATGCTACAGTTATAGCTCCCCTGTACACCTTCCGGTCATATCACAGGATTGCGAGACTGTCGCTCTGTAAATCAACCTGTCAAGAGGTTAATACACTTAATCAATAATAACAATGAAATGACGTTAAATAGTAAGAAGCAATTCAAAAATAATTGGAAAAAAAAAATCAACAATTTTCATATTATTTCTCCATTGCTTCTTGCTATCTATTTTTTTATTTCTAATATCTTTTTATTGCAATGCCCTCGCTCCCCACTCGCAATTATAGTATCCAGCACTCGAAGGTTGGCTGGTCGAGAACTCTTATAGAGATAAGCTCGCCTTTGTATATTATTAAAATTCAGAATTATTATTTATTTTTGATTGTCTATCTGTTATTGATGTACAATAAAGATATTACCAACAAACAAACAAACAAACAATTATCTGACATAATTTTAGAAAAAAATATCAATATAACAATACTCAGCGAGTGTAGGGTATAATACAAAGTAATAGTGCTGTCATGCCGTCCGATAACTCAGACTATTCAGAGTGATTGGATTTACTTGAGCGTTACGGCGCGGCGTGTAATATCTACAACAAGTTTCGTACACAAAATACACAAAGTTTTGAGGTGTAAGTGGTTCATCACCATCTTTAAACCAAATCCAGTCTCTTACTATTATTACATACAACAAACAAACGTTGACAAATACATAATTGTGCCTGTACTTACATGGAAACCATGTTACGTTTCGTTATCCCAGCTGAATGGAGTACATCTATTTCCAGCCAATAACATTAGTCACGCTTCCATCGAATTGACATAGAAACATGTTTTATTACCCACCCGTATTCCATTCGGGTATTTTTTTTACCACCGACATAAACTGTAGAGGATAAATGCAAACAAAATTGCTAATCTTGTTGATATTTTACTTCAGCATGTTTATTTCAAGATTAATATTGGATAAAGAATAAATTGAATTTGCTTCAGGAAGTAAATAAAAACCAAATTGAATTACAAGATGTATAATAGTTAAAATAACGTAAATGAAGTTGTCGTGGACATCAGTGCATCAAAATAGTAAATCAAATAGTAAATCAAAATGTATTTTAAAAATCCAAATGTTCGGCCGAATCCTCGGCTTATCAATTCAGAGTAAGCCCATCTCAGTATCAGAGTAAGGCTCATCCGATTTCAATCAATCTTTTACCTCTATTTAAAATAAGCCTTTCGAACGGTCATAAACAGTATATTAAGATAGTAAGTTTTGATGTAAATTAGTTGGTCATAAAATACAATAGAGGTATGATGTTATATTTCTATAGATTTACAATACCAATACTAAATTGCATCAGAAAAGTTTATGAAAACTTTTTTTTTTAATTTTATTGAATAAGGGTACAAAAGGTGGACTTAAATGCTAAGAGCATTCTCTACCAGTCAACCTTAGGGAAAAGCAGATAAAACTCGAATGCGGTTCACAAAATAATAGTAACAACATACACAGAATAAATATCTATGAAAACATAAAATTATATTATAATACATAAACATATGCTAATTATACACATATACACAATCATACACATATACATAATTATACACGGAAACGCTGAAAAAGTTGAGGAGAGACGAAAACTCAAAGCAATGGGTGCTAACATCAAAAAGCTGAATGATCTCTCTGCTAAAATTCAAGCTGGCTGCAGGCGAGATCTAAATAATAATCTGCGAAACATCTGTGCAGAAATTGAAGTTCATGCAGACAAATATGAAACCAAAGACCTCCATCAGAAGATCCGGTCACTAACACGGACTCTTTCGTCGCGGACCTGGGCTATACAAAATCATAATGGTGAGCTCATTACGGAAATAGACAAGATATCCGAAACATGGAAAGTGTACTGTAAGGCATTGTTTCAAGATCCAAACTCACATGAATTTCCATCAACAGAACCCGGGAATGATCTAGAACCAGACATTCTTAAAGAAGAGGTACGTGCCGCTATCAAACACCTGAAAAATGGCAAAGCTACTGGTATAGATGTCATCCCGATAGAAGTAATTAAGGCTGCGGGAGATCACGGTGTGCAGATGTTTCATACTATATGCAATAAAATCTGGCAAACCGGTACATGGCCAAAAGAATGGGTTCATACAGTCTTCATTCCCCTACATAAAAAAGGTTCCACAAAAGTGTGCAGTAATTATAGACTCATTGCTTTAATATCTCACGCAAGTAAAATACTGCTTCACATTCTGAATGAGCGCCTTAAGACCTTCCTTTCGAAAGAAATTGCCCCTGAACAGGCAGGTTTTGTAAAAGGAAAAGGCACCCGCGAGCAAATTTTTAATGTGCGCCAGATCATCGAGAAGGCGCGAGAGTTCAACAAGCCTACGTACATTTGCTTTGTTGATTTCTCGAAAGCGTTCGACTCAGTAAAGTGGCCAGTCTTATGGAAATTTTTGCTGGAAGTGGGCACCCCGAAACACCTTGTCCACTTGCTCAGGCGTCTATACGAGAGCGGATCAGCATCGGTCAGAACAGACGAAATGCTGTCGAATAATTTCCATCCTGATGCAGGCGTACGCCAAGGTTGCATAATTTCACCTATATTATTCAACATCTATACAGAGATGATAATGAGAATTGCCTTGGAGGATTGGACGGACGGGGTGGTGATTGGCGGTAGAAGGATCTCCAACTTAAGATATGCGGATGACACGACCTTATTCGCAACTAGTGCTCGTCATATGGAAGATCTGCTGCATAAGATGGAAACTACAAGCCATGAATTTGGATTAAAAATAAATCGCGCAAAAACGAAAATGATGATTGTCGACCGCGCCAATAACAACCTACCAGGGATCACACACATTGGGAATTGCGAAGTTGTCCAATCATACATTTACCTTGGGGCGTTAATATCCAACAAAGGCGGGTGCATAGACGAAATCAAGCGGCGCATGGCGATCACTAGATCTGCTATGGATAAAATGAGAAAGATCTGGGGTAATAGGAACATTACCAAGGCCACGAAAACCAGACTCGTTTATTGCCTAATATTCCCCATTTTCCTCTATGCCTCGGAGACATGGACTCTTCGCGAAACTGAGAGAAAGAAAGTTGATGCGTTGGAGATGTGGTGCTGGAGACGGATGCTAGGAGTATCATGGACAGAGTTCCGTACTAATGATTCTATACTAAAAGAACTCGGCATCAGACAGCGCCTATCTACCACAGTTCAGTCACGCATTCTAACCTTCTTCGGCCATATATCTCGTCGTGGTGATGACTCCGTGGAACGTCTCGTAGTCCAGGGTAAAGTTGAAGGCACTAGACCACGTGGTAGGTCACCCATGAGATGGACGGACCAGATTAAGGCCGCAACTGAGTGTTCGGTTTGCGAGTGCACCAGGAAAGCTGCAGTCCGTGATGAATGGCGCTGTATTGTCAAGATGATCACTCATCGTGATTCACAATGATGACCACGACCACTCTGGCAAGAGTGTACCGACTAGGAAGAAGACACGGAAACGCATAGGAAAAGCAGTAAATAGGACAATGATGATTATTGCTTATATTATATGACACTTGAGTGTGTATTGTGTGTATTAAACCACGGAGTGATAAGGCAATAATAAAGGTATATAAATACCTCTATTCATGATCGCGTTTATTCCCGTTGTTATTTTTTTATAAATCATGATACGCGAAAGTTTAAAAGTTATTATAGCAATCCGCTACGGGTTTGAAATTGCAAAACAAGTGTGCACCTAGAATTTTTACGGAAAAAATTTGCTTGAGTGGAAACATCATTGATATTTCTCGTAAAATGTTGCGATTGGGACGTAATCCAACTTGTGTGCGTATTAAATCACGGAGTGATAAGGTAATAATAAATGTATGTAAATACCCCGTTGTTATTATTTCATAAATCATGTGATGCGAAAGTTTAAAAGTTATTATTGCATCAGAAAATGTTCCTGCTATTGCATGGATAGATAGCTATAAATAGTTACATAGACTATCGTTATCCTTATCATATCAGTAATTTAAAACACTTGCTGTCTCTTTTCCTTACCGAGCGCAAAATGGCGCCAATTTTACTCGGACATGAAATTAATTTGGATATGAAATTAAGTAAAGTATGTGTTAAAATCAATTATCATTGTGTACTTTCGTGTGATATAATGTGATCTCGTGGGCTTTAATTACTTTATCAACATAAATTATGCATTTTCGAAAGTACATAAATTAAATGCATTTTTATCTATTTCATTAAATCAATTGTCGCATACGTCTTTTTCGTCAGTTTGCTTGTGCGAACAAATTGCGGGAGACACTTGGGTCACTTTTTGACGCTTAGTGGCATATCTACAACATCATTACAATAGAGTAGATTTATTATTATTAAAAAAAATATATCGTCTGTAAAGTCGGTTTACGGACGATAATTTTACGTTATAACGTCATAAGGAAACATCGGCCGATGGAGTGGAAGAGAGATAGATGCGTCACAAACCGTCCCCTTAGACCGAATGTGCCCCTCTATCGCTTGTCCCGCGCTCTCTCTTACACGCTCGGCTCAGGCAAAACGTGACAATGAGTCATGCTTTTTCATGCGTGCAGCCGGCATTCATCGATTTATAAGGCGTTATCACGTCAAAAAAAGAACACAACTAGGTATTTGTTCAAAAAACTTCCTCACAAAACGTAAAATTATAATGTAAAAACTGTGTTACCCGCAATCTTCTTTATGTTAATAAACTCCCCTGGTATCTGTTATATTAACTTTCATCCGA
The DNA here is from genome assembly GCA_937001555.2 of Hypsopygia costalis. Taxonomy (NCBI): domain Eukaryota; kingdom Metazoa; phylum Arthropoda; class Insecta; order Lepidoptera; family Pyralidae; genus Hypsopygia; species Hypsopygia costalis. Next base: position 17,383,199 of record OW443342.2, read on the forward strand.
AGAAACATTTATTAAACAACCTGTTGCAGTTACGGAACGTTTTCAGCCTTTCCGAGGCTTTCCTTGGCCTTTCCGTAGCCGTAACATTATACTGAAATGCGGCGCTCAATTCGATAATAATGAAAATGTATTTTCATTTAGTTCGTCTCTATTGGTATTAATTTTAACTTGTTAACTTTATGTTATCTTTAACGTTATTTATTTATTGAAACTTTATTGCACATGATACAATTTTGTACACAAAAGGCGAACTTAATGCATAAACATTGTCTCCCAGTTTATCTTTGGGATATTGATAGATGTTGAGAAGAGATGTGATGTGTTAAGAAGACAGGACAATGTTTGTCAGGTCAGCTAGTATATATATATATTCATATAAACAAATACATAAATATGTCAGACATACATTTAAATATGTAAACATATAGACGAGCTCGGTGGTCGAATAGTTAGCAATGGCCACATTGACACCGAGGTCGCGGGTTCGATTCCCGTACAAGACAAACATTTGTGTGCATGAACATGTCTGTTTGTCCTGGTCTGGGTGTTTTCTATGTATTATAAGTATGTATTTACAAAAAAAAACCTATTTAAGTACATTTATCTGTTGTATAGTATCCATAACACAAGCTTTGCGCTTAATTTGGGACTAGATGGCGCTGTGTAAACTGTCAAGAAATGCCTAAAAAATATACACATACAAGTAAATATACCTACACACAAATAATCCATACAATAAAATCGATACTATGTTATGAAGTTGTGGCACATTGTCTATTCCAACTTTAGAAAATGTTCGTATACTTGTTTCTTAAATGAGTAACGTTAAGAGTTTGAACTGTGAAAACATTTAATTCTTTCTTATTTGGAAGTTAACAGTTGCTTCAAAGAAATTACTGAGAGGTCAGTTACTGCAGTTCATTCTAGGAGAATGTTTTGGATGAGGGAAAATAACTAAGAACATAGTTTTATTTTATTCAGAGAGGGCTAAAAATCTAAAACAAAATAATTGGTAAGCTAAATAAAAATTTGTAAATAAAAACTGTGGTCACATGTAGATGAGGTTGGCTTTGTCTCTAAAGATCGTGATGAGGCACTTACAGCCCAATAGTATTTTATTTAGCCCAAATCAGTAGCGTAATATACCTACATATAAGTACAAATATTATAAATATTATTCTCTATTCTACACTTCATTTGAATAATATTCCTTTACCGTTTCAAGACGTTTATTTATATAATAGTTTTGATTTTCTTTAGAGTATCAATGATGTTGATTCGATGTCGACCTTATTCCACAGATCACATAGTCAATTACTGAATTGCGTTTTGATCAGCAAATGTGCGTAGTTTCAATGATTCAATGACGTTCTATATTGATTACCATTAGACCGTTAATTGACCAATTGTACCCTTAATTGTCCAATTATACCCTCATTGAGTTTGTTAACCAGTGTTGATGTATATTACACAGATGTGTCTCTCTTTGCAGAACAGGTCGCCGCCGCCCTCGCACGTTCCGTCTGCTCTCCTGTACGCACCTCCGGAGCCACTAGAGGTAAGAATCTGCACTTTATAATAATAATAATCATTTATTTCAGACAATTGCAATGTAAGCACAACAACAAGTCCATATATTAAATACCTTAAACTAAAAGTATACATTTATATAAGTGTCTATTACCTATAACTAAACGCGCATAGTCGGCACTGTCGACTGCGTATCGCGTGCGGTGCCCTATAGGCCACGGAATTCCAACCTTTCGACTCTTGTTTCGAAATTTCTTCAATCAAACTTTATGTCATCATACCATCTCATCTCTTCCAGTCAAAAATGACTGGAAGAGATTCCTTCAGGAATAAGTCCGCCCTTGCAAATATTGTTTTATGTATACGTTTTACTTCCATTGTATCTTATTGCAATAAAATTTTATAAACCAACATGTTACTATAACAATAAAAAAAACTTTTTGAATAAATCTTGTTACGAAAATGCACAAGTTCAAAAACACAAACAACGTATACAAAGAATACCTACAATAATAGATTATTTACTAAGGGAGCAAACAACTATTTTAAGGCAACATCGTTTTTTGAATCCAGAGCTAGAACACATTTTTTATTCAATTAGGTACTGAAATTCTACGTAATAATTAAAAAACCGGTCAAGTGCGAGTCGGACTCGCGCACGAAGGGTTCCGTACCATTATCTATAAAAACGGCAAAAAAATCACGTTTGTTGTATGGGAGCCCCCTTTAAATATTTGTTTTATTTTTATTTAATTATTTATTTTTAAAGTGAATATATAACTAAATATTATCTGAGTATTTCAAGCGTCTACCTATTACCGTTATCAATTGCGAGCAAAAAAGAGCAACAAAATCACGTTTGTTGTATGGGAGCCCCCTTAAATATTTATTTCATTCTGTTTTTTAGTATTTGTTGTTATAGCGGCAATAGAAAGAAATACATCATCTGTGAAAATGTCTAACTATCACGGTTCATGAGATACAGCCTGGTGACAGACGGACGGACGGACGGACGGACGGACAGCGGAGCCTTAGTAATAGGGTTCCTTTATACCCTTTACGGAACCCTAAAAACCAATCTGACTCCGAAAGATCAGCTTAGACGCTAGGAGCCTTACGGCTCCTAAACCTGATTAAATTGAAATGAAACCACCGTGGGATCACCTTTTTTGACACAAAAAAGAAATTATAAATCCACATGTAAATAGGAGCTCGAAGGCATTGTGTGTAACTGTTTTTCCCAACAGGCAAGTTAAGCGACATCAACTGTAGCCTATCCATGGATGGGTCTATTTATGTCGAGCTCCTCAGTGCTTCGGACGGCACGCTAAGCCGTTGGTCCCGGCTGTTGACGATGACAGTCGTTTAGCCAAATGAGTGGCCTATATGAAAACACTGGCTTCCGCCGACCCGCATTTGAGCAATGTGGTGGAGTATGCTCTAAACTCCAGTGATTGAGCGGAGGCCCGTGTTGCAGCATTAGGATGAATATGGGTTGATGTAGATCCATAAAAAATGTATATGGCTACGGTAACGGCTTTACATCAAGCAGGCCGTATGCTAAATAATATAAGTATAAAAATACCATACTTAGCTGCCATTCATTAGCAAACATGTTAGCCTAATTTGACTAATTAATGTTACCTAACAATATATCGATGTATGTGTGTTTGTGTGGACAATTAAAATATCTGCAAAATATGACTGACAATATATCCATACACAGCTATATCGTTAAAACTGGCAAACATTATTATAGCCAACATGTTACCCATGTTGGTCACGTTGTCTAACAATATTTAGCCTTTAGTTTAGATGAATGAATGTGTGGTCAATTAAAATGTCTGCCAACCTGATTGATAACATATACATACACAATATACATATATCGTTGAAACCGTGTTAGTCACATTGCTTAACAACATATGTGTATGTATGTATATATAGACGGGTTTCTGGACTGTTTTCGCACGTGGCCACTTCATTGAGCCTTTGTACGTGCCTATACATGTGAACTCACTCAAACCAGATATCCCAAAAGGTTAGCAGCTATATTGTTGTATACGGTTTTGTCAATCATCGTGGCAGATATTTTAAATGACAACACATCCATACACAGCTAAATTGTTAAGCAACATGTCAGACATGTTAGCGGTATTGATATGCGACTAACATGTCTGCTAATGAACGGCAACTTTTAGTCCATTTGAGTCCCTCCTCCTTTTTTTAACGTCCGTTCAACAAAGACATCGGCTTCAATTCGATGCCAAGCCTAGATGAATATTTATCGGGCAACACTTAGAGTGACTGGTTTCTACCATTAATGCGTTTCCGTTAATTAAAATATTTAATGGCTGCCAGGGAGGTAGCGTTATTTAATCCAATTAAGCTTTACCCATTTCCACAGCACTTTATTAAATTTGTTTTGTTAAAGTACCATGGTTTTTAAAGCAACACTGTAATGCATCAGCGTTATTGCTTTATATCGCTATGACATTTTATATATAGACCGGCCATCTTGCATCGGCGAATATTACGGCAGTATGAGTTGCGATAGAACATTCGCTGAACATTCGCTTTGATGAAGGTCTCCGTTTGAGATTGAAACTAATCAGCTTCACGTACATTATCATTATGTACAATTGTACATGTACAAAGTACATGGGCATTCACGTACATACATGAGTGACCCGTTAATATAATTTATTTGTTTATTATAATGTCTCATGTGAGTTTTAATAATATTATCACGGCGGTAAAACACAACCGGACAAGTGCGAGTCGGACTCGCCCACCAAGGGTTCCGTACGTTGGATCATTATAAATAGTTCAGGAATCAAACCCCTTATTTTTTAAGACTTAATTACAAATGTATAGTTTTGAGATTTATTCTTGTACTTGTAGTCTAAAACGATGTTATTTGCCAAATTTCATAGTTCTAGGTCAACGGGAAGTACCCTATGAGTTTTGATTCCCTAGAAAATGTCGAAAAATGCGTTTTTTGCTGAACAAACGGCCGTATCTTTTTTTATGTAAACTTAGCAGTTTGATATTTTTACAACTTCATGGGACCGCAGACCTGAGTATATAGTTCATATTTCAGCTTGATAAGCAGCTGTTCTGGAATCCTTACAGCGATGCCAAGTCGACCACCGCTATATCGAGGTGCTGAGATGGCTATACAGCTCTGCGACAATGACTGTCCGCGTCCAGGACCAGCAGTCTAAGCCTATCCAGCTGCAGCCCGGAGTACATCAAGGGGATGTCATTTCCCCGAAACTATTCACCGCTGCTCTGGAAGACGTATTTAAAACGCTGGACTGGAAAAAACGGGGCATCAGTGTAAATGGCGATTACATCTCACACCTTCGGTTTGCCGATGACGTGGTCATAATGGCTGAATCGCTGGAGGATCTCAGTAGTATGTTGACCGATCTCAATGTTGCATCTCGATCCGTGGGGCTGGAGATGAATTTCGACAAGACGAAAGTCATGTACAATGATGTTGTCATCCCTAGCCCGGTTATGGTAGAGAATACACAGATTGAAGTGGTTAAAGACTATGTCTACCTCGGACATTCCATACAGCTTGGCCGGGGTAACTTCAACAAAAAGATCGATAGACGCATTCGATTGGGCTGGGCAGCTTTTGGAAAACTTCGGCACATCTTCACCGCAAAGATACCCCAATGTTTGAAGACTAAAGTCTTCAACCAGTGCGTCCTCCCTGCAATGACCTATGGTGCAGAGACTTGGACACTGACCATCGGACTGGTCCACAGGCTAAAGGTCGCGCAGCGAGCGATGGAGAGGGCTATGCTCGGAGTTTCTCTGAGGGATCGAATCCGGAACGAAGAAATTCGACGGAGAACTAAAGTTGTCGACATAGCCTTTCGAGTTTGCAAGCTGAAGTGGCAATGGGCGGGTCACATCTGCCGAGTAAGTGATGGCAGATGGGGGAGGAAGGTATTAGAGTGGAGGCCGCGCGTAGGACGACGAAGCGTTGGACGCCCACCTTCTAGATGCTCCGATGACATTAAGAAAACGGCTGGAAGCGGCTGGATGCGGAAGGCGGAGGATCGTATTTGGTGGAAAGCCTTGGGGAAGGCTTATATCCAGCAGTGGATAGATACGGGCTGATGATGATGATGATGATGAAACTAAATTTATTCACACTTGTAAATCAGCAATATTAAAGATTTCTCGATTCTAAGTACTTTTTAATCAATTTTGGGGACGTGTGGTTTCCGGCAGACTAGAATAGAATCACTCCGTTTCTTCCCGTGGACACAATGGCGACTAAAGGAAATACATTACCAAATATCGATCAGGCCTCCCCAACCCGTTTGGTCAGCGTGGGGAGTGTAAGCCAAATCCTCCTGCCGTCTAGGACGAACGAGAGAGGGTCGTGCTCCTGTAGTGGAGACTAAAATGGACCTGATGATGAATACCATTTATCAACAATTTATATGATACAAAATAAATATTGATGGACAAATGATACACTAACTAAACCTTGAACTATGGGTACTAGGTAACAATTCATTTTTTTTTTAATATATACATTTTTCCTGCTCCTACTAATTTCTTCTGATTAAATTCGTTGTGATTTCCAAAGCAGCCGTAGTCTTATCCCCGGGACTGCAATAGACTTGATTGTTCATTGCCTTTTTTGGTGTTAATCCGGGCTACGCAGAAGACACAGTGGTGGTAATATGTGTCGCGTAAAATAAAATATAATACATATAAAACACCCAGACCAAAACCAACAGACATGTTCATGTCCACAAATATTGGTCTTATGCGGGATCGAACCCGTGACCTTGGTAGAGTCCAAAGAGGTCATTGCTAGCCATTCTGCCATCGGGCTCGTCATTCATCTGATAGGCTCGATATCTAATTTAAACTGTACGGTACCTTGAATTACGACATAAGAATCCATATAAATAAATCAGCCCAGTTCAAGACAAACAGACATATTCATGCAGACATTTGTCTTGTGCGAAGATCAAACCCGCGACCCCGGAGTCTAAGGTGACCATTGCTAGCCATTCGACCACCGGGCTCGTCAAACATAATAATCTATCTTCAGAGACCTACGTTATCTATAGGTATTGAATTCACGATAGTACGCTTACAATAGATAGAGAATAAGATGCATGAAGTGAACCCTGGTGAAAATAACGTAGAAGCAACATACAAAAAGGTTCTATTCCACTGGGAACCGTAACCATTCGGCGTTGGTATTACGTTTGTGAACGTTCCCCGTCGTTTTACCGCAGGCTGATCGTCGGTGTTTCGTCACATTTTCCTTATTTTTGATATATCATCAGAATAGGTCTTCGTAGTTCACAGTAAACAAGAATACAGTATTACACATTTTATGTATAGTTGATCTCATGATCGTACCGATTATGGACAGCGGCATGAGTCGTGCTGTATGCGGCAAACAAAAGACATAAGGTACGATTGCATGACGATCGGAGTGATGAGGCGCTAATACAGAATAAGATTTCAGTAGGTTTTTTAGGTTCATAAAATCTAACTTAGGTTTGTAGTAATAATCTTCTTTAGCCAAGCTCTCCTATAGAAAAAAAAGGTTCAAATATAAAGTGTAAATTCAAAATTTATTAAGTGTCCGACCATGCAATGAATAACTAGAACAAAATTGGTTCATTCATTTACCAGCTACAACTGCATAGATCGTAAGTTTTTGTTTCCTATATCCTCTGCGTATATATTTTCTGATTTCCGTAGACCCACTGCCTTATATTACTTATAGGAATTTCCATGAATTTCATAGACCTCTTGCAAGTCGGAATCCACCTTGCCTGTGCCCTGTACATAAGTTGGGCGAGTAAAACATTTATTTCTTTTTTAATTCATAACTTTGTGATATTTTTGATTTGTAAAAATATAACAAACTTCACAACTGACATAGCAAAATTTACTTTGTTATATTTCTAATTAAATTCTTATTCTTAAGACACTGCCAGATTTAAAACTAGCATCACTTGAAAAAAATATTATTTGGTAAGAACACTAATAAAAAAACTGCCAATTTTCACAATTGTTTATTAAGCCCTTTAGTTTTTTTATAAGATAAAATATTCTACTCTAGTTGTTGAAGTAAAATGTGACAAAAATGCCTGTTTGCCACAAGTTTTACTTCATCAATTACAGCACACAAAGTTTCATCAAGTTATAAATAAAACAATAGGGTTTAAATGAATAAAACTAGTTTTGGCGTCGCGTCGGTGCGTTGTGTACTTTTTGATTATTACTCTTTTACTCGAGTAGCGCTAGTGTTATATAAGTTTCTAATGTGTTTATGTTTATTGTGATTGTGACAAATATACCTATATTAATTTTTACAAATTTATGTTCTCATTAGATAAGATAAGATATATTTATTATTTTACTCATGTAGACTTAACATCTGTACTCGTAAATATCCTGTGTTACATGATGTTATGTCCTTCCATTATTATTTTAAATAAAAACAATATGTAGACTTACATGGATAATAGATTGGTTAAGTTTTCATCTTCATCACTAAGCAAAATACAAGAAAACCATTAATTTTAAAAACAAAATGTATAGACACATAATGATAAATTGCATTGCATCCATTGGGTCAGAAAACAACATTATATTTTCTTACCGTATTTTACGTTTACTTTGGTCGGCGACGAGGGTACGGTAATTTAGTTTCCGCACACATGTACCTACCAAAATCGAATTTATTTGTAAACTCAATTTCGATAACGTAAGCATATTGCACACGAAGATTTTTCTTTGCATTTATTCATGTTATTTCTTTTTAGGGCTATAAAACAGGGCGTGTATTTTTTGGAGAGAAAGCTTGCAAATGTAGAAAAATGTGCATCGTCGTCGTCAACATCTTTTTATTACCATATACTACATACTTATTATAACATATTCATCCCGCTGCTGGGATCCGGGCCTCCCTGATCGAAGAGGTTTAGTGCATACTCCACCACGCTGCTCAACTGCCGGTGGGCGGAGGCCAGTGTTATCAAGTTGCCTAAAGGCCATTGACTTGGCTTAACGATTGTCATTTAATGACAACAACAAGAAAATGTGCATATTATTGTAATCCCTTGATATCCATCTATGAAATGAAAATGAAATGCGAATTCTTTATTGTGGCACATAGATACGTCTATCTAATCGTCAAGAAGTTGTTAATATCAAGTTCACAATTAGGCACACGAACAAAAAAAAATATAAATTTAAATCGTGCCAGATTTTAATTTATTATTTTATATGTTTATCTCTAAAAATTTTATTTTAAATACCTAAATTATCGTAAATTTAAAGACCCGTGGATAATTCTGACAAATATAACTTTGAAAAATAAATTTAATTGTGTACAAATATATAAAAATTATTTGACGTTGCTCTGTGTACCTTCAACAAAAGCCTCAAGCTGGGATGTGAATACTAAGGTACTTCAACCAGACCTACAACCTTGGATGTCAAAACCTACCTCTTTTGGCTATCGATCAATGTAGTAGCAAGATCAGAATCAAACGTTCATCACTCATACAGGCCTACACATATTTTGGTGCCCAGGATCTTAGACGAAATTATTTTAGAAACATCTGATAAGGCCTGTGTAATCTAAGGATTTTGGTACGTACTGGAAAAGGCTGCATTTATAAAGAAGATACTGGCTTTTTTTTTCTGTTCCGATAATATTTGTCCTACATGTTTATTCTATATACTGTGTGATGAAGAATGACATTACGAAGATTATGCAAAGCGAACTTTCTATAAAATGTGTTTAGTACTTAATTATTGTATTTTATACAGTAGAGATAAATATAGTGATAGATAATATAATTTATTTATAACTTCTTTATTTATAATTTTTCATATATTGGTATATATGTACTTTTTTTTTTTACACATTATTATTATTATCATATTAGATGTCCCGAAATGACCACAGTTCCGACTCTGAGCTGGCATCATTAGATGGGTTAGTGCGTTGCGATAGGTGTACCCAAGCACGATATTTCAGAGGTCAAAGAGGACTTAAAATACATATAAGTAAAATACATAATGTCCCACACTCCTCTGACGCTACCCAATCACAAGTCTCAAACATTAGTAATAATGAGACAACTACAACAAATACTCCTCTTTGGCAACGCTTATCAAATTTAAAATCAAAGTACCCAGTTATAAAAATAATTCCACGTGGAGCAAGGGTAAGTGTAGGAAACGCACTCATTCAGCATATTTCCAAAGTAGTCACTACCAATTCACCAAATTCTTGGGAGCATCTATTAACTTTTCCTTTTCGTTACCTACACATTCAAAATTCTAAATCCAATTTAACGACATCAATTAAAAATAATTGTCTGAACCCAATCGAATCTTTTTTGGTGCCAAAACCTAGTAATCAAAATTTTAATATTAATAAACGCATAGAATCAAAAGTTTCTGACGGTGATATACGAGGTGCAGCTCAATTACTTTATTCTAGTGATGCTATAGCTCCATATTCACTGACTACTTTAGATGCCCTGAAAGAAAAACATCCACCTTCTAGGAGCGACATTAACTTCCCTACACCCCCCGAAGCTGATGATGAAACTTTTGACATTTGTGTCCAAGATGTCTCTGCCGCTGTTACGTCATTCAAAAGTGGTTCTGCCGGAGGCCTCGATGGCATAACACCCCAACATTTGAAGGATTTAATTGGCTGTGGTGGCATCGGGGACAAACTTCTAAAAGAACTCACTCTGTTATTACAACTTATGCTTTCCGGACAAGTTCCTAGGGAAATTGTGAGTATTCTATACGGTGCCAACCTTTGTGCCCTTATTAAAAAAGATGGTGGCATTCGGCCCATTGCCGTAGGAAGCACATACCGTCGCCTCGCTGCCAAACTTTGCGTCAAAAAAATTTACCAACCCACTGGAGAATATTTTCAGCCAATCCAAGTTGGTTTTGGTACAAAGGGAGGCTGCGAGGCGGCGGTACATGCCCTAAGAACTTTTCTGGAATGCAATAGAGGGGAAGTCATTTTGAAGGTGGATGTCAAAAACGCTTTTAACTCTATCGATAGAGGAACCCTGTTGACTCGAATAAAAGACAAAATTCCAAAAGCATATAAATTTCTTTGGCAATGTTATAGAGAACCCTCAAATTTAGTTTACAACAATAACATGATTTCTTCAGAGGTCGGCTGTCAACAGGGGGACCCACTTGGACCTGCAATTTTCAGTTTAGGCATACATCCTATTATCCAATCTCTAAATTCAAAATTTAACGTTTGGTATTTAGACGATGGAACCCTAGGTGGTGATGTTGCTACAGTGTTCAACGATCTGCAAGACCTCATTAACCAATTCAATAGCATTGGACTAAAATTAAACTATTCGAAATGCGAACTCTACATTTCTGATTCCTCCAATAGAGACATAATAAAAGAATTATTTGAGACTATATGCCCAGGCCTAACAATTTTAGATAAAAAAGAACTTCACCTCCTAGGCGCTCCTGTATTTGATGATGCTTTCGATGGTTTTGTGCTCAATAAACTTAAAAAATTTAATGATATCTCATTTCGTTTAGATGAATTAGATTCTCATTTGGCTTTTTTTATCTTTCGGCTTTGCATGTTTACTCCTAAATTTATATACTATTTGAGATGTTCACAATTTTGGAAACATACTGATCTACTTGAAAAATTGGATAATAGTATCAAAATTACAGTCTCAAAAATCCTCAACATTAATTTTGACTTTAACTCTTGGACACAAGCTTCCTTACCGATTAGGTTTGGTGGTTTGGGTGCACGCAAAATTTCTAGTGTATCTCTACCGGCATTTTTGTCCTCAGTTCATAGTACCCAAAATTTAGTAAAAAAAATATTAGAACCTTCAGATACCAACACAGAAATATCATTTCTGTCTGAGGCCAGAAATGCTTGGCTTCATCTTTCAGGACATCGGGATTTACCATCGAATCTCTCGTCTCAGCGGGGATGGGACGAGCCGCTCAGCGATGTGGTTGGGAAACATCTGCTTAATATTACCACCACCGCTGTAGAACGTGCTCGGCTTCTCGCTGCTGGGACTTGGGAGTCAGGTTTATGGCTTCAGGCCCTACCTTCCAAAAATATAGGAACTCTTCTTGACAATCACACTTTTCGACTGGCGTGCTGTCTACGTTTAGGTGCCACAGCTGTAGTGGAACATCGCTGCAGGTGTGGTACTATGGTAGACAGATATGGTCATCATGGTCTCTCGTGCTCACGCAGTGCAGGTAGGATTTCACGACACGCCAGCCTCAATGATATCATCCGTCGGGCCCTAATTACTGCTAATACACCAGCAATTTTAGAGCCTCCTGGCCTGAGTCGTAATGATGGAAAACGGCCCGATGGAATGACTTTGGTTCCTTGGACGATGGGAAGACCTCTGGTATGGGATGTAACATGTGTTGATACCTTAGCGGCTTCTCATCTCCAGGGAACCAGCTTTGAGGCTGGCTCAGCTGCACGCGGCGCTGAGCGCCTTAAGTGTGGGAAGTACTCAGAACTGAGTACTTCCTATATATTTAAGGCGTTCGGTGTAGAAACGTTGGGACCGTGGGGGCCATCGGCACGAGATTTATTCAAGGAGGTTGCCAAGAAGCTGGTCTTGACTTCGGGTGACCAAAGGGCTGGCCAATATCTAGGCCAAAATATTTCCATCGCTATACAGCGTGGAAATGCGGCCAGCCTTTTGGCCACAATCCCCGAAAATTGTCGGGACAATTAATATGGTAATGATATTTTTTATTGTTTCTGTGTATTTTATTATAATTTTAGTTTTTAATGTAGTTGTATTAATTTTATTATAAATTTAATTTTAAGATATTTATAGATAATTTTAGTTTTGTAAGTTAATTAAGTTTTCTATAATTAGATTGTATTTGGTAGAGATTTTTAATGTTATTACATAAAATAACTAGATAATGATCTAGTACTAGAACTTTAAATAAATATTCCTTTTAAAACTGTCATCATGTTTATTTTCAATAAAAGATCGTTATATATAATTAGTTAAATGAAAAGAACGATGGGTAAAACTGACGTAGTGACGTCAAAAGCAAAGTGGTTGTGCCACTTTGATTCAGGCGCGATGCAAGTATTTGTAGCAGCAACATATTTTGATGAAATATGTTGCTGCTATTGCTGTATATTTCGTAAATTCATATATCAAATAGGAATGAATCGAAAGAAGCGATCGATCTCAATTTCGCAATAATTTGTTTTTTTTCTAAAAGACGTCGAGCAATACTCAGTCGCCAAAGTCTTAAATTATTGTTTTAAAATGACTTATTGTTAATCTCACAATATTTGTTCGCAGTTACTATGTGTGTTCCCGGAGCGAGCGTCGCGAGTTTGCGCGTCGGCGTGCGCGGCCGCGTCGAGGGCGGGCGGCGAATCGCGTACGGTGCGAGCGTCGCGGGAAGCATTGGACGCGCTCCGACGCGATGGCGAAGCGCGGGCGCCGCACGTTATTGTAATAGACGCGCGGCATCCGCAAGCGCTTGATGCTATACTGCTCGCTAGGTAAGTTATGGACATCTTTATTGTGTAATTGCATATCTGCTTGAGGGCTCGGTTGGTTTACGGAGCGCGAGAGCCGTGAGGGTAAAGGTCCTCTCATCTGGTTGTTTTACAAGAGACTCGCAATCCTGTGATATAATCGGAAATTCGGTGCACAGGAACGCATTAGCTGTAGGCAATAGGGTCTGTTGTCTAATTGCATAATGATACTATATTGCGAAATAGCTTTTAGGTGATATGACAATGAACAGCTCGCATAGCGTGCAGAACTGACGGTCAATGGGGAAAAACGGTTCTGAACGTGAACGAGCGTACGGTGGAACGTGGACGGTCCTGCGTTAGATGGACCCACGATCTGATAAAGATCATAGAGTTCCGATGAATGCAAACGGCAAATAACTGATCATTGTGGAAGTCTAAGCAGGTCTTTATTCAGCTTAACACGAGGTTCACTACTATGAGAGGCGTCTATCTAAACATTGGTTCTATTCAGTCTCCTAAGTCTATAATGAGCGGTCTACCTGCGATTGCATGTACCCAAATTAAATTATAGTTTTATAAATAGAGTTTATAAAAGTTTTATAAAGGAGATACTAATAACAAAGTCTTGTAAACTTTATACATAATAAAGAATTTATTATTATTATAAATAATAACTGTTTCTTTATGTTAAAATGCTTGTACAAGTAAGCGGTTAATGTTGATGTTTATATGCAGAAACATATATAATGTCATATTTTGGTGAATATTGTTATTTTTTTGTTATAAAATGCTGTTTTCTGAAGAAAATTAAATTAGATATATATTCGTACTTATTATACTTAACAGCATTCATGATTACTCACTATAAAAAAATCTTGTAACATCCTACGGCCGATCTTTTCCCAATAAAAAGGCTTCGATCGTAGATGTCAAGACATCGGAGTTTTGGCTATAAACTTGTAGATAAACTGCGTCCTTAGACAGGTGGCTTTCTGTTATCGTTACCACACCCCGGTCCCTCCATACAAATGTCGCATCGTTCACAATGCATCGTTCACAATAACAATGACCTCTGTGCAGAGTGAAAATGAGCGTGTGTGCGTGTGGCGCCATACCAACTGTTCCAGATTCGTCTCAGAGGGGAGTTGAGGTCGACACGAGAGGCAGGGAGTGGCCACACTGTACATAGTACTAACCTTATACTGTGTCGTTACTCTAATAAATTAGGAATATGTAGATTGTAACATTACATTAAAATTATATTTATAGAATTATATTTCTAGTATAAAATCTATTCCAAACTAAAGAATTTATTACTTCCCATTCTAACTGGCAGCCACTTGTCTATATGAATGTAGCAGAATATTTTGTTCGATAATATTACTTAAGTTTGGTATAGAATTCGTTAAAATACTTTAGCTTTAAATGCTAATTTCTAGAATCTATGTACCTATATATTTTTAACCATAAAAAAAAAATTATTCAATGAAATTTAATTAAAATAAAAGAGAAAAATTTAATTATATGAAAATTGAATTCTTTGGAACAATAAAACTTTGGAAAGAAACGAAAAATCCACCAGACGGGTCCCAATCTCAACCTTCAATCGTTGCACTCTCGCGATCCAGGAGCGGGTGCAGGATTTCCTTCAGGTATTATTTCTTGTATACGGTGGGAAACGTTTTATGGTTTGGTTTTTAATAAATCTACTTTTTGATTGAATATATTATTAGCATATCTTAGAAGAAGGGCGGAGGGTTTGGTTTTAAGATAATATGAGATAATGTGCTGAAGGGGGATAGGGAGATAGTGTGACCCTCTTCCCATTTGGCAAAAATCAGCATTGAAAATAAATCCAGCCCAAAGCGGTGTTGTCGATGACGGGGAGGGATTGCCCCACTACACCACTACCCCTAGATCTGTCGATATCTACTTCTTATCAGGATTTGAAACATTGGTGTGTACTGCCTTAAACGATATAAATCAAACTCAGAGGTACCCGAAGATAACTGACCACTCTGTAAAAGATTCCAGAATCACATGAGACAAAGTGGTCAGTTATCTTAGGGAAACGACTCTATATACCCTAATAAAGAAATATATTGGGCACCGCCGACACCTATCTTTTCGTCGTAATTCCCACAAAAACCCTCTTGGACCTTATCAAACCGCAATTTATAAAAATATTGACTTAACTTTTTGTTTGTTTTTCTTTTTTATAAGTATTAAATGAGTCAATCTCATTTTAAAGATATTATGACCCACTAATCGGTATCTAATATATAAAATTCTCGTGTCACAATGTAAGTTACCATACTCCTCCGAAACGGCTTGACCGATTTTTATGAAATTTTGTGTGCATATCGGATAGGTCTGAGAATAGGCTGTTATCTATTTTTATGACAAAACAACGTTTGCCGGGTCAGCTAGTAATGACGTATAATAACGTTAAAACAACCGTTTACATTTAGAATTTTCGATTGCGCTTGATACAAAAACCTAAAACAAATCCTTGAAGATTGTTGTGTTCCTAGAGCTTTCAAATATTCGAATTGAATTGTAAGAGAGGTGAATAGGTGTGATACAATGCTAATAGCGGGTATGGATTTCTCCTTGTACCACAGTATAAGTAATAGTACCTTGTACAAACAACAGTTTGTAAACCGTGACCATTCCAATGTAAGATGATCCGGCGTAGCTATGAGACGTATGTAGCATTCCTAAAACTACTCAGGACCCTCTTTTACTGGCTGTATTCCGGTCTATAAGTGTTCTCTGTACTACGTTTGGCATACCTATAATGGCTTGAGACCGCACGGCATACATAAATTTTCGTAAAGCAATAAACATTGTTATTTAAGTAGTATAGCAGCAATACGGCCTTTCTTCGACAGCTTTTGCACATAAATAAAAATCTTTACTCATTGTACCCTTGTATGGTTTGTTGACCGGGTTGTACCGTGGTCAATCCACGTTGCCTCTCCGTAGTGCTAACAAAGGTTGTGCAATCGGGCTTCATCGGGAAGAATCAATCGGGAAGAAGATTGATTGCGAAAATAAAAATTCAGCTTAGATTTATGGAACTTGTGTCTAGCTTAACTAATAGAAACCCTGGGGCTTTACAGACTGACCTGAGGATGTTTGTCAATAAGTATTTTTACTTATTGACAAACGTCCTCAGTAAGACCTATTTGTCGAATCAAAATATTCGATGGTAGGGCCTCTATAATAAGATCTCATCTCTCCTCTATAACGAGATCATTTGCTAAATCGGCAACATGGCTGGATATTGTACTTCTTAATTAAAAGAGTATTGATACAAACCAGTAGTCACTGACATTACTGTTGATGAATAATAAATAAAGTAATGGCCTTCAACGTCTAATTAATGTAAGCCTATATAAATTGCCTACGGCCAAGATCTTTCCTTCAATCTTGCTTAACATGTTTTATGGCTTAATTAGAAATATAAATCTAAAAGAAACTATAAATCACGCGCATGGTTTGAAAGGCAAGATTAGCTTTCGAGAATCCGTAATAAAATATTGTGGGAGCGCTAAAATGTAGCTATAAATGTTAAATAAATCAAGCAATAATAAATCTTGATACAAACAAACGATTCAACGTAAATAACATGACACAGCTGTCTGTTCGGCACTTTCTTGACTACTAACATCTACGAACTAAGATAAATACGAAATACGAACATCACGTTTGACTATGCCCTGAGGCCCTACTTGCCTACCTTGCCCTATTTGCTTTTAATTTATAATATCTCGCTCTGGAAATCTAACCATGGAAATATAAGATCTACCGTCTAAGCTTAAGCCGATGCCCATCGGATTTTTTTAATTGCGAAAATCAAACTTCAGCTATGTCAATGGCTATTGGGTTTAGCTTATCTGGTAGAAATGCTGTAGCACTACCGACTAAGCTAAAATGTTTGTCAATAACTTAAACCTAAAACCTATTTTTGGGAATCAAAGTATTCGATGGGAATCGGCTTGAGCTTCGCCGTGGATCTTATATTTCCATGGTTAGATTTCCAGAGCGAGATAATATAAATTAAAAGCAAATTTCATATCAATAAACATATATAATAATTTTCGATGACTATTTATATAAGTATGAATATAATATTTTATACGTATATTATATGACTAGCTGTTGCCCACGACTTCGTCCACGTGAATATCAGTTATCGTGGTAACACCATAGGAAATACTAATTTTATACCTGCTTTCAAATTTGTTTGCAAATAATGCATTAATTGCAAACAAATTTGATTACCATAAAAAATGTTATAGTGAGTCAATCTTAAAAGATAGACATATGCTGTCACTTTTATTTATTTTTTATTTTAAAGAGGAACATTAAATTTCCATCATACATGATTGTTGCGTAACTTCAAATGTTTACGCCGCGCACGCAACGAAAGCCCTCAAAAGACATATTTTTATCCCATTTTTCATTGGTGCTCCGCTCCTATGGGTGGTAGCGTGATGTTATATAGCCTGTAGCCTTCCTTGAAATATAGGCTATCTAACACTAAAATATTTTTTCAATTCGGATAAGTAGTTCCTGAGTTTAGCGCGTTCAACCAAACACACTCACTCACTCGCCATACTAATTTACCACCCTTATTGTACACCCTTAGAGATTAAATTTCTCACAAGTATAAAGTATAGTACTTCGTAAAGTATTGCCACTCTCTACCGCTTTTTGGTATCGACCTCACCTCTCCTCTGAGACGATTCTGGTACAGTTTGTAAGGCGTCGCACGCACACACGTTCAGTCACCCTCTGCACAGACATCATTGTTTATGTAATAGTTACCGTCACAACTTTTGATATAATGGCTGGGGTGTGTGTATCATGAAATAATTGTACCCTGTTATGCAGAAGAGTTCCAACTGACAAATTATGGCAAATTGAGAACATACATACAGCTACATAGAATAGAATACATAGCGAGAAACTGCAAATTGAGCTTTATACATTCGCAACAGATTCTAGCACTTTGATGACATATGCTTCCCAAAAAAAATAATACTGCATGATATTTTTATTTCTATTAAACTTTAAATAACTTTATCTTAAAAGTAACAAAATGTCGGTTGGATCTATTTTGCATCATCATCATCATCATCAGATCAATTTTAGTCGCCAATACAGGAGCACGACCCTCTCTCGTCCGTCCTAGATGGTAGGAGGATTTGGCCTGCACTCCCCACGCTGGCCAACGTTTGGGGGTTGGGGAGGCCTGATCGATATTTGATAATATATTTCCCTTAGTAGCCTTGTACGACATCCACGGGAAGAGACGGAATGATTCTATTCTTGTCTGCCTGAAACCACACGGCTAATTCTGCATAACAAGGTCCAATTTTACAATCCAAATTTCGTAGCTCTAGCGTCAGTACTTCGGCTGTGCATTGATGAGTCAGTCACGCGAAAACAGGGTACATTTTATTCCAACCATTTTTACTAAAATCACATGAAATCTTCATTTATATTTATAGTCTGTGTTACAGTGATTTACTGTGTAGTACGCGCTTGCATATTAAGTACACTGCGACACATATAAACCAGCAAATGTTAACATGTAGCACTTATAAAATCTCGGTCAAAGAATTTATTCATGTTTGCGAAAATAGCAAACACATGCGTCGCCCAGTCACGTAAAACCGAGTGTGCACGCTATAAAACACCACCGTCATTAACAGCTGGCTTTTTTTAAATATGCATGTTTTTGTCGAGCCATAAATTTATCATACAAAACTGTTTGGTTTATTTTGTATTTTTTCACAACATTTGATAGCAGGCTTTTTGTAGTTGGACAGGCTGTATGCTTGATACGGCCTGTCCAACTACAAAAAGAAAAAGCATCGTAGGAACCCCCGTTGTTAAGGCAGCATCTCGACATGTCTAATAACAAACCGCAAGATCGCAAATATCAGTACCATTGAGGATTGTTCTGTGCCAATTCTCAAGAGTGCTGTTATTTGGCTGTGGTCTTCTATGAAGTGGAAGTATTTTCTGCTTGCTGATGCTTTACAAATGCTATGGACTACAATGGACTTCATTGGTAATTGCATTTTTAGTGGTCGCCGCTGTTAATCCTGGTTACACTGGAGAAACAGTGGTGGGAATGTGGGAAAAACATAAATAAATGAATATTCCTAGAGAAAATACACTTCTAACTATACTTACATTTTTTTTTGTAGATACACATAATACATAGAAAACAGATCAAGACGAACAGACATGTTCATGCACACAAATACTTGTTTTATGCGGGGATCGAACCCGCGAACTCAGAGTGAAAGTGGCCATTGCCAAGCTAAATCATGAGATTTGATTGCTTGGTCTATAAGCGAAGCGAAGTTGCAATGTTTGTTAATAAAAATAATTCAATAAAAACAATACAAAATACAAACTAAATCTGATACTACATACATATTGTATGAATAAACTACTGCGTCATATGGAACGTCGTGAAGGCTTTTTCCGGTGTTGCCAGAGACACGTATTGTACTTCTAACAGTGTCTGTGTGGCCAGTATGACGTATGTTTACCGTTTCTTAGTGGTTTGCGTATGTTGTTCTTTTTGTTCAAAAATAGCAATTAGTTAGCAATATTACATGAATGAAATGCGTCATAGGGTTTAATAATGGATGAGCTCGGTGTTCAAACGTGTGTCTTAGTCTGGGTGTTTTCTATACTATTTGATGTGTAAATACGAACATATAAAACACCCAGACCAAGACAAACAGACATGTTCATGCACACAAATATTTGTCTTGTGCGGAGATCGAACCCGCGACCTTGGAGTCAAAGTGGCCTTTGCCAGCCATTCGACCACCGAGCTCGTCCATACACGTGTAATTTTAATATCTCACTGTATGAGTATGAGCTATGTCGTCATACTAAATATATTATGTATTTTTTCGGATAGATCCAGTTTAAGACTTTCCACTTTGACTCCGAGGTCGCGGATTCGATCCCCGCACATGTCTGTTTGTCTTAGTCTGGGTGTTTTCTATGTAATATATGCATGTATTTACAAAAATAAATATTTAAGTATTACATCAGTTAAATAGTACCCATAGTACACGCTTTGCCTAGTTTGGGACTAGATGGCTGTGTGTAAATTTTCCAGGAACATTTATTTATTTATTTCTTTATACAGCTCGTATAGCACTTTCAGGATCACTGATCAGTTTTTCAATATCTTTATAGTTTAGAAATAATCGACTGAGCTCATTTATCGTCTCCATCCTGTATACATTAAAAATAAACATAGGCCAATGTTTATTTTTAATTTAATATATAAAATATATTAATATAAACGTTAATCTATGGTTAATCACTAGTAATATTAATACTAAAATTTATGTTTAAAAATCAAGAACACGTCATAGTATTAAAAAATATCATCTCTCATCCGATAAAAATATCCCTACTGGCTCGTAAAATTATTTTACGTTTCATATAGTCGTAATTATGTTAGATGCAGTTTTGTATACCAGGTAATATATAGCAAGGTAGGGATTATATTTATTTTTAAAAGTACATGTACACGGCAACGCGCGTGTGATGCCTCTGGTGTTACAGGCGTTCATAGGCTACGGTAACTGCTTTCCATCAGACGGGCCGTATGCATGTTTGTCACACTAGTGGTATAAAAAAAAACACTTTACTCTCAAAAACAGGATGGATTTTTTAAATGCCACCAAAACAAACAAAGGACATAGAAAATTTCACTCAAATTAAACATTCCTTTATGTTTAAAAAGAAACAAAATTGCATTAAAAGATTTAAGAGAAAGAAACGATTCCCAGGAATCGAACCAGCTGAGATTCTAAAAAACAATAGCCTGTACGGAATCGCTCGATAGGTTCAATTATAAGAATCAAATATCTTTAACAAATATGGTGTATTAAATGAAAGGAAAACCATGAAATCTGAACTAAATCCTCGAGACGTAGACTATGGCCGACGTTGCTTAACTTGCGTGTTTAATTACACTGACACGCGCAACGACTATCTGCTATCTGCAAAAACATGAAATACTAAATCAAATCTGCATATGTAGGAACCATTACCATTTCCAGCTGTAATTTTTCCTCTTTTTGACAAAAAGCAATAAAATTGACAAATGTACCAATAGCCGCGCGGTCCGTCGTCGCTAACTGGAGTTTAATTCGTGGTGATTATCGCCGATCGATTAACGAGCTATTGTTCCTCCGATGTCCATTTATCAAGAGATCCGGTCTTTGACTTCCACACTAATACAGGATAAATATTAAGATGTATTCCAAAACTTCTTCAAAATTCCAATATCACGTTTAAGATGAAGACCGCAACTTCGTAGAGACATTAGCTCACTAAAATACATTATCGCCTCTACCATTGTGAGTGCTCTGAAGAACTATTCCCTTGTCCCACCTTCTTCTTTCCATCACAGAATCACGCCTGCAGGGTTGCGATGTCATTATTCCACTATTGCACAATATCTCTTCGCGTACTTCGTAAAACTTCGGCAACTCCTACCTCTGCCGCACCATTAAAAAGTAGAACGCCTTCCCGGTACATGTGTTTCTTCTGTCCTACAACATGGGATCCTTCAAACGAAGCATGAAGAAACACCACGCGGCCCAGCATAGCAGTGTCAACCGACTGAATACAGTCTAGTTTTTAGTCGGTTGTCGCTGTAATTTTGGCTTACCATAGCGAAACTGTAAGGTTTCTTTGTTTACTACGGAACTCTAAAAAATTAACTTATAGAACACTATTATTCTCATTATAAGTATTATTACATTACTTATTCAACATTTTTGTACGTAAATCTTTTCCTCTGTTATATTTTGAATATTGGTAAAAATACTTTATTGTCACTGTAGTAGTGTTAAATATTTTTAGTTTTGCAAACTGTGATTTTTTTTTAATTTATTGGTGGTGCTAGTTAGCACCTATCTTCCTCTTATCTTCGTTCTTAGAATATCGTATTCAAGAAGTACCTAGCAAAGCTTTCGCCTGCAATATCGTATGCGCGTATCCCGATATCCCATGACGATTTTCAAAAATATATTATAATAGCTGACAATCTAAAAAAATCTAGTAGCTAATAAAATAAATATATAAATAATAACTTACATAAAACTTTACGATTTTTGACTCGTGAAAACGGAAGCAATAAAAGATCAACTTGGTACCGGAAGCGTCAATTTTATTATGTGTCGAGTTGCTTGATATTTGAGCTCAATAATGTGGATACTGCCTTTTGTAACGAAACGCGGAGTGAAAATGTGAAATAAAAGGACATTCCTGTCACATCAAAGTAGACACACGTAGCAGTATATTAACTTCAGGTACATCTCTGATTGTGGTGTGCCGAGCGTAATCAGATGGTCCGGAAACAACGCTGTGACTTTCTATGCATGATAAGCTATTAAGGAAAAATATAGCAAAGTGATAGCCATCATCATCAAAGTGATAATGACATTCGTTAATAGAATAATGAAAATAATAGTTATTTAAAAGGATATTAATAAAACACCGTATCTCTATGTCCCAATCCGTGCCAACGGTCATACTATTATACGCACGCACTCCATTGCTTCTGTATACATTACGCACTAGACTGTTTTAGAACACTAGCTCACTCTTACAGACGCCAGTATACAATACAAAAAGAGCTTCACAAACTCGTTTGATATTAATATACAGTTGATACGTTGCTAAAACTGATCTATATTGTGTACTTCTCTCCAATGTTTGTGACCGCTGCGCTAACGACGAAAAGTTTAACGTGCGTGAAAAGTGAATTCCAAAGTTGAAACATTCCTATATGGTGGATTAATTAATTACTGTTGTCATAAGAGTAATTATCTTTCTGCTTGAACTTTGTAAGTAAAGTAAGTAATTAATTGCAAACCACTATTTTTTTTTTATACTAAGACGGGTGGCAGACAAGCATACGGCCCGCCTGATGCGAAGCGGCTGCCGTAGCCATACCAACGCTTGCAACATAAAACATCGCTCGCGCGCCGCCACCCCCGCTGCCAACGCAGCATCTCCTTCCTTTCTGGTGACCTCACTCACTCGCAGGAACACAACAACCCTCAAGGGAATTGTTATTTATTTGGCTGCGGTATTCTGTAAGGTGGAGGTACATACCCAGTTGGGTAGCTTACAATTACGCTCCCTACCTCTCTTTTCGCCAGAGCTTCGTTTCGTTTCTTCGTTCTTCGTTCGTCAGTCAGCAGGGTGCACCGCGTGCCGGTGAACTTGGCTTTGGTTCAAAGGTGTTGATGAACCACTTACACCCCAAAAATAGTATAATACACTAGTATAATATTAAACCTTTTTTTTTTTTTTTGATGGTGGAATGACTGAAATTACGATTTCTTTAAGTCTGTAAGTCTTTAAGTTGCACTAAGGGGCCATCCATAAATTACGTGACACGAATTTCATGCTTTTTTTAAACCCCTCCCCCCGTCCTTGTCACAGCTGATCACATTTGTGAAAATTTCTTTATTGTTTTTTTTGGAAATGTAACCAATATGGCAGTAACAAAAAATATTTTAGATGCTACAATGACAAGTTGGGTTCAAAAGGGTTTTTAAAATCAATACGAGGTTTCTTTCAACATTTCTCAAATAATACAATAGTTTGACCATAAATAAAAAAAACATCTCATACTAAAACAACAATATGTTTTAGTAACAACACTACAATTTGCTTGTTAATATAAGCTGAATGGACGATATTCGCGTTTCCTTCCCCCGCTAAACCAATAAACTTCAGACAGGAACCAACACTTGACTGTGACTTGACGTTCTCCTGATTTTATTAGCGTTCAACATAGATTCAGGGTTGTCACCGCCATTTTATATTAAACATTCATTAAATCTACAAAAACAATTGACGAGTTTCTACAAAAGTTGTATAGTTGCTTGGCTTGACATTACAAGCCAAATCAGTGTAATGTTTCTTTATAAAACATTCAGGTAACAAATAAACACTGTAGCAAGTATGATGCCTGATGAAAACCAAGCAAGTATGCTGCCTGATGGAAAGCATTAAAATTCTCGATGTCGGACCGGATACATTCAAATATGAATCGTCTTCTGCTTATTTAGGAATTCATTTTTTTCTAAAGCCACTGGATTTGTTTTTAAACGACACTTCTCGCTTTTTAGGGTTCCGTACCCAAAGGGTAAAACGGACCCTGTTACTGAGGCTCCGATGTCCGTCCGTCCGTCTGTCACCAGGCTGTATCACATGAACCGTAACAGTTAGACAGTTGAAATTTTCACAGATGATGTATTTCTGTTGCCGCTATAACAACAAATACAGAATAAAATTAATATTTAAGGAGGCCCTCATACAACAAACGTGATTTTGATAACGGCAACAGGTAGACGCTTGAAATATTCGTAGAATATTTAGTTATATATTCACTTTAAAAATGTTTAAATTAAAATAAAACAAATATATATAAGGGGGGCTCCCATACAATAGACATTTTTTTTTGCCGTTTTTATAGATAAAGGTACGGAACCCTTCGTGCGCGAGTCCGACTCGCACTTGGCCGGTTTTTTATTATACATATTATCTTAATATTAAAAATCAATACCAATTTTTGCTTATACGACAATTTATGTACTCTATTTCTGCCTCGATAATGCGGACGGTACCTATAACAACAGATGTAGATCCGAAAAACTCTAGAAAATAGATATAAAACATTAATAATTCTTTGCAAATAATCATCGCACTAAATTGTTTACCTATTCATCTACCAAGAATAAGTCAAACGTAGAAAACATCAAGGAAAATCGTTCTAAAACTTCACTGAAAAAAGGAAGTTCTGAGAAATTCTATTTAAACTCTGTTTTAGGTATTAAGGGTAGTTACACACATCATTATATGATTCAATTACAAACAATTATTTTTAGAGTTCCGTAGTAAACAAGGAACCCTTATAGTTTCGCCATGTCCGTCTGTCCGTCCGTCCGTCAGCGGCCTAGTTCAGGGACGCTTGATACTAGAAAGCTGTAGTTTGGCATGTAGACATATATTAACTATGCTGACAGTGGTAGAATAAAATTTTGAAAAATATTCGGGGTAACCTCCGCTACACGTAAAATTGGGATGATTTTTTTTCCTTAAAAATAAATAATTTAATTAAAATAAAACAAATATTTAAGGGGGGTTCCCATACAACAGTCATGTTTTTTTTTTGCCATTTTTATAGATAATGGTACGGAACCCTTCGTGCGCGAGTCCGACTCGCACTTGGCCGGTTTTTTTTATATATTGTAATACTAATAATATACATCTCAATTTAACAATCATGATGAAAACTGTCTTGAGAATAACCAGGACTATGAAAACATTTTAATTCAATACGAATAGCCAACTCAAGGCTCATAATATTTTGAATACGTCTTTAAAATTACTTCCATGGGGAGGCAATTCAAAAAATACGAATGATGACAAAATCAGGGGATACAGTTTGGTGTTGCAGTTACAAATCTATCATCGCCATCCAAAATTCAATCACACCACTGGATAGATGAAGGATCAAAGAATTTATTACGCTAAGTAAGGAATATGAAACATTGCGTGTGGGGTGGAGGAAGCGCTGCCATTTTGAGATAATTTTAGTGCATATAACGTATTCACGTACCTACAACACACGGCCGTGTCCATGACACAGCCACATTCCATTTTTTTTTTACCTCTTCTAACAGTTTTACCCGCATGCAAGAGAGGCATATACAAGTAGGTACTCGCCACTATCTATATATCTATACATATAATCTATACATATAATAAAACAGTAAAAATAATGTGTCTGTACATTGAATATATTTACAAAAAAACAATTGGAGGCGATGGAGATACAGTAATAGAGTATGAATTTAAAAAAAAATGTCTGTCTGTTTGTCTGTTTGTCTGTTTGTCTGTATGTCTGTTTGTCTGTTTGTACACGCTAATCTCTGGAAGTACTGGACGGATTCGAATGAAACTTTTTTTGTTATATAGCTGTTAAGTCTGGGCAAAATATAGGGTATAATTGATTTTGGAAAGTGGAACACCTGATGCAGCACCATAACGGTTCAGGTAAACTATAAGAAATATAAAAATGACGCCTTAGCAAAAGTTGTTCAGCCTGATGAGCATTTTCTGTTGAGGTATAAACATCCAAGATTTGGAACACCTGATGCAGAACCTTAATGGTTCAGGTAAACTATAAGAAATATAAAAATGATGCCTTAGCAAAAGTTGTTCAACCTGATGAGCATTTTTTGTTAAGGTATAAAAATCCAAGATTTGGAACACCCGATGCAGAACCATAATGGTTCAGGTAAACTATAAGAAATATAAAAATGACACCTTAGCAAAAGTTGTTCAGCTTGATGAGCATTTTCTGTTGAGGTATAAAAATCCAAGATTTGGAACACCTGATGCAGAACCTTAATGGTTCAGGTAAACTATAAGAAATATAAAAATGACGCCTTAGCAAAAGTTGTTCAACCTGAATGACATTTTTTGTTGAGATTTGGAAAATCCAAGATTTGGAACACCTGATGCATAACCATAATGGTTCAGGTAAACTATAAGAAATATAAAAATGACGCCATCGCAAAAGTTGTTCAGCCTGATGAGCATTTTCTGTTGAGGTATAAACATCCAAGATTTGAAACACATGATGCAGAACCTTAATGGTTCAGGTAAACTATAAGAAATATAAAAATGATGCCTTAGCAAAAGTTGTTCAACCTGATGAGCATTTTTTGTTAAGGTATAAAAATCCAAGATTTGGAACACCCGATGCAGTACCATAATGGTTCAGGTAAACTATAAGAAATATAAAAATGACACCTTAGCAAAAGTTGTTCAGCTTGATGAGCATTTTCTCTTGAGGTATAAAAATCCAAGATTTAGATTTGGAACACCTGATGCAGAACAATAATGGTTCAGGTAAACTATAAGAAATATAAAAATGACGAATTAGCAAAAGTTGTTCAGCCTGATGAGCATTTGCTGTTGAGATATAAAAATCCAAGATTTGGAACACCTGATGCAGAATCTTAATGGTTCAGGTAAACTATAAGAAATATAAAAATGACGCCTTAGCAAAAGTTGTTCAACCTGAATGGCATTTTTGTTGAGATTTGGAAAATCCAAGATTTGGAACACCTGATGCAGAACCATAATGGTTCAGGTAAACTATAAGAAATATAAAAATGACGCCTTATCAAAGTTGTTCAATCTGAAGACCATTTTTTGTTGAGGTATAAAAATCCAAGATTTGGAACACCTGATGCAGAACCATAATGGTTCAGGTAAACTATAAGAAATTTAAAAATGACTCCTTAGCAAAAGTTGTTCAGCCTGATGAGCATTTTTTGTTGAGGTATAAAAATCCAAGATTTGGAACACCTGATGCAGAACAAAGTTAAATTTATTTGCATAAACAACACGTGTTTACAATAAATTATAGTTTTCAAAAAAGGAAAAAAAACACGTTATAATAGCCAATAGAACTAAAAAAATTTTTAAGTAACTTTTTTAATTCTATTTGCTATTATATCGTGTTTTTTTACTTTTTTTTAAAATCTATTTATTATAACAATAAATAGATTAACAAAATATTGAATGTATTGTAAAAAGAAACCGCGTGGTACTACTTTTATTCTTACCTGCTACAAGTTAGACGCAATCGTTTTATTTCATTTACAAAGGTAACGTGGTCTATTAGTCAGTTTATTATAGACGTGTAAGCTAAAATTGAAATGGAACGATTGGTATATATTCGCACAAACCAGAAGAATACGTGCATTTGCGGGACGCTATGTAGCAAGATGAGAGTTTATTTCATTTGGTGGTGGAAAGTGTTTTAAGCGACGAGGGGAAACTGTTTTTCTTAGATGCTCCAGGAGGGACTGGAAAAACATACCTGACGAGAGCAATCCACGCTGAAATCAGGCGCCAAAATAAGATCTCGCAGCAGCATCGCCAGGTATTGCAGCCACATTACTACTAGGCGGAAGGACGCAAATACAATGTTCAATATCCTACTCGATTTAAACAGAATTGAAACACCGACATGCTCTGTGACACGAAACTGTGACAAAGCAAAGGTGCTTCAGGATTGCCGTCTAATCGTTTGAGATGAATGCGAAATGGCCAACAGTAAGGCACTAGAAGCTGTAGATAGAACTTTACGTGGCCAAGAGTTTTCAAGAATATTATTAAAATTTGGGGAAGATCTCCTTCCTGAAGTAAAGTAAATGGCAGCGCAATATAATTGAAGCTGAGATTCTCACTGGGAGTAGTGCCGGTGAAACTGTATTTATTCCGCGTATACCACTCTTCTCCAAAAAAAAAAATCCATTTTAATTTTAAACGTACGCAGTTGTCTGTGACCACTTGCTTTGCCATGACAATAAAAAAATCACTAAAATTCTCTGGTGTCAAGCTTAGGACTGGTCTTTTCATATTAGCTCCCGAAGGAAAGACTCCCTTAATTTTTTTTAAACTATGGTTACAATGTTAAACAAAAAGAAATTTTTTTTGACTTTTAACGTATAGTATAACAAATATTTTCTTATGTAACAACATTAGTTCGTATTTGTAATATTTGTATTAATACGGCGGAATCATAAAGTCCACGCGAACGAAGTCGCGGGCATCAGCTAGTCATGAAATAAAATGTCGTCTACTGCGCAGATACATTCGATAAAAAAAATAACGCGCTATTAATCATATCCAATACAACAAGTTTATCTATAGGAAAATAACACCCAATAACAACTAAAATCTTAAAAGTCTGACTTCTATTAATAGATAGTAGTCTAGATGAAGTGGCACTTAAAAACACTGGTTACTCATGGGATTCTTCCATTAAGGCGTGACCGGATTCTTACAGGGCTACGCACATATTTTTATTTATTTATTTATCCACAATAACATTACAGGTATTTACCCAATGCGGTAGTGCATTATAATTTGTAATCTATAATCTAGAACACAATTTATAAACAATGTTGTTCTTGTGAATTCGTACAGAGTACACACGAACAGATCCAGTTCCCTGTCTACAAAGTTGAGAGTGCGAAGAATATGATGTCTGTGGTGTTCCAAGTATCGTTACTACGATAACTGCATATCATTGAGCACTTTAAAACACTGGCTACTCATGGGATTCTTCAATAAAAGCGTGACCGGATTCTCACAGGGCTACACACATATGATGTCTATGGTATTGCAAGTATCGTTTGGCTACGATGACTGCATATCATTGAGCACTTTAAAACACTGGCTACTCATGGGATTCTTCAATAAAAGCGTGACCGGATTCTCACAGGGCTACACACATATGATGTCTATGGTTTTGCAAGTATCGTTTGGCTACGATGACTGCATATCATCGAGAAAGGCGCATGCTCATTTGCCTCCTGAGTGCTTATTGCGAGTTTTTTGTTGGCGTTCGAACATGTCAACGTAAACAAACCGATCAAATAGAGAAGAAATCCCATGTTGAGATTTTATAAGACGCGTATTACATATCAAATTTATGTGGCTAACTTGCTCATATTTCGAAGAGAGCAACCCGGCTAATTTGGATATGTAAGTAACGCGCATCTGGGAAATTCACATATCATAGAAATTCACAAATTCACATATGAAACTTTTGCTCAATTTGGTAGGCTTGTAGACGTTACCTACTACGTTCGAATGTGACCAAAAACACTCGGACTAAGCTCTCTGAATGATAAAACAAAACTGACTTTCATCGATTCGTAATAGCGCTGATTAGCGGAATACCTTCAAAACTTCCTTATATTAACAAGAGAGACATGTTATATCCCACCAGTGAAATGAGATGTCCCACCAATAAAATAAAATGCCCCACCAATGAAGATTAGTCTGTATGAAATTATATCAGAAAATATTTTTGTGATTAAAAATATATGTTGGCAGTTTTTTGCTAGTTATATACGAGTATATGTATACGTATCCAACTTAAAGTATTGATCTTTTTTCGTGGGTAGATACTTGAACGCTCATTAGCGTTCTCAAGTTATACTTTAAGCCTTATCGAACGTGTTTCCAAGGAAAGCGCCCGATAATAATATTCGTGGAATTATTTTCCTCGAATATTTCCGAGGAAAACGAACACGGTATACTTTTATGAAACGAAAGAAAATAAAAAATAATAGGAACGATATCAAAGGTGACAAAAATAGAAATATTGTTCGTTTGAAACCTGTTTCTAAAAAGGAATGTAAAGGTTATTTCAGTCGGTATAATAATTCTTATATTTCTTTTTTAATTTTACAATGGAAAAGTTCACCTTTCCCGCTTATGTGGGACTTGACCCCTCGGTCGAATGCTCTTTCCAACTAAGCTATCAGGGGATCTACCGCCTAAGCTGAAGCTGCTTCCCATCGGATTTTTTGATTGCAAAAATCTAACTCCATAATAGATTAGTGGCAATTGTTTTTAAATTAGATGACAGAAACCCTCAAGCTTTACCGACAAAGCTAAAAATGGTTCATAATAAAGTTAAAACTTAATAAAATTAAAAAGACCTATATTTGGAAAAATATTCGATGCCTATCGGCTTCAGCTTAAACGGTAAGGCCCCAGGAAGGTTTGTGTTGGTGACGAATTTTTCCATTGATAATCAATCATAATTTTTTACTAATTGTTAGCATTGATATATCCTTGTCATAGTATTTCTTTATTTTTGACTTGGGTGGAAATGGCTATATTGGCACATTTAGATTTTTCAAAAAATCCTTTTTGTTTTAGCGACCACAAATGTAAATGGTAACTGTACCGGAAACCAATACGCACAAGTAGCTCCAAATCCATGTTCTGCGTTTTGCGTTCCTTCCACTTGGCACCACCGAAATTACACCACCAGTGGTTTCGTTTAGAATTTCTATTCTTTTTGACACAACCCTAGTGTGTTTTGTTTACATCTTACACAGTAAAAATGCTCAGTAATGGTATCAAAAGGAAAATATAGTCTACATGACACTGGGTGGTGTAATTTCGGTGGTGAGAAATGAAAGAAATTTCCGAGGAAAACGAACACGGTATACTTTTATGAAACGAAAGAAAATAAAAAATAATAGGAACGATATCAAAGGTGACAAAAATAGACATATTGTTCGTATGAAACCTGTTTCTAAAGCTAAAAATGTTTCTTAGTAAAGTTATTATTAGATGTTTATTCACGAACACTACAGAGCCAGTTAGAGCTAGTAATATACGTTTTCTCGATTTATTCCACCCTTTTGATGAAAAGTTAATGTGAACGGTGAAATTCGAAACACCGTAAATTAATTCATCAGTATAAAAGGGCCTTCTTCGTAATAAAGAAAAAAATAGCACCTTATTTTTTTTCAAGCTTCCCATTGTACAGTCAACCACTTGTAGACTGTAACACTTCCAGTACAAGACAGTTTTGCGTTCGTCGTCAACGTTGTCAACACTTATTCATCCCACTGCTGGGATACGGGTCTCCCCTTAATCGAAGGGATTTAAAGCACACTTCACCATGCTGCTCTATTGTATTTTCAAATTTAATTTCCAAAAGCCACGATTTCCTAGGCCTTTCGAGTATTTACTTCCGCAATTTTCAGACCTTTGTCACGAAATTACTCTGGCTGTTTTGTGCCTTCGTTCTTTCATGGCTTCAGCCCGCTTTCAGTAATTAAATTTTATTAAATAGATTAACTTATTATGAGAATTAAATAATACAATTTCTCGCGGCAAAAACATCGCCTACTCGTCTTAATTAAACCTAGCTTACGTCCACGACTACGTAGAAGCGTATCCCGATATGCCGTGGTAATTTTCAAAAATCCTTTCATAGCAGGTGCCTACGTCATAAAATTTGGCATGCAGGTATAGTTCAGTCAGGATCATCAGCATCAGATAATATTAGGTTGGGGAAAAAGTCTTTTCGTATTTTATATGAAAATTCAAAACATTTTTTAATAAAGTTTATTTACATTTAACTAAAGTATGTAGGTGCCATTTTGTTCGATAACTTTTTGCCATCTTGTAGGTAGAGACATGATCCCATTACTATAGAAATTTTGGGACTTCTGTTCAAAAAACCACGACAAGTGGTTTTGGCAGTCTTCTCGTGATGTTAACCTGACATTGCCTAAAGAATTCTGAAGAGACCGAAACAGGTGGAAATCAGAAGGTGCAAGGTCAGGACTATACGGCGGATGCATTAACACCTCCCAGTCAAACTCTCTTAATTTTTGCTGAGTGGCTAAAGATGTGTGAGGTCTAGCGTTATCATGATGAAAAATCACACCCCTTCTGGTAATTAATTCCGGCCGCTTTCTCTCAACTTTTTGCTTTAATCTCATCAGTTGTTCAGAGTAGAGTTCAGAATCGATAGTCCTGCCTGGCGGTAACAGCTCATAATGAATAATGCCCTTCCAATCCCACCATACACACAGCATCACCTTGTTGCGGGTTAACCCGGGTTTTGCGAGAGTCTGTGAAGCCTGACCGGCCTTTGACCACGACCTTTTTCGCACGTTCTTGTCGTACGTGATCCACTTTTCATCACCAGTTATAAGCTTCTTCAATAACGGTTCGCTTTCATTACGTCGTAGTAAAGAATCGCAAATGAGTACACGGTTCATTAGGTTTCTTTCAGTGAGATCGTGAGGCACCCAAATATCGAGCTTTTTAGTGTACCCAGCTTTTTTCAAATGCGCCAGAACTGTTTTGTGGTCAATTCCTAATACTTCAGCTACGTCGTAACTACTGATATGCCGATCTTGCTCCACTTTTTCAAAAATGGCATCCATTTTATCCGTAACAGGGCGACCAGAGCGACGTGCATCTTTCACATCAAAATTTCCTGATTGAAAACGCTTAAACCAAATTTTGCTACTCTCACAGACACTGCACTAGGACCATAAATGTCACAAATTTTTTTCGCAGCTTGCGTTGCATTTTTACCTTTTTTGTAGTAAAATTTTAAAATGAATCGAATTTCTTCATTAGATTCACTCATCTTGACAGTAAAAAAAACAAATGAAAATCACACATTTACCTAATTTGAATTTGGAATTATCTTTTTTAAAATTTAAACTTTTTAAAGATATCAAAACCTGCCGGATACAAATGGTATAACCAAAGAGATTTTATTACAATTTCATACATACTATAATGCGAAAAGACTTTTTCCCCTACCTATTAGTTCAATCAGGATCATCAGCATCAGATAATACATCAATCAGGATCACCAGCATCAGTTAATAGATCAATCAGTAAGGGTTGTCTTTTATAGATACAGAACCATTTAATTTAATTAATTAATTTACTATGACATCTCCCGTGAGTTTTAACAATATTTGGATCATGGTCAATCCATTCCTCCCATCCTTTCTTTCCTTTATCCTTTCGGTGTGATAGAAGGATAAGCAAATAAACAAACACACTTTCACATTTACAATATTAGTACGGATATTAAAAAAAATACATTTTACGAGAACTGAGTTGCGAGCGGAAATTAATATTGTTTCCTCTATTATGACTTACTGTAAAAGAATGCACGTATTTGTTTAATGTACTCGTAATAGCCATTTTTAGAGTCCCATACCCAAAGGGTAAAAAGGAACCCTATTACTAAGGCTCCGCTGTCCGTCCGTCCGTCCGTCCGTCCGTCCTGGTGACAGACGGACACCAGGCTCTCTTTGATAACCGTGATAGTTAGACAGTTGAAATTTTCACAGATGATGTATTTCTGTTGCCGCTATAACAACAAATACTAAAAAATAGAATAAAATAAATATTTGAGGGGGCTGCCATACAACAAACGTGATTTTTTTGCTCGCAATCGTTTGAAATACTCACATAATATTTAGTTATATATTCACTTTAAAAATAAATAATTAAATAAAAATAAAAGAAATATTTAAGGGGGGCTCCCATACAACAAACGTGATTTTTTTGCCGTTTTTATCGATAATGGTACGGAACCCTTCGTGCGCGAATCCGACTCGCACTTGGCCGGTTTTTTTCTACTATTTTATTATGAACAATATCTCTTGATTCTTTTTAATAAATATTTCTGGACAATTTACACAGCGCCATTTAGTCCCAAATTAAGCGCAAAGCTTATCTTATGGGTACTAGACAACAGATAAATGTACTTAAATACATTTTTTTTTTGTAAATACATACTTCTTCTTTACATACTTCATCTTTTTTCCAGAGCTACAAAACGCATAGTACTTGTAGACCTTACCGTACCATGGGAAACT
Organism: Hypsopygia costalis; assembly: GCA_937001555.2. Classification (NCBI taxonomy): domain Eukaryota; kingdom Metazoa; phylum Arthropoda; class Insecta; order Lepidoptera; family Pyralidae; genus Hypsopygia; species Hypsopygia costalis. The sequence goes on from OW443342.2 coordinate 17,417,639, forward strand.
AACATACCCAAAGACCACGCGATAAAACAAAAAATATTATGACCTAAACGAATTAACAAAAAGCGGCTATGTAGTTAATCTATACGCTGTAGAAGTAGGAGCGAGAGGTATACCAGCAAAATCTCTCTATAACATGCTGAAAGATCTTGCTTGTGCAGTAAGTTCTATACTAGAACGAGTACCTATCTAAAGCTGCATTAGCAGGTTCATACCAGATTTGGCTGGGCAGGGAGAGAAACACAAGTAGTGAAGGTGAGTGTTGATGTACGTCGAAAAGGGGCCCCTTAAACCTACACCCGTGTCACAAGTCTCGGGATCTGCTTGGGGTTTCTCTCACACGATGGACCCGGCACCCGCACGGTGAATCCATGGAAGCTAAGAAGTTCGTCTAAGTTGGTAACTGAACCACAGTATAAGTAATAGTACTGAACTTACATCAAGTTTTTAATTAAACTTCGCATGTCTAACCGCGCGCAGTACTTTGCACACGTATTATATTAAAGCGAGTGCACTGAAGATTGCAGATGCAGAATGTGCGGAAAATATGTTATTTACTGTTTAACTTGACACACTTGACAACTTAAAGTAACTTAACTTAAGTATGGAGTGGTAAATTTTGAACAAAAAAATATATCAAACGGTTGGTCTCTCAGGTCTTACTTAACAGTCAAGGGTAAAACAAACACAAGAATTTATTCTACGTCAAACGAGTATACATGGGTAACACTACAGCACGAATTTAGCTCTTATTATGAGTGACATAAGAATGATACATAAGTATCTAATATGATACTTTGAGTTTGTATCGTATACGACAGAAAACGGATATGCCCCACCCTCGGGCACTGACTGGGCATTATGCCTGCCATGGGCACCTATACAAGATGAGACTTGTCAATAGCCCAGAATGCAGAACATGCCAGGAACCTTACGAGACTATAGAGTACAGATGTGTCAATGTGATGCCCTAGCTGGCAAACAAATGGTAATCCCAGGAAACGTATACCCAGACCTGGAGGACTACAGGCTCTTACCAATTAAAAGCATGCTGAAGTACGTGGAACATATCTCTAGACAGTCAGGGGAGAGTTACTAAAGAATAGGAAGTGTATAAACGATCCAAGAGGTTCGATGTGCCACCGGTACTACAGCACTGGACCCATTTCAAGATAAAGATAAAAAATCCAACTTGATCTGTGCAAAAAATTATATTATGTTTAGATATATTTTATTTATGAAAGTCTCGAATATTCGAAGTTCTAATAAATATAGCTAATCCAATTTTCCCGTCCAACGCTTTGCCAACATAAAGTAAAAATCACGTACTTTCACGTCTCCATGATCTAAGGTTACTTGATTTAAATTGAATTCTCAGTCTCCCGAGGTTTTCGGTATCAGCTGTCTTGATTACCAAATGCCTTGAGCTTGTTTGTCACCATAGTAAGTAGTATAAAAAAATTGGCTCTCTATATTATAATCAATTTTCTGCTTTGTTCTCTGTATCTATATATATGTATGGGGTGTAAGCGATTCATCAACATCTTTGAACCTAAACCAACTTCATCTGTACGCGGTACCCTCTGCTGACTGATAAACGAAACTCTGACGAAAAGAGAGGTAGGGAGCGTAATTGGAAGCTACCCGATCGGGTAATGTACCTTCACCTCACAGAAAACTCGTGCTCCGCCGTGCTTCGGAGGGCACGTTAAGCCGTCGGTCCAGGCTGTTTTCATTAGATTATAATAGTCGTTGAGCCAAATCAATGGCTTTAGGCGGCTTGAAAACACTGACCGTCGCCAATCCGCAGTTGAGCAGTGTGGTGGAGTATACTCTAAACCCCTTCGATTGAGGGGATGCCCGTATCCGCGCAGTGGATGAATGAGGGTTGACGACGATAGACCCTGAAGGCTGTCGTATTTGTTTGGAAATACCGCTTAGGGAAGTTGATTCCACAATTTAACAGTTCGTGGTATAAAATGTCTTAAAATTAATGCCATTAAAGCAACAAATACCATCAAGCAGGTCGTAAGCGTGCATATAAACTACCTGATATGACTATTTAAAAGCCTGTCCCATACGCAGAGACATGTCCCCTTATAATTGGCCTCATTCGACAGCTCAAGCTTGGGTTGAATCGAACATCAGTCGGATTTAACCCGCGATTTTCTACTTATAATCCAAAGTGCCAAAGGTGACCCTACTGACTTAGTTTTTTATACAATGCTTTTTACTATACTTACATATACCTATAAATGTATGAAACGGGCAATTTACCAGAGAACATGGAAATATTTGGAGCAACAATAACACGCCATGTTTTTGTTTATACCGGCGAAGCGTCGAGTCGAAAATATACGTTAACAATGTATTGAACGATTGATATTTTATGTAGCCTACATAGCATATTGAATATGCTTCAGTTATTGAAATAAATTCGTCGTCAACCCTTATCAAACCCACTGCTGGGATACCGGTCTCCACTCAATCGAAGGGGTTTAAAGCATAATCCACCACGCTGCTCAACTAATTGACGGAGGGAAGTGTTTTCAAGCCGCCTAAAGGCCACTGACTTGGCTTAACGACTGTAATTTAACGACAGCAGCCGGGACCGACGGCTTAACGTGCCCACCGAAGCACCGAGGAGCTTGAGATAAATAAACCCATCCATAGACAGGCTACGGTTGACGTTGCTCGACTTGCGTGATCGGTTAGACTGCCACGTACAAGGTCGCCATCGAGCTGCTTATACTAGCATACGTAGCTAAATATTAAAATAAATTCAGTTATTATTAAATAGTGCTCACTCACAACTTTGTCTGCATAGGCTTCAAAAAACAAATATTAAATATACCCTTTGACTTTGCGTATCACGATGAACAAGAAATTAGTAACAATTTAAACAAGCTTTTATTGTTTTAAATAAAAAAAATCAGAACCCAAGTGCGAGTAGAACTCATGAAAAGAAAAAAAGTATTTTAGTACAAGCTTTTTTGAACTTAAACAAAGCTTGTTTGTACTAAAATATCTTTGTCCTTGTAAATAAATACTTACAGAATACTCCAGACCAAAACAAACAGACATGTTCATGCACGTAAATGTTTGTCTTGTGCGGGGATCGAATCCGCGTCCACGGAGTCAAAGTAGCCTTTCGACCACCAGTCTCGTATTTTAATGATTTATAACAAACTTTATTCTGGACTTCTAATATGATGTATGCAAAATATCATGACAATTTTTTATATACTTTATTTTATCATTTTATATGTACTCGTATGTGTATGTATCCACCTGGAATAGTCATTCATTTTATTATTTTAAATTTATTCTTCTTTAATTTATTCCGACTTAGAAAGTACCTCCACCCCACAGAATACCGCAGCCAATTAACGATCCCCTTGAGGGTTGTTGTGTTCCTGCGAGTGAGTTAGATCACCATAGAGAAAGAAAGATAAAAAGGAATATAGACAACGGATCGGCGACCCCTTGCTCCCCCTTCTATATAAAAAAAAATATTCCTACTCATATTATTGTTACTATTTTCATACATCTTATTTTGTTTTTCTCTTATTCACTGTGTACCTATTTATCTATATACTAGCTGGCCCGGCGAACTTCGTACCGCCTAACAATCAATTAATGTCGTGGTACATATTAGCTGAACTAAGTTTATGATTTTATGGAATGAATTCAATTAATAATAGAAAATAATAGAGATGGCGTCATTGCGCGTGTCAGTCTAATTGAACACGCAAGTTAAGCAAAGTCGACCGTAGCCTATACACGGATGGACCAAGGCCGATATTGGGTCTTCAATTCCATACACTGACACGCGCAATGACGCCATCGAGCTTCTTTTATTATTTTCTATTATTCATTGCATTAATTCCATAAAATCATAAATTTAATTCAGCTAATATGTACCACGACATTCATTGATTGTTAGGCGGTACGAAGTTCGCCGGGGCAGCTAGTTTAATATAATTAAAACATATATTTTTTGAAAAATGGAAACATTCACCTGACTCCCTAGGTGGGATTTAAACCCACGACCTCTCGATGACCGGTCGAGTGCTCTTCCAACTGAGCTACCAGGCAGGTTTGCGTTGCTGACGAATTTTTGCATCTTATATTTCTACTGTGTGAGTATTTTAACCGACTTCAAGAAAAGGAGGAGGTTCTCAATTCAACTGTATGTATTTTTTCAAAATATATTTATCTGGCAAGTTGGCCAAGACAACTATTTAAATAATAATAAAACATATTATATTTCTTTGCAAATAAATTAAACAAAATAAAGGCGGACTTATCTCAGAAAGAGATCTCTTCCAGCCGACAGTAGTGTTTGAAAGGAGGCGTGGTAAATCAAATAGATTTTAATCTATTGATTTAACCACGCCAATTACGAATCATTTCAAAATAGGTATATTGTCTTTAATTTTAAGGTCAGAATGTATTTGTTATTGGCGTGGTTAAATAAATTCTTAGTTACTGTTTGAAGGGCGTCTAGAGAGCGTCCGGGCAGGTCGGGATCTAAAGTTTCTCGTGTTCTCGACTAATGAATGAAACGTGAAACGTTCATGCTGAGCCTCGTGCAGTGAATGGTTTGTAAACCAACTAAATAATAAATATTTTTATACACATTACACAGCACTAAATAATAAATATTTTTATACACATTACACAACATGTAGTTCTAGTATATATATATCTCTATCTAGTATATATATATGTAAGTAATGCCGATGCCAGTGCCTCCGGGTATTTGTAAAGGTGAATGTTAGTTTGTTTATTTGTCAGTTTTGTTCACGCAATAAATACTGAACCGTTTACCATGAAATTTTGTATACAACATATTAAAATTCCCGGATAAATAATCAGGTATCCCGACTCTTTTTTTCTGTTATTCTTTTTTCAGCGGTTCCCGAGGAAAAGTTTGGCATAATAACAAACATTCACGCAGGCGAAACCGCGGGTGGAAGTTATTACAAAAAAAAATAACAAATCTTTCCATGTTCCTGCAATGAACAGGTTTAAATTTAAATATAAAAAATTTAAATAACAGAATATATTGAAGTTCTTAATTTAGTATATACATTCTACAGTTTGCCGTGTGGTTTCCGGCAGACTAGATTAGAATCACTCCGTTTTTTCCCGTCGATGTCGTACAAGGCGACTAAGGGAAATTCATTATCAAATATCGATCAGGTTTCCCCAACCCGTTTGGCCAGCGTGGGGATTGTAGGCCAAATCCTCCCTCCGTCTACGACGGACGAGAGAGGGTCGTGCTCCTGTAGTGGAGACTAAAATGGACCTGATGATGATGATTCTACAGGGGCCAAACCTATGAAAAGTGTTCATAAGTAACAAAATTTTGATTTCAACAATTTGAATTGAATACATACATACGAAAATCCAATTAGAAATAAACCAGTGCGTTCGTTTGAGGAATCCAACAACGATCACAACCCGAAGTAAACACGAGACAAGAGCGGCGCGGCGCCGCTGGGATGCTAATTATGAAATTCTGCTCGACAACAGCAATATGGCTTGTTTAATCTTCCATTTTAGGGAAACACATTGTGCTTACAAGAATCGTCTGTGTTATGAATTATGATTCTTGTACTGGTAAACCGTACTTTCATTTGCAGAGTGACATAATTGAGATGTAAAATGTATAAAGGCCTTATACATTTAATTATTTTACGTAGTACATACAAGTGATTTTGTTGTAAGGAAAATTATGTATTTCGTCTAAGTTACGTAGATAGATATGTTTATTACAAACTAAAGTCACACATATACAACATTAAATTAAAAAATTACAAAAAGAGAACTTATACACTAGGAAACAAAAGGCAGAATAAAATATGCAGGTGTGTGTGCAAGCATGGCTACAGCTCAGTGTGTCTTTTTTGCACATTGTACATAAAACACCACTAATTTCCGCTGTCGAAGTTCTGAATTAATTATTTTACGAATTCAAAATAACCATTTCTTTTTTATTACCCAAAGGGTAAAAAGGAACCCTATTACTAAGGCTCCGCTGTCCGTCCGTCCGTTCGTCCGTCCGTCCGTCCATCCGTCCGTCCGTCACCAGGCTGTATCTCATGAACTATGATAGTTAGACAGTTGAAATTTACACAGATGATGTATTTCTATTGCCGCTATAACAACAAATACTGAAAAACAGAATAAAATTATTATTTAAGGGGGCTCCTATACAACAAACGTGATTTTGTTGCTAGTTTTTGCTCGCAATTGATAACGGTAATAGGTAGACGCTTGAAATACTCACATAATATTTAGTTTTATATTCACTTTATAAATAAATAATTACATAAAAATAAAACAAATATTTAAGGGGGGCTCCCATACAACAAACGTGATTTTTTTGCCGTTTTTATAGATAGTGGTACGGAACCCTTAGTGCGCGAGTCCGACTCGCACTTGGCCGGTTTTATTATCTCTAATTATAATTAGAATTGCGATCATCACTTCCACACTTTGAAAAAAAACTACAAATTAATAGAACGTTCTGACTAATTATGAATTTAATTAAATATAATCTCTTTAAATATAACATTACATTCTTGCGAAGGAAATTATGTCATTGTTCCGAAAGTTTCTAATCTTTAACTTGATACGGGCGTCACCGGGCGTGGTTGTCGCCCGTCGAGAGAACATCTCACCTTCGTCCTTGATAGTGGAAAGTGACAAATCAGAGAATACGTATATACAACCCATGTGAATGCCCGCATTTACCTTAAAACGTTAAATAAAAACTTGAATTATAAAGATCACTGACAAACTTATGGTGGACTGGAAGAGATCCCTGCCCTCGTACCACCGTCTCTTATTGCGATTCAATAACTGAATAGAATGCTTATTCATGCCAATGAATAAGCGACTCTAATTCAAATGTAATAGAGTCGCTTATTCATTGGTATAAATAAGTTATTGAATCGCAATAAGAGATGGTGGTAAGGCCCCTGATGGGATAAGTCCGCCATTGTATTAGTGGTTAATATTATAGTGCAATAAAGATTTACAAACAAACAAACAAATTTTATTATATATTTATGAAAATGAAAAATTCACCTCCCAAAGATTTGGGAAGTGAATTTTTCATTTTCATAAATCTATAATTATAAAAGGCTTTGTCCTCACTGACTGACTGACTGACTGACTGACTCACTAATCAACGCACAGCCCAAACCGCTGGATCTAGAGATTCCAAATTTGGCAAGTAGGTTCCCTATGACGTCTAGAGGTACACTAAGAATGGATTTTTTAAAATTCATCCCCTAAGGGGGTGAAACGGGGGTCCAAAGTTTGTATGGGGAAACAAGATTAGTTGGACTATTTTATCCGAAACTTTACAGGAGTAATACTATAGATAAATGAGTGAACACACTGAACACGTATTTCGGGATTTTTCAAAATTCAACCCCTAAAGGGGTAAAATGGAGTGAAAAAGTGTGAAAATCGTCATGGGTATTGTTTTTATGGTTTATAGGGTCGCTGATTACGAAAACAACTATTTATATTTGTTCATCCAACATATGATATGATATTTTATAATCCAACATAGCCGACGTGACATAAAATCACACATATGGGGATGCAATGGGGTTGAAATGTCATAATATCAATATGGGTGTTGATTCTATGGTTTTCTGGGACGTCAATTACGAAAATGGCATCGATTGGAAAATATAACATAGTGGACACGAAATTACTTAAAAGGATTTTGAGGCTTGGTGGAATGGTTGTTCATAAAAAAGGGGATGTTTATGGGTAACTGATTAACTTTTGACCAATGCCCAGCCAAGAAATGTCTAAAAATGTTATATTTATATTTTAATTAACTCATCACTAGATGGCGCTATACCTAGCATTTGTACAGCGCGCTATGGTTTCGTTATTAAGAAAAGGGTATATACGAGAGATGGCCGTGTGGTTTCCGGCACACTAGAATAGAATCACTCCGTCTCTTCCCGTGGATGTCGTACTAGGCGACTAAGGGAAATACATTATAAAACATCGATCAGGACTCCCCAACCCGTCTGGCCAGCGTGGGGAGTGTAGGCCAAATCCTCCTTCTGTCTGGGACGGAGGAGAGAGGGTCGTGCTCCTGTAGTGGAGACTAAAATGACCTGATGATGATGATATACGAGAGATTATTTCAAACCATGGGGTTGTCCATGACGGTTCATTCCTCACCTCATCCCCTTAGTTACCCCCGGAAGTAGTCCGCGCGCGTAGGGCGTAAAAAAAACTGCGTCCTTGAAATGAAGCGACATCTGGTGCCAAAAACTTATTGAAAAAAAAAAATTCTAAGTACCAACTTTATGGGGTATACCTACTTAATATCAGAATTTCAGTATTATTCAAACAATGACGTCAAAATTGACTAAATTTATACTTTTGGAAGGTGTGATGATGCCCCATACCATTATAGCTGTGGAAAGTGATGGAGCTGGTCTGTTCCGCTCCATCTCCTACCACTTGCATGGAACGGAGCTGTATCATCAGGAGGTTCTTGCCACCATTGTCCACGTATTCAATAACTGGAACGATGAGTCACAGTTGTTGAGTGAGGACAGTAAGAGATGCGCTCTTGGGGAATCTCTCTATATACCCCGCATTCCCATTATTCCATCAGACCACCCCGTTCAATTTAAGAGACTTCAATTGCCCATAAAGGTATGTTTCGCTATGACGATTAACAAAGCTCAGGGGCAGTTTCTAAAGGTCGCTGGGGTTGATTTGAGACAGTACTGCTTCTCTCATGATCAGTTGTATGTAGCTTACTCACGAGTAAGTTCTCTCTTATGCCTTGCAATTTTGGCTCCTGGTGCGAATGCCAAAAATATTGTTTACGTCGTTGGACGTCTTAACCTAAATGGTGTATGTATATTTGGAATAATGGTCAATGCGAAACAGTCCTTTATGGGGTAAAAATGAAATATCTGGAATGTTAACAAAAATAGACGCAAATCAGGAGTGTTCCCGTTGCGAAGCACGGGTACTTTGCTAGTATTATATATTTGTTTCCAGAATATCTCTGGCAAGTTAGCCGAAACAAAGATTCAAAATAATAATAATCAAACAAACAAATGTTCAAGTACATTAAAATTTATACCTGTCTCTGCACTTTAGAGTGTTAGTTTAGTTCCTTGCAAAAAAAAGAAACTTCATCGAAAAAAAAACACCTCAATTGTCATAAAATTCTCTTAACTGATTGAAACTGAATTCTCGTAATTAAAATATTATGTTCCGACAAACAGTGCCGATCTAATATCATATTTACATATGTTGCATTTGATATAATGAATATATAGTGCTCACATTTTTATTATACATGTATGTAGTAACTTCGCGCAACTTCGTCTGCGTGTGACAGAGCGTTGAGAGTGAAGCGTAAGGTTACCATTTGAATGGTTATAGCGAGCCAATCTTAAAAGATAAGGTATATATATATATATATAAGATAAGATATATATAGATATAAGATCAGATAAGAAAGACATATGCTATCTCGGACTTCTTTTTATAACTTTTTAAGATGTATAATTCCGTCGTATATAATTGTTGCGTAACTCAAAGCTTCCGTTACGTGCGCTGCCTAAACGGTTCACGCAACGGAAGCTTTCAAACGATTTTTTTTCCATTTTTGCAACATTTTTCATTGGTGCTCTGCTCCTATTAGTCGTAGCGTGAAGTTATATAGCCTATAACCTTCCTTGGAATATAAGCTATCTAACACTAAAAGAATTTTTCAATTCGAACCAGTAGTTCCTGAGATAAGCGCGTTCAAACAAACAAACAAACAAACAAACTCTTCAGCTTTATAATATTAGTATAGATATAGATGTAGATTTAGAGTATACGTACTTTGGTAAAGTATAGACCAGTGCTTTCCAAACTTTATCATGGCGCAACCCCATTAGTATGTAAAAATATTTTGCGAACTCCTACCCTCCAAAATTCATAACCTGTATGTTATTACATTAAAAATATTAAATCCGTACAGTTTTATTTATTTATGTATCAGTTAATTAAATACAATACAAAAAAAAAACAAATATATAATGTATAATTACGAGTAACTATCTAAAATAGTCATCGATTACGGTCCGAGAAGAACATTTTCTTAACAAAAATATTTCTTTGAACGTTGTTTTTTTTACAGCTTCGCGACCTTCCGCGACCCCTTGTAGAGACTTGGGGATTCCCTATGTGGTTGCGACCCACACTTTTAGAAATGCTTTTATTAAAATTCCAATACTGAAGTTATTATTTCTAGTATTATTTCTATTTTTTTTTTTTTTAATAAATAGTCTGTATGCCTTCCAAAAAAAAAAAAAAAAGATACGTTTCTCAAAATACATTTGTGATATCCCGTAATTTACTTTTCATACAGTCAACAAATCCAATTATTTGCGTGTGTTGACTGACTGTAGGGACTAAAACGAGCGGGGAATACAATATTTATCTTCTCTGTTACTATATAATTGCTATTGCCTGAGGGTATATATCCCAAAGGACGTGTTAAGGCTTCTTTATTATTTAAACACAATGGTTTCATACGTAACTGTACGGAGGTAAAGTTACCTCGTATAACTAATATCGAGAAATCCATTTACAGGTTCAACGGAAACGTTGGGTATTTGTTTAACAGTTCGTTTGATATGATGCCCACGGCCTCTTTCCATTCGCCGTAGGCCGGTAGTTCTTCCTCACTGGAATCAAATTGGGCGCGTTTTGTACGGTTCCACAGGAGGTTTTTACATCGAACTCTCAAGTTATGGAATGAACTGACTGTCAATGCTTTCCCAGGAAACTACAGTGTGGGGTTCTTTAAGCAAAACGTAAAGGGTTACAGGGTCTCCAACGCGTGATGCCTCTGGTGTCGCAATTGTCGCAAACGTCCATTGCCTGGGATAACTGCTTACCAGTAGCATAGGCCGGTCGTACGCTTGTTTGTATCCCTAAACGTATAAAAAAAGCGTTGCTGAATATTTGTGGTCTCTATCCCTTAGGTTTATGTTAAAGATTATCATCATCAAGGGCTATAAGTAGCTCTCACGATCTTTACAGTCAAAAACAACCTCACCTGTAGATGGTACAACCTATCGACTAGCGTAAAAGAGAGGTAGGGCGAATCTGTATGCTGCCCGACTGGAGAGGTAACTCACCACCACCTCAGAATAACGCAGCCAGATAACAATTCCAGTTCCATTTCATTGAAGTTGATATTGCATTAACCAAAACTTAAGATTTTATATTGAACAAACATGAAATAAATCCATACCATATATCTATACCATCAACACCATAGCCGATCGTTGCCAGATTTAAAGAGAAATAATGATTCTGGTCTCGAAGGGTCTCATATCGTATTTTTGAGAATAGTGCTCGGGAAGTTGATTTAACAATTTCACAGTTCATTATACGATCCAATCTCATATAAATAATACGACTGTATTAATACTCAAGGTCATAAACTATGAAATCACACATTGTTTTAATAAGCAATTTTGGGGAAAGTAGATTTACCGCGTAGCGAAAAATACTTGGTCTGTGAATTTATCTATACAACTTGTATTGTACTGAACACTCAAAATTTTAGTCAGACTCGCAATTATCCGGTCTTTATTTTCACATAATAAATGTCAAAAATTCAAAAACAACATTAAGAGAGGTAGGGAGCGTAATTGTAAGCTACCCGACTGGGTAATGTACCTCCACCTCATAGAATACCGCAGCCAAATAACAATTCCCTTGAGGATTGTTGTGTGACCTGAGAGTGAGTGAGGTCACCAGAAAGGAAGGAGATGCTGCGTTGGCAGCGGAAGGAGCGGCGCGCGAGCGATATTTTATGTTGCGAGCGTTAATATGGCTACGGTATCCGCTCCAGATCAGGTGGGCCGTATGCTTGTCTGCCACCAAACGTAGTATATATAAAAAAAACAATAGTTTATGTCGCATGGAAAATTTAGTTAAATATAAACATGAAACTACTTTATGCCCAAAAACGTTTCCCAACTGCTGCGGGCTTACGTTAATTTCATTAGTTGTACATGTGACGGGCGGGTGTTTCTGTTTGCCCGCTGGATTATGCAAAGCACCTGAAATTAATATTTCATACGCACGGAGGCGCACACACTCAAACTTCAAAATATCCTTCACAGTTCGTAGTTTTCATAAATTCTGCTAGTTGGTTAAACAACGCTGGTATTGATAGTTTCATTAAACATTAGAAGGGTTTCGAAAAGGGTATTTGGACAATTGACCGTGTGGTTTCCGGCAGACTAGAATAGAATCACTCCGTCCCTTCCCGTGGATGTCGTACAAGGTGACTAAGGGAAATACATTATAAAACAAACAACGATCAGGTCTCCCCAACCCGTCTGGCCAGCGTGGGGAGTGTAGGCCAAATCCTCCTTCTGTCTGGAACGGACTAGAGAGGGTCGTGCTCCTGTAGTGGTGACTAAAATGACCTGATGATGAATGATGAATGAAATTTGGACAATGAAGAAGAGATTCTGCGTTTCGTGTCCATTGTAGTTTATTATCATATGGTTACTAGCTTCTACTTCGTGAACATCTGAATAAAAAGTATCCAGTATCTTAATCCAGAATATCTTCTAATATTAGGTTGGGGAAAAAGTCTTTTCGTATTTTATATGAAAATTCAAAACATTTTTTAATAAAGTTTATTTACATTTAACTAAAGTATGTAGGTGCCATTTTGTTCGATAACTTTTTGCCATCTTGTAGGTATAGACATGATCCCATTACTATAGAAATTTTGGGACTTCTGTTCAAAAAACCGCGATAAGTGGTTTTGGCAGTCTTCTCGTGATGTTAACCTGACATTACCTAAAGAATGCTGAAGAGACTGAAACAGGTGGAAATCGGAAGGTGCAAGGTCAGGACTATACGGCGGATGCATTAACACCTCCCAGTCAAACTCTCTTAATTTTTGCTGAGTGGCTAAAGATGTGTGAGGTCTAGCGTTATCATGATGAAAAATCACACCCCTTCTGTTAATTAATTCCGGCAGCTTTCTCTCAAGTTTTTGCTTTAATCTCATCAGTTGTTCACAGTAGAGTTCAGAATCGATAGTCCTGCCTGGCGGTAACAGCTCATAATGAATAATGTCCTTCCAATACCACCATACACACAGCATCACCTTGTTGCGGGTTAACCCGGGTTTCGCCAGAGTCTGTGAAGCCTGGCCGGCCTTTGACCACGACCTTTTTATGCGCCAAGACTGTTTTGTGGTCAATTCCTAGTTCTTCAGCTACGTCGTAACTACTGATATGCCGATCTTGCTCCACTTTTTCAAAAATGGCATCCATTTTATCCGTAACAGGGCGACCAGAGCGACGTGCATCTTTGACATCAAAATTTCCGGATTGAAAACGCCTAAACCAAATTTGTGCTACTCTCACAGACACTGCACTAGGTCCATAAACGTCACAAATTTTTTCGCAGCTTGCGTTGCATTTTTACCTTTTTTGTAGTAAAATTTTAAAATGTATCGAATTTTTTCATTAAATTCACTCATCTTGACAGTAAAAAAAAAACAAATGAAAATCACACATTTATCTAATTTGAATTTGGAATTATCTTTTTTAAAATTTAAACTTTTTAAAGATATCTAAACCTTTCAGATACAAATGGTATAACCAAAGAGATTTTATTACAAGTTCATACATACTATAATGCGAAAAGACTTTTTCCCCTACCTATTATATACCTACAATTCTCGTGTCGCCGTGTTTTTTGCCAAACTCCTCCGAGTAGGCTGACCGACTTTTATGAAGTTTTGTGTGCATATCGGGTAGGTTTGAGAATCGTCCAACATCTATTTTGATAATCCTAAATGATAAGGGTGACCCAATATTTCCTAGAAATAATGTATATGGCAAAACAACGTTTGTCTGGTCAGCTTCTGAATGACATTTCAGGTTATATTATTACTATTTTTTTTTTTTATTTGACTTATTTTTATGACATTGTAGTGATTGTTTAAATTATTATTTTATGACAAAGGTGACTTGTTAAAAAATTAATATTATGATTATAATTTTATGATTAATTTAATGATACTATCATAATAATTATGTGATTATGTTTTTGCTACACTGTCGCATTGGGCTGAAAGGCCTGTAAAGATAATTGTGTATGTGGATAAATAAATAAATTCTATTTACAAGTATATGCCTAAGTTCATCAAATCCATTCAGCCGTTTATTTATTAGGTTATGAACCACGGTTGAGTATACGTTTGGGCGGCGTGAACCATTTTTTACGCCCAGCGCCAGAGCAAGGTTTTGACGTCCAGTGAATAGCAATGGGTTTTCCAATCATTGAAATGAACACATTTCACATTATGTTTGTCATGCCTTCATCAAAAATATTCATTCACAATAAACAACAAAATCATATTGTAAAAATGATACAATTTTTAAGTTGCCAACTAAACCGCGAACAGCGCAAAACTTTGCTTTGCGGTGCGTCTCCTCTATTAGTAAATACGAGGATCTGTGAGATACACTGAAATCTTTGACTGATCCATCACATAAATAAAAATCTCTAAAAAAAGAGCTTGCGTATGCAATTGAAATTTATTATGAAGCCTTAGAAATATTTACCCTGAATAATAAGGAAACAATCTTAAACTATTCTTAATAGAAATAAAGAGCTACCTGCTTGACTATGAAACTTTACTTGGAATTTTACAATGGACTAACTTACGCCGCAATGTCTCGTATCCCGTAGTAAAAGCTTCCTTTGTTAGCAGATGCCTACGACATAATAGCGACCTGTGTGCCAAATTTCAACTCGATCCATCCAGTGGTTCGTCCGTCCACTCTTCTAATACAGGCTTTTAACTAAACAGACGAGATCCCTAACCATGTAACTTAAAACTTGTAATGTTTAGTAAAAAGTATTTCATTTCTCACCATTCTCTCTTCATTTTCACCCATGGCGACCCCTTGGTGTCGCTGATCTCCATGGGTGGTGGTGATTGCTTTCCACCAGGTGACCCACATGCTCGTTTTCCCCCCTCTCACACAAAAAAAAACTATTAGTGCGTTGATAGATCAATCAGTAATAAAAAATAACACAGGCTGTTGTCAATAACACAGGCGGAGACATCACAGGCAATAATAAAGGTATGTAAATAACATAAACCCTTATGCATGATATCGTTAATTCATGCATGCAACGCGAAAGTTATTGCAGTCAGTAATGGTTGATTTTTACATACATAAGACTAGCTTGCGCCTGCGAATTCGTACATTCGTATCGTGATGTCTCGTGGAAATTTTCAAAAATGTTTTCTTAGAGGATGCCTACGTCGTAATAGGTACCTGTGTGCCAAATTTTAATTCGATCCGTACAGTGGATTGAGCTGTACGTTGACAGATCGTTAACGCGTGTCTCGAATGTGTCGCGAATGATGTCGACGAGCCTGGTGGTCGAATGGCTAGCAATGGCTACTTTGAATCCGAGGTCGCGGGTTCGATTCCCGCAGAAGACAAACATTTGTGTGCACGAATATGTCTGTTGGTCTTGGTCTGGATGTTTTCTATGTATTATAAGTATGTACTTACAAAAAAATATAATTAAGTACATTTATCAGTTGTGTAGTACCCATAGTACAAGCGTTGCGCTTAATTTGGGACTAGATGTGTAAAATCTCCAGAAAATATTTATTTATTTAGATGATTTACATTTTATCCTAAAGTTAGAACCATGTTCTAATTGCTATATTTATATATGGAGCTTAAATTGTTTCTGAATTTCCAACATATCAATTTCGAGTAAGAGCCACTTCCGCAGTAGATAATCATGGACGCACCCATCTACCTTCATACGTAACCGACCCCGCCGACTGCCCCTAAAGTTTGCCACTCAATCATCTTATCAAACTTCCTCTCACTTCGAAATCTGAGCAATGGTATCCGAAGAAACATATACAATATTCGTAACGTAATAACGCAAAAGTATTTTAAGAATGTTATTCTTCCATTACGCAAAAGGGTGTTTAAAACCGTAGATTATATATAAATGGGTTGTTTTAAGTAGGGAGATTATTTACATTTCGTTATACATATGCTGGCTCTATTCAAAGTACTGTAAAGAAGAAAAGTGATGATATTAAATATAAATAATTAAATATTTCTGGACACATTACACACTGCAAACTAATCCCATACTATGCTAATCTTGTACTATGAGTACTAGATAACGGATATAATACTAAAATACATTTTTTTGTAAATACATACATATAATATATAGAAAACACCCAGACCAAGACAAACAGACATGTTCATGCCTACAAATGTCATGTGCGGGGAACGAACACTCGACCCCGGAGTTAAAGTGGCCATTGCGAGGCATTCGACCACCGACTACATGTACTACTAAGCTGTGGAATGAACTGCCTGTTGAGGTTTTCCCAGGAGACTACAGCAGGAGGTTCTTCAAAAAGGGCGTGAAGAGGTTTTTACAGGGTCGGCAACGCGCACGTGATGCCTCTGGTGTTGCAGGCGTCCATAGGCTACGGTAACTGCTTTCCATCAGGCTGGCTGTATGCTTGTTTGTCACCTTAGTGGTATAAAAAAAACCGAGCTCGTCAATCAATAAATACTAAAATTTCCTTAAATTTGTATAACATATCAATTATCTAGTACCCATAGTACAAGCTTTACTTAGTTTGAGATTAGACAGCGCTGTGTAATAAGTCCAGGAGTATTTATTCAGTCAACAACCCAATTGCAAGACAAAAATTTAATGCACCGATTACCATTTTGCAAAACCGACACATTTTAGTTGTGAAGATTTTCAGCGGTTTCAGCGGATTATACTCGTATTTTCCCCGAGTCGATCTCCTAATAATCCCCTTGCGCTATACGAGTATTGTCATCTGTCTATACAAAACGAGTGATCTCCCATTGGGTTTAAAGGTCTTCCGCCTCCCTGGAGACTTTGTGCCTTTCAATATGGTTTCCACTTGATTGTGCCGGATTGGGATTGCATCCCTTTTTGTCATTGACTTCATATCTTATAATTCACAATGGTAAAACCTTAAATTGATTTTTGTAGCCACAATATTGTATAAAGTTAACTGACGTTGAAGACAAAGGAGATGAAATGAAAATATGAGAAATATTTTATGTGAAACGAAATTCTATAATACAATTGTCAAAATAAACACAATGTACAACCAAAGAAACACGTATATAAAGAACATGTGTGCTTGTTTTGTGAACAGCTAAAGCCAGTGATTTTTAATACCAGCAAATATGAGCGACTAAAACTAGTGACTAGTGTAGGTCAATAGGTAGAAAGAAAAGGAAAAAGTATCATTAAAAAAACGCACGTGTTAAATTACATAATCATGTATAAGGGTCTAAGCTGCACAATCAAAGCGTATTTGAATAGGTATGCACAGAACGAAAGCATCTATACCAATATTATAAAGCTGAGAGTGTGCTTGGTTGAACGCGCTAATCTCAGGAACTACTCATCCCAATTGTAAATTCTTTTAGTGCTAGATATCCTATATGAAGGCTATAGGCTATATAACATCACGCTACCACCATACCTAAGATGAATAATTGTTTGTTGTGGTTTTTGTTTTCTATTATACGGTTACTTTACCTAATTTCCTACGTTCAGGTAACCAAATAATTAAGTTGCCTCCATTTGTTTGGCCATTTTTTTACTTACCTTTAATTTCTTATATATTCAATTATATTTTTTTATTTCAATTATTTCTTGTCTATGTAAATAGATTCTTACTTACGCATTATAAAACATTTTACGGTAATTCCTTTGATATATATTTTTTTCTGATTTACGTATCAAAAGCAGGTATAAAATCAGTAGGTACCTACATAAATTATTCACCATAAGTTTCTTTTTTCTTAATTATACGGTTATGTTAAGTACTTGATTTCCTATGTTCTTACCACGATAACTGATATTCACGCGGATGAAGTTGCGGGCAACGGCTAATATGAAATAAATGGAAAGTGATTTTAATTCAGCTTGCAATATTTCATCTGCAACAAACATTGCAGATTTACTGTAATCCATTTATTACAATGTAGTTAAACAAATATACTTAACTTAACTCGGTGGCGCCATTGCTACGGCCGACGTTGCTTAACTTGCGTGTTCGATTGTCTAATCGAACACGCAAGTTAAGCAACGTCGGCCGTAGCCTGTCCATGGTTAAGCCACGTTAAGCCGTCGATCCCCGTCGAAACCCGTCTGGCCAGCGTGGGGAGTGTAGGCCAAATCCTCCTGTCTGTGACGGACGAGAGAGGTTCGTGCTCAGTGGAGACTAAAATGACCTGATGATGATGATGAAGCCGTCGATCCCGGTTGTTGTCATTATTGATGACAGTCGTTAAGCCAAGTCAGTTGCTTTTATGTGGCTTGAAAACACTGGCCTCCGCCAACCCACAGTTGAGCAGCGTTGTGGAGTATGCTCTAAACCCCTCTAATTGAGGTGAGACCCATATCCCAGCAATGGGATGAATAAGAGTTGACGACTACTTACTTAATTGTGTACTAATCATATTCATTAAAAAAAATGTAATATTTATTCATTATTCAATAACGAGAACAAAATTCAATTATATTTGCCAGTTTGAATAAAGCCTGACGTCCCAGTATCGTAGGGAAGCGAGCTCGATTCACAAAACAACATCCGCGCAGTAATTCAATTACCTTAGCATTTGAAATACCCACTTTCGCCGCAAATTTTATGGCAACGACGTGACACATAGACTCCTCGGGAATATCTCAAAGTCATGAGGGTCTGGGCGGGAATTCATCAAATGGAACGTATAGCTATTTTACTGCGTTGTAGCTTTTGGTTCGAATCGCGGAAAATTTTAATAAGAATATTTTTTTTTATTTTTTTTTATACTACTTTGGGTGGCAGACAAGCATACGACCCGCCTGATGAGAAGCGGTTACAGTAGCCATATTAAACATAAAAAAAGCAACATAAAAAAAATATCGCTCGCGCGCCGCCACCCCCGCTGCCAATGCAGCATCTTCTCCCTTTCTGGTGCCCTCACTCACTCGCAGGAACACAACAACCCTCAAGAGAATTGTTATTTGGCTGCGGTTTTCTGTAAGGTGGAGGTTCATTCCCCAGTCGGATAGCCTACAATTACGCTCCCTACCTCTCTTTTCGCCAGAGCTTCGTTTGTCAGTCAGCAGGGCGCACCGCGTGCAGGTGAAGTTGGCTTTAGTTCAAAGATGTTGATGAACCACTTACACCCCAAAAATATGCAGTAAATTGTGAGTTTTAAAAGAAATGTTCTTTTGACGTGAATACTTCTTTAAAATTGCTTCCATAGGGGGGCTATTAAAAAAACGAATGACTACAAAATCGGGGGATAAAGTTTGGCAGGACCACAACCAGCCAGGAAATGAATTGTTATTCTATTCTGAAAGAATTTGAAGAGATAATTCTGTTGAAAACGCTAAAGAAAGCATTTTAATATTATCTTGACTAAATGTAGATATAAGTAAACATAGAGCGAGCGATGTACAGTCAACGAAAAAACGTAACCTGCCGCTCATTAAAAAAATAAATTTTAATTAAATCAGTCATCATTATTTCAGCCAAAGAACGTCCATTTTAGGCCTTCCCTTAGACTACCATAATGATCGGTTTCGTGCCGTTTGCATCCATCGGCTCCCTACGATCTGTATCGGATTATCCGTCCATCTAGTGGGAAAGCTGCCTTTTTCCATTCCCAAACCTTTCTGTCCCATCGGCAGACAGTTATCAGTAGCCAATAGTTTGCCTATTATTTTGTTCTAAGTGTATTTTTTTCTAACATACTTTTATATTGATTCCCGGACAGGCTTCTTAGAATAAGTAGATGTGTCAAACATCATTTTTGAGTTGGTGTAATTAATGATGAATTATTTTGTTACAGAGCAATACGAGGAACTAAGAACACTCAACACATAATTCTCATAGCAGTTGTGAAGAAAAGGTAAGTGACATTAATTAAGTAACGTCGTAATGTTAATAAGTTTTTTTTTTGTAGTTTAGCGTCATGTAATTTTTACTAGATATCTCTTGAAGAGATAATTTCACTTTATTTGATGAATATTTATTTTATAATTATTTAGGAATATCACAACACTTATTTTAATGTGGATACATTAAAATAAGTGTTGAGATAAGTGCAATAACGAATAATCATAAAGCAAAAGAGAAGAGGAGGAACTTAAAAATATCCATAAATTATATTGCACTATTTTCAAGATATTTAAAACCCTTCCTCTTTTGCATAGACAGCTGGTGCGACATCTCCTATTTTATATATAACCAAAAGGTGTATAACCTAATAAATATAATATCCATTAAATTAGGATTTTAAAAATATCCTACGCAGAACAATGACAGTTTGGAAGTCTCTGACAACCCTTATTTATATCACTGCCGGGACACCCCTTAATTGAAGGGGTTTAAACTATACTCCACCACGCAATCAACTGTGGGTTGGCGGAGGCCAGTGTTTTCAAGTGTGGAGTGTGGCCGTGTGGTTTCCGGCAGACTAGAATAGAATCACTCCGTCTCTTCCCGTGGATGTCGTACAAGGCGACTAAGGGAAATACATTAGAAACATCGATCAGGCCTCCCCAACCCGTCTGGCCAGCGTGGGGAGTGTAGGCCAAATCCTCCTTCTGTCTGAGACGGACGAGAGAGGGTTGTGCTCCTGTAGTGGAGACTAAAATGACCTGATGATGATGAGTGTTTTCAAGCCACCTAAAGGCCACTGACTTAGCTTCACGGCTGTCATCTAATAACAACAGCCGGGACCGAAGGCTTAACGTGCCTTCCGAAGCACGGAGGAGCTTGAGATAAATAAAGTCATCCATGGAGAAATTACGGCTGACGTTGCTTAACTTGTGTGTTTGATTAGACTGACACACGCAACGACTCCAGCGAGCTCCTCTAGTCAAATAGTAACTGTTCAAAATATAGCAATCAACTTTAGTTGCTGACTGTACAAGCTTTAAACAGTATTTCTATTCAGTATCTCACAAATGTAAATAGTCAATCACAATAAGCAAATCAAAACATAATAATATGAAAGTGTTCTAATAACTTCTATATTTCGCCGAGGAATTTGAAAGGCGCGACCTCGTGGAACATTTCCACGCATTCTTCCCATTAAAAGGGTAAAATGAGACAAACAAATCCCCAACGTGATTTTTAATTCTATCGACCCAAATGAAAAGGAATTTCCCCGAATAAAAAGGAAACTCGTTGAAAAGGGTATTGAGAAAATTCATTACAAATGCGAAGAATTAAATATATTTCAGTAGACGACAGTAGAACGGGTTTTTCTGTGTGATGCCGCCTAAGTTGATTATGGATGTTGTTTGTTGATGAACTCGGACGCCGTTTAATCGATCAGAACCGTCTGACCCTTGGTTTGATCCGATGGTTTGACCGTGAAAGTTGGCACAGCATTTTGAACAAATAACATTTTTTTTTATAATACTTCGGATGGCAGACAAGCATACAGCCCGCCTGATATGAAGCGGTTACCGTAGCCGTATTAACGCTCGCAACATAAAATATCGCTCGCGCGCCGCCACCACCGCTGCCATCGCAGCATCTCCTTCCTTCCTGGTGACCTCACTTACTCGCAGGTACACAACAGCCCTCAAGGGAACCGTTATTTGGCTGCGGTATTCTGTGAGGTGGAGGTACATTCCCCAGTCGGGTAGCTTACAATTACGCTCCCTACCTCTCTTTTCGCCAGAGCTTCGTTTGTCAGTCAGCAGGGTGCACCGCGTGCAGGTGAAGTTGGCTTTGGTTCAAAGATGTTGATGAACCACTTACACCCCAAATACATGCTTGTTGTTATTCGTTAAAAGTGCTGTAAGAAGTTTATCAATTCTCTGAGCGGTACGACAGGCGAATCTCTAATAGAAAAGGATTTGAGGAGCTCGGTGGTCAAATGGTTAGCAATGACTACATTGACTCGGAGGTCGCGGGTTCGATTCCCGCACAAGACAAACATTTGTGTGCATGAACATGTGTGTTTGTCTTGGTCTGGGTGTTTTCTATGTATTATAAGTATGTATTTAAAAAAATGTATTTAAGTGCATTTATCAGTTGTCTAGTCCCCATATCACAAGCTTTGCGCTTAATTTGGGACTAGATGGCGCTGTATAAATTGTCCATAAATATAAAAAAAAAAGATTTTACTGAAATGTCAAACGACCACTTCGTAAATTATTATTATCGTCTCTGGATGACTCTGTTTTTCGAATGTAAGTGGTTCTTCAACACCTTTGCCAAAGCCAACCTCAGCTGCACGTGATCCCTACTGACTGACAAACGAAGCTCTGGCGAAAAGAGAGATAGGGCATAGCGTGTTTTTTAAACTGCCTGACTAGGGAAGTTACATGAAAATCGGTCCAGCCGTTCTCAAGTTATAAGTGTTCGAACAAACCCGACTTTGTTTTATATATATTTTTTTAAAAGAAAAACATTTATTTGCTCTTTACACAGCACAAAACTAGTCAACAAACACAGATAATATATGTATAGGAAAGATGAATATTATAGTACTGTGCAATGTCACAAAATGGTCCTTTACGGTATATAGAATCGGCTTTCGGTATGACTTTCCCTTTAAATTATGTCGTACTTCGATTTCGCTCCGTAGATGTACAAGTAGCTCAATTAAAAAGTTGGACGGCCTCAGAACTGTTTTCTAAACCAATCTTGTTAATCAAAATGTTTACCCGAACTTATATTTTATTTGTATAGAAAATACACGAAAAAGTCCCTTTAGAGGCACAAAGGTAAATTATGAAACTTAATTTTGTAAGTATTCGTCAACTTCAAGTACAATATTTTTTTTGGTTTCGTGGAAAGCTGAAAATATGCGTTGATCATTTCGTTAATGCGGGGTGTAAGTGGTTCATCAACATCTTGGAACCAACTTCATCTGCACGTGGTGCACCCCGCTGACTTACAAATGAAGCTCTGGCGAAAAGAGAGGTAGGGAGTGTAATTGTAAGCTACCCGACTGGGGAATGTACCTCCACCTCACAGAATACTGCAGCTAAATAACAATTCCCTTGAGGATTGTTGTGTTCCTGCGAGTGAGTGAGGTCACCAGAAAGGAAGGAGATACTGCATTGGCAGCGGGGGTGGCGGCGCGTCAGCGATATTTTATGTTGCGAGCGTTAATATGGCTACAATAACCGCTTTACATCAAACGGGCCGTATGCTAGTCTGCCATCCGACGTAGTATAAAAAAAACATGATAATTTTGCCGTTTCTCCATTAGGTTTATTCCTTTTGTCTCTCGCCAGTATCTTTCCAATTTATTCCCAATCTTCAATGTTTGCGTACTTGTCACAAACAAATCCCTCAAGGTTTTTGACCTTTGGACGTTGACGTTAACGTCAGACTATTAAGGGTCGTGCACATCTTAGAATATTCGCCTATTATATTATACTAACCCTCATCTGTCTCCTAAAATTGTAAAATTGTCGTAAAATTTTGAGCCTTATGTCATCTACATAAGATACGTAATACAAATGTTAAAGGCAATTCAGATTATTGTTTTATCTATCCGCGCAAAAACTTCCTAATTTATTTTTAATGTTCACATCAATTGGACTACAAATGAAACAATGATTACTCTAAATTATTCAATGTAGGTACTTATTTGATATTAATACAGAATACAGTGTTGACCAAGTTGTGCCTACTAATGTTTTTATTAATTCAGGAACATAAATCTCTGTCTATAATATAAAAATTATATATATATATATATAAATGAATGCCTATTTCCCTTGGTCATGTCATCACGGAACGTGAACGACTGGATCTCTTTTTTTTATTGTGTTTGTTATTGTCAGGAGAAGGTTCTTATGAAAGAAAAAAAATAAGAAAGTTGTGCGGAAACTTAGAAAATTTAAGAAAACTGATCGACCATACGAGTATTAACTTTTCGCAACTTTATGACGTTTGACATTATCTGTCGGTCATTTGACAGCGAGCGAGAAACCAATTCAATATTTACAGTTAAGAAGACAGGACAACGTCTGTGGGGCCAGCTAGTCTATATATATAAAAATGAATCCCTATTTCCCTTGGTCACGGGCGTCACGGCATCATGCGTGAACGTCTGGACCGATTTGCCCATTTCTTTTTATGTTGTATTTGTTATTATCAAGAGATAGTTCTTATGAAAGAAAAAGATAAGAAACTTGCGCGGAAAATTGAAATAAATAAGAAAACTACACGACCACATTATAACAGTGACCAAGGGAAATAGGGATTAATTTTTATATCTATTGACATATTCCTACGATAATACAGAACCCTTCTTTTAGTTTAGTTTTTTTTTAGGTTTTACTAAATAGCTCGACCTGCATACATAAAGACTAAAATGGAAATTTAAAATACCTACACCTCCATTTCAATCAAGTGTGATTAAGGTCTCTTAAGTCCTCAAAACCAGCACAATGCTCAAAGGCAAAACCCAACGACACTCTCCTTAATTAAGATAAATGTCGACAAAGGGAAGATTTTGTCGGAGGTCTATGTTGTACCCATATACCCATTGTACCCATGTAGTTATTAACTAGTAGCTGGGACAAACAGTCCAATTAGATAGCCATGTTAGCGACATCGATACCGGGCATCTCCTCGTTCGACATAATTCAATGTTTTAAAATGAAATTGCCTGTGCATTGCCAGTGATTAGTTTAAGGTGTAGGAATCTGATATATGCAAATTATATCACGGGGAGTGCTCGGATGAGCTGTTTAATTTGATACCTGCCGTTGAGTTCCACTATCGTACAACTCGCCATAAATTTAAATTTATCATCTTGATGAGTGGTGATCTACCATAGTACGATTCTTAAGACATTTTAATGAACGAACGGTGAAATTGTGGAATCAACTTCTCTAAGCGGCGTATCCGAACATTTACGACATAAAAGCCTTCACAAACAGAGTATTTCTCTGAAAAGGCAGGCAACGGATCGCCACCCCTTGGTGTGATTTTCATGGGCGGTGATGATTGCTTGAAAAAAAGACCTCACTCGCAGGAACACAGCAACCCTCAAAGGAATTGTTATTTGGCTGCGGTAAGCAACACCAAGGGGTCGCTGATCCGTTGCTAGCCTATACTCCTTCCTTTCTTTCTGGTGACCTCAATCACTCGCAGGAAAATGACAACTACAACAAAACAAGAATTGTTTTTTGGCTGCGGTATTCTGTGAGGTGGAGGTACTTACCCAGTCGGACATCTTAAAAATTACGCTACGTCATGCCCTACTTCTCATTTTGCCAGAGCCTCGTTCGTCAGTCAGCAGGGTGCACCACGTGAAGGTGATTGGTTGGCTTTGGTTCAAAGTTAAAGGTTAGCTTACACTCCAAACTTATGACACGACACCGCAGGTAATTTATCTTGAAATAAATAATAGTCATGGCTCTGATTACAGAATATAGAGTCAGAAAAAATATAACAAAGAAGTAACAGTGATCATTTCTTTGTGGCCCCACGGCGGGCGAGATTAACGGAAAAATGAGAGGTCGTTTATGTGACTAATAAGTTGTTCCATTGTTCCGTTGTTCGAAACAATGGCCTGGAAACTTAGTTAATATTTGCCGCAAGTTACTAACTTACTAACTTCATTTACCGTTAAGATACATATACAGGATGGAAACTATAGTGATCTCACTTGATTATTTGTAAACTATACTATATTTTTTTTTATTCCTGGACAAAGTAACACTGCCATCCAGTCCCAAACTAGCAAAGCTTTGTACTATGGGTACTAGGTACTAGGTAACTGATATATATATTTTTTGTAAATACGCACATAGAATACATAGAAAACATCCAGAGATCCAAGACAAACAGACATATTCATGCACTCAAATATTTGTCTTGTGCGGGGATCGAACCCGCGACCCTGGAGTCAAAGTGAACATTGTTAGCCATTCAACCACCGGGCTCGCGGGACTTAGATAATATATATAAGAGAAGCTCGTTGTCGTCTTTACGCGTGTCAGTCAATCGATCACGCATGTTAAGCAACGTCGACTGTAGCCTGTCCATGGATGGGTTTATTTATCTCGACCTCCTCCGTGCTTCGGAGGGCACGTTAAGCCATCGGTCCTGGCTGTTGTCATTATTGATGAAAACCATTAAGTGAAGTCAGAGGCCTTTGGGCGGTTTGAAAACACAGGCCGCCGCCAACCCGCAGTTGAGCAGGGTGGTGGAGTATGTTCTAAAGCTCTTCGATTGAGGTCCCACCATAAGTATCCCAGCAGTGTAGCAGGACTTTTACTTCTGATTTGTCTAATATATTTCTGTTTATTCTGTTTTATTATTTATTTTATACTACATCGGGTGGCAGAATAGCATACGGCCCGCTTGATGTGAAGCGATTACTTTATTGATAAAGCTACTGTAATCGCTTCACATCAAGCGCTCGCTACATGAAATATCACTCGCGCACCGCTATCCCCGCTACCATCACAGCAACTCCTTCCTTTCTGGTGACCTCACGCAGGAACATAATAACCTTCAAAGGTTATTTGGCTGCGGTATTCTGTGAGGTAGAGGTACTTGCCCAGTCGAGTAGCTTATAAATACCTCTCGTAGCGTACAGTGTAATTGTAAGCTACTCGTCTCGACTTTTGCCAGAGCCTTTTTCGTTAGTCAGCAGGCTGCAACACGTGCAGTTGAGGTTGGCTTTCGTTCTAAAGATCGTGATGAGCCCCTTGCGCCCCAAATTTTACTGAACATGACAATTCACATGAAATCTGAGATTTATTAGCATTATAAAAGTTGCAAACAAAAAAGAATATTTTTATTAGGGATTTTTAAGACGCTTTTCCTTAAAAATCCTGTAAAGACTTTTCATTCTCGAAGCATATATTTTTCCTCGTTTGAAAAAACGAAAATGCTTTATAAGAATTCTTTGACACGAATTCCTTCATTTAGCGACGCTGCCAAAGATTTCTCAAGAGCCCCCCTAGACGAATGACTTTTAGACTTCGTAACGTTATGTGTACAGAATGAAATGCCACATGTGTGAGCTGACATAAATTGGATCAATCAATTAAATTCGTTAGTTGCATTAATTTTTTTTTCGGGAAAGCCAACCTATTTACGATTTCACATTCAATTATTACTAGGGCGAGTAACGTCGCCGCTTTTCGGTGCATTGACGGGCAATGTGAGACTCCAAAGATAATTTGAACTCCACCGTGAAATAAGATTGCCATAACCAAAAGAATCTTCTTCTTTTGGTTATGGCAATCTTATTTCACGGTGGAAGGTATTAATGATTGATCGTATATTAATGATCAAAGTGTATCACACAAAATTATTTTATAGAGCGACC
Organism: Hypsopygia costalis; assembly: GCA_937001555.2. Classification (NCBI taxonomy): domain Eukaryota; kingdom Metazoa; phylum Arthropoda; class Insecta; order Lepidoptera; family Pyralidae; genus Hypsopygia; species Hypsopygia costalis. The sequence continues at coordinate 17,445,112 of OW443342.2, forward strand.
ATAAAGTGAGGAATAAAATAGGGGCACCACTTTCTTCGTAAGAACAGATTTTACATGAGCAATTTTATTAGTAAAAATCAATGCTAGGATTCCAATATGGTATTTTTGGTTCCGCTATATCATAGAATTAGGACTAAATAAATGGCTAAAGGATGGATGAGAAGGAAGGATACAAATGAGGAGCTCGATGGTGTCGTTGCGCGTGTCAGTGTAACTCTAATCGAACACGCAAGTTAAACAACGTTGACCGTACCCAGTCAATGGATGGGTTTATTTATTTCGAGTTCCAATTCCAACCCGTACTTGAGCGGCGTGGGGGAGTATCGCAGCAGTTAGATGAATAAGGATTGTCGTCGAAATGGCTAAAATCTACCTAGTAAAGAGTTGCTGCTCGTTGGCAACTACCCTATTCACATGTTCACAGAGTATACAATAACAATGACGTGACACAGACACGCAACTAGATCCCGACATACATCCTGACAAATTCCCGCAGTACTATCAATCTTGCAGTCCGTACGTGTAACAGTTCATTTGCGAAATAGATGTTCACAGTGGCATATTTCACAACTAAAACTTCGTAACCACATAAGCGACGACCTCGGTGGCGTAGCGGTCAACAACGCTCGTGGGTTCGATTCCCACACAGGACAAACATTTGTGTGCATGATGAACATGTCTGTTTGTCTTGGTCTGGGTGTTTTCTATGTATCATAAGTATGTAGGTATTTACAAAAAAAAAATGTATTTACGTATGTTTATCAGTTGTCTAGTACCCATAGCATAAGCTTCGCTTACTTTGGGGCTAGATGGCGCTGTGTAAATTGTCTGATAATATTTATTTACAATATTTATTAATTTACATAAGTAGTGTCTTTAACCAGGTGATAATCCTTGTGTATTCTGTACATGTACTGAAGTCCTAAACGGTTGAGCAGATTGTGAAAATAGACCCGATGAGAGGCGAACTAGTAACGAAGGAGTTGCTGCGTTGGCAGTGGATGTGGCGGCTTGCGGGCGATATTTCAAGTGGCGAGCGTTAATATGGCTACGGTTACCACTTCACATTAGGCGGGCCGTATGCTTGTGTACCTGATGTAGTATAAAAATAATCGTAGGTATAAATTTATTTACGTCCAAAATACAAAAACCAAAATTATTTAAAAAAAACAATAATTGTAATTATTATTATAAAAAAACAAAAATTTATTATTATTTTATTATTGTAAATAAGCAAAAATTGGGGTCAAGAAATAGATGTTTCGACGTTTTAAATTGTAAACTAATGTTTTCTTTAACTGTGAAACGAATTCATAACACCCATAATTTTGGATATACTCTATGAAAAATGGAAGTTATTCTCTTTCTACTTTTATATGGAAATTTAACATGACGGAGCAGCCTGCACATATTGCTAACTGGCTAAGCGTCATACTTGTGTCAGTATGGTACTCCATCTTGCTTGCCACCATAGTCGAGTGGTAACTATAAAAAAATGGGGTGTGTGTCATGGATATGGCCGTGTGTTGTACGTGCATTATAAACGCTAAAATTATCTCAAAATGGCAGCGCTTCCCCCTCCCCCGCACGCGATGTTCTGTAGTCCTTACTTAGCGTAATAAATTCTTTGATATTTCATCTATCCAGTGGTGTGATTGAATTTTGCATGGAGATGATAGATTTGTAGCTGCAACATCAAACTGTATCCCCCGATTTTGTTATCATTTGTTTTTTTTTAATTACCTATATTGAAGCAATTTAATGACGTAATCACGTCGTAAAAGAAGAAAATTTATAAAACAAAATATCCAAGATATCTAGACAATCATAATTTACTACTCCAGTTAATGAAATCAGCGAATAAGAAAATATACAGCGTCCGTTGATTATGAAAGTTATTCATTGTGCTGCCAAGCGTAAAAATGAAAAATTTAAACGCTGTCTATTTTCTTCAGTTCATTTGGACGTCGAAACACGAGTTCGCTTTACGCTTTTGTTAAAAAAATGTTTTATGAAAGTTAGTTTTGCTAGAAATAATGATAATAGAAATAATAACATATTATCTACAGGTGTGTTCTGATTACAATAGTCTTAATGCTATGTTGTAATTAGGGTTGTCAACCTTAAAATTAAAAACCGTATTATACAATTTTTACGAACTAATTAATAAAAACTATTGGAAAAACTTCAACATATTGATGCTGATGATAAGCATTTGTGCCAAAATATGGCTAAGTGATAATAGCAGTTATTAATAGAGTAATGAAATTAGTAGTTATATATAGTTATATATAGTAGTATTTATAAAAATAATATGAGTAAAACACCGTGTCGCATTATTCATACACATGCCAACGTTCTTACTCGATTAGACGCACTCTATTATAGGGATTCCCAGACTTTTTTCACCGAGCCACCCTTATCGTACTAAAAAAAATTGACTAGGTACTTGCATTTTTTTTGTGAAAATTGAGAAATGTGCCGGCACGACTGGCATTCGCTGGTGGCACCTGACAACCCTGGCATTTGATTGCGGTTCCCACTTTGGTAACCCCTACTCTAAGGTACAGATAGATAGACAGACATGCCAACCGTATAAATGCCAAATGACATTAGAATCCAACCATGCAATGTTGCTTTATTATCAGAATTTAATGCGGCTTAAGACGTAAAACGAGCCTCCCCGCCCCATGAGCCGACATCAAAAAGTTATTATTTATCACATAAAATTCCTGACGCAAAACAAGTAACACGCTTCGGCTTTCCATTGGGGCCATAAAAAGACGTTTTTATACGGCAAGGCTGGTAGTCCACTGATACAAAGAAAAAAGAAGTCACAAAGAAAATACGAAAATTATTAACTGAGCCGGATTCTAGCCCACGGGGCCGAAATAGAGGTTGAGTGGAGCGAGTAGATTCGCCGGGTGTATGTTTTCCATTGATTTCAATGGAAAATGTATTTGATGATCATTCCTCAAGGACATGGGGTGTAAGTGGTTCATCAACATCTTTGAACCAAAGCAACTTCACCTGCACGCGGTGCATCCTGCTGACTGACAAACGAAGCTCTGGCGAAAAGAGAGGTAGGGAGCGTAATTGTTAGCTACCCGACTGGAGAATGTACCTCCACCTCACAGAATACCGCAGCCAAATAACGATTCCCTTGAGGGTTGTTGTGTTCCTGCGAGTGAGTGAGGTCACCAGAAAGGAGATGCTGCGTTGGCAGCAGGGGTGGCGGCGCGCAAGCGATATTTTTAATGTTGCGAGCGTTGATATGACTACGGTAACCGCTTCACATCAGGCGGGCCGTATGCTTGGCTGCCACCCGGCGTAGTATAAAAAAAAAACATGATCGATCTCAATTTTTTTTCGACACAAAGCATGTCGAGATCATGTGACAAGTTTCATCAAAATCAGTTCAGTGGTTTTCCAAATAGTGACTTTTCGGCGTATATAAGCGTTCCGCTCGCTCCACTCAATAACAGCATAAATAACAAAAAATTGTTGATGACGTAAAAACACATCGCAATTAGCTTAGCTTTAAGCCCAAACGCACTATACGACCGCGACCGCGACCATTGGTGGTAGCGGCTGACCATTTACATTATATCTCACTGCATTTACAATGTTGGTATAAATTTAAACTTCATGTGAATGTCGAGCGCCATATAAAAACATAAATTTGTTGCTTTATTAAGTACATTTTTTTTATACTACTAGTAGTATAAAAAAAATTGCCGGCCCGTATGATGTCTGCCTAGGCAGACAAGCATAAAGGCCGGCTGAGGTGAAGCGGTTACCGTAGCCATATTAACGCTCGCAACTTAAAATATCGCTCGCGCGCCGCCACCCCCGCTGCCAACGCAGCATCTCCTTCCTTTCTGGTGACCTCACTCACTCGCAGGAACACAATGGAATTGTTATTTGGCTGCGGTATTCTGTGAGGTGGAGGTACATTCCCCAGTCGGATAGCTTACAATTACGCTCCCTACCTCTCTTTTCGCCAGAGCTTCGTTTGTCAGTCAGTAGGGTGCTCCGTGTGCAGGTGAAGTTGGCTTTGGTTCAAAGATGTTGATGAACCACTTACACCTAATACAAATGTGAAATATGAAATGGATTGATTTATGTACCTATATATATATATACTAGCTGTCCCGGCGAACTTCGTACCGCCTAATAGTCAATGAATGTTGTGGTATAAATATTAGCTAAACAAAATTTATGATTTCTTGAAATTAATACAATTAATAAAAGAAAATAAGTAATAGAGAAGCACGATGGCGTCATTGCGCGTGTCAGTATAATTGTACACGCAAGTTAAGCAACGTCAACCGTAGCTTGTTCATGGGTGAGTTTATATTTATCTGGAGCTCCTCCGTGCTTCGGAAAGCCCGTTAAGCTGTCGGTCCGGGTTGTTAACATTAGATTATCTCGAGCTCCTCCGTGCTTCGTAAGGTACGTTAAGCCGTCGGTCCCGGTTGTTATCATTAAATTATCTCGAGCTCCTCCGTGCTTCGGAAGGCACCTAAAGCCGTCGGTCCTGGTTGTTATCATTAGATGGCAGTCATTAACTCAAGTTAGCGGCCTTTAGGCGGTTTGAAATCACTGGCCTCCGCCAACCCGCAGTTGATCAGCGTGGTGGAGTTTCTCTAAACTTCTTCGGTTGAGGGGAGACCCGTAACCCAGCAGTGGGTAAATATTAAGTTCAGTACTTTATAAGTTACAAAAAAAGTACCAACTGACAACCAATAAATATTTCAATCCACAAAACTGTTTTCAAAACAAATTACATACATGAAAGTTGTCTGTAAAGACGTAAAAATGAAACCAATAGCACAGTATAAGTAATATGCCAATAGAGTTGACCTTTGTTTTTAATCTAAATCATTTGTTCTTTATTAAATGAGCTTGAAATACCTACATTTCTGAACGCACGCATACATTTGGCGTACGCACGTACGACAACGTCACATTTGACAGCTACGACAACCACGAACATTTTGTATGGGAAAATGTTTTTTCTTTTATTTTATTTTTTCGAGAATTTTCCAATGTTTTTAAGAGTTATTCTGCTATTCAGGACGGAAACAAATCCAACAAATCAAAAACCATGGCAATCGGTCCAGCCGTTCTCGAGTTATAAGTGTTGTAACAAACACGACTTTCTTTTATATATATAGATATATATAAATGTCGGTGTTTGTGATCGCACTCCGATACGACTCAAACGTTTTTTTTATGTATATTTAGGGGTTATCGTAGATCGTAGAGTATATTTCATAGCCTCAGGTATGTATATAGCAGAACAACGCTTGCCGGGTCAGCTAGTGAATAAATAAGTTGATGTGTGTTTGAGCCCGACGTGAATTTCAAAACTCAAATCTAATTTTATTGCGATATTGTGTGCGGTGTGCACATTTTCTTCAAATTTCGTCAAACTGACTGTCGACTAATCGTATCAATTATTTATGTAAACTTTTGTTTTGAAGACAATATATATTTCAGTAAAGTTTCGAATCATCTACTCATTTTCCATTTTTAAACGTGACGCGGGTTTAAAAATAACATTATTATTCGGCTCATAACATGTAATATTGTTATACTTTGACGTCTACCAAATCTATTGTTATTGCTATGAAAAAATAGGTACAATCACTATTCATGCATCACTTGGGAGCTTTAATCTGCTGAAATGTATACCAAATTATCGTAATACTATCTTCTTACCGCGGATTCGCCTCGCGTATACAAGAAACTAAAGATAAAAAGTATTATATTTGCTAATCTAAATCATACTCTATATGTATACCAAATATCACTTAAAACCATTCACCGATTTACTTCTAAGAAAAAACTCAATTCATCAATATTTACATTCTCACAAATTGTCATATTAGTAGCATGTTTTATTTCTTCTAGTGGAGACCAAGCCTAAACAATACAGCGGCAGATTCATGTTTGATTGTGAGTATGGGCCATCTTGTCGGTTATGTTCTTTATCAAGTTAAACGGTCGAGTATAAAGTCAGGAAGCACTTAAGGACTACCATTTCAGTCGTGTTAAGAGATCTCTAAGGAGAGCTCTAAGTTTAAGACAGGGTTAGTAAACCGTTTCTTACCTTACATACTGTTCAAGTTAATGTAAGGTTTGTTATGGCAGTAACTTTAACTGCATTTATTACTTCTCTCAGGAAGAAGAGATTCCTCAAAGAAATAAGTGCGCCTTTGTTTATAATGGTATTATGTATTATGTATGAATTTTGTCTATAATGGTATTATGTGTACTAGCAACTGTTTATGATTGTACAATAAAATTTTACAAACAATTGTCACGAAAAGGTTGGGTTTTAATAATTTTTAGGGATCAAAATTTTAATGAATATTTACATATTTGCATGTTTTATTTCGATATCGTGCAGGGTTCTAAAGAAATAGATTAGATAGATAATAATAAAAAAAAAGATATTCTGTTTGCAAGTGACTACAAAATAATATTAAAAGTCAAATAAACCTTATACCAGAAGTTTGTTCTTCCCTGTCAAAGTTCCATATAAAGTTACATGTATCCAGGGTACGATAATTTGGATCGTGTTTATAAGGGCCGGTCTCTAAGGATGGATCATGATATTGGACGAGATATTATGGCGGAAGGGACGTTTTAGGTTATGTTACGTAAGTGTTAATCCTACACAGAGAACAAAATATGAGAAACAAGAACGCTCTGACATAGTTTCAAAGTAGATTAAATAAAAATGTTTAGTACCAATGATTTATTGCGTTAATTTTGCTGGAAAAAGATTTAACTATGGACTTAACGTAGCGGGCAGCGCACAGACGGAGAGCTGGAGGTATATTGGATTATGTAGTTTAAATTGTATTAATTATACTAATTGTATGATGATGGGGTGGTTTGGTATGTAAGTAGTTCACTATTTTCAAACACAATTCGACCTCATTTGCTCGTGCTCCCCGGTGTAGCTATAAATCCTGTCTTATATTTACTCTTTGCTATAAATAATCATCAAATATTGACGACGTAACGAGCTCGGTGGTCGAATGGCTAGCAATGGCCACTTTCACCCCGAAGTCGCGGGTTCGATCACCGCACAAGGCAAACATTTTGTGTGCAATGAACATTGTCTTGGTCTGGGTGTTTTCTATGTATTCTATCTATGTACCTATTTACAAAAAAAAACATTCAAGTATAGTATCTAGTACCCATAGTACAAGCTTTGCTTAGTTTGAGACTAGATGGCACTGTGTAATTTGTCCAAGAAATTATATTTAAATTCATCGTTTTTGTCGTACAGACAAGCCATTTTCCAACCAAAAAGAAAAATTTGACCTCGGCTATTTCTTCGTTCACGAAACCTCCAGCAATGGAGCGTAACCAATATTTTTTTCTCTGCAACGGAGAAACAAATACCATTGATTATTGTTCGTTGTGGTCAATGAAATCGAATTTTATTTTTAGTTAAATACCTAACGTTAGTATTAAATTTCATAAATTTACAATACAATACTCTTTATTGCACCTGTTGAGGATGGCAAAGGAAAACCACTAGTTTCGTGTTTCATATATATTTTTTGACTGATAAAATACAACAATTGTTTTCGAATATAAAAAGAAAATAATACTGAGAATTTGAGTATATTGGCCAAAAAGGATGTATGCGCTGTAGGTCGCCAACAGCACCAACAATATAGATATTACAAAGATAATACAATACAACAATATAGATATACAGACAGTAGCATATTAAAGTACAATAGGCGGCCTTATCGTTACGCAATCTCTTCCACGCAACCTTTGGGTAAAGGAAAGTATCAGACTAGAAAGGGTAGGTGGCACAAAGCATGCGGCTGCTGTGTCTAATCAGCCAATGAGAATAGTAGTTACGGAGAAGGAAAATATCCCATGAGTACCGATAGTGCTACATGGTACGCAGTAGTGTCTAGCAAGAAGAAGGTTGGTAATTCTACTACACTATGATTTTTGATTTAAATAAATAATGCGTTTAGTTTACTTGCGAAATATCACTTGAATCAATTAGTCTAAGAGGTAATGTTATTTTGTTGACTCTTACAATTTACTATCTCATTCTATATATCAACCATGTTTCAATAATATTCTCTACATCTATATATTATTGTAATATATATTTATTTATGTATAGTTATATATCTATTTGTATTATACCTATTGTATAATTTCTATAACAATTAATGATGCGCCACCTACCTTATTGTATCATTGTTTCTCTTCTAAAGGTTGTCTGGAAGAGATTGCTTTTAGCGATAAGACCGCCTGTTGTACTATTCATTTTGCAAGTTTCTTGTATGAATCTTTGTCATATTGGTGAAGTGTATTATATTTTATTCAATTTTTTTTTATACTGAGTCGGGTAGCAGACAAGCCGACTGATGTTTAGCGGTTACCGTAACCGTATTAACGCTCGCAACATAATATATCACTTGCGCGCCGCCACCCCCGCTGCCAACGCAGCATCTCCTTCTTTTCTGGTGACCTCATTCACTCGCAGGAACACAACAACCCTCAAGGAAATTGTTATTTGGCTGCGGTATTCTGTGAGGTGGAGGTACATTCCCCAGTCGGGTAGCTTACAATTACGCTCTCTACCTCTCTTTTCGCCAGAGCTTCGTTTGCCAGTCAGCAGGGTGCACCACGTGCAGGTCAAGTTGGCTTTGGTTCATAGATGTTGATAAACCACCTACACCCCAAATTTATGAATGTAGTATCTAAAATTAACTTTAAATAATAGCTGCTTCACGACCTTCATTACGTTACCTTCATTAATTAGTGAGTTGTTTCTAAGTTAATATAGAATATTTCGCAAACTATCATATTACTTTATCTGAGAGTTAACATAAATTAAACGTGAGTTTTAAATAGAAGGGTTAACTTTATTTATCTAATGTATCATATATCAGGTGGGCCGTATGCTCGTTCGCCACCCGGCGTTGTTGTGTAGAAAAAAAAGTAAACTTGGTTAGTATATGAAGCCAAATCTCGATTCATCAGATTCAGAGACTTTATATATACTGCTTCTATCTATCATCTTTAAGATAAGTTATCTTGAACCACCCTCTGGTCACTCCATACAATAAACTACAACACATCCACATCTGTATACGTGCACATGTGTGTACCTTAGGGTTGGCTGCATATTATAGTACTCGTAAGTACCTCGCGCTGAAAAAATAAATTCGTTTTCTAAAACAAACGGGTCAATGGTAGTGATTACGTATTATGAAATAGATAATTTTACCATTTAAAAATAGATTATATATTATGAATGAAATTTCGAAAAACGCGGCGCCGCCTTACAGCCCTTACAATCGGTTCCACGTTCGACATAGATCACGTCTTTTTATCTTGAATGTTAAATTCAATATTTTTTATACACTTCATGCTTCAAAAGGTCCATTGGTATGCGGTTTGAGCAAAGTAAATTTAAAAGTAAAAACAATAAGCGTCTATACACACATGTATATTAATATTGTAAATACTGTCTGTCAATTTGTCTGTTTGTTTCCTACTCACGACTAAACGGTTGAACTGGCATAGATTATATTCCGAGGATCGATATGATTATTTGAGAAATTAACTACCTTTTGGCGCAATTTATAGGAAATTTGGTATGGAGATAGGTTATACACCGAGAAAGGATATCGGCTACCTTGGGGCGATATAATCGATATTAATGCGGGCGAAACCACGGACTTAAGCTAAAACATAATAATATCATCTTATTATTTTAGCAAACAAAATGTGAGAAACAAATTGCCAGCAACAAAAATCACAATACGTGCAAAATCTGTCATCACTCAACTTACTGTTCGTTTAGCGCAGAAATAACAAAAAAATACACAAATAAAAAAGGAAAAAAAATAATCCCTTTCATACTTTCAGCTTATACGTAAGCTTCACGCTGTTGGCGCTAATCTGGGAGCCGTGTAAAGAACGAATTATTTACTTGGCCCGAATTAGTGTTGACAAGTGCTGAGGAAACGGAAAGCTCGTATTATTTACATTGCATTTTTAAATATGGTTGAATGGTTATGGGGTGTAAGTTGTTCAACAACATCTTTGAACCAAAGCCAACTTCACCTGCGCGCGGTACACCCCGCTGACTGACAAACGAAGCTCTGGCGAAAAAGAGAGGTAGGGAGCGGAATTGTAAGCTACCCGACCGGGGAATGTGCCTCCACCTCACAGAAGTCAAATAACAATTCCCTTGAGGGTTGTTGTGTTCCTGCGAGTGAGTGAAATCACCAGAAGGGAAGGAGATGCTGCGTTTGCAGCGGTGGTGGCGGCGCGCGAGCGATGTTTTATGTTGCGAGCGTTAATATGGCTGCGGTAGCTGTTTCATATCAGGCCGTATGCTTCTCTGCCACCCGACGTAGTATAAAAAAAAATATAAGATATTTCACTCAAGTAAATTAAGAGCTTAATGGGCTTAATTATAATGTTACTAGCTGCTACCACCAACTTTCGACTGCGGACTTCATTCCTGTGGAAATAAGACATTTTCCTGTTGTGTGTAGTATATTCTGTATCTATAAAAGGCAACCGTTACTTGCTTAACATTTACAATTTTTAACATTCGCAAAGACTTTAGTACACAAATACTTACTTAAAGAATTGTGGCAGTGGCCAGACCACATAGCAAGTAGAACCGACGGCCGAGAGAACAGAAAATGTATATGCAAACTTGTGCGTTTGCATACATCAGTATCCGATCATTATGGAAGTCTATCGGAGAGGACCATTTTCAGAAATGGACATGATATGGCCGCAATCTCGTTAGCAAAATGTCATGTGACATTTGTCTAAACGATCACAGCTATTTATGGAATACATTTCAAATTCCGATCATCATATTTAGATAATATTATTATGTACAGATAAAAGCCAACAAACGTCATCAAATAAAATAAATCCCCAATTCTAGCTTAGTGGGATAAGTGAGTCGCAACTCTTGAAGTTATAAAAGGCATTCAAAGAACATAAAGAGAATTTCAATCAAAAAACGTAATATAAAAAGAAACTTAACATGTTCGTCTCATTTCCATTATTTGAAGAGTTTATGGGCGTTTTTTATGTAAAGGTCGGGAGTCTGATGACTCAATGAAATGCTGTTAAGAGATATGTTTATTGGAAATATAAATGAAGTGGAGCAATATACATTTTCGGAAATAGTATATGACTTGTTAAGGTGGCTATATGGTTCTTTTTACGGCCACGTGAAGGAAATTTAATTAACAGAAGTATACACGGTTTTGTTTCCATTGTTGTTAAGTGTTTGAAACATAATGTAACACGAAAAGTCATTTACGATTTTTCCGTTTTTCCGCTGTCGAAAAATAATGCTACGCCATTTATTTACCTTACATTTTAAATCTGAATAGCGGTAACTTATGTTTCTAGCAGCAAAAACATAGAGCTTTCATATGAACTTAGTTTCAAGATCCCCTTAATGCTGCCGTGTCGGAAATTTTGTTCTTGACTGACTTCTTGTAGATACAAAAATACAAACTTCTTACCGACGAAATTCCAGCTCCACTTGCATTAGTCTTTAAATCTAGATTTAAACATCATTCCATGAATAAAGCGACCTTAGTTTTTAGTTAATTGAGTAAAAACTGAGATCGCGTTACAGCGCGATATAAGAGCGAATGCTCTTCTGCTTTTGTGTATAAAGATTTTGCTGACAATGAAACTTACCATTTAGTTACTTCAATATATATTGTAACACTTCCCACCGTCCCTAGTGACTTTGTTATATGAGAGCTAAATAAATTGCACTAGAGTTCACTTCACAGACTAGCCGACGTGATGGGACAGACACAATTGGATTGTGTCCACACAAATTACATTCACCCATATTGCTGCCACTAAATTGCTTGTTAAATTCAAAGTGAAACAGATTTTATGGCGGTATATAACGCATACTATGCGGGTAATATAATTATCCTACGTAGGTATTCATTTAATAAACAATTCTTGATACATTGGTATCTTGGAAACTGCTTTAACGATTTGTAATAAAATGTGTACTACATTTGTATTTTCTTATTTCACTTCGCAAGGTTATTATAAATTTATATACTTAGGTCTTTTTTTCCTGTTTTTTCTAACTTTATGCTAATAATGTCACAAAGTGCTCTGTTAATAAATTTTAGATAATAACTCAATATAACAACATTCATGTCATTTACTTAATGATTTGATGTAGGAAAAAAATACATTTTTGCGTGTACTCGTGAAAATAGTTCGGAACCTAGCACAAAATCTTTTACGAATTAATTGAATTGAAATCTGGTGTATAAAAGTCACACCAGCAAGCTTTCCCAACATAATGCGATTCCCAAGCATCCCCTTGACCAGGATGGTCAAGTGGATGCTTGGTGCTAATTGCCTAATAATTAAAAAAATGTAATACAATTAATGTTCATTGTATTACATTTTTTAATCTCACTCCGATTTCGGCGATTTGGCGCTGCCATGATTTCCCCTGAGATTACGACAGGCGAATCTCCAATAGAAAGGATTTAACTGAAATTCCAAACGACCAATTCGTAAATTAATAATAACATCTCTGGATGATTGTTTTTCGAGTGGAAGTGGTTCTTCAACATCTTTGAACCAAAGCCAACCTCATCTACACGTGGTGCACCCTGCTGACTAATAAACGAGCCTCTGGCGAAAAGAGAGGTAGGCCAAAGCGAATTTAAAAGCTGCCGAATGGGGAAGTCCACCTCGCAGAATACCGCAGCCAAATAATAATTCTCTTGACTGTTGTTGTGCTAATACGTGAGATCACCGGTGAAGGAAAGTATAAAAAAACCGGACAAGTGCGAGTCCGACTCGCCCATCGAGGGTTCCGTACGTAGGATACGTAGGATAAATTTGATATTTTTCATTATAAATAAGAAATAATCCGTCGGAAAAAATAAATAAAATATATTTTGCAATTTAATTACAAATGTGTAGTTTTGAGATTTATTCTTGTATTTGTAGTTTATAATGATGTTACTTGCCAAATTTCATAGTTCTAGGTCAATGGGAAGTACCCTATGGGTTTTGATTCCCTTGAGAATGTGTCGAAATATGCGTTTTTTGCTGGATAAACGGCCGTATCTTTTTTTTACGTAAACTTAGCAGTTTGATTTTTTTACATCTTCATGGGACCGTAGACCTGAGTATACAGACAGACAGACAGACGGCCGGACGGACGGACGGACGGACGGACGGACGGACGGACGGACGGACGGACGGACGGACGGACGGACGGACGGACGGACGGACGGACGGACGGACGGACGGACGGACGGACGGACAGACGGACAGACAGACAGACGGACAACAAAGTGATCTTATAAGGGTTCCGTTTTTCCTTTTGAGGTACGGAATCCTAAAAAATCTAATATTTATAAATAATTCAAATATTTGAATTACCTTTAGGTGATAGAATTTTTTTAACTATCGTGTGGCAGATAAATATGTATACGATTATTAGCTAGTCGGAACAGCGTCGCGTACGTTCTAAGCCCCCGTCTACACGATTCACGATCTTTTCGTTCAACGGTTTACGTCACTGTTTAACTATGGGTCACTGATGGGTCCCGATGATCGTAGGCTTTTGTGGTGAACCGTCTAACTGATATGATTATCAGTTGCAAAGTGGGATGTACTTAACCTTTCGTATCGTAAGGATATTTAAGTAAAACGCCCTATGAGCACAACATCCTAAAAGCAAAAGGACCTGTAAGCAACTTAAGAAATAAATTAATAAATATTTCTGGACAATTTACATCTAGTCCCAAATTAAGCTTGTGATATGTGTACTAGACAACTGATAAATGTACTTTTCTTTTTGTAAATACATACTTATAATACATAGAAAACACCCAAACCAAGACAAACAGACATGTTCATGCACACAAAATTAAATGTTTGTCTTGTGCGGGAATCGAACCCGCGACCTCGGAGTCAAAGTAGCCATTACTAGCCATTCGACCACCGACCAATGCCGCCGGGTCGTTCGAGTTACATCTTTTTTACTGCCACCGACGTGTAAGGACAATTTATAAATTAAACCAAATAAATGGACATTATCAAATGAAAGGGTGTGATGAACGTAACATAGTATGTAAACTTTTTAGCTATTTGTATCATTAACATCAAATGAAAGATTGTTAAAAAATGTTTTAGTTTATTCTCTTTTTTTTGTTGTTCTCTGTCGTTAAGTCATTGTATTTACTATTCAGTCTGGTTCCATTTTAAAATTATTTATAAGCTCGACCTAATTTCGAAGTTTTAAGACATCTTGTATTGTTCCGGGCTTTCGTCACAGTAGGCTTTCGTCGTCGACGACTATTGTTGCTTTGTTTAATTTGAACTAGCTTATATTGAAGGAAACCTTTGTATTGTTGTGTTATATTGTATAATGTCGAGTGGCAGATAGTTATGCGGCCCGCCTGATTTGAAGCAGTTACCGTGACCTACAGCCGCTTGCAACGTAAAATAGGGCTTGAAAAAAACTCCTCTCTTACTCAACCTTCAAAAAACCTCACCTACTCACAGGATGACAACAACGCTCTAGGCCAGCGGTTCCCAATTAGTTTTTTCTACTTACCACTTCTTGCCCCTTGTACCCTTATTGCCGGAACGTTAAATAAAAAAATGAAATCAGGTGTATTTTATATTTATTATCATCAAAAGACATTCTAAAGACACACTAAAGCCCTCAATGCATACGTTTGACTTACCTACTGATCGTTTAATTAAATTGAATATTTTTTTGGCAATTGTAATTGCATTATCTTTTTTAAGGATTTAATATTTTAGTTAAGTGGTTGCTGCGCAAATTGCAATCTCACGTACCCCCGTGGGTACGCGTACACTGCTCTAGACAACTAGGAATTGTTATTTGGCTGCGGTCTGCTATTCATAGCAATTTTCAAAGTTTCTCCTTTTGGGCAGCTTGAAGTTACGCTGTGTGATAGTTTGATAATTGATAATCAGCAGTGCACCACGTGCAGATGAGGTTAGTTTTGCTTAAAAGATGATAGTGAAACTACTTGCATCCCAAAACACGTAAGTAAATTCTAGCCAACATGTTTTTATCATTGTTAATGGGGCAATTGCCAGTTCGCCATTAACCCACAATCATTCCACAGCTGGGATACGGGTCTCCCCTCAATCGAAGAGATTTTGCCACTATACTGTTCAACTGGGGGGGGGGGGGGGGGGGGTTACTCTCCACGGAGTACCCGACTGTGGAGAGTTCGCAGGGGGAACTACGGGTCCCCCTGTTTGGATCAGGGTACCTCGGGGACTGGCGGCAGCCCAATTTGCCAGTCATGGGTTCGGATTCGAGGTGGCTTTATGTGCGTGTAAACACTCACGCGCATGTGGTTTAGCTACAGAGGTCGGGCATGTTCGTCTGCCTGGCCATATTGTCGGCCGGGCGCTCGGCCTCGCGCGTAGCGAGTTGGTTATCACTGGCCTAAGGCGAAGGGCCGCCACAGTGGTTCTCAACGGGGCTTGGAGCGGCCCTTATAGCGGTCGTCGGCTTCCCAGCTGACGCCGCGGCTCGGGTACTTGCCTGCTGAGCAAGGAGGTTGACGGGCGATCGCTTCCGTCACCCCGGTCACCCTACCGTAGGCTCGGGGTAGGCGTTTCTTCTTTGAAGGACGTCGGGAAGTGAGCGCGCCTTATACAGCTCCGGTACCTGTCAAGGAAATCAGGGAGCCGGCTATCCGGCGCCCCAGTGTGGGTGCAGAAACACTAGGCGCGCTTGTACTTGTACTTGTGCGCCGGGATGTGAGCGTGCCATACAGCTCCGGCTACCCATCATGGAGAATGGGGAGTGGTAGTAGGGCCCCGATGCTTCTCGGAGCGTCGGTCGCCACGAGCTACTCGACTTAAGAGTACGTAAGTAGCCTGCATGCAGGTGAAAGCGGAGTAAGACCTGCTACTGCTACGCTTGCGTGCTCGGTTGGTTTACCGAGCGCAAAAGCGGTGCAGGTAAAGGTCCTCTCGTCTGGTTGATTTACTGGACGAGAGACTCGCATCCCCCGTGATATAACCGGAAGGTTGGCACACGGGGCGCATTAGCTGTTAGGTATAGGGTGCGTGTTCAACTGGGGGTTGGTGGAGTTGTATAGTTGACAGTATCATGAATAAATAATAATGTTTATATTACTGAAAATTACTCTAGCATTTTACAAGTAGGTACAAAATGTTATGAACTTTAAATAATTTTAACGTAAAAAAAAAAAAAAAAATTTCAAAACAAATCCAAATCAAAAAGTTCATTTTCAATCTTACATAATCAGTGTTGAAGCTTCCTTTTAGGCAAACAAGATGCCTGTATTAGTAGATTTACGCTCTTCATTGGTAATCCTCTTTACTGTCTATCGATAGGTAGGTACATTTCCATGATATAATTAGGTAAAATACATTATTATATTAACACGAGTATACACTTTAGTTGGTTTAATGAGTGACGTGCCATCTTAATTTACTTTACATACAAAATTTATATTTAAAGGCCCTATTATACCTTACCTACTCGTCTATGGTAAAAACTTATGTATTATGCTGGACCATACGCTATCACGAAGCCCACAATTTGACGAGCTTGGTGGTGGTCGAATGGTTAACAATGGTCACTTTGATGACGAGGTAGTGCGTTCGATCCCTAAGTCTGCCCATGACACAAGTAATGTCTTATCACTACAACCTGTGTGTTGAGCAAAAAACATCATCTAGTATTACATTATTTAGGCAAAAATCTCTAAGTACAAGTAAAAAAAAAATAAAAATCATATATTTTGTATCAGAAAATACGACAAAAGGTAAATTACCATGAACAAAACACTTTTCAGATATAAATTCCAGCCTCTGTGTAGCTATATTTATACACATATATTCGCTACATCTTACGTTTATTGACCGTTTTAAACGTTTGTTTGTTTGTAAAACTTCATTGTGTATAAAACATTTAAAGTACATAAAATGCAAAAATCATTACAGTGTATACAATGGCGGACTTGCCATTGTAAGTATTTGGAAACGTGGTGTAGACGTTACTGCTACGCCGTAGCTTCGTAGCACTTAAATAGTAACTTGTCTCGGTATTAATTTATTATATACTAATAAATGATTAATTATAAATTAATCCTTTAAGTAGCCTATTCACTATTAAATAATTTATGCTATTTCCATACCAAATATAAATATCGAGACTCAGAAGCACTGTTTTTTATATACGTCGCTGCAGGCGTCTCTAGGCTATAGTAACTGATTTCCATCAAGCCGGCCGTATGCTTGTATACCATCTTTTAGTGATGTAAAAAAGAAGCGGTTACAAGTATAAATCCTCTCAAGATAAAATATCGCGCCGCTGCGCCGCTGCAACTCGAATTATTAACGCAGCAACTCCTTCCTGGTGGCTTCACACACTCGCACAACAATCCTCACAAGGGAATTGTTATTTAGCTGCGGTGTTCTGTGAGATGGAGGGACGGTAATTCCCTAGTCGGGCCAGCTTATGAATGCTGTTTTTTTATATGAGAGGGGCAAACGAGTATGTGGGTCACCTGATGGAAAGCAATCACCACCGCCCATGGAGATATACAATGCGATATATCATTGTATATGGTAGCTAATTCGTTACAAGATATATTTTTTTTCCAAATAGCAAATCAATTAAAGGTTTACGCATCAGCTTTCATTTCATTCATTAGCCAAACGACTGGTCGCGAGCATTGGTGACCGTAATGCTGACAGTTATCTAGCACAAACGCAGTATCGCAAAAAAAAAGCGAGAAAACGCTGCCGGCATCTTCGGTACGATGCGTTTAAGATCTAGTTTTATTTTTAACTAGCTGACCCGACAGACGGTCTCCTGTCTTCTTAACAATGAATATTGAATTCGGATTGGTTTCGATCAACAACAACAAGACTGACGGTTTTGTCAAACGACATAAAGTTACATTAGAAAAGTTAATATGGTCGTTCAGTTTTCTTATATTTTCTAATTTTCCACGCAACTTTTTTATTTTTTTCTTTCATAAGAACCTTCTCGTGACAATACCAAATACAACAAAAAAAAGAATTAGCGAAATCGGTCCCGCCGTTCACACGTGATGCCGTGACCGGGGAAAAGAAGGAGTCATTTTAAATTTAGATTTAGTTTGTTTAATCTTTTATTTTAATTTTAAAAAATCGGTTAAATATCGACAAATCATTTTCTATTAATCAGGAGTATAAACGGGGAACCAATGGTCAACATAAAATATTTATTATTTAAAATATTCTACAATCAAAAGGCATTACAAATATTGAATAATATTGACATCGTTATAACAATAACAAAAATAATTCCGGTACGTAAATCGCGTCACAAAATAAACACGAAGCAATATCCTCGGGTTAAACCATTTCTTTAATGAAGAATCTCCTTTTACTGCCCATAAAAGCTCATGGCCCTACAGCTAAATGGCTGTGCCCGCTGTTTTGTGGTTTCACAAAGTTGTTGCTAACGTTCTTTGATACTAATCTTACATTGCAATTTTAAAATTCACTATACTCGGGAAGCTCGATGGTATCTATGCGTGTGTCAGTGTAATCAAACACACAAGTTAAGCACAATTACCATCAACTACTTCAAGGCATTAGTTGATTGGAAGAGATATGTTAAGATACTATATAGGGGATAATTATTTTGTATACATGCTCTTTTATGTGTATTGTAATGTGTATGAAGAGGTTTTACAGGGACACAGTGTAACTGTGTACACATCTTCGAAATAGATGTAGTTCCTGCAAATAGATGTAGTTTAAATTGTACCCTTTTGTCGTGATCCTGCGCCGAGAGCCGAGGCCCTACCGGCTAAGCTGAAGCCGACTTACCATCGGATTTTTTATCGCAAAAATATATCTTAGGTTTAAGTTAATGAGAAACATATTCAGCTAAGTCGATAGAGCTCCATGGTTTCTACCAGTTAAGCTAAACGAATTTGCCGATAATATAAGCTAAAGGTTGATTTTCGCAATCAAAAATCTGGATGGCAATCGGCTTCAGCTTCGGCGGTCGGGCCCCTGGTTACAAGTTGTCGTTCACCTGCTCTCCACATACTTTCAAATGCCTATATCTCCAAAACAAATGATAAAAAATACTTCCCTTCGCAAGGTATAAATTACTAAATCATAGTTCTGTTAGAACTATGATTTAGTAATTTATACCTTGCTGTTGATACAAAATAAAAACCGGACAAGTGCGAGTCGGACTCGCCCACCGAGGGTTCCGTAGGTACGTAGTATCATTATTAAATTTGATATTTTTCATTATAAATAAGAAATAATGCGTCGAAAAAAATAAATAAAATATATTTTGCAATGTGTACCTCAAGCCCTTTCATATGATACCCCATTTGAACTAGTAGTTTCAATTTGAAATTTCGACACCCTATAAAAAATATAGACCCCCTATTTTTTAAGATCTATTTACAAATGTATAGTTTTGAGATTTATTCCTGTACTTGTAGTCTATAATGATGTTACTTGCCAAATTTCATAGTTCTAGGTCAACGGGAAGTACCCTATAGGTTGTGATTCCCTTGAGTGTGTCAAAATATATGCGTTTTTTGCTGAATAAACGGCCGTAACTTTTTTCTACGTAAACTTAGCAGTTTGATTTTTTTTTAACTTCATGGGACCGTAGACCTGAGTATACAGTTCAAATTTCAGCTTGATACCTCCACGCATTCTCGACATAGAAATTCTTGACAGACAGACAGACAGACGGACAACAAAGTGATCTTATAAGGGTTCCGTTTTTCCTTTTGAGGTTCGGAACCCTAAAAAATCCAAACTTTATGAAAAAATGCAAAATTAATTTCATGGTTTTACCTTTTAGAAAACAGCCTTTTAGAAATAAGCACATTGTAATTTGAGAGATACGAAGGTTTTGTATATTTCATGTCCTAAGGTATTACGAGGAGTTCGTTGGCGTCGTTACGCGTATCAGTCTAATCGAACACGTAAGTTAAGCAACGTCAACCGTAGCCTGTCCATGGATGGGTTTATTTATTGGGAGCTCCTACATGCTTCCAAGGACACGTAAAGTCGTCAGTCCCGCCTACTGTCATTAGATGACAGTCGTTAAGCCAAGTCAGTCGCCGCCTTTAGGCGGCTTGAAAACACTGGCCTCCGCCAATTCGCAGTTGATTGCGTGGTGGAGTAAACCACATATTACATACATATATATCAAGTAATAATGAGTGCTCTAAACCCCTTCGATTAAGGGGAGGCCCGTATCCCAGCAGTGGGACGAATATGGGATGACGATGAATGTATTAAAATATCAAATGATAGTTTGTATGATTATGTAGATACGGCTGAAATGGTGTGTACATTTCGAATGCATCTAGATCAGGGCTGTCCAAACCATATACAATACCGGACCATTACAAATTACAAAATAGACTATCGGGCCGCAGAAACAAAATACTTACTTGACATTTTTACTACCTACTTTGAAAGTTTAAGCTTAGCTATAACTAGTTAGATATAAAACTTCTTCTTTTCTTTTTTATAAATCGATTTTATAAATATATAATTTTCAGTCAATGTAGCGGTAAAAAACTGGTGCCTTGGACAGCCCTGATCTAGATAATCTTTATTCAAATAAACTTAAGCTATAAATAATACATACAATTCAACTATAAAACTAAAGTACCTAAAATTAAATAATACTAAAATAAAACTAACTTAAAACTAAAATAAATGTAAAAAGTTTAACCTTTGTGGCATCGTTCCCAAGATGCTAGTGTTATGTAGTGTAGATATATACGAAAATAATTAATTACATATTGGTAATAAATAACCCTATTAATATTAACAGTCTTAATATTAATCAATACTGTTAATATTAACAGTATTAATTAATACCAACAGATCCCCTCTAAGAGCCGAGCGACGTCAGTACTTATATAGATAAGGCTCAAACACTTAGTAGTGAGATTTGTGGACGATATGTACTCCAGTACTCACATGCGTGACCTTTCACCCCTAGCTGGTTTTACCCTTTACAAAGTTCTTTACATAAATCCTACATTTAGATTTCTATCCACCTACTTATCTTCAGGCTTTAATGTGAAATACAGATTATAGTCTATAATTTCCGATATTATTTAAAGTTGCTTGAACACGTTCTACAATTTTAATGAAAGTGAAAGTTGGTATAGCCGGATGTATGATTTTTTTTATACCAGTAAAGTGGCATACGGCCCGCCTGATGGAAAGCAGTTACGGTAGTCTATGAACGCCTGTAACACCTTCGGACATCGTTGCCGATCCTGTAAAAACCACTTCTCGGCTCTTTCTGAAGGACCTCATGCTGTAACGCTGCTTAACCATGCTGTACGCCTAAAAAGTTAAACGAATTTGGATGAAACTTGCCTTTCATATAGAGCGAGACTTGGGCTGTATATAGGATATTTTTTCAGCTCCTGCGTTCAGGAGATCCAAAGACGCGTGCAGAAACGAATACATATTTTTTTTATACCACGTCGATTGAAGACAAACATACGGCCCGTCTGATGTAAAGTGGTTACCGTAGCCATATTAACGCTCGCAACATGAAATATCGCTCGTGGGCCACCAGCAACTCCTTTCTTTCTGGTGACCTCACTCACTCACAGGAACACAACAACCCTCAAGGGAATTGTTATTTGGCTGCGATATTCTCTAAGGTGGAGGTACTAACCCCCTTCCTCTCTTAAACATATACGTAGATACTTTTTTACTTGAAAATACTTTTTTTTTTTACTTGAATAATTATTATCTCTATTTTCGACATCTTATTTTCTTTCATTTGTTTAGAACCATATTCATGAATTTCTGCTATTCCCAAAGGTTGAGTGGTAGAGAATGTTTTTAGCGTTAAGTCCGCCTTTTGTACCCTTATGTAATTTTGTGCTCAATACACTTAAAAAAAATAGTAAAGTAACTAATATATGACACAGATTATAATATAAAATACAAATATTTTATTTGTCATTGGATCTTTGCACTTTGTTTTTATAAAATTTCATGCCTGCGCCCACAACATAGTACGCGCGTATCCCGGTATCCCGTGGGAATTTCCAAAAATCCTTTCGTAGCAGATGCCTACGTCATAATAACTACCTGTGTGCCAAATTTCAATCTGGGGTCCTACCGCTTAAACTGAATCCGATTCCCATCGAATTTTTTAATTGCGAAAATAAAAGTTCAGCTTAGATTAGTGGCAATTTTGTTTAGCTTAGCTGATAGAAACCACGAAGCTCTACCGACAAAGCAAAAATATTTGTCAATGACGCAAACCTAGCAGAAGTCATAATTTTCGATGACAATCGACTTCAGCTTCGACGGTACGGCTCCCGATCCGTCCAGCAGTTTGACCTATGCGTTAATAGATAAATCAGTAACGGTTGCCTTTTGTAGATACAGAAGATATTCTTTGATTTTGATGTTTTTCCATCATTTTCTAATCTACCTTCATTTTAAAATGATATTAATATAGAAAACGTGAGGGTAACCCTCACTTCCAATATAAACTGATTGTCTCACGTACTTAGCGTGAAGTGGATATTATAAATCGCTATTTTGTTACGGCCGCCATATTGGATTAGAAATGGCGACATTTACGTGATAGTGCATTGTCACGGAAACGAGTGTGCCAAATTTCAGCTCAATCGAACACTTTGAAATGGATTAAACTTAACTTGCAAGATATAGCGGTGAAACTAAATAAAAGTTTGTAGAAAAAATAGAGACCATCAAACTATAAAGTCAACAAAACGTTTTATTATCTTGATGCTGAGTGTGAACCCACCTTAACTCGCGAGTCAAATATCAAAAGAGAGAGTAGTTTCAACCATAACAAGTTCCAGTGTGTTTCAAACTTTTCGACTCGCATGCAGCACGGAATGGAAAATATCAGCATGGTGAAAACGGCTCCACGCTTTGTAAAACTTTGAGTGCCTGCCACTGCCATATAATTAAAACCGTTTGCACCTCACGTCCGACACTTTGAAGTTTGCCTGTTACCAGCTGTATGGCAAAACTTTTGTGGTTTTGACAACTTAATGAACTTGATTGATTAACTGAACGAATCTGTATTCATCATCATCAGGTCCATTTTAGTCTCCACTACAGGAGCACGACCCTCTCTCGTCCGTCCTAGATGGAAGGAGGATTTGGCTTACACTCCCCACACTGGCCAAACGGGTTGGAGAGGCCTGATCGATATTTGATAATGTATTTCCCTTAGTCGCCTTGTACGACATCCACGGGAAGAGACGGAGTGATTCTATTCTAGTCTGCCGGAAACCACACGGCCAACTAACTACTAATACAGTGAGACCGAGAAAAGTACGGAACTAAAATTAGTAGAAGCAATATCGACTTTTTATTTTTTTATACTATCTGGTGGCAAATAAGCATACGGCTCGCGTTATGTGAAGCGTTACCGTAACCGTATAGTATTAAAAATTTGAGCATGGCGACGTGTCACCACGCTACCAGCCGGCCAGCTTCAGCCAGTTTCAGCGGTAGGGTAGATTGGATTAGTAGTGAGAAATGACGAACATACACATTCAATTATATTTGAAGAAACTTAATATCTCTGCAACAAGTAATAGTACTGAGCTGTCTCTTTTGAAGTCGGATAAAAAGATATAGGTATATAAATCGATTGATACGGTATCAGGACTAACAAAACGTAAAATCCCTTAAATCCTGAAAATCGCGTCGTCTAGCCATTTTTCAAGCTCAGAGCTTAATATCCTTAGTGCTGCTTGTAATACGTGGGATCTCGGCTGGATCGACCACTTTCAAAAGGATTTCGAGAAGCTTTTAGTCGACACTGCATTATTGGATTTAAGACATGTTCAGTGCAAATGCATTATCTCTACTTTTGCTGAAATGAAATAAAATAAAATTATTTATTCTGCCATTACGCCTTTTTGAAGACACTTAGACATGTCTTGCACTTTTTATAAATAATATATTTGAAGTGAAAACTTCGTTAGCGACGTTGTGCACTTTTTGGGATGGGTAAAAAATGATAAACTCGCGTCAGGACACGTGGCCTGATCGAAAATTAGTAAGACGGAGCGGCGCGGACCGGCGCGGCGGCGTAGGAGAGGAAGTAATCCCTCTCTCTTTCTATCGCGCGGCGAAAATGTATGCCTGCTCCTGCTGTTTATTTTTAATGTGATATAAATTATCATGTTTGTGTACGATAGCGTAATAAATGAATATTGTATTTTACCACATAAATGATAGCACATTTTATAAAGCAATTTGTGCGAAATTATTCCCTAACCATTCCAAAATATTCAAAAATACACAAAGTTAATGTTCAAGTTTTCACTTCTGCCGGCACTCCTGAAATAATTTATATGGCAAAACGAGGTTGCCGAGCTAGTTCCTTATAATTAATGAACACCACTTATGAACCGTCCGGTCATAAACACAATTGTGTTTACCAAAATGTTTCAGGAGAATATTGTTTCACCGATGATAAAGCTTCTGAAGGCTATGTAGGCGGTGTATCACAAACGATGGAAATAGACCAAGCCATATTATAACGTATATTATATTGTAGGCGGTATTATCAAGGCGTTATATTGAATTTTGTGAGAATAGAGATAACCGACCATAAACGTTTATTGTGAGAAAATTATATATTGTGTTCCATATGTTGTATGAATTTCAACAAAAGAAGTAATTCCTTGGTTTTTTCATACTTTGTATCATCATCATCATCATCAGGTCATTTTAGTCTCCACTACAGGAGCACGACCCGCTCTCGTCCGTCCCAGACAGAAGGAGGATTTGGCCTACACTCCCCACGCTGGCCAGACGGGTTGGGGAGGCCTGTTTTGGCGGCGTTGTTTTATAATATATTTCCCTTAGTCGCCTTGTACGACATCCAAGGGAAGAGACGGAGTGATTCTATTCTAGTCTGCCGGAAACCACACGGCCAATATAACATCCTTTGTATATAAATAAATTAATATTCTTGGACAAGTTACACACTACCATCTAGACATACAGCCAGTCAGTAGACCATACTCCCTTTGGGTTCATATGGTCTAATCTAAAGTATTAAAATGTGCATATTATCAAAATGTATATTTAATTAATAATACTTGATTAAATCCCTAAACTAGTTCAGTGACAAGTCGAAATATATCGTTTATAAAAGCAGTTACCTCGAATAAGCTAACAGCCCCCTTACCACCATCTCTTATTACGATTCAATAACTGAATAGAATGCTTATTCATACCAATGAATAAGCGACTCTATTTCAAATGGAATAGAGTCGCTTATTCATTGGTATGAATAAGCATTCTATTCAGTTATTGAATCGCAATAAGAGTTGGTGGTAAGGGTGCTGTACTCTTAAATTAAACAAAACTGCTACGCTGCTTGCGTAGACGTAGATAATATAGAATTTTAGTAGGGTGGCCACTTTAATATAATTTAGTGAGGTTAGGCAATGCTTGTGGACATAGCCGAGCTAGCAAAGCAAGCGACGTGCGACTTATGGGGTGTAAGTGGTTCATCAACATCTTTTCAAAGATGTTGATGATTGACTTTGGTTCAAGAACCAAAGTCAATCTCACCTGCACGGGGTACGCCTGCTGACTTACAGACGAGGCTCTGACGAAAAGAGAGGTAGGACATAGCGTATTTTTTAGGCAGCCCGACTGACGAAGTATCACCACCTCACAGAATACCGCAGTCAAATAACAATTTCCTTGAGGGTTGTTGTGTTCCTGCGAGTGAGTGAGGTCACCAGAGAGGATGGAGTTGCTGCGATGGCAGCGGGGATGGCAGCGCGCGAGCGATATTTAATGTTGCGAGCGTTAATATGGTTACGGTAACCGCTTCACATCAGGTGGCCGTAGTGAAGAAAAAAAAAAAACGTGTGGCACTCGGGGACTGCCGCGGTAAAGCTATTGCATAGCATTTTTTATCAACTAATGCTCGTTTGCTCGTTCATCCATCCATCCAACCATTCATCCATCCATCCATCCATATCCATTCATATATCCTTCCATCCATCCATATCCATTCATCTATCCATCCATCCATCCATATCCATTCATCTATCCATCCATCCATTAATCCATCCATCCAGTAATCCATCCATCCATCAATCCATCCATCCATCCATCCGTCCGTCCGTCCGTCCGTCCGTCCATCCAATGTTTTTTTTTACTTTCCAATTATTATTTTTTACATCCATCCACTGCACAAGTAACTCTCATCTTTTACACAGTCCCATATTTTAAACTGAATGGAGAATAAAATACAAGCGACGTCAATTCGCACGTTGTGGCATTCCTTGCGAATGGTTCCAAATCGGTCTCATAGGTGAGGTGATAGGAGGTGAGGTCGACTAGTGAGAGCGGCAGAGAGTGTCCATACTGTACGTTAGTACTATTACTTATACTGTGGTAGTATACAACTTACTTTTGGAAAGAAGGTTATGTTATGAAAAAACAAATGAATGTTATGGAAACAGCTTAACCCTATCCATACACAATTGGAGCATTTCTGAAGGTATATTTCAGTTGAAATAATTTGGAATCTCAGAAAATATTTTTTTATAACTTCACTAAATTAAGGATTTCATCAAATCCCCATTTTTGTCATACCTATTGATATAATTTAATTCTAAATTATTAAAACAATATAGGTATTAAATAAAGCAAGCAGACAGGCTAGGCAGTCTTCCGAGTCATTGGGCAGAAGGCTGCACCACAGCAAAAGTCCAGTCAAAAATTCCATCGTGGTCACTCGCTTCGATGCTTTGCCATATTTTGTCCTTTGTATCAAAATGTTGACATGGCGAAAAATTGCATTAAATTTAATAAATATTTATGGGGTGTAAATTATTCACCGTCACATACTGTTATCTCCCCCCCCCCCCCCCCTTTTAGTTATCCACTATTAGGGAAATAATGAGTTGCTGCATTGGCAGCGGAGGTGGCAGAGTGTAATCACCGACAGGTAACCCGACGTAGTATAAAAAAACTTTCAGCCAATGCTAACCTCACTTGTACGTGGTATATGTACCAAAGCATCTTTCTTAGCTAGAGCGTAACGTAATCATAACCAGCTCGATTGGCGAACCTCCGCCTCACAGAAAGTCGTAGTCAAATAACTCTGCCCTATACTTACTCAAAGAAGAAATTAGCTATGCAAAAGCAAAACGCAATGCAAACGTATATGTACGGTAACCACGTTAGTACAGGGGCTTATCCTTGTTTGACGTCCAACCTTGATACAACGTCAGATGTCAAACATGCATAAAGTGTATAGCCGTCTCTAAATCTGGTTACCAGGCATTACGAGATTTCTCGCTACACTCATTTAGCCTACAACAAAGGAATTTACCACACTTCATTACACTAACCCACTCGAGGAACCAATACGAAGTGCGGCGCGGCGCGAAACTCACTCATTTACTAAACTCATTACAAAAGGCGTCATACACACTAAACGTATTGTCCGCCACCGACTGTGAGCGCACGTAATTGTTTATCGCTTTTCTATACATAATCAAGCGACAATATGGCTTTACGCTGTGTGTTGTTTGTCGGTAACTCTCTGTAGCTGATTAATAAACTATACTTCTTAGCACTGCAGATTCGGATTGGCTGCGTAGCTGAAAATAACCAGGACACAAAACAGTGGCGTAACTATACCATCTGGGGCCCGTGCCAATTTTTTTATGGGGCCTTATCAGTAAACATCGTCACGTTGTACTTAGTTTAATTATAATAAACCACTTAAGTAGTTATCCAACACTAATAACAATTATAACAAGGGTCGGGGTCCACTTGGGTCGGGGGCCCGTGGCATTGGCCAATCCTGCCACCCTATAGTTACGCCACTGACACAAAATGATCAAAGAAGTAAGTATATCATATTATTACAGATACAATTTATATGGAAAATAGGCGGCCGCGTAAGCATGCAGAGTGAACGTAAACAAGCCTACTATTTAAACAATCCTCCTACGCTTTTTTCACACCAGTGGCGCATTGTATGCTGCAGCGTATTCTCAGTTTTATGAATTCTCAGAACTAAATCTGCAGTTTGTCTCCACGGGCGTTTGACAGTCCGCTCACATTTTACAGACAAAGGACAATGCGTTTGGTATGAGCGATGCCTTATAATGAAACCATTCTTCGAAAATGTTATTTAGCTTTAGCTTAAAACCTAGCTAGTAATAATAACATCCCATAAAAAGACAGATACGGGCTCAGAAAAAAAAAAAATCCTTAGATACTAATAAAAACAATCATATAGATATAGAACATATTCGTTGTTCAAAACAAAGGAATCTTGACAAAAGATTTCGTACCCATTATATTACGTACCGGCGACCCGTCAGACGAGGTCCGACAAAGCCTTTGCTGTGTCCATGGGTTAGTACGATTTCCGACAGGCCCTTTGTAGACGGGTAGGGTTACCATGCTGTCAGATTTGGGAAGGATAGACAATGTATTCCGAGAATATTGCTTTGTTGTTATTGCTCATTGTTTCTATAGATAACGTGTGTTGTTACCACAGAACCCATGAAGTAGTTAGAACATTTGCAGATGTATTAGCACGCCAACCAGTAATGCATATATCATGGTACAATATACACTGTCTTATGCGAATGAAGTAAAATAATAATAACAAATACAAATATTTCTGGACAATTCACACAGCACCATCTAGTCCCAAATTAAGCGCAAAGCTTATGCTATGGCTACTAGACAACTGATAAATATACTAAAATTCAATTTTTCAATTCAATTGTAAATACATACTTATAATACATAGAAAACACCCAGACCAAGATAAACAGACATGTTCATGCACACAAATCTTTGTCTTGTGCGAGGATCGAACCCACGACCTTAAACTAGCCATTGCTAGCCATTCCACCAGCTCGTCAATGCTCGTCAGGGCTCGTAAGTTCAGTCGAAATTTCTTCCCATCATAGTTACGTCTGCATTAATCCCAATTCTTTCCACTGTTGGAATACGAGTCCCTGCTAAATCGAAGGGATTTAAAGCGTAATCTACTCCGTTCCTCAACTGCGGATTAGCAAAACACTGGCCAGTGATGTCAAACCAACCAAAAGCCACCAACTTAGATTCTGTAATCTAATGAATAGCAGCCGGGTGCTCCGTGCACCCGGCTGCTATTCTCCATCTCGAAATAAATAACCTCATCCATAAACAGGCTACGGTCAACACTGGGGTGTAAGTGGTTCATCAACATCTTTGAACCAAAGTCAACTTCACCTGCACGCGGTGCACCCTGCTGACTGACAAACGAAGCTCTGGCGATAAGAGAGGTAGGGAGCGTAATTGTAAGCTCCCCGACTGGGGAATGTACCTCCACCTCACAGAATACCGCAGCCAAAAAACAATTCTCTTGAGGGTTGTTATGTTCCTGCGAGTGAGTGAGGTCACTAGAAAGGAAGGAGATGCTGCGTTGGCAGCGGAGGTGGCGGCGCGCGAGCGATATTTTATGTTGCGAGCGTTAATATGGCTACGGTAAGCGCTTCACATCAGGCGGGTCGTATGCTTGTCTGCCACCCGACGTAGGATAAAAAAAAAATTATATCACTTAGTTGTTAGAGTCTACAATTTTTTTTTAATGAATGCATTCAGGGCCACGTAAGCTGAAGACTATTCAGAATAGAGTTTTGTTTCCGAAAACCGGTCTTCGATTTTATTAGCGACAGTTATCTTCGGTTCATCTAACTAAATAGCCTCTACCGAGTACAGTAAAGATGAATACTGCACATTTATAAAGCGAGGTCCAGATTTCGACATAAAAATCTGAATCTTCTTTAGCTTACGCGGTAGGGCGTAGTCAACTTTCCTTTTGAGTTTCTCCGCAATCGAGTAAAAAAAAAATATCGCGATATATCCATGCGACGAGCGGGTCGGATCGGATGTAACGTACAGAATTGCTACAACGCAGCGGATATTAAATCCACGTTGCACAATACCATACAAAGACAACAGCAGTTGACGAGCGATGACAGCCTCTCGCCTCGGGCTGTGCCTCGGGTTAGTACGTGCCTGCATCGAGAATGTTGAGAAACAGATGTGAAGTGTACTATTTAATTTTTATTACTGCCCATATTTTGAAATTTAAGGGCCCGCAGCTCGTTTGACGTTCACGTGAGCCGATTTTGGACCAGAGTGCTTAATGCGAGTTTTTTGTTCGCGTTCGATTATGTCAACGTAAATAAACCGACGAAATAGAAAAGAACTCTCATGTTCTGAATTTATAAAACGCGTGTACATATCAAAATTATGTGGCTTACTTGCTCTCATTTTGAAGTGAGCAACCCGGCTAATATGGATATGTAACACGCGTCTGGTAAATTAACAATATGAAACTTTTTCTCAATTTGGTCGGATTGTAAACGTTAACACTTTCGAATGTGACCAAAAAACTCGCATCAGACGCTTTTACGCTACGTACAACCTCGTGAATATTCTTTGATTTAAAAATCGAAGACGAAAGAAGCTGGCTAACTTAACGACAATGAAATAACTTTTTAATAGTTTCATACCCATACAACAATTGTCTTGTTGTAATGACAAGGAACTGCTTTTGGAAATTGATCCATGTTAGCGATTTTTTTCTATGCATGCATGAATGTCGGTTGTCGCGTCAAAAAGTAGCTTTTGTTCTTACTCAGTTCTTCGGTATATAATCTATGTCCATGGCAAAATTCATTCAAATCGGCTCAACTGTTTAATAGTCAAAAGTTAACAAACAGACAGAAAGACATAGAGACAGATACACTTTCACAATTATGTAGTAATCTGGACTACTGCCTGAAATGTTGTCACTAAAATTATGTTGAAATTTTTTATAGGTACTTCTTTTGCTTATTTTTTAAATATCTTTAATTTCTTTTTCTTTTTTGTTTCAGTGTGTATATCAAGGATGACTTCGCAGTGCTGCCCTATTTAGAAGCCGGCTTTAACAGGGTAAGTTTGTCTTGTGTACATATGGAACTAGACTACATCGTCATTGGCTTGTCCTTGTCCCATTATTTGGGCTCGGTGCATATGTCTTTTTCTTCCATTCACTGAAAAGGTTGGCCTTTTGAGAGTAGTCTTTTTGGGAAGTTGCCCATTTGAGCAGTTTCCATTTTGGGAAGTTCCCCTTATGGAAAGTTGCCGTTTTGGGAAATAGACCAAATGGGAAGTTGACGATTTTGGGAAGTTGACCAGATGGACCGGAAAGTCAGCCGTCATAGATATGACGTGAGAGATGATGTGAGTAAGAAAGGGGTAACTGCAGATGCAGTTACCCCTTTCTTACCCATATCATCTCTCACACAATCCAACCGATTATATTATACCCATTGCTCTAATTATGTGTAGACTAATAATATGAAACAGCCGAAACAGGCAAAGTTTATAGGTTTCATTAGACTTGTAATGGTAAACTTAAATGGTGGCGCCACTACAGTGTGCTACTAGTCATAGGATCAAATTTTTTCATTCAAACTTGCTTTTCTAAAGCCATACGTTTGATGTTTGTCGAAAACACCAGCCTCACCAAACACATGCCAAACACCGACTACAAACACACAACACAAAAACTGTTCCATACGCTTCGTGTTTACGGCAAACTATTAAGACGTAAACATCCGCTTTTCAGCCGGCAGTATACGCCATGTATGAGTTTGTCGCAAACACCAGAACCACCACATGCCAAACACCGACTAGGTACTAACACTCAACACAAACACTGCTCTATACGTTTGGTGTTTGCCGCAAACACAGAACGCCTTCTGTTTGCCGATCACTGGCACACACAAACAGCAAACATAAGCAAAAACAGGAAAACACCCATCCACACGTTGGTATTTGTTGTTTGCTGTTTGCCGTTGTTAGCCAAGCGTATAGCGCCGGCTTTACAAAATTGCGTTTCGAACAGTCTTGAATGTCGTATATCAGCCCTGTAAGACAGTATTACGAACGTAATTTCCAGCCCGAGGCTGTCCGGCCGCTAGCTGACCGCCGACCTTCTCGCCATGAAAATGGTCCCCGGAAATATGTTAGTTTATCGAATTTGCTCCTGGGGTTCGTAAAATGCAATGTAAAAGTCATAAAACTCTATGCCAATGCGTAAAATCTCGGATAGCATACACTATTGAGCCGGGTCTCCTGACAATGTTTTTTTAAACATTCGCCACAACATTGAAACAAAGAGGCTTAATTATATAAGACTAGCTGACCCGATAGACGTAGTTCTATCCTTTTCTTAACAATGGATATTGAATTCGAAGTGGTTTCGCGCAATCTGTCAAATGACTGACAGTTCTGTCAAACGAAACATTTATTTGAAAAGTTGGATTTATTCCGAGGTCGCGGGTTCGATCCCTGCACAAGATAAACACTTGTGCATTAATAGCTTCACATCAGGCGGGCCATATGCTTGTATTCCATCATATGTACCTAATATAAAAAAATGCGAAAACAAATCCAATAATAATTCCAAGGAAATAATACTTACTACCAGCGAAGACGACAAGCTGTTATATTAAGGTCCACAGAGTAACCAGCAGCAATCTTGAAGAAGGCTAAGGCAGCAAAAAAAATGCTAGAAGATAAAAAAGTGCCAAAAAAAGATTATATATTGGTCGCCGGTTCGATTTTAGGCGGGCCGTATGCTTGTCTGCCACCTGAGGTAGAATAAAAAAAAAATTACCGCACGTGACAAATATTTTTGTGCATGAACATGTCTGTTTGTCTAGGTCTGGGTGTTTTCTATACACCTATCATATGTATCAGGTTGTATTTACTTTCAATATATCAAAACCTGCAGACAACGTACGTACATACAGTTATAGAAACAAATATAAGGAAAATTGAGAATTGCTGTAATCCTATATTGTTGTTGTGACGCACTGCTACAATATACAGTTGCGATTGTACGATCGTTCCGACCTTGTAATTTTGTTCATCTCTTATAGTTTCTTATAACACGGCATAAACAAGCTATGTCACCTTATACCTTCAGATAATGAGGCTACGCAGTTCTCGCTTATTATGATACTTCGCAATTACGTAAATAAGAAAATATCGATGGGAACTTAGACTACTAGAGTGCTTAACTGCGAGGTTTTTGGTCACATTCGAATGTGTTAAAGTTTACAAACCGACCAAATTGAGAAAGTTTCATTTTTTTTCGGGACCGGTGTCCACCACAGATTCCACCACTGTATCTCCTGTGTAGCCACGATTAACAGCGACGACCGCGAAAAAAGGCAATGAACAGTGAAGTCCATTGCAGTCCCGGGTGTAAAACTACGGCTACATTGGAAATCTCAACGAATTTAATCAGAAGAAATAAGTAGGAAGCTTTTGGAATTTGACTTTCATATTGTGAATTTACCGTGTTATATATCCAAATTAGCCGGGATGCACACTTCAAAATATGAACAAGTAAGCCACATAATTTTGATATGTAACATGCGTCTTATAAATTCACAACATCAAAGTTCTTCTCTCTTTGGTCGGTTTGTTTACGTTGATATGATCGAACGCGAACAAAAAACTCGCAATAAGCACTCAGCTTTGATTACTGTTTAATTATAACAAAGCGCCTGAGGTGTAATAGCTCATCACCATATTTGAGCCAAAGCACCACGTATTCGTGGTGCACCCTGCTGATTTACTAACGAGGCTCTGGTAAAAGAAGGGTAAGGCACAAATGTATTAAGTCGACTTATATTTGGATAAAAAAACATGTATCTATAATACTCAAATCAAAGACACTTAATATTTACTCGTATATCTCTGATTCAAATACGCTTAATTATCTTCAATAACATGTTTTGATAATGTCGCGCCATTTTCCTTTTATGCTACGCTTTATTTCACAAAAAGGAAAACAAAATTCTTTGATAAAATTATAAAAAAATAACATTGT
Organism: Hypsopygia costalis; assembly: GCA_937001555.2. NCBI lineage: Eukaryota > Metazoa > Arthropoda > Insecta > Lepidoptera > Pyralidae > Hypsopygia > Hypsopygia costalis. The sequence goes on from OW443342.2 coordinate 17,479,184, forward strand.
TTTGAAACACGCAATGCTCCGAGCTCGGTGAATGTGGAAGATTTTTAGCCCTTCCTCGTAATAAAAACAAAAAAGGCTCTCCCTTTTAAATTGAATGGAATTTAGCGAAGTAAAACCGATGTTTGAAACAAAGGGGTGTAAGTTGCTCACCACGATCTTTAGAGCCAAAGCCAACCTCGCATGCACGTGATGCACCTTGCTGACTAGCGAAAGAGGTTTTGACAAAAGAGAAGTGGGGTATTATAGCGTATTGTAAACTGCCCGACTGAGGAAGTAAATAAATAAATAAATATTGGCAGACAAATTACACAGCGCCATCTAGCCCCAAAGTAAGCGAAGCTTGTGTTATGGGTACTAGACAACTGATAAACATACGTAAATACATGTTTTATTTTGTAAATACATACTTTTGATACAAAGAATACACCCAGACCAAGACAAACAGACATGTTCATGCACACAAAATGTTTGTCCTGTGTGGGAATCGAACCCACGAGCTTTGGTGTCGAAGCCGCGTCATTGACCGCTACGCCACCGAGCTCGTCAATCAAGTACCTTTACCTCACAGAATACTGCAGCCAGATAACTATTGTCTTAAGGGTTGTTGTGTTCCTGCCAGTGACATAGGTCACCAGAAAGAAATGAGTTGGTGCGTTGGCAGCGGTGTTGCGGCGCGCTAGCGATATTTCATGTCGCGAGCGTTAATAAGGCTACGGCAATTGGCTATTTGACTAACATTTTTTTCTGTTTGATATGAGGGACGTCTCCATAATATAACCATAGGTGAAAGAATTACTTCGATAGCACAAAAATCTCTCGAGATATATTAATTTGAAAATCACAATTTTTAGACTGCCCCAAAACGCTCCATACAAAAGACTACCGAATTATGACGTCACAGTTTTGTATTTTATATGCATCAAATCAGAAATTTGTACGACAGCTATGTTAAATATTACGTTTATGTAATTATTATCATAATAAAAGTTATAGCATTTTTTATTGCTACTCCAATGGAAATATTATTTTTTAATAATTTCATACTTTTAAAATGGACTTTCCCGCCAAACTTTGATCGACGCTAAAAAAAAGTCTGACTGAAGATATTAGAATGAAAGTTTGCAGATCTTTATAGTTTTGTGTATTTTACGATATTGTTAATTTATTTGTACAATTTTTAAACATTGGAAACAACCCAATTGCTTGACATCAGGGAGGCTGTGTTCTTGTCTGCCACCCGGCGTGATATAAAAAAGCCATACTTACTTCTAATAAACGGGTAATAATTTAAAATGTTTTGTTGGTGGTTCATAGTTAAGCTAACTTAAAGTAATATCCGTAAAAATAAGAAAGAAGTGTAAAAATTTTAATAATAAAGATAAGTTAATCTATGCCTCGTTCGTCCTTCAATCGGTTCCATAAAAAAATCTCTATGACATAGAACGTCTAGGTGGTCTACGTTGATAGACCTCGATAGGTCCGAAAGCCTTTTATCGTATCCTCTTACTTGAAATGTATATTATACCATTTGATTGACCTTGAACCACAGTGATAACAATATGCTCGCTACAACGCAAGTTTTGGACATATAATATATATGTTCAAAACTTGCGTAGGCTTACACAAAAGAGTAATATTGTTTAGAGAAACTTAAGGTTATGACTTTAAGTAGTAATGCTACAACCAATATGCTTCCAAATAATTTAAATACAAAAGACCTCTTTTAACCAATTTCCAAGAAGAAAACCTTACAAAACATTTATAAAAATAAAAACGGAAGTTAACGTCATTATGCTTATATTGCATGATATTAATTCCCGTTGTTATTTTCATAAATCATGCAACTTGAAAGTTTAAAAATCCTTACAATACATGTTTAGTTTTTGTGACTGTTACGCGATTTCTTTGATAGGAAGCAGCAGAATTATTAGTAAATAATTTATCGCCTACACGTAACACTTTTACAAAATGGTTCACTATATAATACACTGTCATTACTCGTATACACCAAATAATATTAATAATATACTGACGGTCACTGAGAAGGAACTAAATAAATATAAATAAATAAATATTCCTGGACAAATTAAATCTAAAAACTGTTATATTTTAGTTTTTCCTGGATTTACGAGTATACGTACACTAATTGTATTCTAAATTTGAAGCTTCTATATCTGCTAGAAGTGCCTAAGAGTTTTGACGATCGGTCAGTCAGTAAGTGAGTGACAATGACAAGAAACTTTGACCAGTTATAATTCTTAAACTACTGGTACAAATTGAATGAAATTTGCAATATACTGTGTTTGTACAATGCCTGCTTGATTACTAAAAATTCAGGCTTCTAGTTTCATCCACAACGAAGTTATAGGGGGTCGAAATGGCCTGAATTGCTTCAAGAAAAGGATGGTACGGCAGTGCCGCTTTTTGCTCGACTTGGCGGGGGTACTACCGTGCCTCCAGATGTGGTAGCTAGTAGTAGTAGTAGATGTGGTAGTAGCGAATTAAGCGAAGATTGTACAATGGGTATTAGATAATTGATAGGTAAATATACATAAATACATTTTTGAATACATATATTATTACATATACACGTACCAGAACAGATATATTCGTGCACACAAATGTTGGTCTTGTGCAATCGAACCCTTGACTTCGAACCACGAATCAAAGTGGCCATTGTTAGTCATTCGACCACCGAACTCGACTAACTAAAAGCTTACCTCAGACGACATAATATAAGGTTCAAAATGATTTTTATATAAAAATGCATTTGTACAAAATATGAGAGAAAAATCTAGATCAGCAATCGGCAATAACTCTACAGTCAATCATGTGGAAACTTTTAAAAAAGTTATATGAAAAATGAGAATTCATTCGAGACTCCGTTAGCGAATATTCGAAGAACTTTCTAGAACTTTCGGCCGGTCATCAATCGTTCTCAAGACGTAGTAGAATGTTCCAGAAAATTCTGTCCAATTTACGGCTTTTATGGGGGCATAAAAAGGACAGAATTTCTTCGATGCGAGATAGCCTAGTTTCTTATAGCGAACGATAAAATCGACTCATCTGGACAACAGAGTCCGATGTGATCATGGAGCAAAAATCAGTTAGACTAGATAAGGAATATGAATTCTTCAGCATACGTTTTTTAGAAATTTTCTTCTTATTTATTATCTTCCGATATTCATTGAGAAAGGCTTATATCCAGCCGTTGGTAAATACAGACTGATAATGATGATGATGACTTTTTTAACAAAAAAACGGGTTGCACTCCGGGAGTGCCGGCAGAAGTGAAAACTTGAACATTAACGTTGTGCATTTTTGAATATTTTGGAATGGTTAGGGAATAATTTCGCACGAATTGCTTTATTTATCAGTATAAAAGTATTATCATTTATGTGGTAAAATACAATATTTATTTATTGAGCTATCGTACACAAACATGTCAATTTATATTACATTAAAAATAAATATCAGGAGCAGGCATACATTTTCGCCGCGCGTTAGAAAGAGAGGGGGATATTACTTCCTCTTCTACGCCGCGCCGGCGGTCTACTCTCACTCTGTCTTACGAATTTTCTATCAGGTCACGTGTTCTGCCGCGAGTTTAACATTTTTTACCCATCCCAAAAAGTGCACAACGCCGCTAAAGAGGTTTTTCACTTCGAAAACATACAAAATACAAAAATCGCATCGCTTACTCGCGCGATTCGCGTTCTATTAGGACAATGCCTACGTTGAATTCTCCATCGGCCGCTAAGAACTTAAATTATTTTGTAACATTCCCACACTGACACTGGTACCATTCGTCTTACTCTACGTCTTTCGTATAAAGCCTGTATGCACACCTGTTCTCCGCTAATGGCGTGTTAGCTACTTCAAATGCATTATTCAATGCAGTTGACGCTCTTAAATAATGCAACGTGTAAGGCAGATAATGAGGAGACAGAAATAGGTAAGCGTCGTCGTCGACGTCGTTAAGCTATACCTAGTATACCTAGAGTAAGCTTTATTACCGTCAACATTATTTATTCATTTATATACCCGTAGAATACTAGCTTTCGTCAGTGGAGGTCGGTTATCGCGCGCTCAAAGGACAAACTTTTAGTTGGTCATCTCTCAGGGACCGCAATTTTTTTCGGGACAAATAATATTCTATTTATTTATTCTTGTCGTCTAATATGACCGTGAAAGCGGAACAAACAAACAAATAAATTATCTTTTCCCGTTTATAATATTAGTAAGAATATAGAAAAATAAAGAGAAAGTATATAATCAGACAATACTCATAAGTAAAAACAGTACATTTTGTGCAAAGTGCATCATACACAAATTATAATGTCCGGCGTTTATTTCGAATTGGAAATCGATTTTCAATCGCTGGATACAAATTTTTCAATACAGAACTTTCGGTCGAGATTCATATTTCACTTTTGGAGTAGCCACCCTGATGAAAAACGCACTGCGATGGGTGAATCTCTATTATTTACTATGTTTTTTTTTTATACCACTAAAGTGGAAAACAAGCATACGGCCCGCCTGATGGAAAGCTGTTACCGTAGCCTATGAATGCCTGTAACACCAGGGGCATCACACGCGCGTTGCCGACCCTGTAAAAACCTCTTCACGCCCTTCTTGAAGAACCCCATGCTGTAGTCTCCTGAGAAAACCTCGACAAGCAGTTAATTCCACAGCTTGACAGTACGCGGGAGAAAACTTCTCTGGAACCGCACAGTACGCGACCACTTAGGCTCTAATGTGTGAGGATGAATTCCCTGTCGATGATTGGTTGTTTATCGTATCGTAACACTTATGATCTTTGATTGTAAAATGTAGTAATGACATTTGTTTTACAGGTTATGGTAGAGACAGTAGAAGCAATACCATGGTGCGCTGAAATCTTACAAGCGCGTGCTGCAGGCGCGTCGACGCGCGGGGCGATATCAGCTGTAGCAGCCCTCGCGGCCGCCACCGACCGATCACGGGACCTCGTCGCCATCACTGATGACCAACAGAAGATACTTGTATGTATATAACTCTTCCTTAAATCCTCCTCATCAAATAAAGCAGGACTTTAGCCTCGGTGTAGAGTTGATGATGAAGATCGCAGCCGCTGTCGCCTATAATTGGACTGCAATCGGCATCAACTTTTGGTTCAAAGATCTTTATCAACATCATTGAACCAAAGCCAACTTCACCTGCACGCCGTGCACCCTGCTGACTGACAAACGAAGCTCTGGCGAAAAGAGAGGTAGGGAGCGTAATTGTAAGCTACCCGACTGGGGAATGTACCTCCACCTCACAGAATACCGCAACCAAATTACAATTCCCTTGAGGGTTGTTGTGTTCCTGCGAATGAGTGAGGTCACCAGAAAGGAAGGAGATGCTGGATTGGCAGCGGGGGTAGCGGCCCGCGAACGATATTGAATGTTGCGAGCGTTACTATGGCTATGGTAATTGCTTCACATCAGGCGGGCCGTATGCTTGTCTGCCACCCGTTGTAGTATAAAAAATAAAAATAAATCAACCCAAATTCATTCCACTGCAAGGTTTCCCTTCAGTCAAAATGAAAACACGACAAAAAATTACCACGTAAAAAAAACGGTGTGTGTGCAACGACACGACTGAACTCCTCCCAGACGACTTTACCCAAACGAGTGTTACAGAGCCGAGCATGCCGCGTTACACACCGGGCGTGACGGCTCCATTACATTCACTAACCACAAAATAAAATGCACACCGCGCCAAAAGAAATTATCATTTCAATAACTTCTGAACTGAAATTAACTTATTTTGGTAAATAAGTAATGATTAAAACCTCCGAGCAGTCGTATTATTTATTCTGCCGTATAAATAGTTACGTACCCTTTATTAATTCTTAAGTCAACACTCGAGCTTTTTGTCCCCCACGGCAGTGACCAAAATTAGTTTTTACAGTTATTGTTCGCTTTTATGGACCTGTGAGAGCCGCTGAATATTATACTGATGTAAAGTTCTAAATTAACGGAGACGTGAAAATAATCTGCTTATGAACATTAACGGAAGTTAGTAAACTAGGGATTTAACTGTATTTGAGTTTTAATGGTTACTGTGGACTCTGTATGTACCTAATGGTGCACACTGCTTTCACTTACGTATTTATGAATAATTGCTAGATTTCCAATTTTCAACAATTAACAAAAGCGTAATTACTGCTTTTTAAATATTTTTTGCTGCCCAGCCCAGTCGAATGCGTCTATCGATCTCTTTGTATTGAAGTTACCTCGGCCAAGCTGTAACCTGTACGGTAGACGTAGTCTTTAACCACGTCAATTGCCGCAATTTCAACAACCATTTTCGTCGAATTTGCCATATTCGTTATACATGACTTTTGTCTTGTCCAAATTCATCCCCGGCGCCACGGCTCGAGAAGCGACATTGAGATCGTTTAGCATCCGACTGAGATCCTCCAGCGATTCTGCCATTATGTCCACGTCATCGGCAAATCGAAAGAGTGAGATGTCATCTCAACACCTCGATATAGCGGTGGTCTACTTCTCATCGCTACATCGAGGGGCTGGGCATTCAACTGGTCTGGGCAGCATTCGGGAAACTTCGGCTCATCCTCACAGCGCAAACTTTAAAGACATAAGTCTTCAACCATTGCGTCCTCCCTGCCATGAGCTACGGTACAGAAGCTTGAACTCTGACCGTAGGGCTGGTCCTCGCATGGGGCGATAATCCCCCCCTCCCCCTTCTCTAGATGCGGAAAGCGGAGGGGAAGGCATTAGGGAGGTCTATGTCCAGCAGTGGATAGATACAGGCTAATGATGATGATGAAATATTTTTAACCCCATTACCGACGATACGCGGCATACAGCCTATATGTAATGAGCAGAAATAAACATAGTGATGATCACATCCTGACAGTCTGTTCCTGAACGAGCTGATACTCGTTCGGATTTGTTCAGGAACTGTCCGCACGTCTTTGGCACTGACATTAAGAAGTTATTTTCAATTCGATACAACTTTGTAATCGTAAAGAAAACAATAATAATTAAAGTTTTGTTATGTAAAACTTATATGAATTCCTTCCATTTCCATTTACCTATTAAGCTTTTTTTATACATATAATTCAATCATAAATAACAACACAAATGAATCATAAATCATAATAATTATCAGACGGGCGTTAATAGTTCAATGCGGAAAAATAACAGAAAAACCGTGATATATATACGACAAAATACATATATTCTCCAAAAATAATGACCGTAACGTGCCATTTTTCAGCTTACAAATAAGGCCTGGTGCCGAGTTCTTGGTTGGCGCGGAGAAGAAGGTCCTCGACCGTTGACGGACACAGCCGGGGGTGAAGCCCTACGGCTCGCATCGAGTGGCGTGAGAGAGTGGGAGGCACCAGTAACACTGCGCAGAAGAGCTGCACCCGACCCCATGCTTCTACCTTGCAGGGGAGCTACCGTGTCTCTCACCAGGTAAAGACACTTTATTTATTTCACAACAATCACCAATAGATATTGAAATTTGGTCTCATCTGTGCCCATTAACTAAAAGACACTGACTGTCAATTTAATTATAACAATTAACCTACCTCTGTCGCATCATTAAAAAGTGGAACGCCTTGCCGCTACATGTGTCTCCTCCTTCCTACAACATGGGATCCTTTAAACAGTTTAAACGATTTGGGAAGAAGCACCTCGCGAGCCAGCATGGCAATGTCAACCGACTGAATACTGTTGTCTAGTCAGTCGGTGGTCACTGCAATTTGGGCTCCTCTTTTCGCTTCCCATCAGGCAAAGCAGAGCCACTATGTTGAGCTATTTAAAAAAATAAAAAAAACAACCTTTTTTACTATTATACTGGAATGGTCAGCTGTTTTATCACCATCCATCAGTCCATGCTAGTGTCACTGCTGGGATACAGTCATTACTTTAATCAGAAAAGACTTAGAGCGTACTCGACCATACTGCGAGTTGGCAAAGGCCAGTGATTTCAAGTCGCCTAAACACTAATGGCTTCACTTACCTATAATTTAATGGACTGCTAAGCTTTCAGTTCTAGCTATCATGAAAGCATCGGGTCTTATATCTCAAATCTTTCTAGGGGCACTTCTCACATAGTGTTCGTGTGTGAGCCCTCCAACGTCATTGAAGGCGAACGAGGACGGGGCTCCCTCCATTCCATCCGGCGGGGCTCCCTTGATGTCCGTTCTGTTGCTTCTGATGGGCTACGCCGCACTTCACTTGCCAAACTCCAGGGTTTACCGTTAGAGGCACCTATCACTAAGGTAAGTGTTCCTTTATGAATATCTTACACATATTTTATGTACTCAGAACAATGGTAAGGACTGCATCGTAACGTGAGGTAAGGCGAGTAGCTTCAATCAATCAGGTTTCGATAGTCACAACTTGACTTCAGAAGATATCAATTTGGCAGGTTCATAAGCTGATATCTACTTCAAATAATCTTTAACTAAGGTAAGTCTTTAATAAACTATAGAATCGACACCAAGATGACTTCTGTGCTGTATGAGGTTTGATCTATGTCAAGCTCGTCTTCGTTTATTGAAACTGGAGGTCTTTCCTATTCTCCAGCTTCTCTCGATCTCTCTTCCGTTATCAGGTACGTACAACTAATTTAAATTTGATATGGTTTATAAAATAACACGGTTTGTGGTGTTCGCATGATAGCCTACCAGCGTGATGGAAAACGAGCGTGGCCGTGGTTCCCTGCACTCCATCAGACGAGGATCTTTGGACATCCGCTCCATCGCGTCGGAAAGTCTACGCCGCACTTCCTTAGCAATGTTACAGGACCTGCCCCTGGAAGCACCTATTACTAAGGTACCTAAATATTCTTTGTATTTCATATATATCTCTAATAATATAAGACGACTCCGGCGTTGACGACACTTCATGTTCACCTGGGATGAAATCTCAGCGCGGATAAAGAAATATAAGCAGGTATTTTTCCACTGGGAAATCATGTGTTTGTTTTTCAGAGTGTTTGTTGACCTAAATCCACGGCGGGTGTCGTGCTCATTGTGAGTCATTAAGTGCCGTGCTGTTTATATTTTTTTAAAACTTCACCGTAGTAAGCATTGCTAGCAGTTACGTATGGCATATAAATGCAGAACCTATGTTGGTCCTCTACCTGAATATTCTCATGTGCTATCCCACTAGTGGTAACTGCTGCTTGATACCGTGTGGCAGGGCATTCCATACAGATCTATACCACATAATAAGTAACAGTCAAACGCATCTAAAGACTTTATCACCACTCAATAGAATTCGAATTCGTACTTCGCAATTCGCTAACGATTATAGAAATGATATTTATTGAACACTACTTCGTCGTCGTCAACTCTTATTCTTCCCACTGCTGGGATAGAGGCCTCCCCTCAATCGAAGGGGTTTAGAACATACTCCAAAACGCTGTTGGCGGAGGCCAGTGTTTTCAAGCTGACTTGGCTTAACGACTGTCATCTAATGACAATAGCCGAGACCGATGGTGTGCCCTGGAACGTGCCCTCCGAAGCACGGAGGAGCTCGAGATAAATAAACTCAGACAGACCACGGTCGACAGTGCATAATTTGCGTGTTCGATTACACTGACACGCGTGAAGACGCCATCGGGCACCTCGACTACTTTGGTATTATTATTATTAAAAAATATTATTATTATATTATTATTAATGAATGAATGAATATTTGGGGTGTAAGTGGTTCATCAACATCTTTGAACCAAAGACAACTTCATCTGCACGTGGTGCACCACTTCACAGAATACCGCAGCCAAATAGCAATTGCCTTGAGGCTTGTTGTGTTCCTGCGAGTGAGTGAGGTCGCCAGAAAGGAAGGAGTTGCTGCGTTGGCAGCGGGGGTAGCGGCACGCGAGCGATATTTTATGTTGCCAGCGTTCACATGAGGCGAGCCGTGCTTGTATAAAAAAAAAAGAAATATTTGTCGGTTTTACGTCACTTTCCCTGTAGAACTACAACTTCCCCTATCGATTTTGAATGTTGAATATTCAAAATGGACTGGGAAAGTTCTACGCATAATTGCCCGTCTTTGGCTTTTTTGCGTAAATCTTTTCTCAATCTTGAACTCGAAAAGTTATAAAAAATATATTATAAAATACTCGTTAATTCTATTACGCTGGGACAGTGTTATGTTTACTGTATTTTTTTGCTTGATTTGCGAATTCTGCCCGCTCCATGCACATATTCGTTACCCTAAGGTTGCCTTGAAAAGATTGCTCTATAGCAATAAGGCCGCCTTGTTGCATATACACCTACAAATCTGGACTTAAATTTTTTATTGTGCAAATAAAGTATATTCAATAAATAAATAAATATTCCTAGACAAATTACACACTGCCATCTAGTCCCTAACTAAGCAAAACTTGTACTATGGGTACTAGATAACTGATATTATACTTAAATACATTTTTTTTTTGTAAATACATACATCTAATACATAGAAAGCACCCAGACAAATACAAACACACTTGTTCATGCACACAAATATTTGTCTTGTGCGGGATCGAACCCGCGACCCCGGAGTCAAAGTGGACATGGTTAGCCATTCGACCACCGGGGTCGTCAAATCAATCTATCTATCTTTTTTTTCAAGTGGCTGTCTTTTATTGCAGGTGATAGCGTTACTGTCGGCGGCGTCAGAAGGGGCTCCTCCCTCGACAGTAGCATGCATCGACCGAGCCGTAGACATGTTGAGGACTTCAGAGCTGTACTCCCCGCAGATGAAGGATGATTCCAAACTCAGAGTCGACGATCCCATCACTAACGACCTTATAGGTGCTTTACTATCGGTATGTTACTTTTTTAAAATTAGGTTCTTTATCCATAGATGTTTTTAACTATATGTTGTGTTAAGATTCTTCACAGTATAATTTCATGTTGACTGGTTTTTAATAATATGTAAATAGGTATATCAGAAAATTTAAATTACATAGGTATTTTAAATAATTTATCTATGATATTGTACTTTGGCGAAATTATAAAAAAATATTATTTTTGTTTATATTCCTTTGCCTTATGTAATCTATGAAATTATTTAAATATAAATTTTAATATACCTTTATCCTACTTATGTAAATATGTTGGATTTTGAGGTTTCATCGCATTATATAGCTTAATTCATTTTTACAAACGAAGAAAGATTATGCGTTTTATAAATATATGCGTTTTACAAACAAAATATGCAACGACTTTCCTGTATATGGAAAGTCGTTGAGGTGTTTTTTTTTTTATATATATAAGGTGCTTTTTTTGTATTAGCCAGGAATTTAATGGCAGATAGTATTAAGCCTACTTGTTACGTTAGTGAAGAAATATGGCGTCCCAATATCATTAATAAGCTTTGAAAAAATAAATAACGTAGTCAATGAACTGGTTTCATAGTGCTTAATACATTCCGCGCTATCAGATGAAGTCGATAATAACAATAACAGCTGTACGTAGGTAGCCCCAATTGCATATTTCCTTTAAAATTCGTTGTAATCAAAATAGGATAGGTAAAAAAAATGTAATCAAATGTAAAACTGATAGGTAATAATAACATACACTTACAGGAGGGCAGATGATTGTCCTTATCAAGGTCATTGAACTTTTCATCACACTTATTATCACAGGTTTTGAACTGTCAAATTAATATCATAATAAATAAATAATAAATATTGTCAGACAAATTACACAGCGCCATCTAGCCCCAAAGTAAGCGAAGCTTGTGTTATGGGTACTAGACAACTGATAAACATACGTAAATACAGTTTTTTTTTGTAAATACATACTTATGATACATAGAAAATACCCAGACCAAGACAAACAGACATGTTCATGCACACAAATGTTTGTCCTATGTGGGAATCAACCCCACGAGCGTTGGTGTCGAAGCCGCGTCATTGACCGCTACGCCACCGAGCTCGTCGAATAATGTATGTGTTTGTTTATGGAAACATCATAAAAACACTTAGTTACGATGTTAGTTTTCAAAAATAACGCAGTCACATAACATGTTCTACAATAACTTGGCGTGTTTAAAAGCTCATTCAAATTATTTACACAAAATCACAATTAACCACTAATTTATCCACGTCTACATACATGTTTTACCACTTTTTTGCCATGGAATGTCTGCGGAAAAAGTCCACTACCGCTTTCTGTAACTGATCGAGGTCTATCTGTACTGAATTTCGTACAGATATTCTGCGTGCGTATTTACACTCGCGACAAGAAACCTTACCATACCATTTCGAGAAATTTGTACATTTCGTAAAACTGCGGCGTATAGGCATGATTAGGTCAACACACGGACGAATCACGGTTAACACTGTTTTCGTTTCCTTGGATCCTTTCTTCCTTCTTTCTCGCGGCGCGAGCGCTGTTGCCGCGCCGCCCGTGCGGGGGCGGGCGGCAGGAGATCAAGCGACAGACATCGCTGCGAAGCGGCGGCGTTTACAAAGGGCGGCCCAACGTTTGAGTAAACTTTGACTTTACCGCGGTTATCACCGTGTTCGGAAAGCGTTTGGCAGCTCGTGACGTAGCCTTTCGGCACGGGTCATACCCGAGCGCATTGACCACGCCGTCTAGACTGCGACACAGAGGGATGGTTCATACAAAGTAAACTAATCTTTTCATGATGCGATTTTATTTCCTAAGAGAAAAAAAATAACACGTGGGGCACAAATTTCATTTACTATCGAAATCGGCATATGTAATACTACTACCCTTTTCAATCCTGGCAGATAAATCAAAAGCTCCCTGTATATATTTATAACATTCTGTCAAATTGGCCGGAACAACAATATAAATAATAATAATTAAATTAACGATTTTACTGTAAATAATGCCCTGAACCTCAAAGTCATAATACCAAGCATGTTTATTATTACTGTGTTAATATTATTTCCAGTATATTATGTACTAATATTGACATTTATTTGTTTCGTTCCTGTTGGGCCTCGAACAGCGGGATCAAGCGAACATGAACCTTTTCCATATGGTAGGAAGTTTGAATTTGCAAACTATCTCTGTCCTGTGTCTTATATAGGTTTTCTTCTCGTGTAGTCCTATTTGAAATTCACAGGGGCGTATTAAGGGCGACGGAGGAAATACATTTTTCTCAATTATTCTTACTTTTGTGCAAAATTCTAATTGGGTAGTTGACAGTATTAAAGTAGAGTACTTTGTGACACAAGGGTTGGAAACTAAGGGTTTTACACACAAGTGATTTTATAAAAAAGAACTTACTAGGTACCTTACTTTGCTTTGCGAGGACTTTACTACGGACACGAGTGTATAAAACCTTTAAGCCCGTATGTCATACGACGTTTATCAATACATTTGTGAGAAAATATTAAAAAAAAATAAAGTAAAAGTATTAGCACAGTATAAGTGCAGTAATTGAAAAAAAACGATAAGTGCGGTAAAATTTACTATCGGTGCATCTAGACTGGTCTGGTAAGTATTCTTTTCGAGCAAATGTATTGAAAGTAATATTAATATTTACTTCATTGGAACATTGAAAATATTACTCTTCTACAATTTTATGTGGTAGGAATGATATAATTAACTAAATATAAAACTAATAGTATAAAACAGTGACTTGAATAGAATAAAACAGTGACGCCTTAATGTTTTAGTACAGTTTTCATTAGCTTTTTATACAAAATTGCTGTCAACTTTCCTAATTGTAATAATAGAGTTTATCTACTAAACTCCGTCGCCCTTATAAATATAATGAGGATTTTGGAGCCCTACCGCCTAAGCTAAAAACAATTTAGATTGGATTTTTTTTATATCAATTGACAAGCTTCCTTTTATTTATTTATTTGAGAAAAACGTTTGTATATCTCATATTTTTTGATTAAATTTATGTAATGAAAGTTAGTTTAGTTAGGTAGTTTTCACAAACTTTATTTTACGCTTCGTTAGGATAACAACACAATTAACAAACTGTAGCAAAGTATAGATAGATTTTTTTATAGATACTGTGACTGTAGGTACTATTTAAGGAAAGAAAACAACAATAAATAATATTTATCGATCATACGGGGACCAAAAAACAACTTTGGCGATATTATCGCCCGAGTTCGGTACTGGGAAAGGATTACTAGATTAAAGTCAATTTGCATTATTAGTAAAGTTAACACAACGCAGCCGTTAACTTTTACTAAATTCCGGATGGATTTTAATGCGATTTCACTTTCAGCTAAATATTTTCTCACGGGAGGTTTGTGTATACGATAAAACCTAATTAAGATATATAGATAGAATTTGCTTTATTTGCACTATACAAACTACAGGAAATATCCACTTATAGAATATGTAAGAACAACAAGCAAACAAACGGCTTATGTTAAGCTTTTATCTGAGTAAAAAATTACATATTTTATAATCCCGTCTAGCGTTGCAAAGATAGAAATAAAATAAGTACCTTCATGATTTCATTTAATACCTAAAGACAGTCTATATGGTTATGAATGATTTTACTAAAAATAAATCATCAAAAAAATTATCAAAAATAATCATCTGATTTATTAATAAGCTAAGTTGGTTCTAATTACTTTGATACATTCTATAGATTACTTTAAAACATTTTTCATATAGTTTTAAGCATAGGTAGGTAAGGTAGGTATTTTGATTGAACTGCCTGATACATATATTAACATCCGATATGGATTAAATAAAAAAAAACTAAATGATTATTGTCAGCCCAAATTGCACACAGACAAATAAAAGATATGACATTTCTAAGAGTTAATCGCCTTACAAGGCCTAGCTAAGCTTAGGGTGCTTGTACACGGTACATGTCACTGAAGTAAGTAAAGACGCGGGCTACATGCCTCAGCAGTATGCTCAAGCTTGTGCTGGTACCCTTGAGTCACTGGAGCCGCACACTTCTGTGCACGGTAGCTTACACAATGGATGTAACGCATGTGCCTCAAAATGCGCTAGCTACATACGTCGTCAACCATCATAAATCCCACTGCTGGGATACGGGTCTCCCCTCGATAGACGGGGTTTAGAGCATACTTCACCACGCTGCTCAACTGCGGGTTGGCGAAGGGCAGTGTTTTCAAGCCGCCTAAATGCCACTGACTTGGCTTAACGACTGTCATCTAATGACAATAACTGGGACCGATGCCTTAACGTGCCCTCCGAAGCACGGAGGAGCTCGAGATAAATAAACCCAGCTTATTTATACATACACGGTGTACAAACACCCTTTACTACATATCATAGTAGCCATTATACCCTTAAATTTCCGGAATAAAAAAAATCCGATCTGAATAATTTTCAGCTTACCAGTGGGGTCCCAGAACTTAAAATAAGTTATGTAAATAGTTCTTAAAGATAACTAAAATTAAACTATTTTAACATAACTAACTTACTTATTCTTATTTGTGTATGCGTCTTATATGTACTCGTATAGCTTATTATTATTACTGCACTATTTAGTGCCCACAAACCTTAGGCTCGCATAGCGTCATATGTTATACTAACTAGAAACTAACTATCACTATAATATAGCGTAGGTACACATAGCGCATAGCGGTTTTTGTTCTTTTTATTTTTCCTTAAGCACTGAGGTGACTGACATCCTCGTTTTTATTTCTTTATTTTTTTTTATAAATATCAATAAAATTATTACTAAACAATGGACCGACTTCAAATTTTACAAATCTTAAATTTAACTCTTGTTTAGACAAGAGTGCTGTAAATAAATCTAACTTTTACAAAGTATTTATTGCTGTTACTTGAATTACATTAATGAGTAAGTTAAGGCATTTTTAAAATAATTGATTTTGAGAAATATTTGATTTTTTTATAATGGAAAAGGTAATTTTGAAAAAATAACTAATGTTGAATACCTACCTTCATTATTTTCGCCTTGTCAGATAAAGTAGGTACTATCATGGGAGTATAAGTGAGAAATAATTATATACTTTGGCAATTTTCGCCTAAATATTTTATCTATTTTTAAAATAAGAATTTTTGAAGTCGGTTAATAAAGCATCATCGCATATTTACTTAAATAGCGTTTGAATCTAAAAAGCGTTTGAATCTAAAATAAAAATAAATGAATGCGCAATAGCTCGTTGTAAACTAAATACACCATCACTATTACGTTACTAGCAGCGCTAACTTATTGTCTAATGCTTCCATCAGGGTCCAACCAACGTGCTGTCATCCCGGAGGAGCAGCAACGACTCTACCGTCGTCAGGGCTCAGACCAACAGGACCAATATTAAACATAAGGTCAGTAATCACCATCACATTTAATCCAAGGTAAACCAAAAGATTTTTAGGGTGTAAGTAAATATCGGCCGTGTGGTTTCCAGCAGACTAGAATAGAATCACTCCGTCTCTTCCCGTGGATGTTGTACAAGGCGACTAAGGCAAATACATTAGCAAACATCGATCAGGCCTCCCCAACCCATTTGGCCAGCGTGGGAAGCGTAGGCCAAATCTTCCTACTGTCTGGGACGGACGAGAGAGGGTCGTGCTTCTGTAGTGGAGACTAAAAATGATATGATGATGATGAAGTAACTATCGATCTAAAGATCGATAGTTACTTTAGCCAAAGCCAACTTCACCTCCACGTGGTTCTCCCTGCCGATAAGCAAAAGAAGCTCAGCGGGGCTAGCCAAATGGCAGTTTGCGAAGTAGAAAAGCGTAGCGATCGCTAATTTGAACTGTGGAAGTGTGGAGCCCATACTAAAATGTTCGAATTGATAAATGTCACGTGATCTATTTAACACTGTAATATGATTTCTTTATCATAAGTTAGCGTTCGTTACGAGACGAATTACTTGGCTAGGGGTCCTGGCTAGAGAGAGGTAGGGTACAACAGTGTATTTGTAAGCTGCCCGACTAAGGAAGTACCTCCTCCTCACCAAATACCGCAGCCAAATAAGAATTCCCTGTTGTATACCTGCGACAGAGTTGAGTCGCCGAAATGAAGGGTATAGAAGCGTTGGTAGTAAGTGAGGCAGCGGCGAGCGAGCGATTTTTCATGTTGCGAGCGTTTGCATAGCTACGGTAATCGCTTCACATCGGGCGGACCGTATGATTTTTGCCGCTCGTTGTAGAATAAAAAAACATTGTTTTTAAAACCTCTAAGGCTGTAAGAATGTTTGGTAATAAAGTGCTCACAACCGTCTTTAGACCATAAGCGAAAGGTCATGTCAAAACCAACTGGGTAAGTACCTCCAGATCTCAGAAAATCGCATACAAATAACAATACATTTGAGTATTGTTGTGTTCCCGCGAGTGAGTAGAGTCACCAGACATAAGGACATGCTACGCCCCGCTACTGACACAGAATCGCCGCTACTCATAGCAAGGAGTCTGCGTTAGTAGAGGGGATCTGAAGTAGTTCTAGTAAGCGTCGGTAACCGCCTTACGATCAGGCAGATCGTGAGCTTATTTGGCACTGAAAAGGTACTAAAAACCTCTTTCTATACTATAGCAATCAGATAGATACAGTTTTATTTTCTAATATTTTATTAATCACAAATACTCTACAAAGTTACTACTCTACAAGTTTCATAATTTAACCAGGCGTCTGCACAAGTACGTGAACTTCTGGATACGGCTCTGAGCTGGGACTTCGAGATCTTCCGCCTAGAGGAGTTAACCCGAAACCGACCTCTCGCACACCTGGGCATGACGCTCATGAGCAATCGGTTCGACGTCTGCAGCACGCTGGAGTGCGATGAACGCACACTGCTTCACTGGCTCACTACCATTGAGACTAATTATCACTCTACCAACACCTACCATAATTCTACTCATGCTGCGGATGTGCTTCAGGTCAGTCTATACCAATTTATATTCTGCGGATGTGCTTCAGGTCAGTCATATACCAATTTATATTGGACTTATTTGCGATATTTTGAAGTGAAAACTTCTTTAGCGGCGTTGTGCACTTTTTGGGATGGGTAAAAAATGTTAAACTGGCGTCAGGACACGTGACCTGATTGAAAATTCGTAAGACGGAGGGAGAGTAGACCACCAGCGCGGCGTAGGAGAGGAAGTAATATCCCCCTCTCTTTCTACCGCGCGGCGAAAAGGTATACCTGCTCCTGCTGTTTATTTTTAATTCAAGAATTCAAAAAATAAATTCAAAATACTTTATTTATCAGCCTTACTGTGCTAATTATACATGTTACCGAGACCCATCTAGTAGACTTATTAAACCTTGTAGCAGGGGATCCCGCTCTTCTTCCTCCTAAATTCTTAGTGAGTACATATTAAGGCTAAACTATGGATTATAAATATAGCTCTAATGAGCTATATTTATAACTATACCTAGTACAGTTAGTTTAATTGAGTGGTGTGTGTGTATGTGTGTGTGTGTACGTGTACATGAGAAGGGTGTTTTTGTGTGTACGTGTGGGGGGGGGGGGAGGGGGGGAGTCAGTGTGTCCTCAGCCCTACGATATATCTTGGGATCGGAGTCTACTAGTTTTCACTATTAGACTACAATGAGTTTTTGTTTGTGTGTAGGGTGGTTGATTATGATTCATATTATAAAAGTCGATTCTTAGTCATTTATAAGCTTCTCCGTTTCATCGAATTATTTAATTTTAAAAGAAATGCAAAACAGTAGACACGTTGGCTATCTATAGCGGTCCGGGGGGAAGAGGCCCGATCCGGAGAGAAGAGGATTAATGTAATATAAATTGTCATGTTTGTGTACGATAGCGCAATAAATGATTATTGTATTTTACTTTTATACTAATATATAAAGCAATTCGTGCGAAATTATTCCCTAAACATTCCAAAATATTCAAAAATGCACAACGTTAATGTTCAAGATTTCACTTCTGCCGGCACTCCCGGAGTGCAACCCTTTTTTTTTATTATTGACATAGAATATAGTTTGGGGAAAGTGTTAATATTAAGATAATTTTACCTATACTACTTTACGTGCTTCCGCCACCAGTTAGTTCATGCTAACTACCCTCAGTAGATGCATAAGACTGCCATGCCACTACTAAATATTGTTTTATATTTATAATTCAATAATACACATAGACGTCCTGATAATAGGGTCGCTCTCACCAGGTAAAAACGACTCGGAGTTCAAATAGGCGAATTCAGTGTCGACCAGACGTCAAACAAGTAGACATAACAAGCGGTGCATATAATAAGACTGTATAAGGGCTCAATTTCTAATGGATAGGTACTACCTTTAACAATCAAGACAAGTGCACGTTGTTTTTAGGGTTCCGAACCTCAAAAGGAAAAACGGAACCCTTATAAGATCACTTTGTTGTCCGTCTGTCTGTCTGTCTGTCTGTCTGTCTGTCTGTCTGTCTGTCTGTCTGTCTGTCTGTCTGTCTGTCTGTCTGTCTGTCTGTCTGTCTGTCAAGAATTTCTATGTCGAGAATGCGTGGAGGTATCAAGCTGAAATTTGAACTGTATACTCAGGTCTACGGTCCCATGAAGTTAAAAAAAAATCAAACTGCTAAGTTTACGTAGAAAAAAGTTACGGCCGTTTATTCAGCAAAAAACGCATATTTCGACACACTCAAGGGAATCAAAACCTATAGGGTACTTCCCGTTGACCTAGAACTATAAAATTTGGCAAGTAACATCGTTATAGACTACAAGTACAGGAATAAATCTTAAAACTATACATTTGTAAATAGATCTTAAAAAATAGGGGGTCTACATTTTTTATAGGGTGTCGAAATTTCAAATTGAAACTACTAGTTCAAATAGGGTATCATATGAAAGGGCTTGATGTACACATTGCAAAATATATTTTATTTATTTTTTTCGACGCATTATTTCTTATTTATAATGAAAAATATCAAATTTAATAATGATACTATGTACCTACGGAACCCTCGGTGGGCGAGTCCGACTCGCACTTGTCCGGTTTTTTTTTTTTTAATGTCCATGTTATTGAAATAGCCAAATACATTAATCGAAAGCCGTGTATTTCTTTTAAATTATAAATTAAATAAATTTCTTTTAAATTTTTAAGTCACATTAGGTGACATTGAGCCAGTACAAAGTATCCTACTTTCTAAATATTTTGGAGATAATCAGTGCGATTTCGTCATCTTATCGCGCAATAGTAAATGTTAAGTTACATGGTTTTGTGTGTATATGCAGGCCGTGGCATACTTCCTGGAGAAGGAACGGCTGAAGTCGATCATGGAGCCGCTGGAGGCGGCGGCGGCGCTGATCTCGGCCGCGGCGCACGACATCGACCACCCCGGCACGTCGTCCGCCTTTCTCTGCAACTCGCGGCACCCGCTCGCCATCCTCTACAACGACGTCAGCGTGCTCGAGTCTCACCACGCGGCGCTCACCTTCAAGATCACACTCAGTAAGAATAGTAGAGTATTCACAAAAGATAGAGAAACTTTACCGTTCCTGCACTTGAAAATCCACGGAACTATGCCGACAAATAAATTCATTCCTATTCTATTAAAATCCCAAAAAAGAAATAGCAAGATATCTACTGTAATATAAGCCAATAATATTTGCTATCCACTTCTCTAGACCTAGACAATTATTAAACTCATTAGATTTATAAATAGTAGTTTATGAAACTGTTGCATAATAAGGGTTCTTAAAATACGATAATAAAATATATCAATAAATGTGATCACATGAGCCGAAGGCGAATGCGATAATAGCATCACACGAATATTTAAAGACCTTATTATATGTGCAGTTTCATACACTACTTTATCGAATCTCTTGAAAGAGATGATTACAATATTTTAAATAAAACCATGAAGTTACTTTAACAGCTTTATTTCATTACTAGCGACCCGCCCCGGCTTCGCACGGGTGCAATGCTGATACTAAATGTACTACAGAAGGTCATTGCGCTTTGTCCTATCCAGTCCTTCCCCAGTTATAGGCACACGCCGCCGGCTCCGCGGCCGGTACCGCACAGCCGTTATGTCCCTGCATTTTAAATGTGTAATATCTTCTAAACTATTCATTTAAATTACATGCTGTGAAGGGCCATATTGATCTATATTAAATGCGCAATGTATTTAAGGTACTTAATTGGATAAGGATTAATTCTGTATTGCTTAAAATCGCTTCGTAAATAAGGCATTATTTCTTGTAAAAAGCAAAGGATAAAATAACGGTTATTGTGTGTTACCACTAAGAGATAGACATATACCATCGCGAACTTTTTTGTAGACCATTTTAAGGTGAACAATACTGTACTACATTATTTTGATCTATCTCGTTGGGTTCAGCCAGCGTTTGCAATGAAAGAGCAAAAAAATGTGTTTATTTACGACATCACATTAGAAACCTCTAAATTATCAGTGTTTTCTACTATGTTATGCATATATTATACATATAAACTTTCCAGTTGAATCACTCTATCTATTAAAAAAAAACCGCATCATAATCCGTTGCGTAGTTTCAAAGATTTAAGCATACATGGGGACATAGGGACAGAGAAAGCGACTTTGTTTTATACTATGTAGTGATATATAATCCATTCCAATATATAATCCATTTGCAGATCGAGCATGCGTGGTGCGCATGCGCGACGCGCCGCACGGCACCGCATTCACAGATTATGTAGATTTTTTTTGCAAAGTTGCAATGCATCTGCATTGCAACCTGCTTAATATAGCTGAACCCAGGGCTGAATCTGTATCGAAATAGAAAAAGTTATTTTTCGATACAGCTTAGTTGTCCATAAAGAGCTGTATCAAAAAATAACTTTTTAAATTTATTTTTATGGCTTGTGCGTAAAAGACTGACATTAAGATTCTCTGTTTAGTTTTTTAATCTCTAAATTTCAGTATGAGAGTAGAAACTACTTTTTGATATTACAGACGATGACCGCGTCAACATATTCAAGAATCTCGACCGCGACACGTTCAAGACGATGCGGCACAACGTGATCGATATGATCCTCGCCACCGAGATGACTAAGCACTACGAGCATCTCGCCAAGTTCGTCAACGTCTTCTACGCCAACTCGACCGGGAGCAAAGAGGACGGGATGCAATCTGATGTTAGCCCTTTGAGTAGTAAATTCATTATTCATAAATTGAGGAGACGCAAGTCGCCATCTTCATGAGCGAGTGCATAGCCTTAATAATGTCATGTGAAGGCAAAGCATGCCCTTATATAGTGCCAAGGCCAATAAAGGATTTTATTATAGATTTAGGTGGTACGACAATATCATCATCGCGATAATCTAGCTTCCTGTGGCTTTATCCAGTACTATTTCTTAATCTGTGGCCTTATTGCTCAGCACGTTGTGTACTCCATCTACTAACAACAGAGGCTCTTGCGAACGACTAGAGCAATAGAGTTCATAAAGAAATCATAGTAGTCCAATAACAATTACCTAGATGAAAACAACCCCCTGCGAGTAAGGTCCTTACATAGTGCCTGACGAATGATCGCACATTCTGTGGTTCAGGACAGACATCGGAAAGTTGGGCACACACATAATTATAAACTTTTCAATTTACCTAATTCTTTCATAAGCACATACATACTAACTACTTAATTAATTCTTTGATTCTAGGAACCATTATCATTGGACACGACAGCTTTATCGCAACCAGAAAATTCAGTTTTGGTGAAGAGAATGATGATAAAATGTGCTGATGTCTCCAACGCGTCAAGACCGCAGAAGTTCGCCTTTGAATGGGCAAGGAGGTAACATGTCTATACATTATATATTATCGGGGTAACACTGAATGATAATAATGGTATCGCATGGCCTAATAAGGCCACTAGGCCCGGGCCTAGGGCGGCCAAATGTTAAGGGCGGCCGGAGAAGGGTATTACCGAAGGGTAATTCTTACAAATTACAGTCTGCCATAACGGTTTTGCGGAGAAGAATTATATAAATAGGTATAAAGCTTTTAAATAAGAACCAAGATACTATATAATAAGGAATAAGGAGTCATCTAATAAGAACCAAGATACGGCCTAAGGCGGCCATGATACGAGCTAGGGCGTCGAAAACACTGCCTAGGGCGGGCAAGACTACAAATCCTTCTCTGGCGGTACCCAATATGTAGGTACCATTTCCTTGTCTAAGGTATGACAACTTTGTAATATTTTTACAGGATTGCTGAGGAATACTTCCTGCAAACCGATGAGGAGAAAGCGAAGGATTTGCCGGTGGTGATGCCAATGTTTGACCGCGCCACGTGCTCCATCCCGCGCTCGCAACTCGGATTCATCGACTACATCATCATCAATATGATGGAGGCCTGGGCGGGTAAGATCTTTATCTCATATTACATATTCTGAGTCCAGTGCTGCAAACTCAATGGCACCGGGACCCTCCTGAATCTTATGTGCAAGTCCTGATAATTTAATCCAGAGTTTCTTAAAGTCAGTACGACAGATTATCTTTAGAAGTTTCCAGTCTTCCAGTCAGAACTGTATTTCTACCCTGTCAGATGTAAGTCAGAGAAGATAATTTTTACCTACTTTTAATCATGACCAATGATTTCTTAATTTTTGTAAGTTTAGGTTAGTTATATCAGTTATATTAAAAAAATTACTAGAGATGAATCTCTAAGTTTGAGAAATCTTGCTTTAATCAATTACCATTCCATGACACAATAACAGATCACTGTATTCCATGTTGTAAACCGGCATAAAGAATTTCTTTATATATAGAATTCGTTATGCATCTTTTTTCTTTTTTTATACTACGTCGGGTGGCAGAAAAGCATACGGCCCGCCTGATGTGAAGCGGATACCGTAGCCACATTTACGCTCGCAATACAAAATATCGCTCGCGCGCCGCCACCCCCGCTGCCAACACAGCATCTCCTTCGTTTCTGATGACCTCACTCACTCGCAGGAACACAACAACCCTCAAGGGAATTGTTATTTGGCTACGGTATTCTGTGAGGTGGAGGTACATTCCCCAGACGGGTAACTTACATTACGCTCCCTACCTCTCTCTTCGCCAGAGTTTCGTTTGTCAGTCAGCAGGGTGCACCGCGTGCAGGTGAAGTTGGCTTTGGGTCAAAGATGTTGATGAACCTCTATACTTACGTCTATATGTATCCCGGAAATCTATATTTCCGGACTTGAAATTTTTTGAGAGGCATGTCGAACCCGACTAGAAAGGTACCTACGTATACTTCCTTCTCACAAAAGACTGCAGTAATAATATCCTTGTGGATTGTTGTATTTCTGGAGAAGAAATTTAAAAAACAGATCAAATTTATACAGTTACAAATTGTTACAATTTTGTTGTACAGCGTTCATCGACATGCCAGAGTTGGTGAGCCACGCGCGGAACAACTACCAGCGCTGGCGCGAGCTGGACGAAGCTGGCATCACCACCATTGCCGAGGTGCTCCGCGCGCAGCGACACAACTCCCTACAGGCCGCGCCCGCCTCCACCGTACAGCCCACCGCAGAGGAATAAACAACAGTGGAACACAGACAGTGCCGTAAATAGGGTGGTGACACCGGTGCCCAGGCACAGGGCGTAAACTCTGGGGGGTGCAGGAATGGCCAGACCAGGCAGGACTATTATTTTTCGGTTTGCTCCTGATTAGTTCCCGCTGCGCCCCTTGTGCTCGATTCCAACAAATACGTACCTATGTACATGCCAGTATCATCTGTATGCCAGTATCAGCCTCTGTTAATCCTGGCTACACAGGAGACACAGTGGTGGGAATGTGTGGTGGGCCCCCGTCATGCCAGTATCATCAAAAACGTCTATTAAATTAGACAATTTTTAAAAAACAATGGCGCAGTTATAGAAGCTCACACTGAACGCAGAAAAGGCTATTTACGGCACTGAACACAGAGTATAAATCAATAAACGTTACGGGTGTTTACATGTGATTTTGTATTGACATTTAGTAGGAGTTCATCGCGCGAGAATCTAGTGCCTGTCTCTAAATGTGTCAAATAATATACGCACCCTATACAATGGACTAAGATGTGGGATGCACAATCACACGATCGTGGCGATGATTGCTTGTGATCGGCAATGATCGGCGTTGTCGGTTTTTCGACGCACATCAAAGAAATGCGTTCACACGTAAACGTGCGTGCTTTCATATGATCGCCGATCTTTCAGTTGTTATGATGAATACTTACCATACAATGCAATCTTCTCTTTTTTTAAGAAGACTTATTTTTAAAATGTTTAAAACTAATCAAATACCCGGTGTTATCCATCTTGAATGCGTGACACTGACCATGCCGATCATGGGCGATCACACAGTTAGGTACCATTATGGCCCATTGTATAGAGAGCCCTCTGGATATGGTAGGTAACAGAATAGCGGGAACAAAGAAGTAAAAGATTTCCAAACGTTTTGGATTTCATCGTTAAAAGTCTGAAAAGGATCACGGGCACGCACGATGCCTAACGGATGTGTCCGAAAATACGCTTATTTTATACTTATTATATCCGTGTTAGTATATGTAGGTATCATTGGAATCATAATTGTTGATATCTACTTTTTTACGTAGTGGTATTTTATTAGAATATACTGAAAATATTTACTGTATTCAAAATTTGGATTTTATCGATATTTTATTGTAGACGACTGGCATTATCCTCTCATCATCATCTTGTGATGAAGACGTATTATAGTTGTCATATAACACGGGTAAGTTAGTTTGTTGTCTATGTAAATTATGATGTTTATGAAATCCGTGATAAAAGTGCCATATAACATTTATTGGCAAACAACTACTTTATCCATTCAGTAGCCTGATAGGAGAAGAAAATATATAACATCGTGTATTATTGCAGCCCATGACAGCATGGTATTGGACACACAATTTTGGTTACACTGTTTACCACTGTGTACATTGAGCCAACGCACCACGCGGCTGACGACACCGCTGCAGCGCTGGCAAATCAGCCAAAAGCATTCTTCTATTTCTTATAAAAATGTTATAAAATTAAACAATTGGTCCATTATATACTTGAGCTTTCAAAGAATTCCTATTTTTATACTAAACTTTTTGTAGTGTACCGACTCTTTCGGCCTCATATCAAAATTCCAAGTAATTTAATTTGATGTTTTTAAACAGTATGTACTTTACACAATTAATTTTCTTTCATTCCTGATGGATAGATTCTTATAATGAATGTTGACGTTATTTATTATGAATAAAAATATACATATATTAGTCACCTGAATATTTCTTAACATTATTTATTATATTCTATTAAGGTCTAACGTATTTCTAATTATAGGCAATTATTAATATGTATTCGTCTATATGACGCTGGTATGCTAAGTGAATTTTACTGTGTAGTTTTAAAATAAATACAATTATTGAGATCGTAAGAATACGCTTCCTTGTGCTCAATGTCGATACATAGCGGTCTAAAATTATACATACTTCAATATTTGCTAACTTTTATTACGTATTACTTACTTAAAATACGTCACTTGTACGCGTAATTTCTTGGTAAAAAAATACAGTCGAATAACATTCTTAGTAGAAAATGTTGTATGAAAAAAGAAAATGTTTACAAGTGAATATATGCCTTTATTAAGTATTTAAATGAAAAAAATGCTACTGTAATACTTGTATTGATTGTGTACCGTGTTCAATCTCATATTTTACTTTAGTAGAAATTATATGAAAACTACCAAAACGTACATTTACGGCTACTAACACTATGATTCTAATTAGTTAGTTAAAACAAATGTTAATTTGATAGTTAGCTCAATTTATTTAGATTATAACATGTGAATGAATGTTGGCTTCGGAGTTGTTTAAAAATGGTTCAAAACTTCTGTGAGTTTTAAACGAACATCCGGATCTAAACTGAATGTTAATTTATGAAGAGTTTATGTTATTAGTAAGTTGGTCATGTTTGAAAATTATCTATTAAGATTAAGGGGGCTGGACCCCATAATTAACTGTGGACATGAAGTTGTTGTGAATTTTATATGGGGAGCGTTTTATGTAACAATTCGATGTTATTGTAATAAATTGAAGGTCAATCGCTTTAATTTTATAAAAAGAAATATGAAGGCAAATTCTGTCTTGATTTGTTAATTAATAAGTGTAATTCAGTATTTAGCTTTAACCTTGTTAACTTACGCTTGTTTGTAATATAAACTTAGAGCGATGTGATCTGATCATTGTGTGTCAAACAGTAAGATATGTAAAGAAAGAGGACTATTGCTTAAGTTTTAATTCCCATCGATCCCATTGATTTTTATTTCAGATATTTCAATATAATTACCTATTTGTTTATAATATTAATACTATTGGTAAATAAATCCATATACGTTCCAGCAAAACAACTATAATGTATTTGAAGTAGCTACCTACCCTACAAACTCAGTAGCTTCACTTGAATAAGGTTTTGTATAATAAGTACGAAGATGATTCTTGAAGATGCCTGAACATATGATCTTGAGAGCATTACTGGCATGCATCGCGTAAACTAATAAAGATCTACCTAGGTATATATACTCACTGCTGGATATAGACCATCCCAATGCTTTTCCAACTACGAGATCCTCCGTTTGCTTAAATATTATCTACCACATATCACACTGAAAATAAAACATATAATGTGCAACAAATATTTTTTTTTGTTAGGATATTTCACTACGCAAGACTTCAGTGCTTCGATATTCAGTATTATATCAGGCAGGCGGCTACTTCGTTACTATTTTAATAAGACACATCAAGCAATGCCGTTAAAACTAACTTAGTCAAAGTTAGTTAAAGTAAAAAACTAACTTAGTCAAAGTTAGTTTTTTACTGTAATACTTAAATATCTTATGTTCACCGCTTTAAAGTAAGTACCGCTTAAAGTTTACCATGAAAAAAGGTATAGAATATATTCGACACAAGGTGAAGATAATATATATTTAGAGCGAGACACAATTATACGCGAAACGAGAAGGAAAATATCACGTAGTATAGCGTGTATAGCGTATAGCGTGTCTGGCAAGATCTTCTCCAGGTACCTGCTTAATATGCGTTTTATACTTTTATTATAAATATATTTCACACTGCAATCTCGAAGACTGTGTTTTATAAATTAGAACTTGAGCAATGCGACCATCGAGTAACACTTTATCTATGTTTGAAATAATACGATTGATTGAAGTTGTTAAGTGTTGTAAATAAATAAATAATTAAAAGTTCAATGTGTTGTTCTTTCGTTCTAAAAATACTTTCGATGAATTAGCTGTTGCTACATAGGTGGGTACATACCTACCTATATAATATAAGCGACCAAGTTTAATGTAAGTAAGTACATACTTACATTAAACTTGGTCGCTTATATTATTACGCATGGCCCAGCGGCGGCCTACCGCCGAAGCTGAAGCAGATTACTTTTGAATAATTTTGATTGAATATTTTGAATCGAAAAATAGGTCTTACGTTTTAGTTATTGACAAACATCTTTAGCTTATTCGGTAGAGCTGTAGGGTGTCTATCAGCTAAGCTAAACATAAGTAAAGTAGGTACCATAAATCTAAGCAGAAAGTTAATTTTCAAAATCAAAAAATCCGGTGGGAATCGACTTAAGCTTCGGCGGTAGGACCCGGTCTTATAAGCGTGATTTTTATAAATGAACTGTGTACTTAGTGGTTTGCCAATTTAATTTGTACTTTCAACGTCAAAATAGCTACCAGTATGCCAAATGTTAACCAGATCCGTCCAGTAGTTTGAGTTGTACGTTGATAGATCAATCAGTAATGGTTGCTTTTTATAGATACAGATAAATACCTATATAAATAAATATCTCTGGACAATTTACACACCGCCGTCTAACCCCAAACTAAGAAAAGCTTCTATCCTGAGTACTAGATAACTGATAAATATACCTACTTAAACACATTTTTTTTGTAGATACGAGGGGAGGTCAATAAGTTCGCGGAATGAGAGAGAAGGAGGTTGAAATTAAACACCAAATTATTTTTCCTTTTCAATATATTCTCCTTTAACCCTAATACATTTTTCGGATCTCTCAAATAGCTTGTTTATACCATCGAAAAAAAAATGATTTGTCTTTGGTGTCAAAATAGGCCGAAATTGCCGACTTGACTTCATCATCGTCGTCAAATTTCTTTCCACGCAGCTCTTTCTTCATTTTTGGAAATAAATAATAGTCACTGGGGGCCAAGTCTGGACTGTATGGTGGGTGGTTTAATTGTTCAAAGCCGCATCGGTGAATGGCAGCCGTCGCAACATGGCACGTGTGGACGGGTGCATTGTCGTGCAAAAGGAGCACACCTTTTGACAGTTTTCCACTTCTTTTTTTCTTAATGGCTTCTTTCAATCTTTCCAGTAAAGAAGCGTAGTACTGTCCCGTTATAGTCGCACCACGTTCTTTATAATCGATCAGTAAAATACCTTCTGTATCCCAAAAGATAGTCGCCATGATCTTTCCGGCCGATTGTGACACTTTGAACTTCTTTGGAGGAGGTGTGCCTTTTTTATGCCACTGCATCGACTCTTACTTCGACTCAGGTTCATAGTGGTGAACCCAGGTTTCATCTCCAGTAACAATCCGGGCCATAACTTCTTCCTTTCTCTCTCCACAGAGCTCCAGAAACTGGTGAGAGCACTCGACACGCTCGCGTTTTTGAAGTGGCGTGAGCATTCTCGGAACCCATCTTGCACTGACTTTAGTCATCCCAAGATGATGATGTAGGATATTTAAAATACTTGATTCGGATACTCCAACCATTGCTGCAAGTTGCTTCTTCTTCAGTCGGGCATCTTCCAATACAAGTTTTTCTACTTTTTCGACGATTTCCGGTGTGGTGGCCTCAATTGGCCGTCCGGAGCGGGGGTCGTCTTCAATGGACTCCCTTCCTTGTTTGAAAAGACCATGCCACTTGTAAACCATGGTTTTACCAGGGGCAGAGTCCGCGTAAACCGCTAACAGCTCTTGAAAAATCGTCTGAGCGGATTTTCCTTGCTTGGTAAGAAACTTAATAACGGCACGGTGTTCAATTTTCTCCATACTGGCTGACTTCTTCCCGATTTAGTTGTTTGCAGGTCGATAACTCAAAAGTTAATGACACGATTAGGTTCAAACTTGGTATATATACTCTTAATGAGGTGCTTAACTAGTGCCTACCTGGACGGGTAAATTTATCCCCATCAACCCCTCCATTCCGCGAACTTATTGGCCTCCCCTCGTACATATAATATACAAGCCCCAGGATCAAAACGAAATGAAATCACAACCTCGGGATCAAAGTAGCTATTGCTAGCCATTCGACCAACGGGCTCGTCATTCTTAAAAACCGAAACGTTATGAAAAAAGACCTAATAATATGTTTTGTTTGCAATTTCCTAAACTACAAATGTGATAACTAGTATTTTTCGATAACTGTTACCGTTAGCGAGATTTTTGCGAAGAACTGTTTGTTTTGACTTTGAACCCGTGTAACCATTTTTAGCGATAAAAAAATCCGTGGATTTTTTTAGGAAATGGTGTCAAAAGGAATAGAGATTCCATATGATCTCACTTGTGGTTTAACTTCAGTGGTGTGATGTGGAAGGAACGCGGGCCTCGGGCTAAGCGATCTTATTTACACCGACAGTGATTCTCCGACTCACACATTTTTCTTAAAAATACGACTGTACACATTTTTCTTCAAAATATGACAAGGAAGATAAATTAGAACAACGAGTCCATCATAAAACGTTTTATTATAAACAATAATTAAAAAACATTTTCACATTATATAACTTACAATTCCAACATTGCGTTACTATAAATGCAATAATTTATATATACCCATGTATTTTTAAACCATGACAATTCTATACATTCATTTGAGACCTGTACATTTTATTATGAGACAGTGACGTGAAAAACTAAGGATTAGAAATAATATAATATACTAAAACACATTTACAAAACTGAACATGATAATGTGGTCACTTGAGTACCCCTTTTGTGAAGCCCATAATAACATATTATTCAATGGAAAAACTGTACAGTGAGTACCAATAAGCGATACAGTATGTCATTTTGATAATAATGTTAATATGTGATTAACTGAAGATAGTATGACCATAACTGAGCAAGTTTTGTTTCCTACATGAAACAATAATAAAACTATTAGCAATATAATACTCAAAGAATACAATTTTATTCAATAAAATACAAGTGATTCACGTTGAGATAGTGATTTAATGTGTTTACGTACAATTAGGCTGAGAAGAGACGAGCGAAATGTACTCGCGTAATTTGAATTATATTTGATTTCAATGTTCGACGACGCTAATCGACGTAAAGTACGCGACTCACACGTAACAAAATTAAGCTCGTATGACCCCAGCCTTAGTCATGGGGTCCGTTCACACAAACCGGATCAGAGAGGACAGCAGATTTTGGATGCGATAAAAATAGAGTTTTGTTTCATTGGCATACAATACGGTTTACTTTAAAAAATCACATCGACTCATATACCAGAAGAAGTGAATTAAAAAATAATATGATATGATCCAAAACGCTGTTTTAAACGCCACCAAAATCTGCTCTCCTCTACAAGCCGGTCTGTGCGAACGGACCCATATTCGTAATATTCAGTCCCACCCTGTCTAAGTTGAAGTTACAACGCTACAATATATACTTTCGAAATTCTCAAACCTATCTAACTGAACACATCAGTCTATCACCCTTTAACTTCACAATTATTGTGCATCAACTAATTTTCCAACATTTTACTTTCATAAAGGAATATAAACACTGAGGATATTTGAACAATTTAAGAAGGACATACCAATTTTGTCCTCTAATAATTTCTGCGTTAAGTATTAAGTTTAAAACTTTTTGAATATATACAAAAGAAGAACAAATACTAAATATTATCGAAAACTTTAACGCAGAAGATAAAACATTTAAAATCCTAAATGTCCTTCGTAATTCGAGCACTCATTTCTAAACGTAAAATGCAAACACTAATGAAGTTGACGCACAATTTTTACTATACAATCAAAAGCCTAATGCGCCAGTCTCATCGACTTGAAACTACCTACGTGCGGACTGCAGATAAGTACTATTTTACAATTCTTAGTCTTCCAATCCAATCTTTAAATAATCTTTACAACGACTATCAATGTAAAGGATGGCCCCTCTCCTACAAATTATAAATAGGAAGCGTACCTGCACCTAAAAAAACCCCGCGAATCTGTCGTAGTAGGCGGGGCATCTTATAACGGACACACGCATCGAATGTGACCTTGAGGCAGGGGCGTAGCTACCGCCGGCCGTGTCAGTCGTATCAATGATACGGGACCCCCGGGCTACAAGGGCTCCCAGCATGTGCGGTTCGAGTAGATAGAAGTGCCCCCTCAGCCCTGAATTGTTTGGGTAGAAGGGCCCACCACCATGTTTTAATGGCCCGTCTAGCATAAGCTACGCCACTGCCTTGAGGTAACCAATAACATGCAACCTATCGGTGTGTGCTATATTGAGTTACTTCTATGCGATAAGTACCCAATTTTATGGTACGTATAAACGCGTGGGACGTAGCCTGGCAAGCAACTGGAAGCAACCTGGCGCGCGTCGGTGGACTAAATCAACAAATCACACGCACGGCATTTACAATCAAGCACGCGCACGGGCACGAGCCACCTATTCACACGCCCATGCTTGCCCGTTGCCCGTTGAATCTCGTGTTGAACGCTAGAGTGTAAACGCACCATTAGAATCGGTATTTATTACATACCGTCGTTGTCAAACCAAAATCTGCTATGTGCATTTTTTTAAATTTTTACATTTTGACAATTGCGACTGGTAAATGAACCAAACCATTGTATGAAAAAACTGCTATGTGCTTATATGTACTATACGACGTACTGTGACAACTATTCAGCACATAGCAGTTTTTTCATACAATGGTTTGGTTCATTTACCAGTCGCAATTGTCAAAATTTAAAAATTATAAAAAATGCACATAGCAGATTTTGGTTTGACAACGACGATACATAACATCACGTCTGTCTCCCACTGGGGTACGATTCGATGAACAATATACGAGTTACGCTTCTTATCTTTTATTATTTGTAGCCCCTTCCTCCATTAATTCAAGGGTATATAACATTAAATTTTAAGACAGGTACCGAATACTTAAATATTATGTAATATATGTGCTGATCCTATCAAATAGACGGTGATAACGTTATTCTAGAAGCCATTCTTCAGATATCACAGACTATAGAACGCAGCATACTAAATAGTGCCCAGAAGGCACAAGGGTATTTTGCTTGGGCAATACAATGTCCAAAAAATCGAGTATTTACTCAATTATGAACTGTTAGACTGTTTCTATAGCCTGTAACAGAAACCTGGTGCCTGTACAAAACCCTTACTAAAAATAATTAAGAATAATAACAAAGCTTTATATTCATTCTGTTTTTTATATTACAGACTGTTTTAAAATTACAAAAATAATATTCATCTTTATGCTATGGAAGATACGAGTTATATAGAAATTATAAATGTATCTCAAGTAGGCAATATATTATACACGTGTCGAAACTCGCAAAAAAAATATGAATTACAATGATACATGAGATAAATATAAATCTCTGGCTGTAAATAATAAGGAGCATTATCGACTAAACTGAGAGGAAAAAAAAATTTATGTCAAAGAAATTTTATTCGAATATCACGCAGGTCAGTTTGTCGTGACTACTCTAGTTTCTCTGCTATTCAATGAATAATAAACCTTAAACTCTTTTACTAGAAAGATACAGGCTTTACGATTTGCAGAACATAATGTATATAATACTTATAAAATAATAGTTATTCTATAGGACAGAGTAGACTTCGAAAACATCAACTCAAATATATATCTAAACTCGTGCGTATATTACACAATATAATATTTATGCGCCCAAGCATGCTACTTTCATTATTGCATTATTGCGATCGACGACATAGCTGCTTTTCGGAAGGTAGAAGCAGCGACCTAGCGCTGCGCACCGCACACGTAAAATCACCGATCGCGACAATTGAGATGCTAAACACAGCTACTGAACACTACCCCCCCCCACCTTTGAATGTAGGCAGCAGTTACTTTTGGACGTTCGTTGTGAACATCATTGTAAACGGCCAATGCACAATACGGTATTGATACAGTCGATAAAACCCACGTTTCCGCTACTGCAACCGAATGCAGCAAGTCGTCAAAACATGATGCAGCATCGATATAATCGCAAAAACACGTGGTTTCTGTTAAAAGTAGCATGCCGGCTTGGGCCCTATATCCCTCATTCGTTATAATTTTTTTTTACATTTTTTATATAGTCGCCATATTACTTGAACGGCGCATAACTCACTTAGTTGAAATTATATGCCAATATTCCGTATGAAATTGACGCATTGATTACATTAGTCTTCTGCTGTTATTATATTATGAAATGTAAACCGCACCAACTTTTTTAACAGCTTTACTTGGTTAGTAATGTATTTAAAAATACCAACCAGTCCTTGTGAGATCTCTAATAGAGTATTCAGTTGAAACCACAGAATAGAGGTTAGAAAGGCAATCGTTGCTCTTTGCCTACGAAACCGATGTCTGCATTCTAGCAAGATTTTGACCACAACACATGCAAGTAATATGCACAAGCTTACGCACACACGCGATATCAAATCGTCAATGGTCCGCGCTACTCATACAGACAATAGTTGCGATGAAATCCGCTAGCTGATGAAATCTCCGCTAAGCAGCATGTTCGCATGCACGAAAATACTTGTGAAAAACACGCACACGTGTCCCTTCTAGTCCCTTTAAATATTCTGTGGTTGAAACTCATTCCAATTTGGAATCAATATAGCCTAATGTCAAACTCACTTGTTGCGAATTCAATATTTTCCAAGACACTGAAGTCTTTCCTAGACGTTATGTATTCCTAGTACATTCGGAAATAACTGCAAAATTGACAAAATTGCACAAAACATGATGCTTTATCAAGACTGGTATGATTATTCATATTATTCAAAATTTTAGCTGTCTTTCGTACCTCCTGGGACTTGCATTGAAGGAGCCGAAGCTAGATTACATGTGTATGTCTGGAATATTTGTTCATATGATCCTAGGTTGTCTTAGTACGACGACAGTCCACATGGATATCGAATGCAATGAGTATCCAACGAGTAGCGATGGGCATAAAATTACAAAGTTATTAGCAATAATTAATTTCATTACAAAACACATAATCTAATTACATACATAATGAAATTGCTTATAATAAAGTAGACAATTACTACGACTAAGAGGAAATTATATATACCTTGATTTGTTCCATCAATCGACTGTTGGTGAGTGATATTCTATTGACAAATATATTTTATTACAATTTATTACAAAGACTTTGTAATTAGATTACTTTGTAATTTTGTACACTGTGTTCTTGTGATAATTTCAAACACATTCATCGATTTATCAATTATTTAAACTGCTACCGATTTCATAATTTCGGTGTACATTATATCTGTAATAATATCAAAGCCATGAAACTTTATTCTCAAAAATAACGATAATCAATCAGTTACGTAACAATGCTGCAGAACATATGTAATTAGATTATGTTGTAATATTAATAACAGTAATAAGTTGCAAATTACTTATTGTATTAATTATTGCCCACCTCCGTGTGCGAGTGTCCGGCGAGTGAGCGGGAGGTTCCTTCGCCGGGAGTGAGCGGGCGCTAGATGGCGAGCGGCTTGTCTCGGCATTGCTCCACCACGTAGCTGGTGAACCGTTTCAGGAACTTGGGGTATTCGCGTTTGTACACCGCGCGTAGTACACCGGCAGGGGCCCAGCCGCCCGGATTCACTGAAAAATAAAAACGGATAAGTGCAACTGGAACTTGTGTGAAGCCCGTGCCCTTGGGGCTGCGAAAGTGGCTTTGGCCAAAAATTCGTAGCGTAGAAGATAAATATAAAAAGCTATGCTTAATTTGTTACTAAGAAAATAATAGTAGTTTATACACCAAGGGATGTAAGGTACAAATTACATCACGAGAATTTCGAAGTCGAGGGTAGGCGAGATTTCTAAACAGCCACGACTCGTGGCCACGACCGTGCCGCACGGTGATGTAATTTGAGACTACCCCTACTTTATAACACACTTGCAAAAAATATAAAATAAAAAAATTGTGCTTTGTCGAGCGTATATATTTCTTGCCTTTCTATGATTCTCCGAAATTTCTTAGGCGACTATTCTTTCAGAGAGTAATTTGCTTCACTATTTTTATTTACTTCAGTTATGTAATTTTCAATAAAATTCATTACTATTTTAATGCAATTCATACGCTGCATACAGGTGCGACAAGTAATTGTATACCGATCTATAACTACTAGATTATATAATGTATTCTTTCTAATAAATTATGACACTGCTTTGTCGAGTTATTATATATTTAGTATTAGAAATAAGCGCTATTTATCGCAAGAACATTTCGACGAGAGAGAAACATAGTTTTCCTACTTGGTCAATAGATAGCGCTATTCCCTTTTTTTTTCAATAACCAGGGCAGGCAGTCTCTTTTTTTTGGAAATATTTAAATCCTGCGAAGTCAAATAACATATTATTATGTTCGACAGTAAGTGCAATTTGTTTTATTATGTGTAAAGTAGTATAACATCATTCGGGGATAAGCTCAAATAACATCACGCACCTTTCTGCCGTTTCGACCTCTCGCTTCTGCACACTCGTGATGTAATTTGTATCTCCGCTTAAACTTAGGTACACCGTGTAAACCGGAGTATTTAAGTTGTTACGTCGGTTATAATACCTGTGCTGCAGTATGCAATGCTGGTGGTGATATTTTCCCGTGTAGGCGTCGCGCCCGCGGGGAACGTGCTGCGGCACGCGAGGCACACCGTCACAAACAGACGGATGCAAGCGCCCGTGTTTGACTGCACAAACACACAAACAATTAACGTTGTACCGAGATTCCTTCGATTCTCATCATTAGAGAATGCAATATGAAGAGATATTGACTAAGAAGAGTTTTCGTGAGATCATTAATGACGATTTCACGAGATTCCGTTGGTATTAATTCCAACATATCTCCACGCGTTCCTGAGAAAAAGGACTGTAGAATGAAAAAAGTTGCTGCGTTGGCCGCGAGAGTGACGGCGCGAGCGATATTTCATGTTGCGAGCGTCATATTAACGCTCGCAACATGAAATATGCTACGATAACGGCTTCACAAAAGGCATGTATGCTTGTCTTCTACCTGACGTAGTATATAAAAAAAAGAC
Organism: Hypsopygia costalis; assembly: GCA_937001555.2. NCBI lineage: Eukaryota > Metazoa > Arthropoda > Insecta > Lepidoptera > Pyralidae > Hypsopygia > Hypsopygia costalis. The sequence goes on from OW443342.2 coordinate 17,516,443, forward strand.
AGTTGACAGACACGGGACCCTAAAAACTTCCGTGCTTGTCACATGACAATAGTCGGGACCGTCGGATTAACGTACCCTGCGTACGTTAATCCGACGGTCCCGACTATTGTCATGTGACAATTGTTAAGCCAAGTCAGTGGCCTTTATAGGCGGCTTCGAAACACTGGCCGTTCGTCCGTCAACCCGCAGTTGAACAGCGCAGTGGAGTAATTGACAGATACGTATTCCAGCAGTGTGATGAATAAGGGTTGAAGCGAGGACCCTAAAACTAGATAACTGATGCACATACGTATTTTTTATGAGCACATAGATATATATAAAACATTACAAAAGACAAACAGATAATAAGAATGATATGGACTTACCGGGTAATCAACGTTGGTAGTGGAATGATTGGTGACCGCGTACGTGTTCTGGTCTGAGGCGCGCACGTGAGACCAGAACAGAGCGTCACGCTGCGACGCCGGCCAGATGCGCTTGAACGTCTGATGGAATACCAGCGCGTCTGATGATATCTCTTCCACTACCGTCATTTTCTCTAGTGTTGCTGTAACAAAAAATATATTATTCATATGTTAAAAGCAGAAATAAATCAAATAATTATTCAAGTCTCATGAAATGCAATGATATAGTCATTTGGTAAAACTACCAAATGACTATATCATTGCATTTCATGAGACTTGAGGTAAAACTACCTGAAAAGTTTTACGGGAGGTTTGAAAATTGGTAATTTTATAGATTTTGACGTGCTCTTTCCGAATGTCAACTTTGCCACCTCGTATTTTTGCCGCTCGCGACGCCATATTGGAAGAATGGCGTCTAAAAGTAGTTGATCAATTTTATCGCAATTCCTTACATTAATAAAAGTGGAGTCAAAATATTGAGTTAACGTTGACTTATTGCATCACCTGTATTAACTAAAACGTGATAGTACAGTCATTTGGTTCGAAAAATAGTGGTTACCTGGAAAGTTTTCCGGGAGTTTTGAAAATTGGTAATTTTATAGATTTTGCTCTTTCCAAATTTCAACTTTGCCACCTCGCGCCGCCATATTGAAAAAATTGCGACTAAAAGCAGTTTTTTGGTAATGACAAAAAAAAACAGTTTTACAAAATGAAATTACAGACCATTTCCTACAATTTATGTATTAACCTTTTTTTTTTCATAAAGTCAATAGTTTTGGCGTACGAGCGCCGCAAAGTGTACTCCAACACTCTTGGCCAAAAAAAACTCATTTACACCACCTTGAAGTAGAGTATGCGGCCCAATAGGCCTAATCCACATACAATTCAATATTCTGAAATTTAGCGCATTCTCGTTCACTTCGCTGTTCTTGATGGACCAGGAGTTGCGAATTCATTGTCTGTAGTATCAATCGAAATGTCACAAACTGGAATTTCATTCACATCATCCGCGATGGGATTATCAGTTTCATCGCAATCCTCTTCGTTCTCGATTTTATCATTTGTTTGCTCAATTATAGTCTCAGTTTCTTCTTCTTCATCGCTATCTTGTGATGCAACTTGCGAGTTATCACAGGTACCGCTACAATTCGTGCATCTAACAGAACACTAACCCAGCCTTTCCGCATCCACAAGCTTTCTGACATCCCATTTTGCATTTGCAAGAAATAAGTTTTAACAAGCTTTCCGGAGCTGGAGGCTCAAGAGTGGTGACAGGAATTAGCCCATTCTTGATTTTTTTTCCATTGCCATTGCTCTGCATTTTGTTCACTCCCATACCACTGCTGAACCTGGTGGTAGGTTCGGAACGAATGTTGCCGTGCTGCTGCTTGTGTTGGTTGTAGCGACGCAATATTATTAAATTTACTGCTGATGTTGTGAAGCATACATAATAATACATATCTAGTTGTTTAAAGATTTTTTTTTTGCTTTTTTTTGCTATAATTCACAAATATAATCAGTTAAAATTAAATGTCACAGGTTGGGTGTATAATGAGTAATGACCAAAACGCGTGTTGGAGTACACTTTGCGGCGCTGCTATTACGGTAAAACTATTTACTTTATGAAAAAAAAAGGTTATACATAAAATGTAGGATATTGTTTCTAGTTTCATTTTGTATAATTGTTTTTATCGTAAAATGCGTCGGAAAGGAGATATTGCCAAAAAACTGCTTTTAGTCGCAATTTTTTCAATATGGCGGCGCGAGGTGGCAAAGTTGAAATTCGGAAAGAGCAAAATCTATAAAATTACTAATTTTGAAAACTCCCGGAAAACTTTCCAGGTAACTACTATTTTTCGAACCAAATCGACTGTACTATGACGATTTTGCTAATACTGGTGATGCAATAAGTCAACGTTAGCTCAATATTTTGACTCCACTTTTATTAATGTAAGGAATTGAGATAAAATTGATCAAGTGAATGCACTCGCTCCCAATAATAATTGTGGCGTAATTTTAACCTGCCCGACTGGGGAGTACCTCCACCTCTCAGAGTATCGCAGCCAAGTAGCAGTTCCCTTGAGGGTTGTTGTGTTCCTGCGAGTGGATCAGGTCACCAGAAAGAAAGAAATGAAGAAGTCAAAAAAAGTCAGAAACGGCTGTTTCTGGTAATTATGTGTAGAATTTTTCGTGTGTTACATTTTAAATATGGAAAAATGATGTAAAAATACTTTATTGTCTTTATGAGTGTTCTATAATTTGTATTGATATAATCGTTTGCGAACTATGATTTTTTAATCCCTGACATCCTCTTAACTTAATAATACTTCTGTAATTTGATCAGCCGATGGAATTAATTCCATGCAACTAAAGCGGAACGATAATATTAGTATAGCATTTTCAGTACCATCAACAAATACATTTCCATGTTATGTTTTCTTGCTAGCTGTTTGGTTATAATTAGTTTAGTCAATATTGACATGAGACATCAAAAACACGCGTGTAACTACGATTTTTTTTATATTGTTAGACCCCTTAAGAGTAGTTAATGCCCAAATTTTCAACCCTGAAAATCCTGTGCTTATCGAGATATAGCAATATCTTTACACTAAGTTTACTTAAGTTTTTTATACTTAAGTTTACTTACAGAATACTCGAGCATAACGGGATGTTCAAAGTTGCAAATTTGGGTATAAACTACTTTTAAAGGGCCTCACAACATATAAAAAAATCGTAAAAACATGCGCGATTGCGATATTTGCCTCTTTTTGTATCTATATTGACTAAACTAAATAGCTGTATGGGTTATTTACACATTTAAATTTTCTAATAAAACATACTTTGACTAGACTTACTCTCCCATTCATATCTGTAACGTGGATTGAAGAAATAATGGCACATCTCCCGGGCTGAAACGCCGCGAACTTTATGCATAGCCTTCAGCGGGTCCATGACCATGCCGTCTACTTCCATTTCCCTGAAAACGAAAATATTCACATTCTAATCTACTTTAATTTCAGCTCACTAGAAAATAAAATTCGCCGGAAGAATTAGGGACATTTTAAATGTCAATGCCTCATCATTTTTACACGAAAGCCAAACTCACCTGCATCTGAAGCACCCTGCTGAATAACTAACGAGGTTCTGGCAAAAAAGAGGGATGGGCACAGCGTAATTATATCCTATTCGCCTGGGGAAAAACCTCGACCCCATAGTCACATAGACATAGAACCGCAGTCAAGTAATCATCAAGTCATTAAATGGATGAATGGTTACTAGCCTAGCGGATTGTTGTGTTCCTGCGAGTGCTCGGACAAAATAAGTGTATCGAATAAAGTACAGTTTTATAAATATTTTAAAAATGTAAAAATTCACCTCCTGCTCCTGCAATCGAGAGGTCGTGGGTTCAAATCCCACCTAGGCAGGTGGGATTTGAACCCACGACCGAGTCTCGATTATCGGTCGAGACCTCTTTCAACTGAGCTACCAGGAATGTTTGTGATGGTGGCGAATCTTATATTTTACTGCTGTGAAGTCGCAGTGTGGCGCCATCTAAGTTTTTCGTGGGTTCAAATCCCACCTAGGCGGCTAGTTAATTTTTTCCATTTATAAAATATTTATATTATTCTGGCAAGTTGGCTGAATTCAACTATTTAAATAATATTTATATAAAGTACCGTTTCATTTGAATTCACACCTGTAAGCAGGTAATCGGGTTCTGTATGGACGTACTATTAGTCCCGTTAAATATAAAATAATAATAAATATTTCTGGACAATGTACACAGCGTCATCTAGTCCCAAATTAAGCGCAAAGCTTGTAATATGGGTACTAGATAACTGATAAATGTACGTAAATACTTTTTTTTTGTAAATACATACTTAAAATACATAGAAAACACCCAGACCAAGGCAAACACACATGTTCATGCACACAAATGTTTGTCTTGTGCGGGGATCGAACCCACGACCTCGGAGTCAAAGCAGCCATTGCTAGCCATTCGTCCATCGGGCTCGTCTAATATATACCTATTAATTACAGACGAAAAAGCCTAGTATACCTTCTGTACATCCTCATGTCACCTTCTTCAGCAAACAACTGCCATCCTATCTCACCGCCGACACCTTCGAACGCTGCCTGTATCTGTTCTGTTGATATTCGGTCGATCTGTAAATTAAAATATTTATTACATTATTGAATTCATTTATTTCATGATCACTATTGCAAGTATAAATTACTATTATTATTCTCCGGCAACCCGCAGTTCAGCAGCGTGGAGGAGTATGCCCCAAAACCCTTCTATTGAGGGGGAGGGGATCCGTATTTCAGCAGTGGGATGAATAAGGTGGGATGAATAATGATGTCATCAGTTGTCGACGACCCACGGATTCGATCGCGTGACCAGCCGGGATAAAAAGTGGCCTATTCGTTAATACAGACCAATTATATTCTACCTACGTGCAGAATAGGCTATTTGACCACCATTTTTTTCGGTTTGATATGTAGGGACATCTCAATAATATAACCATAGGTGAAAGAATTTACTCCGATAGCACAAAAATCTCTCGAGATATGTTAATTTGAAAATCACGATTTTGGACTTTCCCGAAAACGCTCCATACAAAAGGCTACTGAGTTATGACGTCACAGGTTTGTATTTTGTATGCATCTAATCAGAAATTTGTATGACAGCTATGTTAAATATTACGTTTATGTAATTAGAATCATAATAAAAGTTATAGTATATTTCATACTTTTCATCAGCTGAACTGCTCGTAGAAGTATAATGAATACTTCTACGAGCAGTTCAGCTGATGAAAAGGATAGGAACTGTCAACTTACCTCAGACCATAACGTGTGTACAGTAAGTCTGTTGTCGATGGCCGGCGGGGGAAGCTCCACTTGGTCCCGGGTGTGCACGCTAGTTGTCGTCCGGGTAGTTGCCGCTTTTGCGCGGCGTTCCTCCTCCATCTTGTCAAAGCCCGTCTCGACGGCATCGTAGAATTCGTCATCGGGAAGGGTGGAGTGAGGACCCTCCTGTTGGCAAAAAGTGGGTATAATTATTAATGAAAGACGTAAGCAATTAATATTTCAAAAAGAGATGGCTCTAGTTGGAAGTTAAATAAATTTCCTTTGACCGGAACATGAAATCTACAGCAGGAAATGTCACAATAATGCTTTGATAATTTAAATAACGCATTACAAAACCATTAATTTCATTAAAAAATTAAAAAAATCTTTTGTATTTTCATCCTTAAATGCTATTGGTAACATAAATTGGACAAGGGCGTAGTTTGTTTTGGTTACTGCATCGAAAGAGAACCCTTATGGGGGGTCAACCCTGAAATTTGTCGACTGTCTGACATAAAACTAGATGACGGGCATCTAGTTTTATGAAAATTAAGAAAAACCAGTTTACGCGAATTTATTTTTATAAAATATAACATAATTCTAAATTTATTAAAAACTAGCTTCGAATTGCGGCTTCGATCATGTTTACTTATTTTTAATAAAAAGTACCATAATTATGTCCTTCCTTTGAGAATATGTGTACAAAGTTTCATGATGACCGGTTGAGTAGTTTCGGCGTGAATGCGTAACAAACAAACTCACATTCACATTTATAATATTAGTAGGAATGAGATCAATATCACAAAAGCTAACAAGAAATTAAATGCATAAAATGCTACTTTAATTTTTTTTATATTTCTTGTTAGCTTAGTTATTGTTTCCAAAAAGCAAGAAAAACCTTTAGTAAAGTTTTTTCTTCATTTGCGTAGTCTACTCTTATTTTGAGATCTCCTTACATCTCACAAATGCATCATGCAATATATTTTACGAAAGCGGGAAGTGTACGAACCGAAAGACGAAGTATAAACAATTTCAAAGGCACCTACGTCTAAATATATTTAACGTTATTTACAAACCAATTACATAAATGTGAAGTAACTCAACTGTATAGTATTAACAAATAAAGAATATTTGAAAAAGTAAGTACACGTTACTAATATATTAGGTTCCAATGTTCTTTTACAAATCCTGCTAAAAAGAATGATTCAGCTTCAAGTATGCCACCAAAGAAACAGGATAAAGAAAAATCACGTCTTTGCGTCTTGTTCACCAATGTTTCACCAACAAACAATGTTCACCTTGACTCTGGGATTCGATCCCCGCACTAGACAAATATTTGTGTGCTAGATGAATATGTCTTGGTCTGGGTGTTTTCTATATATTATATGTATGTATGTATGTATTTTGAAAAAAAAATGTATTTAAATATAATATCAGTTATCTAGTACCCATAGTACAAGCTTTGCTTAGTACTACTAGATGGCATTGTGTAATTCGTTCAGGATTATTTATTTATTTATAATACTTCATATCTGTCGTATTACGGTCGTCTTTTACGCCTTCACTAGCACTTTCACACGTCTTCAAGCACTCTTGTGTTTCTCAGGTCCATCATTGAAAGGTTCCAATTCGTCTTCCAGAATATCACCTTAGCGTTCACTTCCTGTCGCGCTGTCCCTCTTAAACTTCAGAAACATTCGTACGTATATATATCCATAAACAATCATGCTTCCATCCAGTAATCCTCATAATTATTAGCTTGTTCTTTTCATATTATTTGGGATCGACGCATTACTTTTTTTTATACTACTTCGGGTGGTAGACAAGCATACGGCCCGACTGATGTGAAACGGTTACCGTAACCATATTAACGCTCGTAACTTGAAATATCGTTCGCGCGCTGCCACCCTCGCTGCCAACCCCGCAACTCCTTCCTTTCTGGTGACCTTACTCACCCACAGAAGCACAGAATACCTCACAGAATACCGCAGCCAAATAACAATTCCCCTGAGGGTTGTTGTGTTCCTGCGAGTGAGTGGGGTCACCAGAAGGAAAGGAAGGAGATGCTGCATTGGCAGCGGGGGTGGCGGCGCGCGAGCAATATTTTATGTTGCAAGCGTTAATATGGCTACGGTAACCGCTTCACATCAGGCGGGCCGTATGCTTGTCTGCCACCCGAAGTAGTATAAAAAAAAAAAAAAAAAAAGAAAAAAAAAAGCCTCTTCCGCTAATCGACAGGATGCATCACGTGCGAGTGAGCTTGGCTCTAGAACCTAATCTAAAGTTTGTGGTGAGCCACAACACCCCAAACCCCATTCACCTTACCAGCCCCGCCATATCTAGTGGTACCCATTTCTTACCCATATCACTCTTACACAATCTAACCAATATCCATCATTCAATAATTCTCATTCCTACATAAACATGGTAGCAAACATATAAAACTTTAACCGTGTGTTAGATATGTTGTACTCCACAATTCGCATTCATTATGTTTATTCTACGCAAATCTATGACTTTGAATTACTACAACACTGTTGATTATTCCATGCGTGTGTAACCCACATTCGAGTAAGGACGCGGTGAAGAAATAAATATAGTTGAATGCGTGAACAAATCAGCGCTACATAGTGATTAGCAATATTGACAATACATTAGCTAAGAGGTACAGAATAAAATAATAGTATACAGGAGGAGCTCGTTGCATGTGTCAGTCTAATCGAGCACGCAAGTTAAGCAACGTCGCTCGTAGCCTGTCCATGGATGGGTTTATTTATCTCGAGTTCCTCCGTGGTTCGGAGGATACGTTAAGCCGTCGGTACCAGCTGTTGTCATTAGATGATAGTCGTTAATCCAAGTCAGTGGCCTTGAAAACAGTGACCTCCACCAACCCGCAGTTGAGCAGTGTGGTGGAGTGTGCTATACCTCTTCGATTGAGGGGAGACCCGTATCTTATTAGTGGGATGAATAAGGGTTGTCGACAAAGGCGACAATACATAACAGAAGTAATAAAAGATATACGCCACAGCGGCTTGGATTCGCAGAGCATTAGAGAACATTTCTCATACCGTTCTCTTAAATAAAGAACAAATTCCGATTAGGAATTATGAAAGTATGAAGTCTGTTTTTAGTTCATTTTAAGCAGCTCCTCCTTTTCCTCCTCCGTGTCTCGGCAGGTTTACCAGCCGATCCCAGCTGTTGTCTTATGACATTCATGTTACCATTACAGCAAATAAAACACAGCGTAGTGGTACGTTCTACAACCTTTGAACGATAAGAGACCCCGTCTCCCAGCAGTAGTATGTAAATATTTTGGTTGATGCCGAAGCAAGCAAAAATATTCTTTAAGACTTTAACTCGGGGCTTATATCCTCCACCATATTGAATTTATATAACTCCACATAGCCTTTAACAAGCAGACGATCAACCAACACGCATCTAATGTTAAGTAATTGGTCAATGTTTCATTTTACATTCCTAACTCCGTTCAAATATGTATTATCTAATATATTTATTTGTTTATATCAGAAGTTTGTCGTAGGTAGTACGGTTGTAGTACGAGTACAAGAACTAGATGGCGCTATGTAATTTGTTCGGAAATATTTACTACCATTATTTACGTATATATATATGTGTAATAAAATAGCTAGCATTACGCTTCAAGCTGTTGTCATTACATACATGACAGTAGTCAAGCTAAATCAGTGGCCTTTAGGCGGCTTCAAAACTCTAGACTCCCCCAATCAGCAGCAGAGAAGCGTGATGGAGTATGTTCAAAACCACTTCGATTGAAAGGAGACGCTTACTGTTGGGAAATCCCAACAGTGGAACGAATGAGAGTTGACAACGTTATTTAATTAACATTATATACCTAACGAAAATATGTAAAATGTTTATTTAAAAATAAATTGTACCACGAAATCGATAATTCAGATAAAACGATCGTTTGAATAATACATTCCGCATACTAACAGTGTACACGGTGTGGTTATCATCAGTCAAGGTAGCATTCACTGCGATAAACAGCCGGGTAAAAATACACCAGTTACGACTGTTTGAACAGCAAATAAACCACACGAGCGTTTCAGATTATTATACTGTTGAAGGGAATTAAACTTTATTACTGTTAAACAAAATCACTGTCGAACAATATGTGCAGAATATTCATTTCATTTGGCCGTGTGGTTTCCGGCAGACTAGAATGGAATCGCTCCGTTTCTTCCCGTGGATGTCGTACAAGGCGACTAAGGGAAATACATTATCAAATATCGATCAGGCCTCCCCAACCCGTTTGGCTAGCGTGGGGAGTGTAGGCCAAATCCTCATTCCGTCTAGGACGGACGAGAGAGGGTCGTGATCCTGTAGTGGAGACTAAAATAGACCTGATGATGATGATGATGATTCATTTCATTGGTTTGCGTTTCTGGTATAAATACATGTTTAAATCGTCATGTATGTTGCGTCCTCTGCCGCATTCTTTCAATATTTAAGTACGTTTAATTATCGAATAAAAATAGTGTGAATAACCCCAAATTATGAATCGCTATAAGTAAGATTGAGATTATCTTTTAATAAAAATATAATATTAAATATTCCTGGACAAATTACACACGGCCATCTAGTCCCAAACTAAGCAAAACTTGTACTATGGGTACTAGGTAACTAATACTTGTATTACACTTGATATTTTATGATATACTCTTCTTAGTCGACTCAAAACTCAAATAGTAAGTTTACGGCGAGAGTGACACACAAGCGTACGACCTTCCTGATGGTAAGCAGTCATATCAGCCTATAGACGCTTGTGACACCAGAGGCATAACGCACGTAAAAGCCCCTGTATGCCTTTCTTCTAACAACCCCGTACAGTAGACTGTTGGGAAAACCTTGACGTGTATTCCTCTTCATTGAAACTTGGGGTCATTTGGACGAGGTGTGAAAAAATACTTATACGTATAAGTCGTAAAGGGGGTGACTGGGAGCGCAACTCTAATGTTCTCGCAGTGACAGTGGTCCCCATTTGATCTTCACGTACGTTTTCCATTAGGTGAGATGGTACCATTTTGGCGGAGAAAATTAGAAAAAGATCGCTCATATTAGGAACGGAAGCTGTAAAAATATACTTGCATGAAATGATGGCTTGACCTAAGATACCATAAAGGCAAGCTATCAAACTAATAGTTACAATGCAAATCCCAAAAGTCAGTTATACCTAACCAAAGATCGAGACAAGTGACCTTTCAACCGTTCCATTCTGTCTAACATACTGACGTAAAAATTTGGCATTCAAGTCTACACAAAAAGACACGACCTAATTCTTTGACGAGCTACCAAATTCCAATTTCCTGTTTATTAGCACCACGTAACAGAATAGATATTCGTTTACGCGATAACATCCAAAAATAAGGTGACACGGGGCAGGGTCGAACCACTAGCATTACACGGTTACCTGATTCTATACCCGCGTAGGGTTGTCAGCTGGCCAAAAAATGATAATTTTCAAATAAAACCAAAGCGTAGACCCGAAGCAAGGTAATTGATTAATTCCATGAAGCTGCTATACATGACTTTCAAAGTGTTAAAAAAACCGCTATCGTTGATAAACATTAAATATGCTATTTTCTGCAGTAATTCTAAATACTATTTTATTAGTCATAGTATTATATTTTAGTACTTAAATCTGCTTTTTGTTTTGTTTCTTCAGAACCGCATTCGTGATTTTCTGCTTGTCCCGAAGGTTGACTGGTAGAGAATGCTTTTAGCGTTAAGTCCGCCTTTAAGTTTTTAAATAAATAAAGTTTTAAGCTTGCTTAGCTTGATGCTTGATCATTTAGGTCTTTGTATGCGTAGGTATACATTTTTGCAGGATTATGGTTTAAAAATATCGATATTAATGCGTTTGCGCAACCACTGTCACCGTTATAAATGATGTTTCTGTTGGCTCACCTCCACTGCTGTTGATAAGGAAATTGCTGTGGAAAGAATACGCAGGCTGACGTTGATGAGGATAGTAGAAAGATAACGAATATTCCTTACATTATATCGGTATTATATTCTATACGATAATATAGTGCAGAAATAGCTATTATTATCACAATGCCTAGCGAGACTATGGCCTGAAGTATAATTTTCTTAATCTTATTACACAGACTGATTTATCGCAAAGCGATCTCTTCCAGGCAACATTAGTATAGAACTATAAAGAATAATAATATCACAAGCAAAGTACTTTGAAAATGCCTTCTCCTTCGATGTCAAGGGCACCCTTCACAGTAGATCCGTTCACATCATGCGTGCGCCTAATTTTAAAGCTCTTAATGCCATTATAAATACACAAAAGTGTGGCTTCTCGTTAAGTTGATTAAGGAAAAGCAGTAATTAGATTTATTTAGCAAATTGGACTTGACAATACTTCGTTAAAAGGAGACTACAGACTGAGGTTTTTGTAAAAGAATGTATAAATATTATACAGATTCGAGAACAAGTACATACGTGATAACCCTTGATTTTTAAAATACACACGAAAGGAAGTAAAAATTTTAGATGGTGCTTTTGATGATCATGGTGATAGGTGAACCCGCTACACCACCCCGCAACACGTTCGCACTCCGTGGGATTGAGGCATATTTTACATGTTTAATGCATACAAATTGATTGAAATTAATGTATCTACTACGCACATAGTGACATAGTCACGTAAACAATAATATAATGCTATGGTACTATGTGTCTGTCCAATTGTCTATTACCTGTGGTATATTCGTATATACATTACTATTATCTATTACAAAAGGGATGTCAATAGTCAACCCTAACTTGAATGACCTATATCAGAGACAATGGAGTCACTGTGGCAACATGCCGACCTCGATACGGGAACGAATAGAGGGGCCGATTGCACTATATTGTTAGGTAATTAGTATAATACTATACACTATAAACACACTATAAACCCAAATTGTTCACCTATCATGCAACTTTCATAATCTGGATATCTCATTTATCTAAATCTAGAACATCGTTTCTCAACTATTAACCAACCAACATTATTAGCCTATATCTACCCCCTGTTGTAACTAATAGTACTACGTATCGCTATGTACCCTAGGATTGGTTACTATGTAAAATAACAAAATCCCGGCAACTACGGGGAAGAATTCTTTTACAATATAATAAAATTTTATGATTTCCAAATTTTTCAACAAGCTTCGCTAAAGCTACAAAAAAGAAAAAAGATGTCACTGGCACGACAATGGCTAGAATCGCTACACAAAGGGTCATGGGTTCGGTTTCCGCGAAAGATTTATATTTATGAGCATGAATGTACACGTTTGTTTATCTTGGTCTGGGTGTTTTTTTTTATGTATTGTATAAAAAATGTTTAAGTGTATATATACATAATATATATATATATATATATATATATATATATATATATATATATACCTGGGCATTTAACTATTCGAATTACAATCCACTATTATCAGAGTAGTCGACACTATTGATACGAGTATAGTATGCAAATATTTGAAAACAATTCAAATATTTACAACGCTATCTAGTAACTCTAGCAGAGCCCTATTATTTTTTTAGTGTATATTTTGTCTAAAAATATTATTTAAATAGAAGTAAAGTACTAATATCTTGTTTCAATTATAAGACAGCATAACATATAGATAATACCTATATACCTATATGTTATGATGTCTTATCTACCTATTACGTACATAATAGGCTACATAATAGTATATATACATAGTATATGTACATAGGTATTGTTATAAATATTATGGTAATTATGGAGACAAAAGTTAATGAGTCGTGTAAATATGGACGAAGTCGGTTTACGACGGAGATAACGAGGCGTGTGACATTTTAAGGACAAAATATAAATATAGTCAATAATCATCGTTATTATTTTTCCTCAAACAAACTTATAAACATAACACAGTAAGACGGAACTATTAACTTCCTTTAGAGAATGTATATGTATAACAACTATTACCATGGAGACGAGTAATACATACATATTTCTGATAAAAATGTAAGTATTTTGCATAAAACAGTATTTTTGTGTGAATCCTTATGATTCGTAGCAAACCTTGTTCGTAGTAACGAGTAGTTAAAAGGATTGTCGGTCGCTCCGTGCCCCTGTATACATATGTCTAAGAACTATTCTGAATGTTTGAGAGTAGTAATAAAAAATATCGCATTCAAAGTTACTATATCTATAAAAGAAACTGACTAACATATCAACGCACAGGCCAAATCGCGCGGTCTAGATTCGAAATTTGGCAGATAGCTTCCCTATTAGATCTAGGACACTAAGAAATATTTTTTTTTCAAAATCCCATGGGATACCAGAATATGTACGTACGAAGTCGTGGAAGCAAGCTAGTTAGCGAATATGGGGGAAAAGACGTAATAAACAAATGACAAAAGATAAACATATACTTTCTCCCAGTCGCCGTCGCAGTTACGTCGACAGTAAAAAGAAACAAAGAAACATCAAAAATTGTTCATTAGGGCCGATTGGCGCAACGGCCTAACACCTATATACCATTATTATAGAAGTCGGTTAAAAGCCAAGGTGAAGGTATAAACTGTATGATACTTTGCCGAAATAATCACTCTTACACCTACATAATCTTAAAAAAATTATAGCAGTTACATCTATTACATTGCGTACAAAATTATATAATCAAACTCGCGAAACATTTCAGAGCCGGCAATTTGGCATTACATATTACATTACAAATATTTATATATGAATGCCTAAGGAAGGGTGGACTGACACTCCCAATAATGGCATGTTCGGGGTCGCTTCCCCCAGTCTGACGTCATAGGCACTCCCCTTAGCAACTGACATAGTGTATGACAGACCACTTTATATAGAGACATCAGAGTATGGGGGGCTATTTTCAGATATTGGGCGTTTCCTTGATTTGTAATAGTCACGCATGTTATAAATATTTAATCAAAAATATAATCATAATACTAGCTGAGCCAGTTTCAGCCCTTCAGCCTCGCCCTTTTAGTTCCAAACAATCGAATCGTGCTATGGCAACCCGTAGATAAGCAGCGTGGTGTAGTATGCTCTAAACCCCTTCGATTGAGGGGAGACCGTATCCCATCAGTGGGATAATTATGGTTTGATGCCAAATCGTATTGTGATTTAGCCTAAAATCTTCCTCGAGAATTGATCTATCAAATGCAAAAAAGAACTTTACAAAAGTGTGTGATAGTTTAAGAGATTACCATGTTTAAACAGAAAATTCTTCAGCTGTATTATATTGGTTTATAAACAGACCTAGCATAGACATAGAACTGAAAGAGTTCTGAGAAAACTTCGAAAAGTATTCCTTCGTGTAGAGGCTCCTAAAACTTGGTTACTTAATACAATAAATATTAAGAGATCATTTTTAAATATTTTTAGACAATTTACACGAACCATTTAGTCCCAAACTGAGCGCAAAGCTTGTACTATGAGTACTAGACAACTGATAAATGCACTTAAATACATTTTTTTGTAAATATATACATATAATACATAGAAAACCCCCCAGACCAAGACAAACAGACATGTTCATGCACACAACTATTTGTCTTGTGCGGGAATCGAACCAGCGACCTCGGAGTTAAAGTGCACATTGCTAACCATTCGACCACCGAGCTCATAAATCTGCTTCCTAAGCTAAGAGATATTCCGTTTCAATCTGCTTTCAGCATTAGCCGTCAATCAAGACCCTTCTAAACTTAGCAAATAAACTCGATGAGTTTCATATATCTTATGTACGTGTAGCATTGCACCGCGTTAATTAAGTAACAAGGGAAAGTGATTTAGTATTAGTAGTTTAAATTCACGAGCACCGACAGTTTGCTACGCGTCAGTACCGTAATACCACAGTATAATATTACTATGTGCAGTATGGCCACTCCCTACCGCTCTCTCGTGTCGACCTCACCTCCCCTCTAAGACAAATCAAGAACAGTTGTTTGGCGCCGCACGCACATACGCTCATTCGCGCTCTGCACATGTAGTAATAAACGACGCGACATTTGTATAGAGTGGCCGGAGTGTAGTAATACCACAGTATAAGTAATAATAGTATATTGTATGTATAGGCGCAGAACATGCATTATTTTTGCTTAGTTTTTCAAATTATATAATTTGACACGCTATCTATCTCTACGTAGAGCCGAAATCAAGGTTGTCTGCTTACATCAGCAGCGCAGTGATCTGAAACAAACTATACAGAAGTCTCTTTGTTCTAGGATTTAGCATATCAAAGCCGATGACGTCATGCGCTCATCACGGCTTACAGATTTTCCATAGTATAGGATATTCCTTTAATTACACGAAACTTAAAATAGGCTATGACTAGCTGAGAATAAAATGACATAATTTTATTATGTGTCAATTGCAAATTCATTATTATATTATATAGTTAGTAACAACGAATTATGTAGTCTAGTAAAACCCGGATAGTCGCCCCGGGGGTATAGTTGCCTTGATTGCAATTACTCTAGTTTTGCGAATGAAATAAATGTTATTTTATTTATCTATCGAGAGACTCTGCATCTACAACTAAGTTGACCGTGTTGCATGTCTCTGTGCGATTGCATGGTACGGCTAGGTGCGATCAAAGTTTTTGCGGGATAAATGTCCTCTTTCTCGACGGGGCATCTATCCTAAACGTACGGATAACGGATTAGGCAACTATCCCCTATATGATCCCATATAGGGGATAGTTGCCTAATCCGTTATCCGGGCCAAAATTTAGAGGTCAGCAAAAATCGCCAATACTCTGAAAATATCAAAGACAATGTTTATTCCTTTCATAAATTAGAAGACAATAAATCAAAGTATAGGTACCCGTTTTACAAATAAAGAATCTTGCTTTTTGTACAAAGAGATAAGTATAAAGTAATTTCAAAGAGTAGCGTAAAAACTATCATGCTTTTACGCTATATGCAATTTTTTAAGATGTCTTCTTCGGGATTTTGGTAGCCATATATTTTACATATCTAAAACTAGCATGGAAGCGTTTCTAATTGTTCTAGAAAATGGAAGTCGGAACTGAACGGAGAAGAAGGGAATCTGTCTGGAAGATCTGTCCTTCAAAACCGTCGACACAAAGATGGACGCAGATGGATTTTTATAAAATTTCAGTAGTGGCATTACTTACACGCAGTTAATAAGCTTCAGGCATCCTTACTAGGTAAATACTTCATAAGTAGATATTAGTATTTAAAATCAATAAATCGATGAAATGTAGCCAGTATTTAAAAAAAACTCTACTTAAAGTTATTATGTCGTCCATCACATATCTACATTATTACATTTCAGAAGTGGCATTACTCACATTCATAAGCGAAAATATGCATCAGTCATGCATCTTTTCTATATGTATTAGAATTATGATTTAAAATCTTATATGACAATGAAAGGTACTCATTTACGTGCGCCTCAAGGCTATTTCGCAATAAACCGCGGGCACGCCTCAATACAATCTGGCCGCAAAACCCTCTGGACGAGGGAGCGACTTTTTGAAGGTTGGATGACGTCATTTACTCGTCTATCTACGTCTACGTGGTGTCTCGTACGTCTTCCTCACTATCCGTGCCTCATGATGTCATCAGTAATAAGGGCCACGACAATTCCACTGTATTCGCACCTGTCTGCATGGACACAGTATAGAATACAGCGATAAAAGATATGCTATAGCTATAGGCCAATACAGAAGGTTGACTCTCGTAAAATTGTACGTACATAGAAAAATAAAAGTTAATCATTCATTTTATTTTAATTCCATTCATTAATATCAACTTTTATTGCGAACAGAATATCTCGACGGTCCCTACGTATAAAGCGACATGCCATTTCATACATGTCTGCTAATACTACGATATAGTAATTAAAGAATATTATTATTGGACAAATGAGTTAATTTCTTACTAACTCATTTGTCCAATAATAAATTAGTTAATTTCTTTTTTTCATTTTCATTTCATTTTCAAAAAGAAAATGAAATGAAAAAAAGAAAATGTCTTTACGGGCAATCAAAAAAAAGTGCAAACAATTTATGCAATTAAAAAAAAGTGCCATTTTTGACATGTCGCTTTATACATATATATTTTATTGTCGTAACTTACGACAATAAAATATATATGTATAAAGCGACAAAATACAGCCATAACTAAAATTTATATTTACTAATAGTAAATATAAATTTTAGTTATGGCTGTATTTTGAAAAATTTCCATGGGAACGACAGTTAGCGGGAAAAAAATGTTGTATGAAAAAATTTAAACTGCATAATTGTATATATAGTACAATTAAAGGTGCTACATCAAGGTGGTTGCGCTGCGTGTTAGACTTGGCTTGAATAATAAAATGATCGAATTTCACGCGAGCGAAGCCGCGGGCGAAAGCTAGTATTCTATAACTAGAGACCGTTCGCGACTGCAAGAGTTTGAGGAAGTGGGTTCGATTCCCACATAGGACAAACATTTGTGTGCATGAACATGTCTGTTTGTCTTAGTCTGGGTGTGTTCTATGTATCATAAGTATGTATTTACAAAAAAAAATGTATTTACGTATGTTTATCAGTTGTCTAGTACCCATAACACAAGCTTCTCTTACTTTGGGGCTAGATGGTGCTGTGTAATTTGACTGACAATATTTATTTATTATTTATTTAGTTAGGACAAATATATAAAAATAGTTATTTGTTATGCAAGGCTGCAAAGTTAATTTTTGGCGCGAGTACCTTGTATTGAAACCTGAGCAAGCGAAGGATTCTAGGATTGAGCCACGAGCGAAGCGAGTGGTTCAAATATAGAATCCTGAGCGTAGCGAGGGTTTCAAAGGTACGAGACGCTAAATAACTTTGCCGCCGAGCGCAACACACAACTTTTCACCTCACTAAAGCGAGGAAAATGTTAGGTGCAAGAAAAACAGTTTTAATAAATAATCATCAATGGACTGGCTGCAGAGAATATAAACTATTACGAAACCAATGAGGTTCTATATATATGTAATTTATTGTACGAAACCTTTATTGCATAAAAATATTCGAATTTTAAAAACACTTTCCACGCTAGCGGATAAAGTGCGATTTTCCACGCAGATTTCGAATGATAAACAGAGCTTTTACGAGCTAGTGAGGTGAAAAATATATTATTTATTTGTTTGTATTATCTTTATTGTTCAAATTACAACGAATGAGTACATGTAAAATAAAGCGGTACCAAGGCGGACTTATCCCACATGTGGATCTCTTCCAGTATTTTTATTAGCTTAAATTGTATAAATTTACTTATAATATTATTATAAAATTTATATGCGTGAATTTCTGCTTTCCATAATGCGGGTCGTACGCTTGTTTGCACCCTAGTAGTAAAAATATTTTTTGCATGCCTAAATTAATAATCTTGGCAAATGTGATGGAACAAGATCCTAATACGTACCTACTCCTAGAACATAACTTTTATTCCACCTGCGGCCATACTTGAAAATCAAGTTTCACTTGATCGCTAGTGTACACATGACCTTAACTATACACCTTTGTTGAAATATGAGAACTTCACAGAGGTGGGCATTATTATGTAT
This sequence comes from Hypsopygia costalis, assembly GCA_937001555.2. Taxonomy (NCBI): domain Eukaryota; kingdom Metazoa; phylum Arthropoda; class Insecta; order Lepidoptera; family Pyralidae; genus Hypsopygia; species Hypsopygia costalis. The sequence goes on from OW443342.2 coordinate 17,535,313, forward strand.
CCTTCAACATTAAAACAATGAACGCAGGTTATACAGGGTTAATGAAACCTCAGAATGATATAATTCAATTATACACTTCATTGAATTAACGTTGAATAGTGTTAAATTTGAGACACGCGGTTTAATTATAACATTACATACGTAGTTTACGAACTAACGTTAAATTTTGTTAAATCATAAACTTGTTGTGTTATGATCTCAGTATATACATTATATTACGACGAGCTCGGTGGTCGAATGGTTAGCAATGGCCACTTTGACTCCGAGGTCGCGGGTTCGATCCCCGCACAAGACAAATATTTGTGTGCATGAACATGTATGTTTGTTTTGATCTGGGTATTTTGTATGTACTATATGTATATATTTACAAAAAAAAGTATTTATGAACATATCAGTTATCTAGTAACCATAGTACAAGCTTTGCTTAGTTTGGGACTAGATGACGCTGTGTAATTTGTCAAGGAATATTTATTTATTTATTATATTGGGATTCCTTTGGGGCGCATATGACCTATTGAGGAACGAGACAATTCATTTATGAACATATCAGTTACCTAGTAACCATAGTACAAGCTTTGCTTAGTTTGGGACTAGATCATCATCATCATCAGGTCATTTTAGTCTCCACTACAGAAGCACGACCCTGTCTCGTCCGTCCCTGACTGAAGGAGGATTTGGCCTACACTCCCCACGCTGGCGAGACGGGTAGGGGAGGCCTGATCGATGTTTTATAATGAATTTCCCTTAGTCGCCTTGTACGACATCCACGGAAAGAGATGGAGCGGTTCTATTCTAGTGTGCCGGAAACCACACGGCCAACAAGTAACGGCCAAAAGCTAACAGTTAAGTCCACACCCGCAACTTTCAACGTTTGTCCTTGGGCTTTGTTAATGGTCATTGCATAGAATAGGCTTACTGGGAATTGGACCCGTTTGTCCGAATTCTAGGTACGGAAACACTCTTACCTACTATTACTTATACTGTGCTTTCACCTACTCCACACCCCGTTAAAACCTCTGCCTCTAAGACATTTCGCTGCAAAATAATAACTTTTAACCTAGTACCATTGCAAAGTTTTGGGGGACTTAGATTTCTAAGCAGCATTGTAGGTACCCCGACTTTTAAATTTATCTTGTGAGCCCGGCAATCCCCCCTTGGATTGCATTAAGACAAATTCCAAAAGCCTCCTACTCCTACTAATTGGTTCTGATTAAATTCGTTGTGAGTGCCAAGGTAGTTTTACCCCCAGGACTACAGAATGGACTTCATTGTTCATTGCCTTTTTTGGCGGTCGCCGCTGTCTATCCTGGCTACACAGGAGATACAGCGGTGGGCACCCGTCCCGTATACTCTACACTATCCCCCGAAACATATTTTCAAATTTCAGCATGTATTGCTGCCACTTGATCATTGCGTGGAGTTAAAATAGCTCTTTCGCATAACCAGGAGTTTTCATTGCTGGCTATGTGCGTTGCTTTTTGGGGTTAAAATGGGGGATGGTAGTTTATTATTTTTTTTCTTTCGGGTAGGTAGGTATCTAATTAAATAATAGGTTGTTTCTTTATTCCTTTAGGTAGACTAAAAAGACTGCAAAGTTTTTGTTTTTCAATAGTAACTTTTCGAAGTACGTATTGAATTAAAATGGGTGAAGAAATTATATCTATCAACGGATTACATATCCCTTGCCAGATAGTTGACATTCCTGGTGATGACCCGTGTTTATTTTCATCTCTGTGTTATCTGTCGCACGGCGGCGTATCCATTTTCGAATATAATTAAACATTATGTGCCAATACCTAACTCTACGGGTACGAAGTCGCGGGCGGCCGCTAGTATGTGTCTGTTTTCCTGTTTGTTTGTTTTTTTTTTCTTTACATTAGATAAATTTAGATATGTGTAGATATTTCTATATTTAAATGTATTTTTAGACTCAGTACTTATTATTAATTGTTGTTTGCTTTATGTATATTTACTTGCTGTATTTATTGCTATTTCTTTTTACCATCTTTATAATTTCTCGTGTTCTATTCATTATATCTAAGGGTCCTCGCCATTCCACAATTTGTATCCAACACTCAAATGATGGCTGGTAGAGATCTCTTATAGAGATAAGCCCGCCTGTGTACATCTATGTTTTAAGTGTTTTTATGTGTATATATCTATGCTAATTATGTACAATAAAAATAATACAAACAAACAAACAAAAAAAAAACCTTTTACAATGCAACCTCTAAATAATCTTAATATCTTTCATTGTTGATATTTACCTAGTAGTTTTTTTTTCAGACTAGTAACTAAGTGGGACCATAGGTAGTACTCTGAAGAAACTATATATATATTGTTACTCATTTTCAGAGACATCGGACGTAACTTTTTTTCTGATGAACAAAATGTGTAAAACTTAGTAGTGTTAGTATATACTTCTTATATGTATTTTTTTTCCTATACCCAAAGGTTGCCTAGAAGAGATTGCATATAGCGATAAGGCCGCCTATCATACTTTATAATCATTGTTATCCTGTATTGATACACTATGTTGTATATGACGCCTTGCTATCTTGGCTAGACGGCTATTTTCCAGCTATAATACATAAGGTATGTAAAAACGCTCCTCACTACACTTTAATTCTGATAATTGTATTTACATATATTCCCCATATTTCAAAACTAAAAACATCTAAAAAGTTTTTTTAACATGGGAACCAATAAAATGGGAACTTTAAAAAAGACACTGCAAAGTTTTCATAACTTTAATAGTTAGAAACTAATGCTAAACTAATGATCTTAATTCCACAATTTTTCGAAAAATTCTCTATGACAATAGTTTCTTGACATTGAAAGTTTATTTAACAATTCAGATATCTTCGCCGATCGATATAGGTATGAATTGTACTAGTCAATTTTATAACTACAAAATTTTCTTACCACGGCTCAAGTAATAGTGAACAATAGCACTCTGCGTAACGTACGAAAGCATGCAAACAACCATCAAGATAAATTCGCGTGAAAAATTGTTAAATAAAATGCATACATTTTTTATGGTCTTTCTGTTATCAGCAGTACTTTATAAGCGAAATACAGTAAGTAAATTACCTATAAAAAAAATATAAATTAACACCAAAGCCTGTACATGGGTAAAGTATAATCGGGCGAGTAGGAGAACACCGCGGAGCTACCAGTAAATACTACCTTAAGAATAGTAACAAATAAAACCAGTAGTCAATGTAATTCTACTCCACCGATTTTAATCTACGCGTATCCAATCCAAAAACCTTATGTACGTAGGTATATTCCAATTAGTTCTATTAAACTAATTCACCTTCGTTCTGAATACTATTAGCTACAGCTCTCCATTACATTTTTCCGTTCTGTCTCTATGCCAAATTCTTTTAAGCACCACTTTCGAGGCTACGATAGCCTTCAATCTGATCCAGTGTTATTTTGAACCAAAATACAATCCCAGACATTCAAGTTTGTATCTTTTTTATTACTCAGCGCCATCTAGTTCCAAACTAAGCAAAATTTCTCCTACAGAACTGAACTCATTCTTTTTTTTACTACGACTTTTTTTTACTACGTCGGGTGGCAGACAAGCATACTGCTTGTCTGCCACCCGACGTAGTAGTAAAAAAAAAAACAGCCCGCCTGGTGTGAAGCGGTTACCGTAGCCATATGAACGCTCGCAACATAAAATATCGCCCGCGCGCTTTTCTGGTGACCTCACTCTCTCGCAGGAACACAACAACCCTCAAGGGAATTGTTATTTGGCTGCGGTATTCTGTGAGGTGGAGGTACATGCCCCAGACAGGTAGTTTAAAATTACGCTACCTACGTCTCTTTTCGCCAGAGCTTCGTATGTCAGTCAGCAGTGTGTACCGCGTGCAGGTGAAGTTAGCTTAGGTTCAAAGATGTTGATAAACCACTTACACCCCTCTTATTCTTAGACAACTGCACCGAGCTCTTCAATATCTTCAAACATTGACTTTCGTTGGTATTCGAACGAAATAGGATCAAACAAGTTTGTATAGAAACTAACAAAGTTGTAGTGTTGGGCATTATCCTCGTAAAAATCGATAAATTTATATTTATTCTTCTAAACAAAGTTTACAATAGTATTTCAGTCTTCGCTGGTTATATATTGCTGCGAACAATTTTGCTTTCAAAAATTGACGTGATGGATGATAATTACGATAACATAGAACACAAACAGCACAAATGTTTGCTAATTGCCGATTCGTTATAAAAGTTTGATTTATACGACAAAACATGCGATGTCGGCGGCAAACCATTCATCAATTTTATTGAACATTAGACTGAGACTGCCGAGACTATGACCAACCGAATCGATTTTGTTCAATATTAACAGTGTATTAGTATTTTATAAGCGAAATACATGCCTGTGTGAAAAAAATATTTTTGTTTGCATTGTTGTTTTATTAAATAAGAACATGGAACCTTTATCATTTTTATAGTATGTATAACTAGCTTGATATGATTATTATTGAAACTTATACTAAGTTTAAATACTTATTATATATTATATATAGAAAATGATACCATTGTCAACCTATGGAAAAGTTAAGGATTTTGTTTTTTTATGTAAAAATGAATTATGAACTGAACAAAAGAGTAAAAAGCTCTAAAATGTATAATAACTTTAATTAAAATATTATATGTATAATAATCAATGATCAATTAATTGTGAACAACATAGAACTCTAATAAATTAAAAACTACTTAAAAATATAAAAGTTACAATAAAATTACAAATTTTAAATAGCTTTGTGTAAGGATTCCTATAGCGTATATATTTTGCGAATGATAAATCAGTTAGTTATTTATACGTAGTCAAATACCAATCTAAGTTGATGTCATTTAAGTTACGTTAACCAGTTATATTACGTAGAATGTTAAAGTTGTTAAATATATTGATAATTTTAGATTATTTATATCCAACAATATGCATAAATTTAGTTGAGGGTCAAATCAGACTGGAATTTTAAAATAGATTTCCTATTTTAAACGGACACAATTCGCATTCACTGCAATACAATATAAAAATAGATACAAAAGATGTTTTATTTTGAGCCGTTGCCGGAATAAAAATACAGACTATAAAATAAGATAGACTTTATCAACTTTTAAACAAACACCCAGAGGTGAAGTATAAAAATAAAGTCAACAGAGTATAAACTGAGCTATGATGTATGTACGACACGTCTCGGTGTGGAAATATACCCTTCGACAATGACACGGCGTGATCTGAAACGCGATGTATACAAAATATATAAAATAACGCAAAATGATACGTATGTTATCTCAATAAGAGCATACTATCATAGTTACTCATTTTGCTGTAAACAATTTGAGCATACTATGACTAACCATTTGTTGATTTGTCCACAACTGGATGGCTGATTTATTATTGTCATTGTGGTCTGGGTTTCAGTCGTCGATATATGACGGTACTTGGCAGACTGTCTAGATGTCTATAGAGCTAATGAGGTTATGACAGTTAACACTACTGTACAGTGCTACAAACTTATCTGACCCGGTGGCCAAATTTAGAACTAAAGCCGCCATCTTGAAATGTAGTATTGCTAGGTACAATTTATTTATTTACCGCGTATGCACATTCCATTGGGGTGTATTTTTTTAAATACATATTATCTTTATCTACACTACATACTATATATTTCATTTCTTACAATAAAAAAATCGTCAACGAGTTGTTTCTGTGCAATATTATAACTCTCTAATATTATATAATAGCTATGATCGCGACTTAACGTGGTGCATTTTTAAAATTATTCAACAAAAAATAGAAGGCAATGGATATTTAATTGAAACACCACACAACTCAATTAATAAGTATATCAATGCTATTATTTTAACAGTGTATATATTTCTTTGATTTTTATGTTTCCTCTAAAACGGGCGGCATTAGGTTTAATGACAACACATAAGTCGATCGTACCGCCCCCGCCACCGGGCCAGATAAGTTTGTGGCACTATACAATAGGTACTGATCTTTTTTTCTTTTTGATAAATTTCACCATGAAGCATGAACAAAAAAATAATATTTTGTTAGAAGCTTTTATTAGTTTTTAATTTAAAAAGAACTTTATTGTTTACGTAGGTACTGTGTTTCGCTCATCCAGCCCCTTACACACACAATTTTCAATTTATTATTTACCAAATAGCGTTACGGCTCTGGAATCAATGTACTTTAGAGCCCCGTCTTTGTATTATTTCTTTATCTTATTCTTGGCTTCAGGGTTATGCCGAAAAATATCGTCAGGAATGTTCTTATTATACTCCATTACTTGTAATAAGTCAACAGTAAAACCGAAAGCGTAACTTTTCTGTTGTTTTGAATGTGGATATGGAATGATTCGACAGCCCCGATTCAAACACTTTTAATCAAAGATTCTGCTAAGTTTAACCACTCAATTGATTACTAGCACCATTATACACTATCTATATTATGAATGAATATGATTATTAAATTAAGTTATGAAAATTTATTTAGAAGTACAACCGCGCTCACCAAATTCCCGCATGGTATATTTAGATAAACGAATTGTACATAGATAGTTATAATCTGGATTAACATACTATACTTTTTATCCCGGTACAACAACGCGGGCGCGCGGGCGGAAGCTAGTAAACTATAAAGTCTTGTTATCAAATAGATCGCCTAAAACAGTAGAGAATTGCTTAGAAAAAATACAATAAAACCCATTGAAAACAATTACTTGTACAAGCAAAGCATAATGCAAAGGGCTATTAAAAGAACACGAATATTCAAATTAAATCTGTAACCTACAGCTAGTGTCTAGACTAGACTCAGTTTAGTACAATGACCTAACACAACATGCATAGTAAATTACTCACAACATCATTAAAAAAACATTTGGTAAGTACAATCGTGCAATTGTTTGTTGCTGGCATTTTTTCAACAACGATAAGCGCGAGCTAAATAAGATTAGGCTACACGCAGACAACGCGTCGCCACAATTAAAAAACCATAACAAAAAAAAAAAAAAAAAAAAAACAAAAAAAGGCCTTTTTTGAAGAACCCCATACTGAATGACATATGTCATGAAATGTCATAGATTTTAAAAATGAGTGTGCTTTAGACCACACCACTGAAGTAAAACTTCTTTACCTCTACTTACTTATATCTGCCTCTCAACTTCCGTTCGCCGTTTCCGTAACGCTCTCGTCACGCATTGACTCCCCAAATCAAGCGTGCGTAAAGAAGTTTTACTTCAAAAATACTCTGAAGACCCTATTACACTACGTGGTATAAGTATACCACGGGCAACACGCATAGACTGAGTAAATGACTATATGATTCGAAATCGTGAGGAGATAGCGAGACGACTTCAGTCAGACATAATAGATAGTCTAAATATCTCGTAGTGTAATAGACGCTTGATACTGATGTCAGTATTGCGGTTATCAACGGCAAACAAAATGCAACAGGGCACGCTGTGTATGTTATATTTGGGTACCAATGAATAGTGATAATATAAAAAAAATGTTTTTATCGAAACGTGTGTAATTTTAATGTTACGATAAAAAAAATTCGTTGTCTGTAAAGTCGGTTTACGGACAATAATTTTACGTGATAACGTCATAAGAAAACATCAGTCGATGGAGTGGAAGAGAGATACCTTGTGCCGCGGCCTCGCTTGCACGCTCGGTTCAGGCGGAACGTGACAATGAGCCATGCTTTTTCTTGCGTGCAGCCTGCGTTCATCGATTTATAAGACGTTATCACGTCAAAAAGAAATATCTTTAAAATACGTTTCCCAAAGGGAATTCTTCAAAACGAAATAAGAAACAATGTAATTCACACATTTTAAAAATATTTTTAGTCAAATAATGCACAGAAATTGTTCAGTAACAAAATATGGATACGATGACAAATCTGTACTGTATGTACGTATATATTCCGACTTCTCTCTGATATCATGATGACGTCATGGCAATTCGCAAAACTCATATAAGTCCCACCATGAAATAAACGTAGATACACTCCAAACAAGTAGGGAATTTAGATTTTATTACCTGACTGATAAAAAAGGGAGCGTTTATGTATATTTCTTTGGCCACACATACTCGTACAGTGTGGGTTACAGCCTAAAACGCTTAACGGATTTCAACACATGAGATGTCATTAATATAATAAAAATAAACCAAAATGACAGAATTTTCAGCGGAGTTTATTGTTTCGGTTAGTAACTAATTTCTTGTTTACTTTTCGTTGATATTCCATTCATAGTATACGCTCGTCCTTACTGCTGAGCTAGGCTCAGTGCCAAATGATGGCGCATATGCTCCTTGACAAACATTTTTACACGTGAACAGAATAAATGAATGACCGTACTATTAATCAGAGCTGCTACGTAACTACTTCTTCATACGTCTATTCATCTTTTACATTGTTACAATAGTGATGTCACTTTTAATTGCTGGTAAGTGTTTTGAACACTTCCTAGATTTATGTAATATCACAATATAAAATTATCAATATTGTGATATTACTATTAATATAATTTTATATTGTGATTGTTAAATCTATACATGCTGCTACGTACTAACCTCCTCATACGCCTATTCATCTTTTATATTGTTACAATAGTGATGTCAAGGAAAATTTTCATAACAACGCATGTGTCCATGAGGCATAGAAACAGGTGGGTCGTATTCTTGTTTGTTGCTTTAGTGGTTTAAAAAAAAATGTTACCCTAGTATAAAGTAAATTATAAATAATTTAAATTCTTTATTTTTCTAGTAGGATGTTTTCATATATCAGACTTCTCTCCTTCTCACAGTTCTCACATACTAAAACGCTTATAGAAGGAAATAATCATAGTCAGTAAGCAGTCAGTAAGAAATTCTTAGCAAACAGAATATTAAGCGGCGTCGATATGTAATATATTACCTGTTAAATGGACATCCTCGAAATTTTTACGCAAAGTTGTATTAACAGTCAATTATCCCATTCTGGAGCACTATTGCACAAAATTTTACCATAGGTTTCCAAACGTCCAGATTTTATCGTGCCAATAAGTGCAGACAAGCTGTCAAACCATTATCAAAAAGGGTTCTACACATATTTGTCACGTATCTCGTTCTATCATACAGTGAGACTGCTAGCGCGAGTGAGATGTAGTAGTACATCACATCTCACTCGCGCAGCCGTATGTTCCTCTATTCCGTTAGGTATATTAACTTTATGCTCAAGGGGCAATTCTCGTAATTATAATATATTGGCGTAGTTCATTTCCAATCTAATATTAACCACACAAATATCACATTTGGTATTCTCGTAACACAAAACGAAACTTCTAATTTTAACTGTAGGGTGATTGTATTCCGATTGCGTGCTCGTTTTGTTTACCGAGCGCAAGAGCGGAGCGGGTAAAGGTCCTCTCGTCTGGTTGGTTTACTGGACGAGAGACTCGCAATCCTGTGAGATAACCGGAAGGTTGGCAGACAGGGGCGCATTAGCAGTTAGGTATAGGGTACGTGTAGAGTGATTGTAACGAATTATGACTGAAAGTTAAACAAGCCAATAGTAGTATTCTTCTCTCAGTAAGAATTGACATGAATTAGTGAATACAACTAAGTAGGTATACAATTTTCAGTCAATTTATAATTCAATCTCGATTTTGTCAACTTTTATTCTGCGGGGTAATATAATTACGAGAATTTGGCTTCAGATGTAAATAAGTAAAAACAAATTAATTTGTGGCGCTAGAAAACTGTTGACTTGAAACGAAGAGGTCTTGGGTGATAAGGTTGAAAGTTAATCTAAATTGATATGTAAAAATATATAGTGAACAGCGAATATAAACAGTTTGTTTACTGGAAACTTCACAGATAGAGTTGTTGTACTGTAAATATAGATATGCTAATAATTCAGCAAAAACTGTTTACATCGTGACGTGAGATACTCCATTACAAGTTGCTAATTTTAATTCACGAACTATGTGTTAATCAATTTGTGGGGGCTCGCTCGTACAACACGTACATAAATCCAAACATATAATAAAACTGTACAACATATGCTACTATTATAAATATTAAAAAAATGGAAAAATTCACCTCCCCGCCTAGGTGGGATTTCATATCGAGAGGCCGTGGGTTCAAATCCCACCTAGGCGATTTTTTCCATTTTTAAAATATTTATAATATTCAGGCAAGTTGGCCGAAATCCACTATTGATTGAAATTCGTTGTAGGAACAACAACAGACCACAAAAAGACCACTTCTATCTTTGAACAAGAGAATGTGTAAAAATACTAGTTTGGGGCCGTCCATTAATCACGTGGGGCTCAAAAGAGGGGGGAGGGGTTAGGTAAAAATCACGAAATATCACAAGGGGTGTAGTAAAATATCACGTGTATTTATTTTTTTGTCAAACGCGCGATTTCTAAACCGAAAAGCGGCGTGTTGAAGACCTTGACTCGCCGATGCTAGGCAACGAACGAAGTTGAAGACGATGACGGCCTACAACTCCCTGCGCATACAGTATAATAATGGTTTCAGAGTATTGATGGAGCTGCCACGATTCTGTAGCGCGTTTGGCATGTTCACGCTTGCACGAACAGCCCCCTTACCTAGTCGCTTATTCATTGGTATGAATAAGCATTCTATTCAGTTATTTAATCGCAATAAGAGTTGGTGGTAAGGGGGCAGAACTTTTATGCCACGATAAGGGGTCATCCATAAATTACGTTACACGTTAAGGGGGAAAGAGGGGGTCGACGAAGTGTGATACTGTGTGACAAGGGGGTGACATTTCAAAATCTATTATAATCTAAGTTTTAAAACACGAACTTTGAACTATTAACGAAAAACTCAAATACATTTGCAACTCTAGATGTAAAATTGCAAAATATGTGACGTCACACTAGGGAGGAGGGATCTCACAAATGTGACCAGCTGTGACAAGGACGAGGGGAGGGGTCAAAAAATTATGAAATTCGTGTGACGTAATTTATGGATGGCCCCTAAGGAAAAAGACAGCATCCTTTTCTTCATGACTGTTGACGAACGGATGGTTTAGAACCTTTGAGTCTGAGAAGAGATTTTCCGTCACTTTATGTGTTCTGCCGATTGTATAGTGTGTTCAGAGGAGTTATTTGACATAATACCCACGGCCTCCTCCTACTGTCGCTCCGCTCGCCATCGACAGGGTTCAAGGGGTCAATTCATCCTCACATATTAGAACCGAAGAGGTCACGTACTGTGCGGTTCCAGAGAAGTTCCGTACTATCAAGCTATGGAATGAACTGCCTGTGGAAACCTCCACAGGCAGTTCATTCTCAGGAGACTACAACGTCAACGTGGGGTTCTTCAAAAAGGACGTGAAAACATTTTTACGCTCGTATGTGTAGGGTCGGCAACGCGCATGTGTTGTTTCTGGTTTTACAGGCGTCCATAGGGTACAGTAACAGCTTTCCATCAGGCGGACCGTGTGCTTGTTTGTCACCTTAGTGATATAACAAAAATCCTTATTAATATTCTAAAAGTTTTAAGATTCTTTGTAGCTACAAAAAATACACGTGATTTGAGGGGGGGGGGGTTAGATTTCCAAGACCTCCCCAAGTATCACCAAGGGGGTGGGGGGGTGTTAAAATTGCAAAAAAAAACCTCACCTGATTAATGGACGGCCCCTTTTAATGGGGTACCTAATCAAAACCGAACGAATAGTTCGCGTAGTGTTCATCGAGTGATCGTAGTCTTCAGTAGCAACTCGTCCAAAAAATTGGAAAACGAATAAATAGTCATAAGTATAAGTTGCAAGTGATCTAAAATGTTATTTTGTCTAAACTGCAACAGGTTTAGAGTATTGCTGCAACTGGCCTAAACATCAATTCATGCGAATCGCAAAGGGTCTCAAATGTTATTTTGTGTAACATTTCGTGGCAGTGCTAATACAAAGTACATAGAAACGAAGTGTTGTTACTAAATGTTTTGCATGGCCAGAATATTGGTAGGGGAGCCCTTGGTGCTAAATCGGGATTTACTCGAGCGTCATACAGACCTATTGGATTGCGAAGCTTAGATGATAAGAAGAAAAAAATGTCATATAATATATACCTTTTCATCAGTGGGGGGAGCGGCTATAGACTTTCAAAAATGTAAAAAAAAACTGTTGCACGGACATACTCGAGCGCGTCAGATATTGATAGCATCCATGTCCTACGTATTTTTGGAAATGTTCGTATGTTAATCTGACTGTTTCCATGATGGGGGTGGCCGTACGTAAGGGTTCAAAATAAACAAAAAAAAATTTATCGAGCGCGTCAGATTTTCTAAGGAGATGTTAAATGAACTTAAAAAAAAGCTCGTATATAATAATCTGACGATTTGGATGTGACGCAAACTGTCGGCCATTATTAAAATGTGCAAAAAAATTCGCCATTTTGAAATACTCGAGCGCGTCAGATTAAGATATTATATGGTTCATCTTTATGCCCTAGACGTGCTGTCTCATAATCTGACGATTATCTGGAGGGATTCGCCTAATCTGGCAATATTTTTTTTATTTTTTTATATCATTAAACTTAATTAATTGAAAACCTGAAGAAATAGCATGCAAATAAAACAGTGTATGATTTTAAGTAGAATACTTGTCATCATCATCATCAGCCTCATAATTTTTTTTGCATATTTTTTTAATTATCATCTTCATCAGTAGAATCATCATCTTCCTCCTCTGGCTCGATTTCATCCTCAGATTGCATAAGAAATCATTAAAATATTTATCGATATTTTTTTTATGAATGTTTTTTTTTAATTATTGAAAAAAAAATATACCTAATTCTGGAGTATCCTCAAGAATATCCGGTGTTATGACTACATCTTCATCATCATCTACGGAGACGGGAATACAGGCATCTCGTAGCTGCACACTTTAATCTTTATCGATTAATTTTTCTTACTTCGGCTTATGGAAATCGTCAGATTATATATTTTTCGTAAACCTTGAATTGATCTCTTAAAAAAAAGTTAGCCACGCTCGAGAATGTCGAGTTGACGTTTTTTTACAACTTTGTAGCCCTCTCCTTTTTTTTCGTCACTTTGAAATTGTCAGAATAGTGGAATATACACGTTTTAGCATGTAACTAACTCGGGTGAGTTAGTTACATACCTTAATCTGACGCGCTCGAGAACCTCAGATGAACAATTTTTTTTTTACTAATCTGATCCTTTATCCTGGACGGGCGGCCATATATATGGGGCTCATATTTGGTGGAGGCATTTAATCGAGTACAAGGTATCTCCCTGTAATTTAATCAGCCGCGCTTTAGTAACTCCCGAAATCCCCATCTTGGGCTCCCCTACTAATGAATGGGTACGTGCGATGTCTAAGATTTGGCTCAGAGGGCGGAAATCGGCTCAAAATGGCAAATAGTTTATTTTTACTGTGATATTACCGCGTCGTGAGTAACCAATAATAGTATACGAATATTACACAATGCAAGCAGAATCGCAAAATCGAGAATGGAGAAAGCTTCTTCAAGCGCTACTTCATGAACAAGTGAGGACGTCTCTCAATCGCAGTGACCTTAATGCACCTTACAATTTATAGTACTTAATCATAATATCGATATATATCGCGTCGTTATTCCTAGGGCTGTATTACACTAGCAATTTTTGGACGTGAATGTAACATAATGTGCGATATCGCCGCGGTACTTTGATCGTAATAAACTCGAGGCGACTACGCGACCGAATGGCGGCGTCTCAATCGCCACTGTGTGACCGAAATAAATCGATTAACACAGTATACAGTGCCATTAGAATCCATATATGTAATAATTTGTATATTAATTTTAGCGTTTCATACGTCCTAAGGGGCCATCCATAAACTACGTCACACGTAAAAGGGAGAGGGAGGGGATCGACGAAGTGTGATATTGTGTGACAAGGGCGTGCGAGGGGTCCTAATTTCGTGACGTGACATTTCAAAATCTATTATAATCTAAGTGTTAAAACACGAACTTTGAACTACATATTAACGAAAACCTCAAAAACATTTGCACTCTAGATGTAAAATTGTAAAATATGTGACCGTCACATTAGAGAGGGGGGGAGTCTCACAAATATGACCAGCTGTGACAAGGATGGGGGAGGGGTCAAAAATCATGAAATTCGTGACGTAATTTATGGATGGTACCTAATGATAAAATTCTGTCTGTCCGAATGGTCCCTAATGATAAAATTCTATATGTCTGTCACAGTCACAGGACATCCAAATTTCTACGAATCTACTAAACCGATTTTGTATATATGAATTTCTGTGACCCAAAAACGAGGCAAACAAATGAATTTAATTACATTACATTTGGGGGCAAATTAGAAAACAAAAAAAATATAAACCATACTGTTTGATACCAATCAAATGCTTATAAATCAAATATATATAAATACAAAAAATGTGCGTAACCTATAAGATATCTATAGTCTTAAAATATCATAGTAAACGTCTCAATATTGTGCGTTTAGACATAAATTTGCAATTGGAATAAATGGCAAAACCAGTTTAACTACAATGTTGAGTTGGTTTTTGAGATAAATTAACTAATACGTCTCGCATATAGTCACGTACGTAACGCAACCCATTGCACGCAAGTTCAAGTCGCACTTGTCCGGTTGAATGCATGTTTGCATTTAACTGCACGAGATCCAGTCCATGTTGTCAAAACCACCCCAAAAACACAAGTATAAAAAAAGAAAAAATGTGGCTGTATAATGGACACGGCCGTGGGTTGTACGTGAATACGTTATGTGCACTAAAATTATCTCAAAATGGCATCGCTTTCCCCCTCATGCACGCGATGTTCCATAGTCCTTACTTAGCGTAATAAATTCTTTGATCCTTCATCTATCCGTGGTGTGATTGAATTTCGGTTGGAGATGATAGATTTGTAACTGCAATACCAACCTGTATCGACCGATTTAGTTATCATTCGTTTTTTTCAATTGCCTCCCTGTGGAAGCAATTTTAAAGACGTATTCGCGTCAAAAATACACAATCAGTTAGCATACTATCTTGTAAGCAAGCAATATCTCACCTATTTTAAGGCTATGATGGAAAGCATGTTATTCTATTATGTACATATCTTTTCAACAACCAATTAACTTGTACATCACTAGCTGATTGAAATGGGAGTTCCAAATCGATACGCCACTGTGTGGCCGGCTGGCTGATAGCGTGACGGAAGCACAATCAAGTGTAACGTATCGCTTATACCTATAGTATAATTATGTTTAAGCGATGGAACCTACGCTGATATAGCCTTTAGTTACGCTTCAACAACAAACCGAACTTAAGTGGCTATAAAAAGTGAAATAAAAAGACAATTACAAACCTTATCAACCATCTAACGTCACTAAATTTTTTAAGGCAAAGCATAGTTTGTAAACTGTGGAAATCAATTGTATTTTGGGATATATGTAGGTAACTAACTCTACGCCATCTTTGGAGCGAAAAACAATTATGTACATAACAAATAGCAAAAACAAATATCAACAAGAAATTACTAAGCAAAACAAAAAAAATCGACTGCAAAATTCTAATAACTTCATCGGCATTCGTAGCGGTTTTACGCAAAAACTAGAATATTTTCAGCATTTCTCATTCCAAATTACATTTAAACATATAAGTTGCATATACTTTTGTAGACATTTTTTAAAGCCTTTTATTGACGTGATAACGTCTTATAAATCGATGAATGCCGGCTGCACGCACGAAAAAGCATAACTCATTGTCACGTTCCGCCTGAGCCGAGCGGACAAGCGAGAGCTCGAACAAGCGATATAGAAGCATGATCGGCCTGTTTTATATGACGTTATCGTAAACCGACTTTACAGACGACCAATTTTTTTTTTGATACCCTCCGCGAAGGTTTAGTTTAGAAGGTTAGAAAAAAAGGAAGAAGATGTTGCGTTGGCAGCGGGGGTAGCGGCGCGCGAGCGATTTTTTATGTTGCGAGCGTTAATATGGCTACGGTAACCACTTCACATCAGGCGGGCCGTATGCTTGTCTGCCACCCGACGTAGTATAAAAAAAAGGTTTTGAAGTAAAACTTTTTTTTTCTATACCTAATTTGGGCAGCAACAATCCGCCAATATTTTTACTGTTTTTCTTTTAATTTTGATATATCCAGTATCACAAATAAGATAAATCTAATGACACCTCATATATTGAAATCCATCAATCGGTTTAGTATAGTATACTATACTGTACTATATATATATATATATATATATATATATATATATATATATACATATACAGACATATATTTATTTATTTAGTTAATCTTCATGCACATAAAAATAATGTACAAAGGCGGACTTAATGCTATACAAGCATTCTCTACCAGTCAACCTTAGGGTGATGCAGAGATAAGAAATGGAAGGTGGTGCACAAGGCGAATAGTAATATTAAGTTAATGACGTGTCAAATATAAAACAGTTAAGAAAGCATTATAAATGAATAGTACTTAGTTTATATAGGTATATACTCGTATATATCAATTAAAAAAAAAAAAAAAAAATTGCGGCTCACAGCCGCCATAACATGGGTTATGTTATGGCGGCTGTGAGCCGCAAAATTCGGCAGTTGGGTAAATACTGGGCCATTGCAAAGACGGACGGATATTTATTATGTAGGTATTTCAGCCTAACAACAAGGGTTATAAAAACGAGTGGAAACAAGATAATGAAATTGTGCTATAAATATTTTTTTATTAGAAACTTATCATAACGACATGTAGATGAATAGTTTACTTTAAACCTTTGTATATATTATTCAATTTTATGAGTCTTTTAATTTATTCAAACTATTTTAAAGTTATTTCATTTGAATAATTTTACATATTTATTTAAATAACTTAAAGCTTATATGTAATAACTTCTTAAACTAAGTTGATTTATTTCAAAAGCCTGTTTTATATATGTATATTAATTTTAAGTTTTATTTTTATATTTAAGTTTGCCTTGTTGTTAGGTTAAAATTGAGTTTGTTCCTAAATATTAACAATGGGATTCCCGGTTCATGGAGTGGAACAATCCGGGAGGAAAAAGCGAGAATTGAACATATATCGACAAGGCCGGTGGTCTAGTGGCTAGCAATGGCCACTTTGACTCCGAGGTCACGGGTTCGATCCCCACACATGACAGCCATTTGTGTACATAAACGTGTCTGTTTGTCTGTAGTATATGTATTTATTTATAAAAAAAAAAATGTATTCATGTACATATATCAGTATCTATTGCCCATAGTACAAGCTTTGCGTAGTTTGGAACTAGATGGCGCTGTGTAATTTGTCAAGTAATATTTATTTATTTATTATATAGGGGTTCCATTGGGGCGCATATGACCTATTGAAGAATGAGACAATCCATTTATGTAACTAAGCGAAATATTTGTCTCTAAATCCAGTTGGGGCCATAAAACATTTTTGAAATGTAAACTTCTTTAGGCGCGATGTTCACAAATTTTGTAGCTACGGAATCAGACTGAACCGTCATGCTCGAGTATGTAGCGTATCGATACATAGCTAGGCTTTGAAACGTTAGAAGAAGCGAGAGGGTATAATTTATTGCACCCGTGCGAAGCCGGGGAAGATCGCTAATGTGGAAATGAATATTGCGGTTTTACTCGTAGACCTCTGGACCGAAGTTCTGTATCATTATAATTAGTTGAATAGTTTTTGAGATATCGAGATTAATTTGAAACACAATCGCGAGCTCTCTCTTCGCTACGAACGACGAACTTATATATATAAAGAAGCATATAGTTTAAAAAATACGTATGTATTAGTTTTTCAGTCTATAAATATTATATACATATATAAATAAAAATGTATCGGCAAATGTAATATTGAGCGCAAAACTCGAGAACAGCTCGACTAATTCAACATTTTTTTTTCATATTTTCGTTAACGCGAGTTCGAATAAACATGAAAATTGCGAGAAAAATATAGTAAAAACACGACTTTTCATTTCCCATAGAAACCACAGAATAAATTAAAAATTTTATGTCAAACAAAACAATTTGTAATTGCCAGGACAAGGTTTGTATGAAAGAAAATTTTGGAAAATCCATCGGAATAGTCTGAAATTTGGATGGTATATTTGTATGAAAACATCAATAAAAAATGGCGACACGATAGCGAGTATTGTGTGTTTTGTTCTTCTATCCATGCGAAGTCGGGGCGGGTCGCTAGTTTATAATAATATTTTTAACGAGAGGATGAAAGTACAAGCATCACGTAATGTAAGTTACATAAATCGTTTATCGTATGTGGGTTACCTGACCGAGGTAATTAGATGTTACTCTAACGTCACGGTTTAACGTAGAGAATACAATACTCGGACAATGTTCGCGTACTCAAACTATACAGTGTATCTCGTTATAGAGTGTAGTGTAACCGTGAAACGGGGTGAAAATAGATCAAAAATTAACGACAAAAAAATGTTAAAAATACTAAAAACATATGTTTTTTTTTATGAATTAAGATTTTTATTTTTCACTAAAGATTATATAGGTATATTGAAAAATTTAGTTTTGTGACTAAAAGCACAGTTTAGGTAATGACAGTCACTAGTTTGCTGGCTATTTGGTATCGTATTCTCATTGCTTAGTAACTGACAAGATTTTTTTTTATTTCAACGAAATCGACCGATTACTTTGACAAAAATCTATATTTCACATAGAGTCCGAAAAATAAAAATCTTAATTCATGAAAAAAAAAATAGAAAACATATATTTTTATTTTTAAAATATTTTTTGTCGATATTTTTTTATCTATTTTCACCCCCTTTGGGGCCGTCCATTAATCACGTGAGGCTCAAAAGACCCCGGGGAGGCGTTCGGTAAAAATCACGAAATAGTAGTAAAGTATATAAGTATTCGTTTTCTGATGTATTTTTAAACCAACCATACTTTTGGTTGGGGAAACCCCCTATGTTCGGAACCCTGACTTCATTTATATTTAACATTTTATCTTTACCTCACTTATCAGCAAACGTAGAACGTATTTTCTCGGCAATAAATTTAGACCAAACCCGCAAAAAATAAGAAACGTGCTTCATTAAAATATTAAAATTTCTACAGATATATTTTCTGAAAAAAAAAACAATTTTGGGAAAAAAAACAAGGGAGCTAAGTTTCTTTTCATGTTTTTTTTTCAACATAGTTTTTTTCATGTTGCATCACTACCTACAACTCCCTGCGCATACAGTATAATAATGGTTTCAGAGTATTGATGGAGCTGCCACGATTCTGTAGCGCGTCTGCCATGTTCATGCTTGCGCGAACAGCCCCCTTACCACCAACTCTTATTGCGATTTAATAACTGAATAGAATGCTTATTCATACCATTGAATAAGCGACTATTCAATTTGAAATCTTCTTATTCATACCAATGAATAAACGACTCATTTCAAATTGGAGTCGCTTATTCAATAGTATGAATAAGCATTCTATTCAGTTATTGAATCGCAATAAGAGTTGGTGGTAAGAGGGCAGAACTATTATGCAACGATAAGGGGTCATCGATAAATTACGTCACACGTTAAGGGGGAAGGAGGGGGTCGACGAAGTGTGATACTGTGTGACAAGGGGGTGGGAAGGGTCCTAAATTTCGTGACGTGACATTTCAAAATCTATTATAATCTAAGTGTTACGAACTTTGAACTATTAACGAAAAACTCAAATGCATTTGCAATTCTAGATGTAAATTTGCAAAATATGTGACCAGCTGTGACAAGGACGGGGTGAGGGGTCAAAAAATTATGAAATTCGTGTGACGTAATTTATGGAAGGCCCCTAACGAAAAAGACAGCATCCTTTTCTTCATGACTGTTGACGAACGGATGGTTTAGAACCTTTGAGTCCGAGAAGAAATTTTCCGTCCCTTTGTGTGTTCTGCCGATTGTACAATGGGGTGTGTTCAGAGGAGTTATTTGACATAATACCCACGGCCTCCTCCTACTGTTGCACCGCTCGCCATCGACAGGGAATTCATCCTCACATATTAAAACCGAAGAGGTCACGTACTGTGCGGTTCCAGAGAAGTTCCGTAATATCAAGCTGTGGAATGAACTGCCTGTGGAAGTTTTCTCAGGAGACTACAACGTCAACGTGGGGTTCTTCAAAAGGACGTGAAAACTTTTTACGCTCGTACGTGTAGGGTCGGTCCATAGGGTACAGTAACAGCTTTCCATCAGGCGGACCGTATGCTTGTTTGTCACCTTAGTGATATAACAAAAATCGTAATTAATATTCTAAAAGTTTTAAGATTCTTTGTAGCTACAAAAAATACACGTGATTTGAGGGGGGAGGGGGGGGGGGGGGGAGGTAGATTTCCAAAACCTCACCGAGTATCACCAAGGGGGAGGAGGGGTGTTAAAATTGCAAAAAAAAACCTCACGTGATTAATGGACGGCCCCTTTCAGGGTTACACTTTATCCTGGGACACACCGTATATCTTTGAGAAAGCCTTCAATTCAAAATTATAAATTATTATTAATTTATTTAATTATTCGTCGGAAAATGGCAGCTGTTACTTTCAATAAAAGCGATAAGTTCGAGTAAGTGTACACCTGAACAAATTCTCAACGATGTCCTCCGTAATATAACATTTACTCCTGGGCGGAAAATAACAAGCTTTCAATGTAACTAATAGTCACCAAGTATGAAGCTTAAAGACATGAATTTCAAATATTTTTTTAGACCTCTGTATAAAACGAGCCCAGTGGTCACATGGCTAACAATGACCACTTTGACTGAGAGATCGCGGGTTCGATCCCCGAACAAAACAAACTTTGTGTGCATGAACATGTCTGTCTTAGTCTGGATGTTTTCTATGTATTATACGGGTATGTATGTGTTTACAAAAAATATATATTTAAGTGCATATATCAGTTGTCTAGTAGCCATAGTACAAGCTTTGTTTAGTTTGGGACTAGATGGCGTTGAGTAATGTGTCCAAGAATATTTATTTTATTTAAAACCTCTGTATGTGTGTACCTACTAATGGGAACAAAAGTTCTCTTTTTTTTAATTGTCATCCAGAATTTAATCTAATCTAGTAAACAGGAAAAATATAAAAAGAAATGATGTATGTTTGCTTGACCACACAATAGAAGTGAAAACTTCAGCTCCTTTCATCTCTCGCTCCTTACTACCGACTTTACCCAAACGAGCGTTACAGAGTTGAGCGTTACGGATCAGTCATATTCACTAACCACAAAATTTGTGCATAGCGCCGAAAGAGGTTTTCACTTCAAAAAATCTGATATAGATATCGAACACTCCGTATGGCCTCTAATATACAGATCACCTACGCCAATCCGCTTGTGAGCAGCGTGGTGGAGTAAGCTTTAAACCCTTCGATTAAGGGAAAACCCATATCCCAGCAGTGAGATAAATATGGATTGACGATGAATGCGGCCCGACGGTACATCTACTTACCACGAAGCGGTCCATGTGCTTGTGTTCCCACAGGCGTAGAATATATATATAGACAACCAATCTGTGTATGCAACATAGTTAATAAAGTAGATTATACTCAATGAGCTTAAGATAACGAGATATGAAATGCGAATTTCTACTACTTTTATCTCAAAATCTCGAGTGTTTAGATATAAACGGCTATCCAAATTGTTAATTACGAACAAATATAATCCTACCAATCTATAATAATAAAATGCTTTGTCCTCACTGACTGACTGACTGACTGACTGACTGACTGACTGACTGACTGACTCACTAATCAACGCACAGCCCAAACCGCTGGATCTAGAGATTCCAAATTTGGCAAGTAGGTTCCTTATGACGTCTAGGGGTGCACTAAGAAAGGATTTTTCAAAATTCATCCCCTAAGGGGGTGAAACGGGGGTCCAAAGTTTGTATGGGGAAACAAGATTAGTTGGACTATTTTATCCGAAACTTTACACGAGTACTTCTGTAGATAAATGAGTAAACACGTGTTTCAGGATTTTACAAAATTCAACCCCTAAAGGGGTAAAATGGAGTGAAAATGTCTGAAAATCGTCATGGGTATTGTTTTTTTGGTTTATCGGGTCGCTGATTACGAAAACAACAACTATTTTATAATCCAACATAGCCGACGTGACATAAAATCCCCCCCCTCATCATCATCATCCCCCTATGGGGGTGCGATGGGGTTGAAATGTCATAATATCAATATGGGTGTTGATTCTATGGTTTTCTGGGACGTCAATTACGAAAATCGCAACGATTTGAAAATATCATAGTGGACACGAAATAATCTAAAAGGATGCTTCAAATTTTTCCCCTAAAAGGCTGAAACAGAGGTCCAAAGTTTGTGTAGGGAAACGAGATTAATTTGACTATAGATAAATGATTGATTCAACCCAAAAAAAACGGAGTAAAATGGGGTTAAAAAGTCTGAAAATCATGAAGGATATTATTGTTTTTATATTTTAACGAGTCGCTGATTACAAAAACAACAACTATTTTAAAATTCAACGTGGCTAACGTGACCATCATCATGTAATTTTTTTAAACTTTGATTTAACCTTTTTAAGCTGATGGAATGAGACTTGTGTGTTGACTGAAGTGTTATCCTAATAGGTTTTTAAATTTGTATTTGCCGATTATACGATCGCGGGCGGCCGGCGCGGCGAGGACGGGACGGGTGTAGTAGTAGTTATCTGGAAAGTTCTTGCATCCGTATTTAGTACAATTATAGGTGCGACATGACCCTCATGTAAAAGAAACTGCGTCCTTCAAATGAAGATACATCTGGTGTCGAAAACTAATTGAAAAACCTATTCTAAGTATCGACTTTATGGGAGTTACCTACTTAATATAAGAATTTCGGTATTTTTCAAACAATGAAGTCAAGATTCACTAAATTTATATTTGTGGAAGGTGTGATGATGCCCCATACCATTATAGCTTTGGAAGGTGATGGAGCTGGCCTGTTCAGCTCCATCTCCTACCACTTGCATGGAACGGAGGTGTATCATCAGGAGGTTCGTGCCACCATTGTTCACGTATTAAACAACTGGAACGATGAGTTGTTGAGTGAGGGCAGTAAAGGATGCGCTGTTGAGGAATCTCTCTTGATAACGCGCATTCCCATTATTCTATAAGACCACCCACTTCAATTTAAGAGACTTCACTTCAATTTCCCATAAAGGTGTTTCGCTATGACCATTATCAAAGCTCAGGGGCAGTATCTAAAGGTCGCTGAGGTTGACTTGAGACAGGACTGCTTCTCTCATGATCAGTTGTATGTAGTTTGCTCAGGAGTAAGTTCTCCTGGAAGCATGGCAATTTTGGCTCCTGGTGCGAATGCCAAAAATATTGTTTATCGGGGCGTCTTAACCTAAATGGTGTATGTTTGTGATAATGGTCAATACGAAACAAAAATAGACGCTAATCAGGAGTGTTCCCGTAGCGAAGCACGCTTTGCTTTGCTAGTAATGTATAAACGTGAAAGTTGGTGATTATATGTGGGTGGACGGATGTTTGATACTCTCTCACGGTTAAACAGCAGAACGAATTAGGAAGAAATTTGGCATAATTATAAAATACATTCTTGACTAGCTGCCCGCCCCGGCTTCGCACGGGTAGAAAGTAGTATTTGATTTTCCTCGCAATTTTTAAATATTTTCTCTCCATAAGAACCTTCCTTATGCCTTAAGGAAAATATGAAAACAAAAATTAGCAGAATTGGTCTCGACGTTCTCGAGCTATGCGCTTAGCAACATTCATTATTATTTATATATAGGTTAACGGACACTTGTCATCCAGGTATGTGTTCACGAGAAGCGAAACCGCGGGTATAGATTATATAGAG
The DNA here is from genome assembly GCA_937001555.2 of Hypsopygia costalis. NCBI lineage: Eukaryota > Metazoa > Arthropoda > Insecta > Lepidoptera > Pyralidae > Hypsopygia > Hypsopygia costalis. Next base: position 17,559,210 of record OW443342.2, read on the forward strand.
ATTTTTTCTAATCTAACAGAAGTTTTTTTTTATCGAATATTTAGAAATAAAAATATTTGTTTTTATACATCATGTATCATGGCCATATATCATGTACATTTGCAATAAAGGTTTTGAATGACATACAGTAATCGGTACTAGGTCAGCATGGTATTGGAAACAGCGACATAATAAACCTAGCCGGTTTAATATGTCCACTGCCACATACCTGAGCGTGCATGCAACTCGATGCGCGTACACCGCACTTTCTTGTAGCAAGTAACGTGTTATTTGATGGATTTGTAATATGCAACGTGCTTCAGCATGTTAGCATTTACGAGATTAAGTTGTCATGTATTTTTACCCGACTGCCGAAGAAAGGAAGGTTTCGAAAATATGTATTTATGTTGATTGCGCTCTGCATCCTAAACCTTATGAAGGATTCCAACATATGCGGTGTAATTTGATTCATCTCAGTTGGGAGGAGTGATTTACATCACATTATTTCAATATGGCATTAATAAAAAGTTTCTGTTTACCGTACATTAACATATCTCAGATTAGTACATATGTCAAATTATATAGTTTTCAGAACAAGTGTGCCTAATACACATGGAGACTGTTTAAATTTCACGTCATAAAGTAACAGGTGGTAACAGTATAATTTTATGCATTTTATTAATAGTTTAAGAGATAATTTTGCAAAATAATTAAATATAGTAACTGGGGTCAAAACGTTATAAATATGTACAATAATTTTATCTTTTTCATATTTTTGACCTAAACTGTATTTAATTTTTGAGTTCTGTGTGTATCCTCACACTAATCATTTAAAAATTTAATAAATTGTTACTTTTTTCACATTCTAAATTCTTTGCGTCTATTTCTCGTATTCTTGTATTTGCTATTCCTACACTTTAGTTTCGATAGGACAGTAATCAGATTTTAATTAAAAGTTAAAGGAGTTTATAAAGTTACACATAGCATACTTTAGGAAGTAGAAATATTTAGGAAACTTGTATCAAAATAAAAAAAAACGCATTATTTCAACTGAACAGTTAATTAAATTTTGCAAAATTAGGGGGGGAGGGGAGGTAAGTAATTAAGCTCGTTTAATTGTACAGAATATGTAGTGTATAGAAAAAATTAAAAAATATTTAGTTAATTAATAATTTAAAAAAAAAGAAATATAAAAAACTCCACATATTAATTTATTTTTAATAAATTCACTCTTGCTATTAATATTCTATAACAAATTCAAATTCTTAATAGTAAGTAGTCTTAATTAGGTCTTACAATCAACTTACCTAAACATTTTATTGTGCTCTCTATATTAGTCACAATGCTATTATGGTTTAAGTCGCTACCGAAGAAAGTAAGAACGGCGATAAATACTGCCAATAAAATGAACACAATAGCACTCAGTCGTAACCTTGAGTGAAAGCAGGCGTGCCTTCAAGTACGAACATAATCTGTATATTTTCACGTAAACCGTGGCATTCAACTTGCATTTACTCACTAATAATAACCATGACTGGATCATACAAGATAACGAACAAAATGTGAACAAAACTTGACCGATTTCAAATAAAAAGCTCCTATTTTTTTTTTTCTTTGTTTAATGTTAATATAATGCTGAAAGCATTCAATCTTTGGGAAGTACAGACATTCATAAATGCGGTTTAAAAGAAATAATACTAACCTTTAACATATATATGAGAGACATATAATAAAAAAAAAAATCTGCTTTTCTCAAAAATTATGCGAAAAAATATTTGTCGATTTAACTATGTAGAAATTAAATAGGGCGCCATTATCGTTTAATGGGCAACATCGATTACTATGACAATAAAATTTTGATACTTGACCATTGTTTTTTTAGTTCATTATTTATTTTCTTCGATATTTGTTATGACTTCTTTATCGATATAAATCTAGATTGAATCCCTCTAAAGAGAGATTCGCTGTCTTGTTTCCTAAGGTTAAAACCTTATGAAACAAGACAGCGAATTTGTAAGTACAATTAATGTGAAATTATTACTTTGTTATTAATATTTTATTACTATTAAAGCAATTGCAGAGCTAAAAGTAAACGCACCAGTTATGTTCAATAGTAGAGAATTATTTGGATTAATTTAACATTTCGGCTCGGTTAAACTTAAAGATATAAATTACTCGTAAGAACAAATTACAGTTCACTTAAAATAAGCAGTATTTAGCATTACTATTTTACATAACAGTTCGGCAATACGATCAAACAATTAATATAAAGTAAATGTATATTTATAAAACCACTCACTGATTAATCACGAAATGTTGGAAGTTTGTATGAAAGTCCTATGTTTTTGAAGTAAGAGACTTGAAATTTAAAACATATGCGCTATAGATGGTGGAGAGGAATACTAATAATCATCATCAGATCAGTTTAGTCTCCACTACAGGAGCACGACCCTTTCTCATCCCTCCCCGACAGAAGGAGGATTTGGCCTACACTCCCCACGCTGGCCAGACGGGTTGGGGAGGCCTGATCAATGTTTTATTTATAATGTATTTCCCTTAGTCGCCTTGTAGGACATCCACGGGAAGAGACGGAGTAATTCTATTCTGGTCTGCCGGAAACCACACGGCCAACTACTAATGTAACTAATAATGTATCTGTGTAAATATGTATCTTTAGAAATCAACCCATTTTTGGGGTTAAAACGGGGGATGGTAGTTTGTATGAAAGTCCAATGTTATTTAAGTTAATGTAATTATGGCAGAAAAATTTTAAATGGTATTTAAGTATAAGAATTATTGCAAACAACTACTTACTATTATAAGGAGGGATGTTTTATTATAACAAATTAAAAATTATGTGCAAATAACTAACTCCACGCATACGAAGTCGCGGGCGGTCGCTAGTTATAAATAAAAAAAGTATCCGTTATAAAATATATACATTTACCACCTTAAATATTAATAAATATGTCTATTCTTTTATGATTTTTGTAAAACCCTCTATCTGTTAACTGTGTATGATCAAAATTATTATTCATCTATAATAGAATAAACAATATAAATTTATTAAAAATTACTGCTTTTCACTAATAATTGTCAGGGTGAATCCTAGTAAAAGCTATTTATCGTCAACTTCAGTAAAGAACAACCAATAATGGCCATTACATGGGTAGTGCCTATTGACGGAAAAGTAAATATTACCTAATCATAATCATTTTACAAAGTAGAATTATTTATGGTTTGACAAAAGTATTAAATATAGGAACCTACATAGATATATTAAGAAAACATAAAAAGACGCACACATTGTGCTAAGCAGCATGCATATTGTGATATACAGGAATAGACCTCCTATTATATATATTTAGAATGACTCATAAATTTAGGATTAATCTAAAACCGAAAATTTAACTTTAATTTTTTTTCATTTTAATACATTTATAGATTGGGAACTTTAATAAATTTAACTTTCATACAGAATGAATTTTCGATTTTGGAATCTTAACAATCGTTTATTATTCGGTGTTACAAAATAGCGCAGATAAAGCTAAAAAATAAAAGTAGTTAAGTCATGTTATATATCAAAGATAAATTACTACGACCATATACATAATAAAATAACAGACATGCCTACAAATAAGGTACATAATAGTTATTCTAGTTTAATCATTAATTTAAACGTTATCAGAAGTCGCAAACACTGATGATGCGAAAACAACTGTTTCAACAAAACACTCACTTGACGTAAAACCTTCTTGAAAATTTTCAACTTCATTTTAAATATCACAACAGTTAGCTAAATTAATTAATTTACACCATAAACCACATTACTTTTTTATAAAAAAGAGATAAGGCCACTTGAAGCACCAATATACAAAAAATTATCAAATGAAACCGAAGTTACCGCGTAAACAAAGACACGTTCGGATACACGCACGTCCTTTCGCGGCGCGGTCGCGTTCTCAATACGTGGAGTCGAGGTGGGCCGATGGAGATGGAGCGGGGGAAATATGCATTGCTGAGCGGCGAACTTTTCACTTGTGATCGTGGAAATTGTTTGTTTATATTTATACTATAAATGAGTCAGAGTTTACGTGGATTCCCTGAATCCGCTCAACTCCCTATGAACCAATGTTATAAATAACCGTGACTTTTTTTCAGCATTTCCGTGTACGATAATATTTTTAAAACTTGTGAAACAATATTATTTAATTAATGATGATGATCTCTGTTTGAGATTGAATCTATACGGTTTAACCGATTAAAATGCGTGAATGACCCGTTAATAAATTTATTTTTCTTACGTACTTCAATTTACACTTTATGTAAAACAAGGAATCAATAATGTAAAATCAATAAAATTATCAACAGCCACTTTTTAGATTAAACTAGCTTCCGCCCGCAGCTTCGCCCACGTGAATGTCGGTTATCGCGTCAAACCAGGTCGTTCCTCGAGAACAGCTCATTTTTTCGGGATTACAGGGTATCTATTATTTATTATGGAATTCTAATATGATAAATGTAAAATGTTTTGGTAATCGGTTCAGTAGTTAAAGTGTGAAAGCCTAACAAACAAACAAACTCTTTTTCACTCCCTTTTAATATTAGTAAGCATTAATATTGAAACTATTATAATTAAGCGGCATTACATTAAAATTAAAATATGATATCCTATCTTGGAACTGACTCCGGACTCTTTTTTGTACTTTGAGGTCGCGGGTTCGATCCCCGCACAAGGCAAACATTTGTATGCATGAACATGTCTATTTGTCTTGGTCTGGGTGTTTTCTATGTATTATAAGTAAGTATTTACAAAAAAAAAAATGTATTTACGTAATTTAACAGTTGTCTAGTACCCATAGTACAAACTTAATTTGGCGCTTAAATTAAGATAGCGCTGTGTAAATTTTCAGAAATATAAAAAGAAAATCCGTGGTAGGTATTATAGGCATGACAAGGTACAGAGTAACACGCACACAGAGCCCAAGATCGAAAACTTGGACTTTAGTAAAAGCCTAGTAATGGCATGTGTATAATTCATAATATCAATATGTCACTGATGAATGATGTGAATGATGTGTGGGCATCACCTCTATTATGTAATTTGCACAGAATTTTGTTAAAATACTTTACGCGCATTAACACACGAAAATTTTACATTGGAAAAAAATTGGAAAATTTACGGCCTGTAATTAATATGTAATTCGCAAAATACTCTTTCCTGAACCTACAGCTGCAGTACATAATAAAAAGAAAACATTACTATTTTTTCTAGCATTTTGAATAATATTCACAGTAATTCAAATGATGATTCAAAAATGCAAATATTGCATATCATCAATTACACGAACCGCATTGAACAAACGTAATCCGAATCCAATAGTACGAACGAACGTCAAACGGCAGCAAATCGACACCTCTGAATTATTTCTGGGTTTCATTCCACGTAAGGCAAATATTCATTCAATAAACATACTTACAAAATGTTTCATCAGGCGCCCACGTTGTTCGTATTCATTGATTGGTTGTTTCTAGTTGGTTGTAAAAATAATATGTGTCATCATAATGAAATCAGTCTGCCACTAAATAATGAGTCACCAGTAAGTAATACATAAATCGTAATATAACCTGATTAAAATATATGAACGACATGTGTGACAACATTAAACAGTTCTAACATTGTGCACATGACGGTTTAATCAAACATAGCATCGAACATAAGTATTTCAAGTAAAAATATTATTTAGAAGATGAAGGACAATCATCACCCAAGCCCACATCATATGGTCAACCAAAATATTTTAACACATCTGTGTAAAATCCGAAAAAATATCATAAACGACCGTCAATTTGTATATTTGTCAAACAAAAAAAACTCGTCAGATTTTTTATACTAGGTACTTAGTGTGACCAAAACAAAAAAAAAATTTGCACCTCCTTACCTGTTGCCTTTGATTTTGTGAATGTCTTCATTTGGTGAAAAAGAAAAAAGTTAGGTCTGCGATAATTTCCCGTAATTATTCCAATGACATTTGGTGTTACCAAATCAAATCATAATTATACGATTGGCTGATATTGCGAAAAAAATATTATTAGTTACTTAGTGTCTTGGGATAAAGTGTAAAAAATAAAAATATGATTTCTGTTTTTTATGACTAAATTTTATTACATTTAATTAATGACAGTCACTTTTTTTGCTGGCTATTTGGTATCGTATTCTCATTGCTTACTAACTGACACGATTATTATTTTATTTCAATGAAATCGAGCGATCACTTTGAAAGAAATCGATATTTTACATAGAGTCCTCAGTGAAATTAAAAACCTTTAATCATGAAAAAAAAAAATTTTTTTTTTTTTGGCGATAATTTTTTTTTCACCTCACTAGCTCGTAAAAGCTCTGTTTATCATTCGAAATCTGCGTGGAAAATCGCACTTTATCCGCTAGCGTGGAAAGTGTTTTTAAAATTCGAATATTTTTATTCAATAAAGGTTTCGTACAATAAATTACATATATATATAACCTCATTGGATTCGTAATAGTTTATATTCTCTGCAGCCAGTCCATTGATGATTGAAATGCAAATACTTATTTCATGTCATGCGCCAGCCTCATTTAAAGAATCGCACTGGCCGGCAAAAAAATTTGATTAAAAAAAATACTTTAAAATTTTCTTCTCTTTATTGAATTCACTTTACTTCCATTATTTTGGTTTGATTTTTGATAAAATCGAAAGAAATCATAAAATATGAGCGAAGCTAGCAGCGACGAAGATATAAATTTAACACCTGCAGAATTAGTGCAAGCGGTACCTACATAATGCCGAGTTGAGTTTTCTTCCGGAAAAATCGCGCGAAAAATACATAAGCGTACGATTTGTTCAAGTAATTTAATATTTATTAAAACTGTTTTTCTTGCACCTAACATTTTCCTCGCTTTAGTGAGGTGAAAAGTTGTGTGTTGCGCTCGGCAGCAAAGTTATTTAGCGTCTCGTACCTTTGAAACCCTCGCTACGCTCAGGATTCTATATTTGAACCACTCGCTTCGCTCGTGGCTCAATCCTAGAATCCTTCGCTTGCTCAGGTTTCAATACAAGGTACTCGCGCCAAAAATTAACTTTGCAGCCTTGCATAACAAATAACTATTTTTACCCCCTTTCAGGGTTACACTTTATCCCGGGACACGTATAAGCGAGACTGAATGAAAGTGTGAAAGACTCACCTCATGATCGGGCCCCGGTTTAGATGCCAGTCTTGCCTCGTTCAACTGATTTTTCAATGCCCTAAAAATAAAAATACATAAACAATCGAAACAGGAATGTAGATTTCGTTAGCGATACAGTTATTTTTACCCAAAACTTCGCGGGTAAGAAATATTTCACGATAATTTTGTTGAAAACAATCGTCAAAATATAACTTTACGATTATTTTACTCACTTTTAATTTACAATAATTATCCAACCTGCAGTTGATCAGCGTGATGGAGTATGCTCTAAACCCCTACAATTGAGGAGTGACCCATATCCCAGCAGTGGGATAAATAAGGGTTGACAACGATACATAGGTCGGACAATAATTTTAGTGGTTCCAAGGACACGTTGAACTTTCTGTCTTTGAAGATACGAGGAGCATTGAGCGTTGAGTTTTCGTTAGATAACAGTCGTAAAGAGGATGGAGCTACGTTATAACTATGCCGTTGAAAAAAAATCTAACTCATCAGACCTGGGTAAACATATTATGTTCTATTGTTGTATCGTTATTGTCAAGCAACTATACACATGGTTTGTAAGAAGTGGCAGAATCCCCCCAAGCGAAGGGGGTTTAGAACATACTACACAACGCTGCTCAATTGCAGATGTCAGTGTTTTCAAACCGCCTAAAGGCCACTTAAACTTAACGACTGTCATCTAACGATAACAGCCGGGACCGACGGCTTAACGTACCCTCCGAAGCATGGAGGAGCTCGAGATATCCATGTATAGGCCACGGTCGACATTGCTAGACTGACGTGATCGATTAGACTGCCACGCGCAACGATACCATTGAGCTTCTCTGATAGTCCATATTCCGTCTATTTGAAACCAGTGTGCGGCGAGAATGCGTAAGCGGTAATTTAGAAGTGTACAAACGTTAAATATTGCCAAGAGATTATTTTTAATTAATAAGGATATAATTTTTTTTTATATCTGATATCGAAAGTATGTCAAATGAGTGAGTCAAATAACTAATCAATCCTTATCTTATATCATTAAACGAGGAAATATGCAATATAATTAAATGACATAAATAAATAATAAACATTCCTGGACAATTTACACAGCGCCATCTAGTCCCAAATTAAGCAAACAGCTTGTACTATGGGTACTAGATAACTGGTATAATACTTAAATACTTTTTTTTTTGTAAATATATACATATAATACATAGAAAACGCCCAGACCAAGACAAACAGACATGTTCATGCACACAAATATTTGTCTTGTGCGGGGATTGAACCCGCGACCTCGGAGTCAAAGTGGCCATTGCTAACCATTCGACCACCGAGCTCGTCAAATAAATCTATATATATAAATGCGAAAGTTTACTCACTCACTGATTAAATATATAAGATAAATTCTGCTTGTCCTATGAAGCTGAAATTTGACAGGCAGGTAATTTACAAGTAGGAGATGTCGGCTAAGAAGGGGTTTTGAAACAGTGCAGTTTTGTTAGTAGTAGTAGTGGTAAAGTCGAGAGGGAGCGAGATGGAATGGGAGAAGATGTTTTCACTTCTATCGTGTAGTGAAACACATAGTCTTATTTTTGCAAAATTTCTGAAATTAAAGAATATCTAATATTTTGCTTACATAATACTTGTACGACCCTTTACCTAATAAGTAGATTAAATGACATTTCATATTCCAATTATGGTACTAATATATGTGGTATGTATTGTGTAGTTTATAGTACGTTGTTGTTGTTGTTTCTTTTTTGTAGCATTTTTAATGGTATGCATTAATTACTATATACCCCAAAAATTAGACAACTCTCTTTCAAGCATTCTATGGTTGACTGGAAAAGATCCCTATTAGGATAAGTCCGCCATTGTATATAGTTTAACGATTTTTGTAATAATGTGTTATGTTTTATACACAATAAAGTTTTACAAATAAATAAATAAAATATATAAATCTTAAATTATGTAGTAACAGTCATGTAACTTTTTAAAATGTTTTTAAAAACATGAGTGATATATTTGAAAAGAGTTTTGCCGAGTTTCAAATTAGACACCACGAGTGTATGCCATTGCATTATATTCATTGCAAGACTGCAGGTAAAGTAGTATATGTAATTGAATGCAGGTACATACACTACTGCAATGCACTCTTGCAATGAATATAAAATAAATATTTCTATTGGCGCAAAATCTTCGTCCACATTATGTCCACAAAAGCTGCGTCCAATTTATGTAAGGTCTATGCATATAAGATTAACAACAAACCTTTACCTAATGAGTAGAAATTACATTCAAGATAAACAACAAATAGTTATGTTTGACATCTTCTACATTCACGGCATAATCGCTTGACCCTTAATTATTTGTAGGTATACCCCGGTGACTCAATGTGTGCTCAGCGAGCGTCCAACAGAGATCGATGGAGGAGGATCGCGAGAGCAGTGACCACAATAGAGCCTAGAGTGATCTTTTATCACCACGACCACTCTGCAAAGAGTGGCCAACTAAGAAGAAGATTATTACGACGAACGAAGAAGAGATATTTTCTTAACATCTACAGATTATAGTCTCTGATTTAGTTAGGGTTGCGATCTCTAAGTAACCTGGACAAGATGCGGGAAAACTCCGGATTTTGAATCTTAAAACCCGGTCATGTCATCAGTGTTTTTAGTTCTAGTACTATTTTTTTTATTCTGTGACAAGACGGTTATTCCCAGCATGGAGCAGACGGTAGTGATTTAACACTATTAACCCTGGACTGGAAACCTCGCCCGGTTCCTCCCCGGACGCCCTCCTAACTAGGGAATCCCGAACGGATGGCAACCCCAGATTTAGTGGACCCGAATATACAATAGTAGACAACTTTAAAAGCACGATAAATTAAAAGCATTATCTCACATGTATAGCTCCTCAGCCTGCCTGGCTTGCTTCTCCCTCCGACGCAGCAGATCAGCGCAGTGGGTCAAAGCTGCTATTGTCGCGCCTGCAGTCGCTCGGAAAGACGCGCTGGTAGCACGGACTTCACCAGCGTGAAGGGACAAGTCATTCCCTGGGAACAATAGTACATTTTTCACCTAGAAGAAAATGACCGATTTTTTTTTATAACACGTGGCAGACAAGCATACGGCCCGCCTGATGTGAAGCGGTTACCGTAGGCATGTTAAAGCTCGCAACATAAAATATCGATCGCGCGCCGCCACCCCCGCTGCCAACGCAGCATCTCCTTCCTTTCTGGTGACTTCACTCACTCGCAGGAACACAACAACCTTCAAGGGAATTGTTATTTGACTGCGATTTTTATAAGGTGGAAGTACATTCCCCAATTAGATAGCTTACAATTACGCTCCCTACCTCTCTTTTCGCCAGAACTTCGATTGTCAGTTAGCAGGGTGCACCGCGTGCAGGTGAAGTTGGCTGCGGTTCACAGATGTTGATGAACCACTTACATCCCATGTTTACTGTTTGCTGCATCATCAGCGGGGATACCGTCACGCGAGCAAATACTCCTTTATTACACTTTTCATTTATGATTTTTTTTTTAGGATTTTTTGGTGGTCGCCGCTGTTAATCCTGGCTACACAGGAGACACAGTGGTAGAAATGAATCCTCCCATCCCGTAAAAAAACAATACCTAATACGCGACGCAAATATTATCACACCGTAATATTTTCATAATATGATGTAGAAACAACACTACTATAACACACACTCTGAAGTCAAGTTAGGGACTGATCACAAAAAAAACAATTATCAATTTGAAGGTCGCTGTTGATAAATAATTCACTGGGTGTAATCAGTAGGGCGATTACAGACGATGATATCTCATTGGACGATGATCGACAATATGATAGTCTGTTTGACTTGTAAAAGAAATGTATGGATTGCTCTAGTTACGTCGTCATCAGCCCTTATTCATCTCACTGGGAGACGGGCCTACTCTCAATCGAAGGGAGTTTAGAGTATACTCCACCACGTATTACACCACCACAGACTTCGCATATGGATGCGGCGTTCCGATGCGGATATGACGTCGACACATCCCAACCGCTCCATATAAATGTCGCGGCGTTAACTAATCTTCTTTATCTTTATATATATAATTCTACTGTACGTGTGTATGTTACTGAACTCCTCCTAAACGGCTCGACAGATTTGAATGAATTTTTTGTATGCGTTTGGATGGCGCCGATGGTTTAGATCAGGGCTGTCCAAGGCACGGCCCGCGGGCCCTCGGCTTATATTTGTGCGGGCCGTGACGTGTTTTTCATTTACAGGTTTTATATATTATTTTACAGCTACATTGACGGAAAATTATATATTTCTAGAAAAGTTAAAGTTATATAACTGACGGGTTATAACTAAACCTAATTTTTTTTAAGGTAGTAAATATGTCAAGTAGGTATTTGTTACTGCGGCCCGCAAATCGTATTTAGTAATTTGTAGTGACCCGGTATTGTATATGGTTCGGACAGCCCTGGTTTTAAACAAATTCAAATCAGCCCGGCAGATGGCGCTTCAGGACAACGCCTGTCGGGTCCGCTATTAAGTACTTAAATAACGACGTCTGTTCAGAGCGTGAAAAAGTGTTTCTGTGTGCGGCGCCATAACTGTTCCCAGATTCGTCTCAGAGAGGAGGTGAGGTCGACCAAGCGCGGATCCAGCTCTCACAAAAAGTTGTAGTCACTGCCACACGACAACCAGAAATTGAGTTTTTTTTTTTAATTTATTAAGGCACAGCGTTTATTATCATGAGCCATCGATCTCAATAGACCGTGAAAGTGTGACGTTACATTTGTAATGTGTGCATGCCCACAACCCTAATACACTTATATTAGGGCTCACATGCCCACCGAATCCAAACCAATGATCGAATCGAAAATGCAATTCTTTCCTTTCTGGTGACCTCACTCGCCGGAACACAACAACCCTCAAGGGAGTTATTAATTGGCTGCGGTATTCTGTGAGGTACTTCCCCAGTCGGGCAGCTTACAAGTACGATGTACCCTACCTCTCTTTCGTTTAGGAGCATAAAGTCAAAAGCGCAGAATGTCAAAGGCGCACAATGTCAAAAGCGCACATAGTCAAAAGCGCAGAATGTCAAAGACGTACAATGTCAAAAATTAACTTAACGGGCTTATTGTTTCTGTTGTTAAATGTCGTGGGTTGGCACCACCGCCTTAAAAGAATCCCAACTTATTATTTATTCATAAACTATAGTGCTTCCAAACAATAAAAGAAAACAATGTGATATTGATTTTGACAGAAGACATTGTTTTTTTTTTATACTATGTCGAGTGGCAGATAAGCATACGGCCTACCTGCTGTGAAGCCGTTACCATAGCCATATTAACGCTCGCAACATGAAACATCGCTCGCGCGCCGCCACCCCCGCTGCCAATGCAGCAACTCCTTCCTCTGAGGTGACCTCACTCACTTGCAGGAACACAACAACCCTCAAAGGAATTGTTCTTTTGACCTTATGCTCCTAAACCCTCTCTTTCGCCAGAGCCTCTTCCGCTAGTCGGCAGGGTGCACCACGTGCAGGTGGGTATATAGGCAACCTAGATACAATTTTTTAATCCGTTAAACAACAAAATCGTAGTTGCGAGATGTTGACGGTAACGTGAATACTTTATATTGCGATAATACTCGCAAATCGTTGTCAGATCAACGATTTGCGACAAACAGACATCATTCATAGCTTCTCTATCACGCTAAAATTTAATTACAGATTAAAAAGAGACAACACACTCTTAACTGTCTAATTTAATTCCTAATGGAACTAATTAGCCAGACCGTGCAGAATTCTCTCAGCTTAATTATTACTATTCACTAAAGTAATGAATATAGTCATCTTCAACTTTGCAAACTAGCGTAATATACTATGTTAATTAATAGTAGTGGAAATCTTCATATCATTCTTAAAGAGTCGTAAATATTATTCTTCTTTTACCATTTTTTAAAAAGCAGGAAGAAGGTTTATTCGCCAGTATATCGCGCATTTACGTTAAAAAAAACTAAAGTCCCAAATTTTAATATGCTATCTTCGATCATTAATACTAAAACTAGATACATAATCGGTACCCAAAAAACGTCCTCAACAAAACAGATCCCAAATAATAATCTGGGACCTCTTTTACTTAGACATATTCGAACGCTTCAGTTTTTCTAATTATCTTTTCATTAATAAGTTCAAATGATTGTTCGTCGCTCCGCATGCATTGATCTCTACATTAATTATACAGGGTTTTACATACGATTATGACAGATAGGTGAGGCAGTGTGCTACTTGCTTGTAATTTGACCTTAGCGCCACCGATTATTTTTAATTAACTAAGTATATTATTTCTTCTTAACTTTATTTAATAGAATGAGCAACATTACTGTTTCTTTTTATCCGCACCAATCGTAGATGAGTTTTAAATTGATATTAGTGATTGGTAATTGCTAACAAAAAATATGAGCATTCAAAAATCAAAAAGAAGAAAAAAAAAAACAACAACCAACTTTGCAATTTATTAAACGAAACTAAAAGTAATAGAGTAGATCTAATTCTATATAGTACAACTTCTCCATTTAGTACCTTCTCTAACATAATGCCAATGGAAATAGACTAAGAGGTCTATGGGGCCATTAAGTATTACATAAGCAGATTTTTTACAATTATTTACCCCCCACCCCTTCCCCTTGTCAGCAAAAGTAAGCAAACCTCTTACGTCATCAAAAATGCTTACGTAATCATTGGTAGTCAAATCAGTCAAATCGTCATTCGAATCGAAACGAAACAATAGATTGACGGAAGAAATTTAGACAAGTGACAAGTGAGTAGCGCGCGGTAATTTCGCCAGTCGCTTCAGCGAGTACCTATAACGTATTCATTATTTGTGGGAATCCCCGACATGTGTGTTTTGTTATAGACAATTTGCCATTTGTGCAAAAAAGTAAATAATAACTGCTGACATAAACACGATATCGACCACCATGTCATCAAAAATAAGCAAAGCCCCCCCCCCCCCCCCCTCAAGCGCTTACGTAATACTTGATGGCCCACCCTATGATACAAAAAATGAGGTGTGGCTGTTCTGGACACGGCCGTGTATTGTACGTGAATAAATTATATACGCTACGCTAAAAATATCTCAAAATGGCAGCACCCTCCCCCGCACGCGATGTTCAATAGTCTTTACTTAACATAATAAATTCTTTGATCCTTCATCTATCCAGTGGTGTGTTTGAATTTTGGATGGATGATTATGTAGCATAGATTCGAAACTACAACGCCAAACTTTATGTAAACCAACACCCCGATTTTTTTATCATTAGCTTTTTTGGATCTATTTTGCATCATTTTTTTTTTAAGTGAACACGTCTTTAACTTTGCTACCATATGGGGGATGGTAGCAAATTTAAAGATATTCATCTCTCCTAAATACGAGGGGTCTAAGTGGTTCATCAACATCTTTGAACCAAAGCCAACTTCACCTGCACGCGGTGCACCCTGCTGACTGACAAACGAAGCTCTGGCGAAAAGAGAGGTAGAGAGCGTAAATGTAAGCTACCCGACTGGGGAATGTACCTCCACCTCACAGAATACCGCAGTCGAATAACGGTTCCCTTGAGGGCTGTTGTATTTCTACGAGTGAGTGAGGTCACCAGAAAGGAAGGAGATGCTGCGATTGCAGCGGGGGTGGCGGCGCGCGAGCGATATTTTATGTTGCGAGCGTTAACATGACTACAGTAACCGCTTCACATCAGGCTGGCCGTATGCTTGTCTGCCACCCGACGTAGTATAATGAAAAAAAACACGAACGCCGTCTGCATCATCCAAACGATACTGTAAGCACTAGAGTTCATTACAAAGTCGACACCCGATGGATCGTGTCTGGTCTGTTATACAGTTTAATTTTTTTAATTTTTTTTGTACTACATTGGGTGGCAGAAAAGCCTGATGTGAAGCGGTTACCGTAGCTATATTAACGCTCGCAACTTAAAATATCGCTCGCGATACGCCACCTCCGCTGGAAAACGTAGCAACTTCTTCCTTTCTGGTTACCTCACTCCCTCGCAGGAATACAACAACCATCAAGGGAATTGTTATTTGATTGTTAAATATATATAAGGTGAATGTGGATATAAATATTTACCATCGGCCAGTTTCACAGCATCTATCGCTTCGGCCATTTCATCGTTAATCTGAGGGTAAGAAGCGACGCACATGTCGAAATATTTCTGCAGCTGGATGGCCTGTTTTGACAGCAGCTCCGTGTATGTGTCCAGTTCTTGAATTTTCTCAGTAAGGCGCCTGGCTGTCCGCCCTGGAATAAAGATATCCTTAAATATAGTAAAAATCTGGTAACGATGTCACATTAATACTATTACTTATTTTATACAAGTGGTAATGAAAGATAACATTCAATAAATGAATATTGCAGACAAAATCATTTAGGCCGTTTGCTGACGCGGGTGCTGGTGCGGGAGCGGTGCGGGATCTATAAGTTCTGTACCGAAACGATACCGCGTTGCCTTCAGCTACTCACTTATCGGTATATTCTCGGTATAAAATCTTGCAGTATCGAAGATGTCGTCTTCGAGGGATGACTTATTTTGGCGTGTTATTATGTTTATTGCCTACGTAAAAAAAGAAAACGTTATTGGCGTCATCCTTATATCGAAAATAACATTAATTGCCGATTTTTTGTTGCGGCTCAAGAACTTTCCCAAGATGACGAAAACTGTCTTGAATATCCAGCCAATTTATACAATGCGGGATACTTTTAAATTTCTAGTAGGTACTAAAACGACGTGATTATCGCTCGCTCGATCGCTCCGCCATCTTGTTTGCACGATCTTGCGCGGTTAAATGTCGATCGGCGCCTGGACACGCATCCCGAGACGCGGTAAAACGAAACGAACCGCTCCCGCACATACTGCGCCAATTAGAAGACGCCCATTAAAATATAGGCGCTCGGTAAGCTTTCGGTACCGCGTATACCGAGCGAAACGAATCCGCACCGCTTCCGCACCGCTTCCGCACCGACAAGTCAGCAAACGGCCTTAAGGCAGCGCAGGATCGTAACTTCATAAAAACTGTTCCAGATTTAATGAAGCAGTGTGTACGTATTCAAAGTACTTCAGTGAGTGAGCCACTGCGATAATGTAGTCATTGAACATTTACGAGAATGGAGAGCTGATGTTTTCCTACCATGTCTTACCCAAAATTTCAAAAGTAAAGGAACCAACACTGTTATAAGCGGTTTCTAGTACTTTTACTTATTTCTTTCTCTGTGTTACATTTCAAAAGTTGAATGAGATACGTAAAGACTCTTGTCTTTGTACTAGATTAATGTTTCAAATGTTTAGTTTTTAAAATCATTTAACTATGAATTTTTATTCAGTTGTGAAGCTAGTTTCGCGTATATAATCGCCTTACGCTTTATATGTGGTACAAAAATATGGAGGACTCAAGTAGTACAGCTCACTGTATTGTGAAATGGTATTGACAAGCTCGGTGGTCGAATGGCTGGCAATGACCACTTTGAGTCCGACGTCGCGGGTTCGATCCCCGCACAATAAAAATATTTGTGTGCATGAACATGTCTGTTTGTCTTGGTCTGGGTGATTACTATGTATTATATGTAAGTATTTACAAAAAAAAATGTATTTGAGTATTATATCAGTTATCCAGTACCCATAGTACAAGCTTTGTTATAGTTTGAGACTAGATGGCGCTGTGGAAAGTGTACAGAATCTATTTATTTATTTATAATTTATTTATTATGGATGGAGTAATATACAACAAAAATTATATACTAACACACAGTCCAAAAACATAGTAAACATGAGATGTATGCAAGACGCGAATGTCAACAGTAAGCGTCCGAACGCTTAACTTAGTATGGATTTCTATCAGTTGCATACGTAATAAATCGTGGTAAGTTGATTTTATATGTTTTAATCTGCTTTTTACTTTTATGTCACAATGTACCCAAATTCAAACAATTGCAACACAAAGTTATTAGTAGTATTTCTAAAGAAGTAGAAATATTGCTTGCCTGTTGTTGCGCGAGGTTGGCACGCTTGGTTCCCATACAAATCTAAGTGCAAATCAAATCAAATCAAAATATCTTTATTCCTTGGACTTTATAAAGCACTTAGAAACGTCATACAAATTAAATATAAGAACATGTATAAATCATTACTACTCTAAATCATTCCATTTGACGTTGATTCCGTCTAGTGACATATAACAAATAAGCACTTTCCGCTGACATCAGTTCGGAAAATTTTTCAGCATACTAAACTAATTAAACAGACAAATTGCCTATACAGTTTGTTTATAAACATAAACGCACCAATTACCAAATTCCACTCATTTTCTGGAAATGAAATTGCTCTTTCTAAACTTATACATATGTCGAGACAGGTTCATTAAAAATTCCCACGACTGTGTCTTCTGTGTAGAACTAAAAACTTATATTAAATGTAACAGATAGTAAAATATTAACCATGAGACCCTGTGGACTGGAGTGAATTGACAGAACCGTGCCTTCGTAGACCACCTCCATTGGAACTGCTGTCTGAACTAGTGCCATATCCTGACTCCACCTGCATAAAACAATGTGATACCTATTAAATGAAGTACCTACTAGTAAAATGTATACACAACCCTGTATATGCAACCCCATTTTGGATATTGCCTTGATAGCATATTTTTTGCTTACAACTTTAGAACACAGAGAAATAGATGTAAAGAAAGTCGAAAAAAAAATCTTGTATTTATGGAACCCTAAAAATACTTGCAAGTGCCAATTTTCGGCATTAGACCTAAGTTCATCAAATGATTAGAAAAGCTGTGCCTACAAAGTCAGGGACAAGCATGAGGCATCTATATATTGTCACCATAGAGTGAAAAACTTGTATGTACATTTTTGTCAATTTCTTATTTCATTTTCTGAAGAAAAGCCTTGCAAAGCTATTGAGCTTTGGAAGGTTTTTCTTAATTAAATTTCAATAAGCACAACTGTAAAATTACTCCAAAATCATATACGAGATTTTCATTCAATGGTGACGATAGTTTGCTAAAACAATACTTTGAGCAACAAAAGTCTCCAATCTTATCACAGCAGTTGGCAATGATAAAAATAATCTAACTAATCTGATAATTTTTAGCTCCGGAAGAGATAACTCTCAACTGGCTTAGATGCAAATTAACCCGTGATGTCCGAGTTTAATTCATTCGCTTTTGGGACAATATGCAGCAGTCATAATCCAGCATACACCGGTTTCTATTGGTACAGTCATATTCATTACCACATAGACACAAAAGGTCAATAAAAGTATGTGCCAACCAATTAACATTAACAAGAAGTATTTAATTTTTGTGACTATTAATAAAGACATCAGTGAACCAATTCTGAAACTAGTTCACATATTTAGCAAATGACAAGTCTTAACATATTGCTAAAATTAGTTATATTAGCAGTTATTTCTAAAATGACTAACAGTAGGCAATGACCGTCATGATTACAATAGTTGCATAATTCAACAATTAACTATTCAAGGTGAGGATGGAACAGCAAGACTAATAATGAACAGTTATAAAAAAAAATTTTTTTGCATATAACATATTTCATATAAAAAGAGAAGGAAAATCTATGCATATACAAATCAGTCAATAAATTGTCACGCATCAGTTAATGCTCATCAAGCAATGAATGTTGTCCTTGTGTCCAATTTATTGATAAATGATTGTACAAAAACCACAAGTTATTTACAAAGATGAGTCATTTTATGCTCTATGAAACTGAAACGTACATCTCCCATATCAGTTTCTATGACGTACATATATATACTCACTTTAAATGATTCCAAAACATCAATCCACTGTTGTTTCTCTTCAGGATTAGATGCTCTTAAATACCACACGCAATCATTAACCGATACATCAAACCTACAGTCATCAAATTCATGGGGCTGAAAAAAGAATAAATTGAAATGAAAACAAAAAAATTCACATTTGATACCACTACTAAAATTATCGAGATTGTAAAGGAATTTAATCTAAAGCTACATAATAGGCTATTCACTGAGTTATCTAAGCGTATTACAGGGAAAGAGAAAAACTAGTCGACACAAGGACAATTTATTCATAATAAATAACCAAATTATTCACCTTAACTTTAGCTTTTTTCAAGCATAAGGCACCTCGGCAACCAAGATTACTTTCTAACTCGCTTTTGTAGTAAGATAAAGTAGAATCCTTCAGAACAATAAACCTATCCTGCCAACCGTGAATGTAGTTTGTCCATTTACTCAAGTGCCCACGAAGTTCTGGAGTTATGCCATCGTCCGTATCGGAATTGTCGCTCACTGTGATGGTTTCCTCCGTCATATTTTAAGTAGATATCATTAAACCTCTACAGAAAAGAAAATAAATTAAAATAATTACAAAATTTGCGTTTTAAACTCGTTCGTTAACTACTACTACAAAATTGTTTTGTTGAAATTTGTTGCTGTCAGTTAGCGCTGTCACGCTCGCGTCACGCGTTCAGACGTCAATATACCAGACAGATGGAATTTATTTTTTATTAAATAGTTTTGAGGCTCTGGATACAATTTTTATACGTCACCATAATTTAATCACAACATTGTTATCATTTATAGAACTTTAATTTATTATTTATTTTTCTTGCAGTTCAATTTCAGTATGCAAATAAGTAATACTGGTTGCCGTCTCTGGAGACAGGAGGGCTGGCTCTTTCTTCGCTTCGGAAGTCTTCCTCTTTTAAAAGTATGCTAAAAAAAGTCCGTTACAGCATAGGTCTATCTTGCTTGACTCATTGATTTACTTATTGATGGATTGACTCACTATAACCTTTTTTTATGGTAATCTTTGAAAGCAGGTACCTATAAAATTAGTAGGTACTTACATAAATTATTCACCATAAGTTTTTATGTACTTGATTTCCTATGGTCTTTCAGTCTTACCACGATAAATGATATTCACGCTGACGAAGTCGCGGGCAACAGCTAGTCTATGATAAATGCACTATTTTTACTACATAAAATGTTCTTTTTTTAAATAATATATTTGAAATAATACGTTGTAACTTGCGACACGATTCAAGAATTTTATATAATATTAGCCAGTAGGATATTTATTTGATTTACGACATAAAACACAGACAAAGTAAAAATATTCGTAACAATGTATTGTGTATCCGAACGAACAAATATAATTAAAAATATTTTCTATTGACGCATTTCCGGATGTAGTGCTTTGTACGATTATTGATTTTGTAGTGTTCCTGCAATGCTATTGGTCAATATAAAGCAGCCGCCAAAATCGTTTACAATAAGCCAATAAGAAAAAGGTATTCGATAAACGCGCAATTTCCGTTCAAAATGGCTGACAATACTATGCCTATTTTTGTTCCAATTGAAAAGCCTGTAAAAGTGGTTAAGTGGAAAATAAAGCAAGGAGCATTTGTTTCACAAGGTCAAATCTTATTTTTATACAATGATTCATCGGGTAACAGTAATGAACTGAAGAAATACAAAGCTGTGCGCGCTGGTACTATCTCATCGATCAAGGTGAAGGAAGGAGACATAGTAGAACCTGGGTACGTGACGTCATGAAATAAGTCACTCATTATTGTTGCAAATACATTTTTGCATAATTATTGACTGTAAATAATCAATTAAATGGATATTCACATAGCATGCACCTAATGCACTTTTCAGAGCTGTCATTAATTTGCGCGGCAAAATCAAAATGTTTTCCCGCCTTCATAATGTTACTTCGAAGTTGTTGAATAATTGAATTTAAAATATCTAAACTAAATAGAAAGGACTTACCCCTTTTTATTTAGGCACTAATTTTTACTCCATACGTTTTTCGATTTTAGGAACCCTGTTGCCGAAATAGAAGAATGTCGGCATCCTACAGTGATGAAAGAAATGTGCGCGGAGTGTGGTGCAGATCTTCGCACCGACGAAGGACCGAAGCGCGATGTCGCAGTCGTCCCCATGGTGCATTCAGTACCCGAATTAAAGGTACCTACCATACACACACATACTTTGTATACAACACTATACCTGTATCTACAATGTAGATTCTACAGAAACAAAAAAACACCATCTAGATAGCAAAACTTCGTCATCTGTAATGTATAAGAGGTTTTCCACAAGATTAAAATCAAATGAAATCTCAACTGCCTATGGTGCACCATGCTGATGAGAAGCCATTAGGTTTAGCAAACATATTTTTTTTAATATGACTAGAGTGACAAAAAGTGTACAACCTGCCTGAGATAAGCATGAATTTCAACTAAGTTGCCATTTGATTCACCTCAAGAGTAAGAGGGACATATTGTATATTAATTCACAAAATATCCTCTGAAAATAATTTAAGGATAAAAACAAAAAAAATGATAGAATAAAGTCAGGATTTTTGTTACAGTTAATATTTTCTTGTTTCTCATGTGTTTGTTTACATTATAAGGAATGGTAAATCACTCTAATATATTTATAATAATGTTGCAAATTGTAACTCACATATTGCTCACAAATTGTACTCATAACAATTTTTGTAAAAATTTTATTTGTGTTGGTTATTATTGTTCAACAACTACCTGAATTATGTTACTTCAGAGACGGGTGCAAACTACTGCAACACAGTTAAATGCTAATGCGGTCATTTACGTACATTATTGTTTTTTATATTATGTGCTTACTGTTGTTTAATAAATTCTTTAAATAAAGAATTCATAAGTTTATTTATATACAACTATTTTTATTTTGTATTCTAGGTGTCTGAGGAACTGGCTCAAAAACTTGGCCGTGAAGATGCTGATCGTCTATTAAAGGACCGGAAACTTGTGCTGCTTGTTGACTTAGATCAGACATTGGTACACACCACCAATGACAATGTACCACCAAACTTGAAGGTAAAAACAAAAAATAGTTTATTAAACACTAGTTACACAGATCCAGTTTACAATTTGTTACACAGTCAAGCTAAACTATCTACTATGAGGAGCTTGATAGCATTGTTGTATGTGTCTCATCAAACACGCAAGTTAAGCAACATCGACCGCACCCTGTCTATGGATCAGTTTATTTATTTAGGGCACCTCCATGCTTCGGAGGGCACATTTAGCCATCAGTATCGGCTGTTGCCATTAGATGACAGTCATTAAGCCAAGTCAGTGGCCTTAGGGTAGCTTGGAAACACTGGCCTCTGTCAACCCAAGGCTGAGCAGTGCGGTGTAGTATGCTCTAAACCCCTTTGATTGAGGGGAGACCCGTATCCCAACAGTGGGATAATTATGGGTTGATGCCACATACTTTAGTGTACATTTTCACTAAAGTGGATATTTTTAGTTTGTATTTCACATTGTGAGTACAGCAAGTGGCAAAATGTATAAAAAACAACTCATCGTTACCTAGCTTCATCAGTGGAAACACACCTTTATACTATGGGTGTAATGTTTGTTTGTAGAAACCATAAGTCTGGTCTATTGAACCTAAAAGCATTCTAGATAATAAATTTCACAGTCAAATCTATCCACTTCCACTTTTATCATGTGCTCAGATTCATTCAAATCATATAAGCACTATGATTTTTAAAAAAACCACCTAATTAAAAAACAAACAAGTTGATATTGTTATGTTGATTCAAATTGAAAAGACTTCAAAATGCCGGCATGTTGTTAGTTATTATGCCAAAAGGTATGTACTTCCTTCAGATATAATCTATGTCTATGCCAATATTTTTTCGAATTGGTTCAGCAGTTTACTTTCAAATAGCTAGCAAACAGTCAGACATACTTATTTGTCGTCGTTTGATTTGGGAGTGATCACCGAAGCTGATGTCATTAAAATCATAGGCACACTGAAGTCGAAAGCTGTTGGTGAGGATAACATAAGCCTCTGCATGATTACTCCAATATTAGAAATAATTACGCCAATAATTGTTCATATACTGAATTGTTCGTTATTATCTTCGGTGTTTCCTAACATATGGAAACATGGGCACGTTATTCCTCATTCGAAAAAAGCTAACCCATCCTCCTTTTCCCACTATCGTCCTATTTCGATACTCCCTGTCCTTTCTAAAGTCTTGGAACATTTTGTACATCAACGTCTGTCTTCCTTTCTATGTGAACATAGCCTCATGAGCCAGCATCAGTCCGGATTTCGTAAGGGGCATAGCACTGTCACAGCCCTGGTCAAGATAACTGACGACATCCGTCTGAATATAGAACGCAAACTTCTGACGGTCCTAGTACTCCTTGACTTCACCAGTGCATTCAACTCTGTAGACTTCGATGTTTTGCTGGGTGTTCTCAAATCTCATCATCTCACATCCTCTGCGATCTCTTGGTTCCAATCTTACCTTACGGGGCGCCGTCAGTTGGTAAAAATTGATGACTGTCGTTCAGAATGGTGTGATTTGTATGCGGGTGTGCCTCAGGGCGGGGTGTTATCACCCATTCTTTTTTCCATCTTTATAAACACCGTTGTGTCTTCTCTTCGTGCTTCTTATCACCTCTATGCTGACGATTTGCAAATCTATGCTGCCGCCTCACTTCACAACTTTTCAGATGCAATAACCATTCTTAATAACGATCTTGCTGCCATTGCAGAATGGTCGCATAACTTCGGGCTTCAAATTAATGCAACGAAATCCCAAGCAATTATTGTGGGTAGCCCACACTTCATTTCCAAACTTCAAGGTTTAAATCATCCCAATATTGTATTTGATGGCAACATCATCCCGTTTTCCTCTACTGTCACTAATTTGGGAATAACCATGGATCAGACACTTTCGTGGGCTCCGCAAGTTAATGAAGTTAGTCGCAAAATTTTTGTTTCGCTCCATTCATTAAAACGTTTACAATATTTTCTTCCACTAGCGACCAAGACTATGCTGGCTCGTACTCTCCTGCTGCCGCTGCTTGACTATGGAGATGTCGCATATTTGGATCTCACAGAGGAGCTACTTGATAAACTGGAACGTCTGCAAAATCTTTGTATTCGATTCATTTTTGGGTTACGTAAATTTGATCACGTTTCTGAATTTCGCCAGCGACTCAAGTGGCTCCCAATTAGAGATCGCAGAAATGTGCATATCCTATCTCTGCTGTATAAAGTACTCTGTAATCCAACGGCTCCTAAATACCTTAGAGATAGAGTAAAATTTCGGGATTTTGATAGTCGTTTGCGCTCCTATGGTAATCCTACACTCAACATACCACCGCACAGCTCTGCAGTGTATGCGGGATCATTCACGGTGATGGCAGCTAAACTTTGGAACACACTACCTTTGGATGTGAGAGGGGCCCCCTCCGTAGACTCATTTAAGCATCGGCTTACGAAACTGCTTGAGAGCTAAAAATATTAATATATTATATTTAATTGATTAGTATTCATCCTTCTGTTATTCATTTTATTATTTATAAATTTATTCTTCTTTAATTTATTATTACTACTGATATTGCTATTATTTAATTATTATTATTATTTTTCTCTCCTGTTCACTGGGTATTTATTTAATATAATCATATCATAAATATATATTTCTACTTAACATTATTGATCTTGTTTTAACCACGCCTATGATGAATCCTTTCAAGCACTCTACGGTTGGCTGGAAGAGATCTCTTACAGAGATAAGCCCGCCTTTATACTGTATAATTTATTTGTCTACATTTATTTGTATATCGTTTTGTGGTATAATAAAGAGATTACATACATACATACATACATACTTATATGTATATTAGTATGATAATAGGTATATATACTTATTGTATATTAATTGTAGCATAGTAATTTTTGTATAAAGTGAACAAAGAGATTGATGACGAGCCCGGTGGTGCCAGTGGTCGAATGCAATGGCGACTTTGACTCCGAGGTCGCGAGTTCGATCCCCGCACATGACAAACATTTGTGTGCATGAACATGTCTGTTTGTCGTGGCTGGATAATTTCTATGTATTATATGTATTTATAACAAAAAAAATGTATTATCTACTAGTACCCATAGCACAAGCTTTGCTTAGTTTGGACCTATATGGCGCTATGTAATTCGTTAAGGAATAAATAAGAAGAATTTATAATTTATATTTATATTGATACTTCTAGTATTTTATATGTAAAAATATTTTATCAATTTATAGGGCGTGCTACATTTCTTTTTACGCGGCCCTGGCACTCCGGGACGCTGGTGCCACACGAGACTACGCCCTCGCACCAAGGAATTCTTGGATAGTGCTGCAAAAAACTATGAATTGCATGTGTGCACATTTGGAGCTAGACAGTATGCTCATGCAATAGCAGATCTCTTGGATCCAGAGAAAAAGTACTTTTCTCATAGAATCTTGTCTAGAGACGAGTGCTTTGATGCAAGAACAAAAGCTGCAAATTTGAAGTAAGTATAAGTAAATGAGGAGCTATTACTCTGCTTTCTTCGCTTTAAGCACTGAGGAGCTCGATGGCGTCCATGCGCGTGTCAGTCTAATCGAATACGAAAGTTAAGCAATGTGGACCGTACCCTGTCTATGGATGGGTTTATTTATCTCATGCTTCTCCGTATTTCAGAGGGCACGTTTAACTGACGGTACCAGCTGTTGTCAGATGACAGTTGTTAACCCAAGTCAGTGGCCTTTGGGGTGCTTGAAAATACTGGCCTCCACCAACCTGCAGATGTGCAACTTGGTGGAGTATGCTCTAAACCCCTTCGATTGAGAGGAGACCCGTAGCCCAACAGTGAGATGATTACGAGTTGATGTCGATAAGTAAATAGTTAATATGGAAATATATCTTTACCGTATTGTTTAATGCTATTGCTAATTTGACAAATGCAACAAATTGTTTCTGAACCAACCCCTACTCATTCCACTGCTGGATTATGGGCCTCCGGTCATTCGAAGAGGTTTAGAGCGCACTTCACCATGCTCCAATGTTATTTGTATTAGTATTCAAAATCATTGGACTCATTAGAAGGTCTTAACATTCTTCAGTATAAAGTTGATACTGTTGATTGTTGGCACTTGGTGGAACATTATTATCATAATGTTATAATAAAGCACTTGTACTATTCCACGTTATTATATTTAATATTACCGACCGGTTTCGCCGCTAAGGCATTATCAAGGTAAACAGATGGTGTTTGTGTTTCTACTAGCTAGCTGCTAGAATATAATAACGTGGAATAGTACAAGTGCTTTATTATAACATTATTCTTCAGTATCATAATTTTTAATATTAAAAAACACATTTATAATCTAAATTTTTAATCTTCTTCAAAAAAAGAAGGTTATCAAATTTATTTGTACCTACGAGGGGAGGCCAATAAGTTCGCGGAATGGAGGGGTTGATGGGGATAAATTTACCCGTCCAGGTAGGCACTAGTTAAGCACCTCATTAAGAGTATATATACCAAGTTTGAACCTAATCGTGTCATTAACTTTTGAGTTATCGACCTGCAAACAACTAAATCGGGAAGAAGTCAGCCAGTATGGAGAAAATTGAACACCGTGCCGTTATTAAGTTTCTTACCAAGCAAGGAAAATCCGCTCAGACGATTTTTCAAGAGCTGTTAGCGGTTTACGCGGACTCTGCCCCTGGTAAAACCATGGTTTACAAGTGGCATGGTCTTTTCAAACAAGGAAGGGAGTCCATTGAAGACGACCCCCGCTCCGGACGGCCAATTGAGGCCACCACACCGGAAATCGTCGAAAAAGTAGAAAAACTTGTATTGGAAGATGCCCGACTGAAGAAGAAGCAACTTGCAGCAATGGTTGGAGTATCCGAATCAAGTATTTTAAATATCCTACATCATCATCTTGGGATGACTAAAGTCAGTGCAAGATGGGTTCCGAGAATGCTCACGCCACTTCAAAAACGCGAGCGTGTCGAGTGCTCTCACCAGTTTCTGGAGCTCTGTGGAGAGAGAAAGGAAGAAGTTATGGCCCGGATTGTTACTGGAGATGAAACCTGGGTTCACCACTATGAACCTGAGTCGATGCAGTGGCATAAAAAAGGCACACCTCCTCCAAAGAAGTTCAAAGTGTCACAATCGGCCGGAAAGATCATGGCGACTATCTTTTGGGATACAGAAGGTATTTTACTGATCGATTATAAAGAACGTGGTGCGACTATAACGGGACAGTACTACGCTTCTTTACTGGAAAGATTGAAAGAAGCCATTAAGAAAAAAAGAAGAGGAAAACTGTCAAAAGGTGTGCTCCTTTTGCACGACAATGCACCCGTCCACACGTGCCATGTTGCGACGGCTGCCATTCACCGATGCGGCTTTGAACAATTAAACCACCCACCATACAGTCCAGACTTGGCCCCCAGTGACTATTATTTATTTCCAAAAATGAAGAAAGAGCTGCGTGGAAAGAAATTTGACGACGATGATGAAGTCAAGTCGGCAATTTCGGCCTATTTTGACACCAAAGACAAATCATTTTTTTTCGATGGTATAAACAAGCTATTTGAGAGATCCGAAAAATGTATTAGGGTTAAAGGAGAATATATTGAAAAGGAAAAATAATTTGGTGTTTAATTTCAACCTCCTTCTCTCTCATTCCGCGAACTTATTGACCTCCCCTCGTATATGTTGTTATTTATGTTCGCGCATTAGGACTAGCTCGGTGGTCGAATGGTTAGCAATGGCCACTTTGACTCCGAGCTCGCGGGTTCGATCCCCGCACAAGACTAATATTTGTGTGCATGAACATGTCTGTTTGTCTTGGTCTGGGTGTTTACTATGTAATATACGTATGTTTAACAAAAAAAAAATGTATTTAAGTATCATATCAATTATCTGGTACCCATAGTACAAGCTTTGCTTAGTTTGGGACCAGATGGCAATGTGTAATTCGTCCAGGAATATTTATTTATTACTCTATCATTTCTCAACTGAGTTTGACCATTCTTTCGACGTTGGAAAGTGTATATGCATTTATATGAGACCATATAAATGAATCATTGTGTTATTCCAGAGCATTATTCCCGTGTGGAGACAACATGGTCTGTATTATTGATGACAGAGAAGATGTATGGCGGCACGCAACCAACCTGATACACGTCCGGCCTTATTCATTCTTTCAGTCAACGGGTGACATCAATGCTCCGCCAGGTGGGTAGAAATACAATGCAAAGTTTAATACAACATAAACAATTTTAAATACAAGTTTCATACACAAAAATAAATAACGGTTAATATGGTAAAATTGGAAATAAAAATGTGGCTGTGTCATTGACATGGCCGTGAGTTGTACATGAATATGTTATATGCACTAAAATTACCTCAAAATGGCAGAGCTTCCCCCTAACCAGCATGCGATGTTCCATAGTCCTTACGTAGCGTAATAAATTCTTTGATCCTTCATTTATCCAGTGGTGTTATTGAATTTTGGATGGAGATGATAGATTTGTAGCTGCAACACTAAACTGTATCCCCTGATTTTGTTATCATTAATTTTTTCCTTTTGAAGTACGGAACCCTAAAAATACGAAAGTTGCACGGAAAATTAGAAAATCGAAAACTGAACAATCGTATTTACTTTTCTAATGTAACTTTATGTCATTTATCAGAACTGTCAGTCAAATTGCAATTCAAATTCAATATTCATTGTTAAGAAAACAGGACAATGTCTGTCGGGTCAGCTAGTATTATTATATTCTTGGATTGAGATACCAGTTACATCACTAAGTCAAGATGTAACTACACTAACAATCCAAACAGTATTGAAAGCCCTTCTGAAGACATTCTTTTTTTAAGCTATGAAAGAATGACAGATACGAGGACTACATCTATTAATGAATAACCACTGTATTTGTATAAGTAAAACTGTAGTACGTTTTACTTATACTGTGGTAATACAGCAATAACTACGTACAGTATGGCCACTCCCTGCCACTCTCTCGCGTCGACGTCACCTCCCCTTTGAGACGTTTACAAATGATCAAAAAAGTCTAATCAACAAGCATACGATCCGCCTAATGGTAAGCAGTTATTGCAGCCAATGGGACGCTCGTAACACCAGAAGTATCACTCACGCGTTGTCGACATTGTAAAACCCAATCGTTCCCTACATGCAAACCCAGAGAATCCAGCCGAAATTTGCAAAAATTTTAGAAATAGGTTGAATAGATTGCTTCTAACAAAATGTGGAAAGCCATGGGCTATTTTATATTAAAAAAAAACAATATATGTTTCCACATATAAACATCAACATTAACCACTTCTAAGCAATTTAACATAATTGTGATAATGAGACAGTTATTACTTCGTAGTTTAATTTGGGTACATGCAATCGCACATAGAGCGCCCATTACAGAATTAGGAGACTAAATCGAACTAATGTTTAGATTCTTTAGATAATTGATTATCATGTTACAGGAGACGAAAAGTCAAAATTAATTAGCGGTAAGAATGGATCCCAATTACCAGTTATTCAACAATTACCAATACTAGACCCTGAACCAGAAAAGGAAGAAAGCAGTGATCAAAATAAAGAAATTAGTAAGGAAAGCACAGAGACCAACGAGAAACCAAGCGATGGGGACAATGGAAAAATACTAACAAATGATAAGGATAACTTAAAGTCTGATGAGGGGAAAAGTGAGGAAAATTTACAAGGCGAACGGATACCTGAAGCAGAGCCTCGATGGGTGGAGACGTCTGATGGACAGATTGAAGTAGAAGATGCTGATGACTATTTAATATATTTGGAGGATATACTTAAGAGGATACATAAGTAAGTACTTAAGTCACTGCATTTACACAGTATTAACACAGTATTATAAATAAACATTCTTAGAAAAATTACACAGCGCCATCTAGTCCGAAACTAGCAAAGCTTGTTCTAGATAAATACTTTTTGAAGTGAAAACTAAGTATGCTGTGCACAAATTTTGTAAGTGGTGAATGAACCTTACGGTAATGCTCTTTCGAGTGAAGTTGGCAGGAAGGGAGCATCAGATGAAGTTTTCACTTCTATCGTGTGTAATTGTAGTTTTTTTTATATGTTTAAACCATAGAAATCACTCCAATCAAGACCAACAGACATATTCAAGCACAGGTGAATGTTTCTCTTTACGGAGATCAAACCCAGAACACTCACTGGCATCACCAGTTGCTATTGCTATCCATTCAACCCCAACTTCATTACTGTAATTGAGAGAGTATATCAAAATATGAAATCATTAGTGATTGATAGTCGAATAGGAAAATAACTTTTTTTAAAATAATTATTTAAACTTGTTTAATAAATGGCAAATTTAGTTACTACAAACTGTACCATTAATACAAATTTATTCAGTTTTATAGGAGCCCTGTGGTCGAATGGTTAGCAACGGCCACTTTGATTCCGAGGTTGCGAGTTCGATTCCCACACAAAACAAACATTTATGTGCCTGAATATGTCTGTTCATCATGATCTGGGTGTTTTCTATGTATTGTACATATATTTTCTATGTATTTACAAAAAAAAGTATGTATATTGTATCAGTTATCTGGTACCCATAGTACAAGTTTTACTTAGTTTGGGACTAGATGGCGCAGTGTAATATGTTCAGGAATATTTATTTTTAACAGACTCCAAAAAAGGAGGAGGTTCGCAATTCGGCTGTATTTTTTTTTATGTTAATTACCGTAATTTATAAACCGATTTGAAAAAAACTTTTTATTTGAGAGAGTATACTTCCAGATTGGTCCCATATTTTTTCATCATCATCATCAGCCTGTATCTACATACATAAATGTATAGTAATGTTTGGAGTCCGTTTTTTTTTTTGTAAAATTATATATTTATTATATTATTATTTATTTTCAGGCATTTCTACGACTTATATGATAAGGCAGAAAACAATCAGATCCCTGATCTAAAAGTTGTGATACCAGAAGTGAAAGGCAGTGTTCTCAGCGGCGTGAGTCTAGTGTTCAGTGGGTTAGTGCCCACACATCAGAGACTGGAGAC
The DNA here is from genome assembly GCA_937001555.2 of Hypsopygia costalis. Taxonomy (NCBI): domain Eukaryota; kingdom Metazoa; phylum Arthropoda; class Insecta; order Lepidoptera; family Pyralidae; genus Hypsopygia; species Hypsopygia costalis. Next base: position 17,590,406 of record OW443342.2, read on the forward strand.
GTCACGGGCGTACTTGGTCGCAAGAAGTCTGGGAGCGGAAATCACTCAAGATTTCACCGACAACACTACGCATTTAGTTGCTGTTAGATCAGGTAAATTATAAATACTTGCTTGTTCTTCAGATTATTTAATTGTTAATGTAATAAATAAAATTTTCGTGTCACAATGTTAGTTACCAAACTCTTCCGAAAGGCTTGACCGATTTTGATGATATTTTATGTTTTTTCTACTAAAATAATCCTAGGAATAATTTATATGGCAAAACATTCTTTGCCGGATCAGCTAGTTTACTTATATATTCTAACAATTTACTTTTATCAGGGTGGTAAGTTGAAACGGCTAAAAGGTAGCTAGTAGCCACCTTAATGCTTGGCATACACGGGTACATGCGCTACCCTTGTCCAAGAGGCTGCCTGTTAAAGTTTCCATTATACTACTTGACAGACTTGATCTCTATTACTAACTCAATCATAAGATCTAAAAAAAGGTTTTGCAAAAAATACTATGTTTTCATCCATTCCCTAAAGTTTTTTAAAAATATATTTTTTAAATTTGTTTATTAATTGTTACAGGGACAGCAAAAGTGAACGCTAGCAGACGTTTGGGTGAAAGCAAAGCAAACAAATTGCATGTAGTAACTCCGGATTGGCTGTGGTCATGTGCAGAGAGGTGGGAGCGGGTTGACGAAAGACTGTATCCCTTGCAGAGGGGTGGACAGGTATAATCATTGTCATTTCAAATCACCTTTCTTTTTTTTATATGAGAGGGGGTGATGTGGGTCACCTGATGGAAAGCAATCACCACTGCCTATGGAGATCAGGAACAACAAGGGGTCACTGATCCGTTGGCAGCCTATACTCCTTCCTTTCTTACTGGCGACCTCAATCAATCGCAGGAATACAACCCTCAAGGAAATTGTTATTTCGACGAGCTCGGTGGTCGAATGGTTAGCAATGGCCACTTTGACTCCGAGGTCGCGGGTTCGATCCCCGCACAAGACAAACATTTGTGTGCATGAACATGTCTGTTTGTCTTGGTCTGGGCGTTTTCTATGTATTATATGTATATATTTACAAAAAAAATGTATTTAAGTAATATACCAGTTATCTAATACCCATAGTACAAGCTTTTCGCTTAATTTGGGGCTAGATGGCGCTGTGTAAATTATCTAGGAATATTTTATTTATTTTATTTGGCTGCGATATTCTGTGAGATGGAGGTACTTCTCCAGTCGGGCATCTTAAAAAATATGCTATGCCCTAACTCTCTTTTCGCCAGAGCCTCGTTTGTCAGTCAGCAAGCTGTACAACAAGCAGTTTAGGTGTGCTTTTGTTCAAAGATGATAGCTGTAAAAATAATCATCTTTTCCCAACTATCTTTACCAGATTGTTGATAACTTGTTATTTACAAGGAAATTTAAAATTCGTGCCTGCTACTTGTTTGAGTGTCCAGATATCCATCACGAAATCTGTGTTTTGCTTGCCACATAAGCGGCCCAAATAACAGTAGGCACTTATAACGGTAAGCATTTATCTATCTATCACTATAACCATCACTTCACTAGCATTTTGAAGGTCTGCAGAAGCAGTCCATATATTTGTACGAGTCATTTGTCCACATGTTTTCATCAATACAGCCAGGCGTTATTTTACACCCCGATACCGCCTTCAACTATATAAAGCCCAGGTTCAACCTCACATGGTATACTGTTCGCATCTCTGGGCTAGTGCGTCCCAGTACTTGCTCCATTTGACCGCATACAATGAACTCTCTACATGCAGAGATGTAGCGTCTCTTTGCGTTCTATACAAATTATATTACAGGGAGTGCTCGGATGAGCTGTTTAATTTGATACCTGTCACTGAATTCCACTATTGTAAAACTTGCCATAAATTAAAATTCTATCCATATCATCTTGATAATTGGCGATCTACTACAGCACGACATTTTATCACCACAAACAGTGAAACTATGAAATCAACTTCCCTCAGCGGCATTTCGGAACAACTACGACATGGGTGCCTTCAAGAACAGAGTTTTCATTTCCCTTAAAAGGCTGGCAACGGATCGGCGACCCCTTGGTGTCGCTGATCTCCATGGGCGTTGGTGATTGCTTTCCACCAGGTGACCCACATGCTCGTTTGCACCCCTCTCATATAAAAAAAAGTCCAAGTTCTGTCCGTAATGCTCAGGCCGCACTCATCGCGATAACGCGAATATTCGGGTTATCGCGATGTATGTAGCCAAATATTCGCGAATACTTCGTCACTTCGGGTGAAGCTTCGGGCACATCGCTCCGCTGTCGGTAAACTCTCGCACATCAAAGGGTTTTATCACGATGAACTTGCGGCCACACTTCAGTCGGCCCGCACCCATCGTTCCTAGCGGACGTGTTAAATGTAATTACAGTGTAACATGGATTGGAGTAACGATATTTTTTTTCTCCTTTTTCTTGCTTTTAATTTGTTTTTTAGATGACATAAATGTAAAAATAATGATTTGCTGCTATAAAATAGGTACAGAGTAACCGCGGCGTCCGTACATCGCGATAAACTTTACAACGCGCATTATGTGGCCGCGAAGATTCGCCGCAGACCGAATACGAAGTTTATCGCCCGAATGTTATCGCGATGAGTGCGGCCCAAGCATAAGTGTATGAAGTGCGAGCGCGTGGTGGTTGTGTCCACAGAGCAGCAGCCGCCGGCCGCCGGCGCACTGCGGCAGCCCGCCGCCGGCCGCGGCCGCCGCCACGCCGGCGCTGCGCCGCCGCACGCCCTCCGGCCGGTTCATGGACACGCTCAACCCGCTGCTCTCCTTCTCCAGCGCTGACATCGCTGACATGGACCGTGAGGTAAACTGCACCACACACACACCACGGGGTGTACAACCCCGGCCGCCCGGATGTAATCACTTATTCGTTGAATCTTGACTAGTCTTTTTTTCATGTATGTATGTAGTAGTTTCCGTACTTCCATACTATATACTATAATTTCAATGTGAAATTGTATTTGTTTTTGAAGTGAAAACTTCTTTAGTGGCGTTGTGCACTTTTTTGGGATGGGTAAAAAATGTTGACAACTCGCGTCAGGATCACGTGGCCTGATCGAAAATCCGTAAGATAAAGCTGCGAAACTACAAAATTGAACTTTAAGCAAAGACGATACTATTGGGAATTCTTTGAATATTTTAATGATTCGAAATAGTTTCGAAATGGCAGTTTTATGAGAAATCTGCGAGACTACAAAATCCAACTTTAAGCAAAGACGATACGATTGAGATTGCTTTGATTAATTTGTTTGTGTACGATAGCGTAAGAAATGAATATTGTACGTAAATGATAGTACTGTTATACTGGTAAATAAAGCAATTCGTGCGAAATTATTCAGGATAAAAAGTTGTCTATGTCGCTCTATAGATTTTAATCTATTCCCGTAAAAAAATAAGCGATGCCGCAGTTGTGTGTCCTTTTTTCACGTCGAAAGAATCCATTGGATTGTCATGATTTTTTTACGGTGATATTTTAAGATCTGGAGAGAGGCGTAAAGTACTTTTGATTCCGGAAAAACATATTATTCCCATGGGATTTTTTTTATTAAAATAATGATCACGCGGGTGACGCCGCGGGTTCCAGCTGGTATGTAGGTACATATTTGTGTAATTACCAATCTGACTGGCAAAACTATTGGTTCTTTGTTTGGGTTTTTCAAGGTCGTCCACGCGCAACTGACATCCCTGTTGTTGCACATTCCATACTCTGCGGTAACTGCTTTCCATCAGGCAGGCTGTATGCTTGATTACTAGCTTAATAAAATATATATTTTTTTTCATCTCAGGTAGAGGACATATTCAATGAATCTGATGAAAGTTCATCAGATGAATCGAAGCCCATGGACGATGATTTAGATGATGAAGAGAATCCACCTGAAAACAGATTAATATCTGTCGAAACCGAAGAGGACACACAAGATAGGTAAGCTACTTTTTTCAATATTTTTTGTATCATTCGTTGACGAGCTCGGTGGTTGAATGGCTAGCAATAGCCACTAACTCCGAGTTCACGGGTTCGATCCCGCACATGACAAACATTTGGGTTGGAGTATACCCTTCGGGGCACTATGGAGCCAGGGACTTCAGAGTCCTAAATTTCTCCAGTCAGTTTACTCTTCGGGGCACTGGACTCTGACGAAATTTCATCAATTTTTTTTTTTCGGTTTTTTGTATATTTTTGCTATGGCATCGTATAGATCCTACCAAATGAAACATTTTCGGTCATATACTGAATCCTCGTACGTCGCATAGTTTTTGAGAAAATATTTGGGAAAGTAGCGAAATTCGATTTTCACGCAAACGGTGCGTCGTACCGGAAAATTGTACATGACAAGAAATTATCTCTTTGATGTGATCTTTGATGTTTGTATATAAAAATGTGAGATTTAAAAAGAAAAAAATATCTTCTAAAAATTGGCAAAGTCCTGATTCATACATTGTTAAAGTCTATTTTTCTCGAAAACGGCGCGTTGTACGAAAAAGTTGTACATGACAAGAAATGATCTATCTGATGTGATCTTTGATGTGCGCATATAAAAATATGATAATAAAAAAATAATAAAGTCCCATGCCCCTTATAAAACACAAAATTTTTTTTTTTATTATTTTTTTTTTTTTGTTTTCTGCACGTTTCATAGTGCCCCGAAGAGTATACCCCAACTCCAACAACCCGCCCCGAAAGCTACCCACTGACCCATTCCTGTGAATTACCTGGATGGACTGTCCATACAAATCTTGTCCTGACAATTTCATCCTAATTTTTTTCATATTTTTTTCTGATATATGACTAGCTATTCTGCTGTTCGGGATTTTTTTTATATTTTGTTTTATATATATAGATTGTTTATTTTTTTAATAATAAGTCCCTGATTTGTTTCAGGTTACAAGATTCACAGGATGCTGGATCTAGTGATTCAGACACTAGTAAGTATAGTTTGTTATATATAAAATCACTTTCAAATCCGTACTTCCGGCAGCAACCTCGGACGCAACGTGCACATCTATCTGCGCAGAACGTGTCGATTCGCCCGCTTCTGATGACGTCATCAGAATTTTTCTGGGGTTTCCGATTCGGCTCGCGGCAAAGGGCCGATCCTTTGCTACACTATACTCCTTCCTTTCTGGTGACCTTGTGCTAAATAAGCATATGGCCCGCCTGTTCTACAGCGGGAACCTGAAGCTATAAATGTTTCCAACACTCACCCTAAAGATATTGTTATTTGGGTGCAATTTTCTGTGAACTGAAGCACCTTCCTCAGCCAGTCAGGAACGATATGATCTATTTCTCGCGCGTTGTTACTGCTAGATTAAACTTTAGTTGCGCCTGTGCTGTGATCAGATTATCTAGTGATGTGAAGTGACTCACCGCCATAATTACCCACCCACCGACCACTGCAAGTTGTACACCCTGTCGACTTGTTGCTAAGTCGACAGCGTACACCGCGTGCAGTGAGGTTGGCATCGACTGTAACGGTGGCGAACAAGTACACAGGGTGCATCACGTGCAGTGAGGTTGACTTTGGCTTTAAAGATGCCGGTGAGCCCCTACACCCCACTGCATTAGTTACCTAATGTCTAATCTAGGAGAAAACTTTTTTATAGCACTAAAGTGGAAAACAAACATACGGCCCGCCTGATGGAAAGCAGTTACCGTAGCCTATGAACGCCTGTAACGCCAGGAGTATCACACGTTCGTTTTCGACCCTGTAAAAACCTCTTCACGCCCTTTTTAGAACCCCATGTCAAAAACTAGTGTCAATGTTTCATATTTATTGTGTTATGTAGACACTAAATTAGGCACTCCTGAATGGAAAAGTCCGCATCCAACGGCAGTGCCGTAAATAGCCTTTTCTGCGCCCTGTGCGAGGTTCTATAACTGCGCCCTTGTTTTTTTTTTTTTTATAGTCTAATTTATTTGACGTTTTTGATGATACTGGCATGTAGGTACGTATGTACTGGAATCGAGCACTGGGGGCGCAGCGGTAACTTATCAAGAGCAAACTTGCGCCCCCAAAGTCTACGCCCTGTGCCTGGGCACCGGTGGCACTGCCCTGTTTACGGCACTGTCCAACGGTTCAGATTTCCAGTAGGGAGTAGGCCCCTGATTGTTGTTCGTTGTGCAGATGAGGGGCCGCGCCCTCGCAAGCGGCCGCGGCCGTCGTCGCCGCCGTCCGACGACGAGCCGCCCGACGACGACGACAGCAGCTCGTGGAACCTCATGGGTGCTGCGCTCGAGAGGGAGTTCCTGGCGCAGGACTGATGCCCACCTCATTTCAAACTGATCACCCGCCCGTGGCGAAATAGAATGCTCTTTGGTCTATGTTGTGTTTCATTTCACTTGTTCCATAATACCATAAAGTATTTGTAAGGATTGTGTTTATTCATTTGTGCATCTCACAGACTTATCCACCTATCAAATAAACATGAACAGGTTTATCTTGAGACAACACAATGTTAAGTTTTTCAACAAAATGAGACTGATGAACAATACCTATATTAGTTTTGAAGTTTGATCTCCAATGACCCTTTACAAAATTGAAATTTAAAAAATATAGTGATAATAATTACATAAAATAATTACTTGAAAAGTATATAAGTATGCACATATGGGTGTATTTACATACAACTTCAACCCATTATAGCTAGTATTCCAAATTTCATCTATATACATTCTGCTGTATACTAGTGGAAAATTAACAAACATTAATATATCGTCACAATCTTTCACATTTATGGTTAGTAGGTTGACATCAGAGTATTTCAAGAATCGCTGATGGTACTGGCTGTCTACTTTCTGCAGTTACCCTGAAGTAGTTCCCAGAGACTCTTATAATACTTTGATTTCAATCCTAATGTAAGTAATAAAAAAAGTTTGTTGAATGTTAATAAAACTATATTCACTAACTACACTAAATGTCTATTTTCTAATAATCTATATAGCATATGGATCATCATCATTTTCAAACACATGAAACTTGGTATATGTGGGTTTTGAAGTGAAGTCTTTCTTTCCATCTTGCCAGCCTCTTGGAGGAGCCTTCTTATAATCAAATGCACTTGCTTTCTTGCCATATAACTCTGTTTCTCTTTCAATATCTTCTCTATATCGTTCTTTAGCTACTTTTTTCCCAGTGACAGGATCAGTTATATCACCAAATGGGTACACCACCTCTTTCACTTCATGTGTAATAAGTTTAGTAAGTTTTTGTGGTAATGCCTCAATTAATACAATGTCTCCAGTTTTACATTTTTTGTCAGGATCATGGCAATAGTAAAATTCATCTTTCCTGAAATACTGAAAAGATAAATTTAAATTAACTTCAACCTTGATAAATAAATATATGAACTGAAGAAATTTGGTAAAAATGCCATCTTATGTGTTTTGCAAGTGTACAAATTATAGTGATATGGTATCTAAATCCTAAGGGATCACTTGTCACATGTAAGTATAAAGTAATACATATTTGATTTTAATACGAAATTTACTTATATTTAACATTCTATTAAAGAACCTAGATTTTCAATGAAAAAAAGAGATAACATCTATATTAAATCGCAGATATGACAAGGATGGCGAAAGATGAACATTAGATTCAACACCATATAAACCCAGACTATAAATTGATAGTAACATTCACAGTGAAGCATAGAACCTAATTACAAATGTTCACACCACCAATCAAATACAATGTCATGACACGGTTCACACCAATCATATAATGTGATGAACCAATAAATCGCGCTTCCTTTAAAAATGAAACGCATCTGAGTGCTTAGTGTGAGTTTTTTGTTCACATTTGATCGTGTTAACATAAATAAATTGGTGTGCCTTATTTCGGCACTGCCCAGGTCTCAGATCTTGATTTTAACTAGACAAAAAATTAATCGTTAATTTGTCGCCCAAAGGAAAAAAAATTGTCGCTCTCCCGCTAAAGAGCTATAAGGTTTTTTTTCTGGCAGTGCCGAAATAAGCCTATATAAATATCGACAAATTAACAACTAATTTTTTGTCTAGTTAAAATCAAGATCTGAGACCTGGGCAGTGCCGAAATAAGGCACACAATAAATTGACTAAATAGAGAACTCTCATCTTGTGTATTTATAAGATGCAAATTATATATCAAAATTTAGCTTGCTCATATTTTAAAGTGAGCCTAACCTGGACAATTTTGTTACATAACATGTGTGTGGCCAGCAGCTGCAAGTTTCTTCTGTTTCAGATGTTGGAGATTCGCTGAGACAAGTGCAGCTACTAATGGTAGTAGGTGCCGGCCGGCAAAACGCGAACTAGTGTAGGTCAAATAAATTCACTTAAATTTCATATTAAAAGCAAATATTATTTTATACTTATGCGTGATATGTGATTGCCTTGGGCTTTTGCTACCTAATACATAATTTGTACACTCGCGAAACACATATGGCAGCTTTTTACCTAATTTCATTGGTTGTCGCAATTATCGCAACAGTTCTTCGCCTGCTTTCTTGACGTACTAATTGCTAGGTACGACAGTTGGGGCACCTATCGGGTGTTCGATTCGGCGGCTTAGTAACATATCTAGTTAAAGTAATAATAAATAAGATGTAAGATAGGAAATCAAATTTTCCCTTTACACATGGAACAATAAAACTGTACCATGTCTTTACCCAAAATCGCCAATTTAAATGAGTCTACAGTAGGTATACGGAAATCGGAACAATTTTACTACGTTTTGAATAACAAAGTATTATGTAAATTAAAATACTAACCATTAGCAAATTCTCATCTAATTCTAACCTTTTCACTCTAATTTTAGCAGCATTTTGTTTAACAGTGGGAACGCAATGACCTAACAAGAGAACTTTTCTGGCTGTATCAGCCAAATTTCGGGCCATTGTTTGTTTGACTATTATTTTTAATTAAGTATAAGTAAGAAATTATTTATCACTGAGATTGATCACTGATCTGCAAGTTGCACATAGTTGACGTTGACAGTTGACTATTCCGCACAGAGTGTAATTCAGTATCAGGGTTGCCAACGCCAGTTTGTCAAAAACCCAAAAAAAAAAAAGCAGTTCACAATCTTGCGATCGGCTTATCATGACCCTTATCAGATCTGTTTATGGGTTTATTAACATGAGAGAACCGTTCTTCCAGTGAACTATATCTTATTACGTTAGAAACTTAGTGAACAAGATCCCTTATGTGTTGCTCTTGAGCCTTCTGCATTTCATTGGGTCACATATGTAGTGCTGTCGCTAGGGTGTTGGTGTGAGCTTTTATACGATCAAATCCGATGTTTATATGCTCTTGCTCTGTTTTCTACTTTCTCCTTGACCATTTTCATTTTTGTGTGCTCACTTGATCTGACGAATATGGGTGCGTTAATCATAATTCTGAGTGCTTTATTTTGGAATCTTTGTAAGATCTCTACATTCGAGTTTTTTTGCTGATCCCCATAACTCAATGCCATATTGGCTTGATTATAGTTTTGTAAATGAGTATCTTATTTTACATGGGGAGACGTGATCCTCTGCCTATCAGCCAATTTAAGTTTCTGAGCAATGTATTTAAACTCTTCCCCTTTTTTTTTTTATATGATATAATCATGTTTGTTTCCTATCAAGGCATGCCTAAATATTATGCTGAGTCTTGATGGGCTAAAACATCTCTTCCAAGTTTATTTGGGGGACAAATTGTCTTTTCTCAAAGTAAAAGTGACATGCATAGAGTTGCTGAAACTTGCTTTGATGCGCCACTTTTCCATCCAGTTGTTGATTTTGTTCTACAAACGCATTTCGTCATATTAGTTAGGTACATTATCATATTTTTTGAAAATAAAATTATAGATTACTAGCTGACCCGGCGAACTTCGTACCGCCTACGATACTAATGTCACTCAATTGTTTTGCCTTCCCGGAACCTCTCCATTAACACTTGAACTTTATTTGTTTGTTTGTATCGAAAATTATTGTTTTTAGACTTTTTCAGGCAATGGAGAATGTTAACTAATTTTGATTATTAGCACTCCATGTTCTCTGTAAAAAATAAAAAATACTAGTGAAAGAATTACTTCGATATGTCAATTAGTTTCCGATTTAGAAGTAAAACAAGTTGTAACCGTACGACGCGGGCTGTGTGACGTTATCGTACAACACGCTTAGTCTGGCTCACTCAGTCCGCACGCGGTCGCGCGCCCGTGCGTGCCGTTGAAATTATACCTAAATAATATAATTACAATTAAATACTATAATAATAATAAGCACACCTCTCGACATCCCTGAGTCACTCACACCGGTGTTGCCCCCGGCCGATTTCCTGGCATTTCGGGGGCCCATCTAGTGAGTGGCAAGCCACCGCCTGCCGGAAATAACTAGCAATAAAAGCAGTTATGGCAGGCGTCCGTCCCTCTTCTGTAATAGCCCGGTATTAATTTCACCCAGATCTCATCTCCATAGCCCATTTATTTTCCATCACAATTCGCAATAGTCTCAACGCCTGCCGAGACCTGCTCATGGGTATATCGTTCCATTGACATATCCTGGAGCGGGTCACGGCGGGCGTACAACATTACATCAAACTTCTCAAAGGGGCCTCTGCGCGTTGGATCCATATCCCCGCGCATGCCTATCAAATGACCGGGCTTGACCCGTGATTTAACAGAGATAATAATAATTAAAGCAGTTATGGCAGGCGTCCGTCCCTCTTCTGTAATAGCCCGGTATTTAGTTCACCCAGATCTCATCTCCATAGCCCATTTATTTTCCATCACACTTCGCAATAGTCTCAACGCCTGCCGAGACCTGCTCATGGGTATGTCGTTCCATTGACATATCCTGGAGCGGGTCACGGCGGGCGTACAACATCACATCAAACTTCTCAAAGGGGCCTCTACGCGTTGGATCCATATCCCCGCGCACGCCTATCAAATGACCGGGCTTGACCCGTGATTAAAAAGAGATAAATTATTATAAATTTTATTAAAATTAATTTTATTATAAATTTTAATTAATATAATAATTAATTAAATACTATAATTAGAATGTCACACCCCTAATACTAAGCGAGCCGTGGCCGTGGCCCGTGCGATGCGTTGTGAAATGACGTCACAAGACTGTTAGCGGGACTCGATATTTTTCGAAACTTTGAATAATCAAAACTACTAGGTATTTTTGACTACAACAAAAACTAGTGTGTTTGTATACATACAGGCTTCACTGAGACAACATTTCAAGCGATTTGGCATACCTAGTAACATTCTTCATTTTTAAAATTTTTCTCTGCGTAACAACCATCCTCGTACTTCAAGGAATATTCTAAAAAAAGAATTAGCGACATCGGTTCAGCTGTTCTCGAGATTTTCGCTTAGCAACACATTCAGCGATTCATTTTTATACTAGATATTATCCAAAAATGTACAAAATACTTCTATAATGTTAGTTACATAAGAGAGGGCCCCATCTTCTGAGGTCCCATTTGATGAATTTGCCACAGGCAACATTAGACGCCGCTGTTGTGCTGTTTCAGCAACAGCACATCTGCGAGGTTCAGCTGCTACAACAGTTTCTGTAGCTATGGCAAGGCAACTTACTTACATGGCGTCCGCCATGTAAGTTGCCTGCTGAATACGCCGAGCTTGGAACTGTTCGTTTGTCTCAGATCCCGTTGAGGTGCCAGATATTCAGCGTTCTGTTGATGTCGAGCTTGAGACTGTTCAGGTGTCTCGGCAGCCCGGTGAGACGCTAGATACTCGGCAAGCTGTCGACATCGATCTTGGAACTGTTCTGGTGTCTCGTCAGCTCGTTGAGATGCCAGAATTCAACATGCTGTCTACGCTGAGCTTGGGACTGCTCTGATGTCTCAGCAGCTCTGTCAGGGGCCGTCCATTAATTACGTGAGGCTCGAAAGGGGGGAGGGGGGGGGGGTGTAGTAATATATCACGTGTATTTATTTTTTTGTCAAACGCGCGATTTCTAAACCGAAAAGCGGCGTGTTGATGCTAGGCAACGAACGAAGTTGAAGACGATGACGACCTACAACTCCCTGCGCATTCAGTATAATAATTGTTTCAGAGTATTGATGGAGCTGCCACGATTTTGCAGCGCGTCGGGCATGTTCACGCGCTGGCACAAACAGATAACTTTTATGACACGATATGGAAAAAGACTGCATCCTTTTCTTCATGACAGCACGCTTTTCAAATGCTTCTACTTTACAAAGCTCAAGTGCGGCCGCATATGGAGTAATGCTGTCATCTATGGAAGCACCTAAATACCAGCTAGCACCTTGTGACGCGATTCCCGGGTGCGCTGTGAGTGTGATTGTTGCCAAACGTACTGTTTAGAACCTTTGAGTCTGAGAAGAGATTTTCCGTCCCTTTGTGTGTTCTACCGATTGTACAATGGGGTGTGTTGAGAGGAGTTATTTACATAATGCCCACGGCCTCCTCACATATTAGAACCGAAGTGGTCACGTACTGTGCGGTTCCAGAGAAGTTCCGTACTATCAAGCTGTGGAATGAACAGCCTGTTGAGGTTTTCTCAGGAGATTACACATGGGGTTCTTCAAAAAGGGCGTGAAGACGTTTTTACGCTCGTACGTGTAGGGTCGGCAACGCGCATGTGATGTTTCTGGTGTTACAGGCTTCCATAGGGTACGGCAATAGCTTTCCATCAGGCGGACCGTATGCTTGTTTGTCACCTTAGTGGTATAACAAAAATACATAATAATATTTTAAAATTTTTAAGATTCTTTGTAGCTACAAAAAATACACGTGATTTGAGGGGGTGGGGGAAAGGGGTTTAGCCTTACACCTCACCAAGTATCACCAAGGGGATGGGGGGGGGGGGGGGTGTTAAAAATGTAAAAAAAAAAAAAAAAACCTCACGTGATTAATGGACGGCCCCTCAGCTGCCTTACGCTCTGCCTGTTCAAGTCTTTGCAGTTCGGCTTGGGAAACGTCTCATTAAGTCTAGCTACGTTCACAACTCGAGCTTTATCAGAGCTTTGGGAGAAATTAGACTTACGCTTTCGTGGTAGGTATAACAAAAAAAATATTTTTTTTTATTGGTATATTTTTTAGTAAGTACTTTTTATATACTTCCAAAAAATACAGTATGATAAGTAGCTATGATTATTTTTATATGTCTTTAAATTTAAAAATACAATACCTGCCTATTCTATTAAAATATAGCTAGTTACATTTTAATAGGCAAAAAATAATTTTCATTTGCTATTTGAAAAACAAAATCACGCTTCCATGGTACTATTCTATTATTAATTTATTATTATAAATTAAAGTAAATGGATACTAAAAAGAACAATACCGTAAAACGGGGTGTATAGAATTTGCGGGGTAAATAGAAAAAAAATCAGGAAAGTTTTCAAGGTTAATATTTGACTATTTATCCTTGACGGATTTTGGTAGAATTAAAAATTTTTACACATCAACATTTTTTCTTTGCCTTGGCTACAAGTTTTAAATGTCAAACTTGACATTTATCCATTAAAATTTACTTCAAAGTCTACCTTCTCTGAGAGCGTATATTTCAACTGCCACAACTTTTGATTTAAGGAGTGAAAAAATAGTGAATTGTGCTGTTTAATGTGTTTATCTCATTACATGTTTGATAAATTCTTACATTTGATTGAAGGTAAATGAGAAACTGTTATTAAATTTCGATAATTTGTAAAAATCACAGTGCATGTATATTTGTTGAATAAAAGGGGTTAATAGAATCTATTGACGGGTGAATAGTAAAGTAGTATGGGTTTAATAGAAACGTAGTAGGGAGTAATAGAAACGTTTAATGGGTGAATAGCAACTAATGAGGTGTAAATAGAAATAAATAAATAGGGTTGTCAAAAACTGTTAATATAACTAAATAACTACTTTTACAGCTTCTATATTTATACCTAGCATCTGATTGACCAATGAATTTAGTGATTGAAAATAAATAATCTTTTGAAAATGATAATTTTTATTTACAGATTTACCTACATACCGCCGTAGGTATATTCAACATGCCGCGTGTATACAGACCCGATCCTACAAGGAAAAGGTATAAAAAATATGACACGGAAATAATAAAAAAGGCTGTGGAAGAATATGTAACTTCTAGAAATGTCAAAATAGAAGAAGTTGCTAAAAAATATGGGATACATAAATCGGTGTTGTATCGTCACAGTACCCGGGATATGAAGCGGCAAGGAGGCCAAAGAGCTTTATCGGATGAAACTGAAATGTTCTTAATAGAAAACATAAATAAGTGCGCAGAATGGGGTTATCCCCTAGATACCATGGATCTCAGGTACATAGTAAAATTGTATCTTGATAAGATAGGTATTACCCATAAGAGATTTAAAAACAATTTTCCAGGGCCCGATTTTGTGCAGAGCTTCTTGTTAAGACACAAAAATGTGATTTCTCAAAGAGTTTGTGAAAACATCAAGCGTGTGAGAGCTAAAGTATCTCCAGATACGATCAAAGAATATTTCGCCGAACTTGAGAAATCTATAAATGGAGTACCTACTTCTAACATATTAAATTATGATGAGACAAATTTGTCGGACGACCCTGGGCGGAAGAAAGTACTAGTCAAGCGGGGGTGTAAGTACCCTGAAAGGGTATTAAACCATACCAAGGCTTCGGTATCTATTATGATGGCTGGTACCGCAGAAGGAAAAATGTTACCGCCATATGTGGTATATAAAGCAACCCATTTGTATGATTCCTGGGTTCAACAAGGTCCTGACGGGACTCGGTATAACAGGTCGACATCTGGATGGTTTGATGGAACCACTTTTGAGGACTGGGTGCAAAATATGGTGATTCCTTATTTTAAGGATTTACCAGGCAAGAAGTGCTTAATTGGAGACAACCTGTCTTCGCATTTATCAGCAGATTTGATCCAAACATGCAAAACGCACAACATCGATTTTGTATTCTTACCAGCCAACTCAACTCATCTGACGCAACCGCTGGACGTGGCATTTTTTCGTCCGATGAAGCGTACCTGGAGGCAATTATTATTAAAATGGAAAAAGACAGATGGTCGACAATTGCCCACAATTCCAAAAGGTTGCTTTCCAAAATTATTAAAATTGTTAATTGATGAGCTTAATATAAATGCTTCACAGAATATTATTGCTGGATTTAAGAAAACAGGGATTAGCCCTTTAAATGAAAATGAAATATTATCTAGACTTCCCGACGGAAACTTAGGTGCAGAGCATCAAAGTGCTGTAGAAGATTCAGTTGTAACACTCCTCCGAGAAATGAGATACGGTTCCATGAATATCATGGAGCCAAAAAGAAAGAGAAAACTTAATATACTCCCAGGTAAAAGTGTGGCTGCAGAAGAAATTGAAGATTATGCAGAAACTGATGTTGAATACAATATGCAAAATTCTAAAAAAATAAAAAAAGATACAAGTACTAGTGGTCCATCAGGTTTAAATAATAAAGGAAAAGTAAAAAAAAATAAAATTACAAACTTAAAAATAAAAGTAAAAGAGGAAAAAGAAAATTACCTTAATAAAATAGAATGTTACAAAGGAAAAGGCAAGGGAATTGGAAAGAAAACTAAAATACCCTATTTGGAATCAAAAGAAATAAAAGAAAATGAAAATTCCGACAACAATATAGACAACAACAAGATTAAAGGAAAAGATATCGAGGAAATAACAGAAAAATCAAATTTGAATAGAATAGTATTAAAAGAAAATAAGGACAATAACGAAGAACGGACAAAATTCGATAACAACGCAGGGCAAGAAAAACGTGGAAATTTAAGACAGGAAAATTACGATAGCGTCACGACTTACGAAAATTATGATAATATGGAACAGCAAAATTACAAGAACGTAAAACAGCAAAGTATCACAGGACAGGAAGACTACGATAATAACATGGAAGAATTACAGTGCAAAATACTTAATGACATTGACGTCAAAACTCTGCCCATTCTCTTTTTTGATAAGTTTGATGACTTATATGAAGAGGTTACGATCAGTACTGGAGAAACTGCTGTTGATAATAATAATATGGAAAATAAAATAAAAATTGTATCCAATGAAATAGTGAATGACGGTCAATATAAGAAAAAATACAGATTACCTGTTATACAAAAAAGTAAGACTGTAGCGGTACAAGATCTCATTGCATTGCCAAGGAAAAACCAAATTAAAAATTACTACAATAATAGTGGCAAAATATTAAAAATCCTAGAAGAGGATGATGTGAGTTAGAAGATACATAAATTTAGCTTTTTATTATTTTGATTATATTTAGGTACATAGTATTGGTTCTATACAAAGCTATAAGCCTATAACGTAGGCTGGAGTTGATTACCTGTGATTACGTTGTTATAATAATTGTTAAGTTCAGAACATTTATAATTGTTTATTTTTTGTCGTATATGCGATTGTTAATTTAAAAATTGTTTCTTATTTTGTTTTATTTCAATTAAATAAAAATACGAAAAGTTCGTATATCTTATTTGATTTATTGAATAGAGATCATTGACATCTCATAGAAATTAAGTAGCTTAAAATACAAACATATATATGTTTATATGCATAATTAGATTTTCATTTAGCATTTACACACCAAAACAAATTTAAATACACAACCTCACATTTTTTTATGTTGGTTAAAAGTATTTTTGGCAGCCCTAACAGTTTTTCCATTCATCCCTTTATGCGTTTCTATTGACCCCAACCGCTGGGTGAATAGAAATGGTTAATATTTTTCAAATTTACTGCAAAATCTTTGCTTATAGTTAATAAATTTTATTATACCTCTTTCTATATGGGTACCGGACGTAATATAAAATTATCGGAGGTAAAAAAAACCAGAGTACTAACAACAAAATCTTCGGACAAAGTATAAATCCATTGCTATTCACCCCGTTTTACGGTACCATTACCATATAATTAAATTAAAATTGAAGTATCTTCATTTATCTACGTGTAACTACCATAACAACAAAAAAAATCCTGCCAATACATACATATGTACAGTGCGTTTATAACTAATTGCTGGTGCCCACGGAGTGCCTTGAAAATTCGCAAAACGGACACAACCATACACGACGTCGCTCATCGTACACTCAGCGATGAGAGATAGAGTTGGAAAAAACGGCTTAAAATTAATAAACGTTTAAACGTTGTACTTTTTATCAAAAGCGCGCTTTTTAAGCGCGCTTTTTACTTAAACGCTTTTTTTGTCGTTGATGCTACTTGAGGCGTCTACGCTTATGGGAAACGTTTAAACATTTAGTCGCAGCTTTAAGACAATGCAATGGTTAACGATCACAGACAGTATCTATTTGCAGCCGATTTCTTTTCTCTAAGTATTTAAAGTTTCGTATACACATGAACATAATTAACACAGCAAAGCAAAAAAATTCGCATTAATCAACCGACAAAGCAAAAGCGTTAGCGCAAACATTCACACGCGCGCTTACCAGTTCACAACAAAAAGCGTACTGCTTAGACTTGTGTAGTTCCTGAGTGAGTAGTTCAATTGTACTAGTTCACCATACAAGCCGGTTCTTGTCACTCATTCTTTCTTGTCCCATGTAGTTCACTGCGTCATTTAGTTCAATGAGTGACAAAGAGTAAAAAGAACGGAAATACATAAAGCGTACGAACTAGAATGAGAGAGATACGTTGTAATGCCAAAATTGCTGATAGAGAGCGAAAAGGACGGAAGATTCTGAAATTGTTCGTGATAAAACGAGACAGATAGTTTCGTGTGTGGTTGACTGACCGAATTAGAACTCTAAGGCTAAGGACATAAGAACCATAAGCTGTTAGCGAAAATATGCTATAGTATTAATACAAGGCTCAATTTTTATATTAATTATTGTTTTAACCACTAAATAATTTCTTTTTACTCAAGCTTGACAGTCCTAAGCCTGTGAAAAGTTTGAAGGAAAATCAATATTTGGAAGGAAATTTATAAAATATTTAATTAGTTATACTTATTTAATACAAAAATATAATGTCATCAAAATGATGTAATAGAACATAGAAGAATGTAGAAGGAATCAGTCAACAGAACTACTGAGTCGATTGAATCAAAGATACATTGAACTAAACGAACTAAATGAGTCAAAAGAACTAAAGAAGCAATTGAACTAAATGAACTAAATGAACTAGATGAGTGATATAGTTCATTTGCGTCAAAAGAACTGCATCTTTCTTTTCAGTTCAGTGAACTGTTTTGCGCAAGTCTAGTACTGCTTAAAAAAGCGTAAGCGTTATTTATTTAAACGAAAATCATTTTTGAAACGAAAGTGAAAGAAAATTAAACAACATTAATCCTAAGGCACCTGCGAATAAGGTTTAATATTGAATGGGGATTACTGACGCTTTTTTCAACGAAACGCATTTGTTTAAACGAAAATGAAACGAACGTTAATCGATAGTAAACCTAAACTTGTTGATGGTAAGGTTTATTATTGCATATATGGCTAGCTAATACAGCACGACGCGACGTGGCAGTAATTATGTGTATCAATTATAGATGGCGCTGTATCAAATTTGTCAAATTATTGTAAAAAATTTAAACGAAAAAGGCTTATTTTTATAAGCGTGCTTATCTGGTTACGCTGATAAGCAGACTTTTTTAAGCGCTTTTCGTTTAGGCGCTCAACTCTAATGAGAGACTTCTCTTCTTCCCCTACCTCGCCCGCCGCCCGGACCAGTCCTTACCTTATCGCGCACTCGGTTTGTCATCGCCGTAACTATTAGAATATTTGTCCAAATGATGTAGTGTAAAAGACGAAGTTTATCTACTTTAAATACCAGAAGCATTAAAAGTATTTATTTTGATATGGATCAATTTATTACAACCAAATGTGCATTAGAAATAAAGTATTAATTTTTATTGTATTTATGGTTCTCTATTTTGGCGAAGATGGCTTACACATAAAAGATAGATATATAATAATATGCTGTCGCGGCCTTTTTTGTAAGCCTATTTGAGATAAACATTTCCATCATACATTATTATACGTGTAGCTCTCATGGTTTTTGCAGGCACGACAGAATAGCTCGCAGATGACAGATTTTTTCATACTTACTCGTACTTGACACTTAACGTTATGTTTTGGAAAATTCACACAATGTTTATAAATTATATCCTATATGTTATTCTGATGTATAAGCTATAAGTATTATTGTAAAGTTTCATTAAAATCCATCACAAACATCCATCCATCCACACATACTCACAAACTTTCGCGTTTATAATTTGTAAAGGAATTAGTGTCCGACCGAATGTTCGGTTTCGGTCGAGTTTCGGCAAAAAAAAACGAGTTTCGGTTTTGGCGGCAAACCTGCCGAAACTGCGACCGAAACCGAAACTGCATTCGTGAGTCCCCGCGCTGTGTAGTGTGTTGTATTTATTACTCACTCGGGCTTACAGGAGTTGGCAATACTCATACTGGGAACAGCAATAATTTAAAATAATTTATGCATCTGAAATGTTCTGAAATTTGTGGAAATAATAAAAAAACTTCTAATGAAAAAATAATTTAATTTCATATAGGTTCTCTGACACAAATAAAGATATAGTTTTTTGGTAAATAAGTAACAATAAAATTATCTCAGCACCTTTAGCACTTATATTTTACATTTTATGGCAAAGTAACTGAAACATGCCATTTACCTTCAATGGAGAAGTCTGGTTGATAGAACTCTAAGTACACAATTGATTATTGCTCGACGTTTTTTTGATTAACGAATTTTCCTAGATATAGGTTTTTTGTTCGTAAACCCTAAATAAATACTAATAATAGTAACATATATGACGAGCTCGGTGGTCAAATGGTTAGTAATGGCCACTTTGACTCCGAGGACGCGGGTTCGATTCCCGCACAAGACAAACATTTGTGTGCATGAACATGTCTGTTTGTCTAGGTCTGGGTGTTTTCTATGTATTATAAGTATGTATTTACAAAAAAAAATGTATTTAAGTACATTTATCAGTTGTCTAGTACCCATATCACAAGCTTTGCGCTTAATTTGGGACTAGATGACGCTGTGTAAATTGTCCAGAAATATTTATTTATTTATTATTTATATATCATTTATTTTATAGAAATCTTTAGAACCGTTTGCGAGACCACCGTGGCTTCCTTTTAAATGATTAGGTACGGCTAAAGATAGGCGTGAGCATGAACTTAAGTTTAATTGGCCTAGGCTAATAACTTAGGTGCAGCCGCAGCCCCATGGCTAATAAATGTAGAAGCAATCTAATGAACGGTTTATTAAATTAAAATAGTTAGGTTATGTTTCCAATAACCAAAGAGCGAGCGAAGCGAGACTTTACTATATTGCTTTTCGAAAAGGTGTCTTGGTGTGGTACCTCACCTTTTTTTCTCAAAAAACAAGTCGAACCTCGCTCGCTCGGCTTTTGCAGTCACAACTATTATCTACCTAACCTAACCCAACTATGTCGATATACTGTCCATAATGTGTTTCAATTATTATAGCTACCATAAAAAAAAACGCTATCCCGGCTAAGGTGGCGGTTCTGGTAGGATGGGGGGAACTATTGCTTGACTATTACCAGCCACCGGAGCAGATTGGGTTTCGTAAAGGCTACAGTACCGTGGACCACATACACACATCACAGCAGATTGTGCAGAAAACCACAGAGAACAACTTGCTGTTCTGTATGGCTTTTGTGGATTAAGAAAAACCTTCGACTTCATGGAAATTTGGTCTGTTCTGAAATCCTTACAGCAATGCCAAGTCGACAACCGCTATATCGAGGTACTGAGATGGCTGTATAACGCTGCAACAATGACCGTCCGCTTCTAGGACCAGCAGACTAGATCTATTCAGCTGCAACGGTGAATACGTGAAGGGGATGTCATTTCCCGAGACTATTTACAGCTGCTCTGGAAGACGTATTTAAAACGCTGGAATGGAAAACAGGGGGTATCAGTGTCGGTGAGGTTTGCCGACGACGTGGTCAAAATGGCTGAATCGCTGGATGATCTCAGTTGAATGTTGAACGGATAGATATCGCCGTACAGATACCCTAATACTTGAAGACGTAAGTCTTCAACCAGTGCGTCCGCCTTTACATTCAGCTATGATACAGAGACTTGGACACTGACTATCGGACTGGTCCATAGGCTAAAGGGCAAGGAAACAGGTAGGCCGTGATTGCCGGATAAACCCACATCCTCCCCCAAAAGGGAGGACCAGGGGAAATGGGTGAAATGGCCTCAGGTAAGGCTGATCACCCGCCCGAAAACCGGCGTCCCCGTTGTTAATAATAATAATAATAACTTAATAATAACTTTGTGCCCCTGTTTTTTTATATTTTTAAATGTATTTTTATTTTTATTTTTTATATGAATATATTTAAAAATGAAATAAAATAAGAGTTAAAATTAAATAAAGGAAATAATAATAAATAAATAAAGTCCGCAGGGCAGCTTGTGTGGCGAGCTGTTGTGTGAGTAGCGACACCACGGACCCGAGTCTCCAGAGAGTCGGTCAGGGCCTTCGTCTCCGGCGTGTCTTCATCGGTCGGAGTGTAAACACAAGAAGGCCCGCAGGACTCTCAGCTCTGGCTTGCCGTCATTGGCCGTCCAGAGAGGAGCCGCTAGAGCTATATGCTCCAGGGGTGGAAGTGTTAAAGGGCATCACGCCGCGAGTAACTTCGGAGAAAGCGCAGCACACCTCTCGACATCCCTGAGTCACTCACACCGGTGTTGCCCCCGGCCGATTTCCTGGCATTTCGGGGGCCCATCTAGTGAGTGGCAAGCCACCGCCTGCCGGAAATAACTAGCAATAAAAGCAGTTATGGCAGGCGTCCGTCCCTCTTCTGTAATAGCCCGGTATTAATTTCACCCAGATCTCATCTCCATAACCCATTTATTTACCATCACACTTCGCAATAGTCTCAACGCCTGCCGAGACCTGCTCATGGGTATATCGTTCCATTGACATATCCTGGAGCGGGTCACGGCGGGCGTACAACATTACATCAAACTTCTCAAAGGGGCTTCTGCGCGTTGGATCCATATCCCCGCGCACGCCTATCAAATGACCGGGCTTGACCCGTGATTTAAGAGAGATACAAATAATAATAATAGGCTAAAGGGCCACCTTCAGCAGCGAGCGACTGAGCTGAAGAGATCGAATCCGGAACGAAGAAACTCGACGGAGAACCAAACCATAGCTTTCAGAGATTGCAAGCTGAAGTCGCAAAGGGTTGATGCATCTGCCGAGGCAGTAATGGCAGATGAGGGCGGAAGGTAATAGAGTGGAGACATCGCGTAGGCCGACGAAGCTGATTACACTATACGGACTATAGGACTATGCCCTTCAAGACACGAGTCGACTATCTTTCCACCGTGATACAGCAGCTGACGTATTTATTTATCAAATAATAGCATAGGTATACACTGTAATGTAACTCAACGGGGTGGGAGGGTGCTGTTACTCAACTTACACAATTTTATAATAAATAAATAAAAAATAGTGCACTTCTCCATTGCAAGCAAGCAGTTTAATAACCCCACACCAGTGAATTGAATAACAATTACGTAGGTACATCTCATGACACCTTAGCAAACACACCTTATGCAGGCACTAGTTTTGTGATAGGTGTAATTATTGTTATTAATGCCGCAATGGAAGATAACGCGCCAAGTGTGCCTACAACACTAGGACTGAGTTTTGTGAAACCTAGAGCAGTTAAAGGAATGAACAAGTCACAAGAATTCTTCAGCGTATCTATAAACACATCTTTGTGACAGTTCACTAGTGTATAAAAATGTTTGGCACTAGCTGAAAAATCAAAGTGTTTGGAATGACTCAGAAGTTCTGAGGGTTTTAAAAGTGAATACTTAGTTTCTAAGATATGTAATATTTCATAAAAGTCCCTCACAAGGTTCGCAATTATGGATAAAAGCCAGAATTTGTTAGCTGTCCTGTTCCATTTGTCCGAGTCTGTCTTAAGGAATCCACTTCTAGTTAACCATACTATGTGATCCGCATAAAGGAATAATGCATGTGCCAACTTGCTTGCTGTCAATGTTAATCTTAACATCGGATCTTCAATATGCATGCTATTTAAAGCTGTATAACAGATATCTATGCATCTGCCCAATCTCAAAACTGCAATAAAAATATACATTTGTGTAGCATAAAATTAGACATTGATGGTCTAAATCGACAGATTAACTCCTGAATAGATTTGTCATATAGAGCTGGTTACGGTTAACAGTCACCACCATCAATAAAAACTTACTGATTTATCATGGTGCCCAGATTAGTGCACTCAGTGTTGAGTAGACTTTAGAACTTTGAATATTGGCAGCATAATTTTAATTATGTTGAAAGAGCTAAACTGGATAAATTGTAAACAAACAGATGCATGAATTGTCTTTTACAAAAATTTTCATGCCCTGGAAATAGCCAATCATATTGGGCAAGTCACTCCCTGCACCACATGGGTATTCTAATTGTGTCCATTGATTACCTTAAGGCAGTACAAAATATTGGTATCTATTCAGGGGTTAATATGTGCCTAAAACATTGTATTAAGTATATATTTATCATACTTTTTCTAAATGATCCAAGATTATTTTCCAAGTTCTTAATTCTATCCACTGAATATTTATTTGCATTCCTAGTTTCTAACTGATGCCACAGAAGGCGACTTGTGTATTGAATTAATCTGAAAAACAATGATATCATATTATTTGCTACATAACATTACTTAGATGTTATACAATAAATAGCTTTATATATATTCTCACAACAGAACAGAGTAGAAATGCCCTTATTTTCTGATAATAAATACATTATATATTTTAATTTCACAATATATTAATTTAAAAATAAATTTAGCATGTATTTATCCACTGCTGAATATAGGCCTAACCTAATGCTTTCCACCATATGTGATCTTCCACTTTTCACATCCACCCGCTTCCAGGGACTTTTTTGAGGTCATTGCTTCATCTAGAGGAGGACCACTTTGTTGCAACATACAGGGTCTCTACTACATGACTTTCCGCCCAAATCTACCATTGCTGACTCTGCACATGTGGACGGCCCACTGCCACTTCAGCTTGCTGATTTTAAGAGCTACGTCGACAACTTAGGTTTTTACTAGATTTCCTTGTTCCGGATTAGATACCTGAAAGAGATTCTGAGCATAGCCCTCTCCATAGCTCGAGCGACTTGTAGCTTGTGAATCAGTCTGATGTCAGTATTTTTTTATACCAATAAGGTTGCGAACAAGCATATACTTGAAGGCAGTTACATAGGCTTGCGCTATGGACGCGTGTAGCACCAGGGACAGCATTCGAGCCTTATCGACCCTGTAAAAACTTCTTCACATTCTTATGGAGAACCCCAGGCTATTTATAGTCTCTCGGGAAAAGCTATGTTAATGTATTTCTAAAATAATGGAATATACAATATATGTCGTAATATTAAAATTTAATTACTGACCTGGCTATTTTATCTCGCCCATTGGATTGATTATTGACTTTTAAAATGATATCCATTCTTCAGAAATAATAGCTGTAAACTGTACCAGATAATCTGCGCAGCAAGTAGACAAACAAATAAAGTACAAAGGTAACAAAACCTCGTTTTAGATACAACAAAGGTTCAAATAGCTTGTTTTACATTAAAATAATTTGATATTGAATTATATCCTTGGGTCAAATTCTCAGGACTTTTCATTGAACTTTGATTTTGTTTGGATTTATGAAGAGGTCAGTGATCAGTGTTGCCAATTCCTGTAATATCGAGTCTCCAACGAGTCGCTAGAATAACGTGGTACATCGCCTGCTCTGCAGCTTAACGAATGCACTAAATAATTAGGTTCTATATATGTTCTAGCGAAATACATGTAATACGTAATTACTTCAATTTTTGTATTTATAAAAATTTACTTCAAATTATATTATTTAACCAGTGATGTACTTGTAAATTATACTCTTAAGGAAAATAAAATCTACCTTGGCCATCCATTAGTTCTTTAACAAATCTCTTTTTACATATTTGCTTATGCACAACGCATAACCATTGCCATACAACGTGGCAATCCTGCTAGCCTTCTGGGCACGATGGCATTTGACGGTGATGTGGAGGAATATTTTGACGCAACTTAATTTTAATTTGTGTATAGTTTTTTTTTCTGTGTTTATTTATTGATAATGTTTAATTCTAAGTTTAAACTGATAAAAACTAATAAGATAACAAAATGATAATAACATGTCACGATGACTCAGTCAGTCGAATCTGACTGACTGAGTCAACGTGACTCAGTCAGTCAGATTGAATGTTATTTGATTCTAAGTAAAAGCAGATAAATGAAATTAGAAAACTCTAAAAACGTACGTAATGAGACTTCATATTCCTATCTAAATTATTAGATAGGAATATGAAGTCTCATTACGGAGCTAGCTTAACTCGTTTTTGTTCCATGACCATTGATCACATCGGACTCTGTTATTATGGATGAGTCGGTATGGTCTTATAGCCTGTGGGGATGGTACTGAACTACTTGATTGTAACTTTCCTTTTCCTTGAACAGGCTATTTGCAGGAAAAATACTCCGTAATATGCGGGGATAGTTCGTCGGGAAATACTCTTTTAACAAGATATAGAACTTATATTTCAATATTAAAATAATACATGTAATTTAGTAACTTCACTATCAGATACCAATCTCTGAATGACAATCAAAAACTATCTAAAATATTCTGACAATTGACACACACACATTCTAACTTCAAAATAATTTAAATACAATTGCAAAAGGAGTATACTTAAAATTGTTACTATCAAATAAAGTTATATTATGTTTGTCGCCACAGTCTTAAGCACACATAGGTTTTCTTCTTTTTAGAATCTTATAATAACTCAATTACAACAGAACCAGTGGAGTTCCTACCCTATAGTGAATTACTGTGTTTGTTATTTATTTCCAATTTTCAAAAAATCGTATATATAAAATACAAAATTCTTCATTCAGTATCAGATTACATTTCCGTGTAGCGATTTAGGATTTCTTTTAAATAAAAATATATTTGTGTTAGAAATCCTGCCTCTCCATAACAATATTTTAGATCCAGTGATACAGTGTGTATTATTCTGTGGTGATACTTAGTAGACACTTATAAGACTAACTTTTGTGTGTGCATGTGTGTGTATGTTTGTTTTGATGTGTTTATAGTTAAATATTTTTACTTTTAATAATGTTTAATTTATTATTCTAAAAATCTCTAAGTATATATTACTGACTACGATTTTTTTAACAGTTTTAGTTATAAGATTCTAAAACGGTTTAGTTAGTTCGTTTTTGAAAATTCGCTAGATAAGTTGCTAAATTATTTTAGTCGATAAAAATATTTTTAGTCGCACATCTTTAGCAAAAGACATCTTTAGCAAAAGTCACCATTTCTAGCGACAAAGTTCCTAAATTGGCAACATTGGAAGAGGTTTGAGCTTCGTTTGAGCAAGCAGAATAGGTAAAAAATCGAATCTGTCACTCTGTCAGTCCTTGTTTGTTTGTTTCGTTTTGGCAACCAATCAGCAGTCGCAGATTTTTTTGCCCTTACCATAATAATGTTCGAAGCACTAACTTACTTAGTAAAAGTAACTTGGTAAAAGTTAATAATTTCATAATCTCTGCTTCATGAATATGTCAAAATTACATATCTTTTAACTCAATAACAAAATCGATAGTGCTACTATCTATTATTTGGAACAAATCGACTCGAATGGCTAGCCATGTCCACGTTGACTCCGCACAAGCACAATTAAGCCGGATCCACTTCCGTGGAGGTATTCTTATGAGGCATAAAAATAGATCCCAGTAGTTGGGAAAATTCAGTAATGTTAATTTTCCACTTTGTTATTAACAATCGAAAACATAAAAAAAAATTAAATTTCGAATATCTTCGATAGTTTTTCAGATATTCAAAAAAAACCAAACCCCAATTTTTTTTAAAAATTCATTGTTTATAACTTTTGCAATTTTTATCGGCCCCTTTTAGGACTTTTCCTTAAACTTTCTCTATAATATTACGAATCGAATGACACCTTGATCGTAATTTTCGGAGACTATACAAAAATTTCATGCAAAAAGTACAAATACAAATAATTTATTTGCTAGCAAACACGGTACATAACATGTGGTATAAATAAATAACAAAAGTACAAGCGTGCCGCACCAAAAATTGGCATGCAAAATCAGGAAGTGGTTACATTTTTATCTCAAAAAATCCTAGTTATAATCACAGTATAAGTAATAGTACTAACGTACAATGTTATTATAATGTCAAAATATCGTAATCATAATGTCAATATCAATTCAATTAATTCCAGTGGTAAAAATAACTGCAAATTCAAATACACATAATAATAATTCATAAAATCGATATAATAATATAATTTCAAAAAGAAGATTTATTGATATATATGTCAAGTTATGTCAAATTTAGTAAATAGTAAAGTGATTTAATTATCTAATATTTCATTCTTTTAATTTCGTCGATATTGTACACTACACAGTTGTCACAAAGCAAACGAAACAAACGGGACTTAAAAATGTTTATAGGCAAGTCTTTAATAGTCTCAGGTAATAAGTTATACATACATGTTGACCAGACTAATTGATTTCAATGGAAACTATATTTGATGATCATTCCTCCAGGACATGATCGATCTCAATATTTTTCGACACAAACCTCAAGCATGTCAAGGTCTTTAATTGACAAGTTTCATCAAATTCGGTTCAGTGGTTTTGGAGACTATTCATTTACAAGTGTGACTTCGGCGTATATAAGCGTTCCGCTCGCTCCACTGAATAATTGTCTGCCGACAATTATGCAGGCAATTTGTCTTGGTCTGGGTGTTTTTTGCATGCATTTACAAAATAAAGTGCTATCTTGAATTAAAATTTTGAATAAAATGTACTGGTTTATTTTACAAAAACATCAATGTCAAATGTCTACGTACATAACTTAGATACCTACGTATTTTTTATGGTAGAATTAGATTTTTGTCTGGCTTGTTTTGATAAATTTTTTAATCGTTTAGTACATTTTTGAATTTAAGAATGGTAACACTATTGCAGGCGGTCGGTCGGTCAGCCATGTTGTTTTTCATTCCGCATTTTCGATTCGACTTTGTTTGACTGTGCGCTTCGTTTTTTTACTTTTGCTTTAATGTATCCAAGTTTCTTGTGTCGTGAAGTGTAGATGTTCAGTGTTTATAGCGAAGTGACTCTACTCACTATTTTGTTTGTGGTAAGACAATAAACACTAATGCGCGTTACGCCCTGATAAGTGAATTACTTGGGAACAAAGCGACATTTTGGAGTGACGTGTAATGTTGTGCATTTCAGATAGTGGTTCATCGTACTGAGCTTTCATGATTGGATTACCGCGTAGCGATAGAGATCGAATAACGGTGAAAATTCGTAACATGAAGAGGAGTTCATCGAGGGATAGTATGCCTCGTTCGAAGCGGACGCGTAGCATAGGCAGATATGACGACAGTTCCGACGAACGCGCTACCCCGGAAAGGGTGCGCCGACGAGTCCGCTCGCCAAGCCCTCGGGGCCGCTATGTGTCTCCGCATCGAGACGATTACGTGCGATCCCGCGAAGTAAGAGAGGAGTCTGTACGACCTTATTACAAGGTGCTCTGCGTCAGCGCTTTGCATCCTAAAGCTGCTGATGACATAGTTAAAGACACACTATACCGAGAGTATAAGAAGTTTGGTGACTTCAGCATAAAAATTTCGCATGAATTAGATGAAAGAGTTGCCTATGTATGTTTTCGTAGCGCTGAAGATGCTAGGGATGCCAAACATGCTAAACCGAGGATCATTTTGTATGATAAAGTAGCTATTGTAGATCCAGTTTATGAGCCTGTGAGGTCTGAGTATCGTAGTAGACCTAGAAGCATCACACCACCTGATTACGACCGTCCATATTCTTACACCTGGTCCCCAGTGCCAGAAAGACGTCGACCACCACCAGATGATCGAGCATATGGCATTTCTCCAGCCGTTCCACCCCACCACAGAGACTTCCGGCCACCTATGCATGAATACCCAATGGCAGGGCCCCATGGACCCCCAATGCATCACAGGCCCCCAATGCATCACCCACCTCACCCTCACTACATGCCTCGCCCATACATGCCACGCCCTCATCATCCACCTTTTGAAAAAATGGAAAATAAAAAAGATAAATTTCCAAACTATTTGCACCATGTTCAGCCTGAGGACGATCCTCTGGCCACCAGAACCTTATTTGCTGGGAACTTAGAAATAAACATATCTGATGAGGAGCTACGTCGTATCTTTGGTCGCTATGGTATTGTTGAGGATATTGATATAAAACGTCCTCCGCCAGGCACTGGTAATGCTTTTGCTTTTGTACGCTATCAGACATTAGATATGGCACACCGGGCTAAAGTAGAACTCTCTGGGCAGTATATTGGTAAATTTCAATGTAAAATAGGTTATGGGAAGGCTACTCCTACTACACGGGTCTGGGTAGGTGGTCTTGGACCATGGACATCTGTAGCACAACTAGAGCGAGAGTTTGATAGATTTGGTGCAATAAAAAAAATTGAATATGCAAAGGGAGAAGCACATGCATACATTCTGTATGATTCAATAGATGCAGCTCAAGCTGCCGTTAAAGAAATGAGAGGGTTTGCTCTTGGTGGGCCTGACAGGCGTCTTCGTATTGACTTTGCTGATGTAGGCAATGGTGGTCCATATAGACCAAAGCCCTATGTTCCTCCTGTAGGTGAGGATGGTAGACCTGTTGAAGGGTATGAGGGATATGAAGGTACAGGTGCGACTTGGGATGATGGTTATGGTTATGGGAGTCCAGGTTACCGTGGTAGAGGCGGTCATCGTGGGCGGGGCCGAGGCATGTATAGAGGAGTGTATCATGGGTCTGCCGACTATCGTGATGAGGAATGGCGAAGGGCACCTGTAGACACTGAATATGAGAGTCGCATCCGCCGCTCTGGATCACGTGAGCCCGGTATAGAACGCTCCCGCTCACGGTCCCCCCGTCGCCGTTCTCCCGATAGTGACTCTGACGGTTCACCTCGTCGTGGTGGCAGTATGCTTTCGTCAGCCAGAACTTTACCAGAAGTTGTACGTAAAGCGACAATGATATGGAATGGAGCTCTAATTTTGAAAAATTCTCTGTTCCCAACCAAATTCCATCTAACAGATGGAGATTCAGAAATCATTGATAGTCTTATGAAAGATGAGGATGGTAAAAATCAATTGAGAATCACACAAAGACTGCGCTTGGATCAACCAAAATTGGATGATGTACAGAAACGTATAGCGACATCCAGTTCTCATGCAATATTTTTAGGAGTGGCAGGTTCAACAGCATCCATCACCAATGAAGATGCAAGCATTCAGACTCGTCCAATGAGGAATTTGGTATCATATTTAAAACAAAAAGAAGCAGCTGGAGTCATATCATTACTGAACAAAGAAACAGAGGCCACAGGGGTGCTTTACTCATTTCCACCATGTGAATTTTCAACAGAGCTCTTGAAAAGAACATGCCATAATTTGACAGACGAAAGTTTTAAAGAGGACCATCTCGTCATTGTGGTAGTTCGCGGTGGTTCTGCCTAGTTTAGGCAACATTTTTCTTTTAACATATTTATATTTGAGTTTACATAATTAGATTAAGTTACTTTTTAAAATTTCCGAATGTTTTCAAATTGTAGCAGTTTTACTATGTATCATTGTGATGTGTAGTGATGTGAGGTGTAACATTGTGAAGTACATATTCACAAATCTATTGTGCAAGTGCTGTGTTAAATCACACTTGTAGTGACAGCAATAATTTCAAGTTGCAAATAATTTGTATTTAGTTTTGCTAGAATGATTGATCATAAACTTCTATTGAAAATTGCATAAGTGTAAAATTATATAATAAAAATCGAGTTTAGTGTATTGTTCAGTGTTAGGTGATGTGTAGTGTTAAGTGTGTGTACTTGGAAATAGATTATTTTCTTCTCATGTTGTAGTTTTTTTATACCTGTGAGTTGTGATTGTACTGTAAGTGCAATAGTGACCGAGTATGTGATATTGTTGACATCAGAATGTGATAGTAATGAGTTAAAGTTTGACTCATGAGTGTATCTTGAAAACTCGAGTTCTAATGGCAGTGCAACTGTGTAGTACTCAGTGCAGTAGTGCTAGGTGCTAGTGTTAGTGTTGTTTTGTGGTCACTGAAGACAGTTATCATAAAGTGATGGTACCCATAAGACTTTTATCTCTTTGAATTAAAATCCAATGATATTGATAAACTGTTATCAATCACATACTATGCAGTGCCAGATTGAGTATAAGTTTTTACAGTGAGTGGTGTAATATCATCTTTTCTAACTATAAAGACCATGCCATATGATTGGAAAATACTTCTGGTGGGACGGGGGCATGATATGCCTCGTGTATAACAAAACAAGGTATTAACATACTTACAGTGCTGGCAAAAAAAATGTGCTATGTGAGACAAAATAGGTATGTCTCAACACTCCCTGTCTCGAGTGCCACAGTGTGTGTTTATGGACGGGTAACTTCCCGTGCGGGATGGGATAAACATCTTCATCCCGCCTGGACCACATTTCGCCTCGCCCATACTCTTGTCAAGTATATTTTATTTATTTGGTGTGAAATAATGTTAATATCATATTCATCGTCCATGTTCTTCAATGAAACTAGGTAAGTATAGGAGGTGGTATTACCATACCAAGTCAAGGAAAATAGCTTTTTGCAGTGATTTTGAGTTCCAATTCTCTATCTATGCAGGTTGTGTATGTAGGTAGGTAGATTAGATAATACAGAATTTTCTGTATTTTAATAATAATTGAATTTTCTACCTAGCTACATACCATTGAAAGCAATTTTGAGCTTGGCGTGATCATTGATGACGTCATATGCACGTGATGCATGCTGCTTTGGTAACAGAAAATCTTTGCAAGGACACCTCGGCCAACCCAAAATGTCGCGTCGTTTACTACAATGGCGTTTGAGCGGCAGGAAGTGGCCATACTGTACGTAGTACTGTTACTTATGCTGTGACAAAGGCGACAGTGAGATTTTAGATTGACCGGGGAATTTTGGGGAAGTGCTACCACAATGTAAAAACAAAGTACCAATTTCTGTAGTGTTTTGTGAAGGTGATGTCGTCAATGATCCTGATGAGGATCACTGACTTCCAAATGTCACCTAAGTTTACCGTATTAACAAGCTGTGAAATGAACTGCATTATCGAGGTTTTCCTAGGAGATGACGTCCATAGGCTACTACGGTAAGGGGGCGTCCATTAATTACGTTGCGTTGTATTTCTAGGCATCTTCAACTGCGACATCGCCAGCACCGTGCGTGATTTCCAGAAAGTTTCACGGGATAAGTAAGTAGTAGGAATATCCGGCATGGGAGCAATTAATACATATTCACTGATTATGGAACGTGAAAATTAAATTAATTGAACCATTTTGAAATCTCGACGTATGATGATTGATGTTTGATTATATGGAATGAAGAGAGAAGTCCTCCAGTATAGATCATAAAACTTATCTATTAGTTAATGTGGCCTAAACCGCTGGATGGATGAACTTGAACATTGGTAATGGGTTTTTTAGTTTGTAGACTGGGATTAGAGAAAAATATGGATGATTGTCGAAAGAGGAAGGAGAGCGTGAGATATATTAAAATTTGACATCCTCAAACTCAGTGTTCCGCAAACTAGTGTTTAAGGAACATCTAGGAAAATGAAAATTTTTGGACGTACATGCGCCATAAATGAAAAATCAGTTTTTGTGTAAGAATTTTTCTTCGATCAGTCTATTTAGCTTTATGAGATAATCTTATTTTTTCGAGGCACGCCGACTAATGGGCACACGGTACACCAGTGTGCGCACTTTGCGGAACACTGCTCAAACAGACACAAAAACAAAAGAGGATTATTGGGTTAGTCCAGCAGTAAGTTAATGATGATTGGAAAAGCGTGGATGAAATTGCAAGTTGAGGAGGGGTGGGCACGAAGTAGAGGGAGATGAGAGATAGAACATGAAGAGTGTTCGTACAAATCCTTATTGTGAATATTGATTATTTGGTCTGACTAAAGGTAGGAAATTGTTAAGGGGAGATCTAAGACAGACGGAATTACTGGGGTGTAAGTCACTCACGACCATGTTTAGAGCAAAAGCCATCCGCACCTTCCCTTTAAGCAAACAAGGTTCCGAGGGTAGAGGTAAGGCATATCGTACCCTTCTGGTGAAGTATCTCCATCTCACAGACTGCAACGAGGTAACAATGTCCTAGAACATTGTGTTCTTGCGAGTGAGTGAGGTTACCAGACGTGAGAAGATGCTGCGTCAGCAGCGGGTGTCGTAGCCGTATAGCGCTAGATTTACTGCCATGTGATCGTCTATATAGCTACGGTAACCGCTTCACAACAGTCTGGCTGTATGCTTGTTTGGCACCCACCGTTGTATAAAAAAAGAAGGAAGGTAGATCTTATGTAAAAGCAACTATTACTTATACTGTGGTACATATATAATCCCTATTAGGTACTAGGTGTGCTGGACTGACGAAATTAAGTAATTGAGAAGCCGAGAGCAGGAAGTAATGGAAGATAATGATGGAGAACATGAAAGGAAGGAAGGTTGATCATACAATACATACATACATACTTAGTACAAATAGTAATTCCTATTATATTGTGAATAGGTATCGAATAGTCGCCTCTACTAACAGACAGTTGCGAAAAAATAAAATTCTGTTCTATATTGTAGAACAGGGTTTCCCAACCTTTTTTACATCAAGGCTCCCCGGATCACAAATAATATTTTCATGCCCCCCCCCCCCCCCCAATATTTTTTTCAATAAGTAAGTATCTACAATAAAAATCGCATTATTTTAACATTTATTTTTATGTAATTTGTACTGTTGTAAAAGAATCACAAAATGAACTTTGACTAAATTAAAACGTTTTTATCAACCAATCTATAAGAAGTACTCCCTAGAACAGGGAGTATAGTGACAATACTAGTGAGATACTTTAGCTTGCATTCTCCCGTGTTTACTTCTCTAGCGCATTGAAGTAATATTTCTATTGAAAACACAA
Organism: Hypsopygia costalis; assembly: GCA_937001555.2. Taxonomy (NCBI): domain Eukaryota; kingdom Metazoa; phylum Arthropoda; class Insecta; order Lepidoptera; family Pyralidae; genus Hypsopygia; species Hypsopygia costalis. Next base: position 17,624,620 of record OW443342.2, read on the forward strand.
ACTCCCCCCCCCCCCCCCCCCCCTGACATCCCTCTACGCCCCGCTAGGGGGGCGCGCCCCCCTGGTTGGGAAACCCTTAGAAAGTCTTTGTCATGCTATGCTATGGTATTATCTTGATTTATAGATAAGTACTGCGACTTATACCTATTCTCACAGCAAATTAATGTTTTGCTATGAGTAACTAAGTACCTAACAATGTAAGTAGAATTGATGAAACAAAGACCATATTTTTCCTCATACAGTTCGCTAAGTGTAGATCGTTTAATTTTGTTTCTATTGATTTCATCATTGTAATAGGTACATACTTTTGCTTTGACTAAAGAAGATGAATAAAATATTTTTGAAATTTATTGATATTTTTTTTCACATTCCCTGATAGCTTATGTATAAAAACTTTACCTTTATGTCGCCATACAGATAACTTAGATATTGAAGTCTAAAACCGACATGCCGATTTTTTGGAACGCCGATGGGCGTTCTCTGCACTGAATGGGTACCCCATTTTCTAGTACCTACTTGTGTCCTCGTTTATAATATAATATTCATAGTTATTTAATACAAATTCCCCATAGCAAAGGGAATACGAGTTCCAGCTCCTTGGGCGACCTGGCCTAACCAGAATACTTTAGGTCCTATGGTTAATTGAGATAAAAATACCCAATTTTTTTTAAAGTACATTTATCGGTGGAGTCTTTTCCAAGACACTTACTGGCGGAATGCTCCTAGAGACAAGTCACTGCTAACACAGCAACATCTTACGTGTTGACTCTGCGCTCACTCGCAGGAACATACTTAATCCTTTATCTAGGGCAGACCTGTCCAAGGCACGGCCCGCGGGCCGCATCCGGCCCTCGGCTTAAATTTTGCGGCCTTTGGCTATTGGTTTTGTACAACGAATCTGACTGAAAATAGTTAGTTTTATAACTGTCTAGTTCTAACTAAGCTTAAACTTTCAAAGTAGGTAATAAAAATGTCAATTAGGTATTTGTTTCTGCGGCCCGCTAATCTGTTTAGTAATTTGTAATAGCCCGGTATTGTATATGTTTTGGACAGCCATGATCGAGGGTATTACTTGAGTATCAACAATTACGAGAGTATTTGTATCGAGGGGTTACTTGGCTGAGATCTGCGAGTTAGATGCACCTACATAGACGGGATTTCATAAAGCGGGCTAGGCTTAAACGTAAGTATTATGTATGTGATACAAATATACTTATAAGATAAACTAAGGCCGATAGTAGGCATCTCGCTATAAAACCGGTAGGGTAAGTATTAGTACCTAAACATAGCTCTCTGAATAAGTCTTACCAAGATATAGGGTACTCAGAGTAAAAAACTTTAAGGCTCCCCTTTAGGATATATTTTTTCTTACTCATCTTTGAAAACCTTTTTTACTTTCCTCGAACTCTCAAATTTTGGAATAAACTGCCAAGGTTTACCAGGATACTACAGTATGAGGTTCTTCAAGAAAGGCGTGAAGGGTCGTTAGAGAAATTACGATAATACAAATCTATTTATTTTAAATCCTTTGTCTTTTTCTTTTGTTTTGCCACAGGATGTGCATAGATAACAATATGACCACGAGGACATGTATATCCTCTTAGTCATACTGGTATGACAAATTAGTATGACCACGAGGAAACGGGAGATGTCGCAAGTATCAAAACTTTATTGTCCTACCTAATGCATGTTACCAGCAAAGCGATAGTGTCACCCTCATTCACAAAGAAGAATTGAGTTGATTTTTTTCTATCACGCTGCCATGTTGACCAAATAGGATTAAACTGTCAAAGATTATTATTAAAAATAAAGATCAATGCCAAAGATTACACATATTTTATGTATTGAAGTCAAAGATTAATTTGTTCCCTCCAATAGTAACATATAATATCATTGGTTCCCTCTGTATGATATTACTCTGGTAATTTATTACCGATTCCGAGAAAGACGATGAGTAAGTAAGACCTACAATTTATTTTTCCGTGCTAGGCCGATACTTTACTAGGTAGGTGCTTTAAAAACCGATTGGATGACTCAATTTGCCATAAATAATCAAACTTGTGTCGCCGCGGCGCCGTCATCCGCTTTCCACTAAGAAAACAATAGTTTCGTAAATGTAATCGAAGAATGAAAAAAATTGTAAGTTATGGAGCTTTTATTTATATATGATCTCGGGTAACACCTAGGCATACTGCGTACCTGATGGAAAGCGGTTACCGCAGCATATGGGCGCTGCAACACCAAGGGCACAGTATTATTATTATGCTTTTAAAACTGTGTCAAGGGCATCACTTTGCGACTTGCCACCCTGTAAAAACCTGTTTTTTTTTTATGGATTTAGGGAAAGCATGCATAGGGTTCATTCCCCGTTGTTTGCTTGTCGCTCAAAACAGAAATCTCATCTCTATAACAACGCCGCACTATTTAATCCCTTTCGTAATGTTACTAGAAAACTCGTCAGGCAATATTATAGAGGGCACAACGAACCCTATGCCTACAGATAATGCGCCCTTGAGCACCAACCTTCCGGTTATATCGCAGGATTGCAAGTCTCTCGTCTAGCAAACTAACCAGACGAGAAGACCTTTACCCGCACCACTATTGCGCTCGGTAAACCAACCGAGCACGCCAGCAGATTGGTAACAGGTCCTACTCCTCTTTCACCTGTCAGCAGGCTACTTAGGCACTATTATAGAGGGCACAACAATATGGTCTTTGGAGCAATTTGACATTAGCAACATTTCTTTAGCTAGAGACCTAGAGGGTTGTTGTTCTGCGGCGATGTGCCATGTAAGTAGCATGCTATCAGCATGGATGGGAAAGTGCTAGCGATTTGTATTGCAGATATCTTTAAGTTACGATTAAGAGTCAAGACGTGCGACGATGTATCTTGCCGTGGCATAAAACCTGTTTTTTTGATTTCTGTGCTTAAAACAACTACCTACGCAGAGATGCTGTTGTGTTAGGGCAGGTCTCCTGCAAGCGTGTTTTCGTAACATTCTGCAAAAACATTGAGACAAACAGACGTGGTTCGATACCTTTTAAGTACCTACTTATTTAAGATATGGCCACTTTGTTTCGATGGTTTTAGTGAATGTTTCGATTCGAAAAAAACACTTACCGGAGATCCCGCTTTAGTTACTTAGTTTACGACACTCAGGTACCCAGACAAGAAAAGATGGGGAGAACGAGAACTATGATATCTACCTACTGGCTATGAAACCTGTTCAGCAACAAATTGGTCTCACTAATTGCCCGGAGACCACTTCGCCCAGAGACCGACTTAGGAACGATAAAGTTCAAAGAGAACGAAAGTAAGAACAAATTTTTATGTATACCGGACTACCGACCTTAACACATAAACTGTCCTCGTTTTCATTCTCTGAAAAGCGAATGAAAATAGAGCAGTTTCTGAGTTATGCACATAATATAGTCAAACAGACAAATACGACATAGTCGGGATCAATACAAATAAGTACCTAGTAATAACATGGTGCAAACGATATCTAGTATGTGTGATACCAAATCTGAAATGGAACAAATATCATATACTAACTAGTTACCCGCGGCTTCGCCCGCCTTGTCATTATTTTAATACAAGCTTTTTTGGGTGAAAGAAATAACTTGTTTTTCTGAAATTAAAAGTAGTCTATGTCCTCCAGACCTTAAAAACATGTCCTTTCATCGGTTCTTTTCGATGGGAAAAGGACAAGTAAACAAACACTCCTTGAAATGAGCAACACCAAGGCACAGCATAGTAATACAAACAAGGGGTCGCCGATCAGTTGCCAGCCTATACTCCTTGTATAGGTTGGCAACGGATCGGCGACCTTTCGTTTTGGCGACCTCACTCGCAGGAACACAAGAATCCTCTAGGGAATTATTTGGCTGGGGTATTCTGTGTCACATTTCAATGAGCCCAAATACGATACCTTTGCTTTAAAATTGGTTTGGAGTTTTTTGCCTATGTTCCGATTCTTCATTTCAGTTAGTTCACACATAAGGACAGGATTAGACAAGGATGGATTACGGAAATAAGTAAATCAACCGTCTTCAAACCGCACAAATATTTTTAGTACCTATACTTAACTGACCATTTTGTATTGGTTCACGTTGAGAACTCATCATGATACCACTCAACCGTCTATTATTAATTAACCAATTTGTATAAATTCCCAAGTAAATAAACCTTGCAAGAACCATGTTCATCCCACTGCTGGGATATGGGTCTCCCCTCATTATAACGGGTTTAGACCGTACTACACAACGCTGCTCAACTGCGGCTCAACTTGACATAACGACTATATTTTAAAAACAACAGCCGCGACCGTCGACTTAACGTGCCCTACGAATTACGGGTAGCTCGAGGTAAATAACCCCATCCATAGACGGGTTATAATGAACTTCCGATATTATACAGTCGATGTTGCTTAACTTGCGTTATCGATTAGACTGACACGTGCCATGATTCTTTCGAACTTCTCTTACCTAGACAATACTTAAACTGGGAGAAAACGAGCTTGTGTTCAAGTATGCCTAGTTCTTTGAGATATTTTTTGGTAGAATTGAGGCCGAGAGAAGAGGCAGCTGGAGTGTGCAGCAAGCGACTGTCGTGGGCACCATAGCCTCGATGGTGCCTGATGAGATAATTTACAAACACTCCGATTACACCGTGAGGAGCTACGATACTGCGCTCATGTTTATTGACGTATCAGGTCATATTATATTTTTTTAAATGTATCTAGTTACTTATTGTGTTTACTTAAGTATGTAGATTTTTTTATACCACTAGAGTGACATACGGCCCGCCTGGTGGAAAGCAGTTACCGTAGCCTATGAACGCCTGTAGCACCAGGGGCATCACCCGCGCGTTGCCGACCCTGTATAAAAACCTCTTCACGCCCCTTTTAAAGAACCCCATGCTATAGTCTCCTGAGAAAACATCGACAGGCAGTTCATTCCACGGCTTGACAGAAAACTTCTACAGTAGAGTAGATATGTATGTGTAACGGCCTTATTGCTAAAATCTTTTCAAAGCAACCTTAGTTAGGTACACCTTTTATAACTCAACAACGGCTGGATCGATTTATATGACCTTCGATTTTGTTAGATTTGTCTCCACCCCGAATACCAGAATAACTATTAAATCAGAAAAATTAACGAAGCAAAAATTGTGAAGTTAATTATTCTTTTCATACATTTCGCTTAATTTTTGTTGTTGTTAGTATGTTTCTTGACAAGGTTTGTATGGGAAACCCACGGGAATAAAAATAAATAGGAATGGGAAGAAGCAAGCGTGTGTGGGCGGGCCGCTAGTAAAATATATAAAGCACCCCGGCCAAGACGAAACACTTCTAATTTCTTCTGATTAAATTCGTAGTGAGTTCCAAGGCAGCCGTAGTTTTATCCCCGGGACTGCGATAGACTTCCTTGCCTATTGTGGCGGTCGCCGCTGTTAGTCCTGACTGCACAGGAGACATAGTGGCGGGAATGTATGGTGGGCCCCGTCTCAGGCCAAGGCAAACAGTCATGCACAGACATAGATTTTTTTTTTTATATACTACTTCGGGTGGCAGACAAGCATACGGCCCGCCTGATGTGAAGCGGTTACCGTTACCGTATTAACGCTCGCAACATATCACTTACTCTTTCTTTTCTGGTGACCTCACTCACTCGCAGGAACACAACAACCCTCAAGGGAATTGTTATTTGGCTGTGGTTTTCTGTGAGGTGGCGGTACATTCCCCAGTCGGGTATATACGCTTATAATTACGCTCCCTACCTCTCTTTTCGCCAGAGCTTCGTTTGTCAGTCAGCAGGGTGCACCACGAGTAGGTGAAGTTGGCTTTGGTTCAAAGATGTTGATAAACCTCTTACACCCCAAAAATAAAAGACACACAAATACATTTTTGTCTTATGCGGTGATTGAACCCTCGGCCCTCGGAGTTAAATAGTTGTCGCTATCCATTCGATCATTGGCTTCGTCACGTAGTACTTACTTATGTATATCTCAATGGTTCGTCCCTAATATTTATTAAATTTCAATCAAATATCAATCTAGTTGTTAAATCGTTTCAGGGTTTACAGACCTTAGTGAGACCTACACAAAACCGGGTCGAGGAGGTCCATCAAGATTAACTCAAGTGCTCAACTCGTACATTGGTTCAATGGTACAAGAAATAATGACTCACAACGGGGACATCCTCAATTTTTCTGGAGACGCCTTCCTCTCGATGTGGAAGACGTCTTCAACACTCAGCATGCAAGACGTGGTGCACACCGCTATCGATTGCGGTTTAATTATTCAGAAGAATTATGGAACGTTTACGACTGATGTCGGTGTTGTCTTGAAAGGTATTTTCTTTTTATTCAACACCAAACAAGTATACGGAAGCCGTCTGATGTGAAGCGGTTTTCGTAGCCATATAGGTAAATGTTCGCAACATGAACTTAAAATATTGTTCTTGCGTCGCCACCCCTGCTGCCAACCCAGCAGCTACTTTCTTCCTCACTCACTTCCTCAGCTCAGCAGCGTACGCCGTAAGGAAAATACGTCAACTGACTGATGTTGACACTGCGCGTTTAGTTTATTTTAGCTATTTTCACAGCATTATGTCATATGGTTTATTGCTTTGGGGTAGTGCTGCGGATGTAGACTCAATTTTTGTGCTCCAGAAGCGAGCTATCCGTGCTATTTATATGATGAGTCCCAGGGAGACACTGAGAAATAAATTTAAAGAGATAAATATTATGACATTACATTCTCAATATATTTATGAAAATCTTATTTACGTTCATAAAAATCAAACTAAATTTAGGAAAAACAGTGATCTCCATCAATTAAATTTAAGAAATAAAAACAAACTCGCTGTGCATATTACTAGGCTCCATAAAATCTCTAACTCGTTCCCAGGTCAATGTATACGCTTCTACAATAAACTTCCAAATGACGCGTTTAAATTATCCATGGGTAAATTTAGAAGATTTATCAAAACTAGACTATGTCAAAAGGCTTACTATTGTATCTCAGATTACATAAATGATAAAAGTATTTGGAAATGAATTGCTCTTGTTATGTTAATGATTGTATTTGTGTTTAATGTAACGATATTGGCAATTAAAAGAGTCGGCCTTGAGTTTCTTGCCAGTTCTTCTCAAGAAGCCCCGTCGCCGGAACTGGCACTTAAATTCACTTTCACATTCAAGATAGTGTGATGAAAGTGCATCTAAGCTCTGCGGATTTAAGTAGATAGTAATGATTTAGATACATGTCTTATATTTAATTTGTATGACGTTTCTAAGTGCTTTGTAAAGTCCAAGGAATAAAGATATTTTGACTTTGACTTTGACTTCACTCGCAGTAACACAACAACTCACAATGAAATTGTTATTTGTCATTCTGTGAGTTAGAGGTAGGTATGTATTTCCTATGCTTAGACCAATTCAATAGAACGTGATGTACTTAGTGCATTATATTTTTGACGTGATAACATCTTAAAAATCGATGAACGCCGGCAGCACGCACGAAAAATCATGACTCATTGTCACGTTCCGCCTGAGCCGAGCGTACAAGCGAGAACGCGGAAGAAGCGACAGAGTCGAGAGGCACGATTGCCCTATGTTTCTTATGACGCATCGAGCACATGACGTTATCACGTAAAATTATCGTCCGTAAACCGACTTTAAAGACAACCATTTTTTTTTAAACTAAAACTACATACTTAAAGTATAATTTTCACGCCGCAGTTAAAGTAGCCATTTCCGCCGGTCGGTCACATTTTTCCATAATCGGAAGCCATAACAGTTGGAACAACTACGTGATCGTTGGCCAGCCGGTGTGGGATGTGAAGACGGCGGAGTACATGAGCACCGCTGGTGACGTTATCACGTCCGCCAGCGCCTGGAGATACGTGAACGAGGCGGAGTATTGCACGCAGCCTTGTGGGGATGGAGTACATACTAAGGCAATGAGATGCTATCTGTATAAAACATCATTGTAGGTACAGTCAACCGCTTGTAGACAGTAACACTTTAGTATAAGATGGTCAATATATGTAGTTAGACACATATACCTATGCGTAACTCGGTTTTACCTGTGGTTTTATCGTGTAAGAGCCACCGACCAAACTTACTAGAAAACTTGTTAAATAATAGGTAGGGGAAAAAGTCTTTTCGCATTATAGTATGTATGAACTTGTAATAAATTCTCTTTGGTTATACCATTTGTATCTAGCAGGTTTTGATATCTATAAAAAGTTTAAATTTTAAAAAAGATAATTCCAAATTCAAATTAGGTAAATGTGTGATTTTCATTTGTTTTTTTTACTGTCAAGATGAGTGAATCTAATGAAGAAATTCGATACATTTTAAAATTTTACTACAAAAAAGGTAAAAATTCAACGCAAGCTGCGAAAAAAATTTGTGATTATTATGGACCTAGTGCAGTGTCTGTGAGAGTAGCACAAATTTGGTTTAAGCGTTTTCAATCCGGAAATTTTGATGTCAAAGATGCACGTCGCTCTGGTCGCCCTGTTACGGATAAAATGGATGCCATTTCTGAAAAAGTGGAGCAAGATCGGCATATCAGTAGTTACGACGTAGCTGAAGAACTAGGAATTGACCACATAACAGTTTTGGCGCATAAAAAGGTCGTGGTCAAAGATCGGCCAGGCTTCAGAGACTCTGGCGAAACCCGGGTTAACCCGCAACAAGGTGATGCTGTGTGTATGGTGGGATTGGAAGGGAAGATATTCATTATGAGCTGTTACCGCCAGGCAGGACTATCGATTCTGAACTCTACTGTGAACAACTGATGAGATTAAAGCAAAAAGTTGAGAGAAAGCGGCCGGAATTAATTAATAGAAGGGGTGTGATTTTTCATCATGATAACGCTAAACCTCACACATCTTTAGCCACTCAGCAAAAATTAAGAGAGTTTGACTGGGAGGTGTTAATGCATCCGCCGTATAGTCCTGACCTTGCACCTTCTGATGTCCACCTGTTTCGGTCTCTTAAGAATTCTTTAGGCAATGTCAGGTTAACATCACGAGAAGACTGCCAGAACCACTTGTCGCGGTTTTTTGAACAGAATTCCCAAAATTTCTATAGTAATGGGATCATGTCTCTACCTACAAAATGGCAAAAAGTTATCGAACATAATGGCACCTACATACTTTAGTTAAATGTAAATAAACTTTATTAAAAAATGTTTTGAATTTTCATATAAAATACGAAAAGACTTTTTCCCCAACCTAATAGTAGGAGGAGGTAAGTTTAGACGGTGCAATACTTATATTCCAATTCGAAGTTGACAAAATAATAGGTATAATACTGCTTTAAACATTATTTTACCGCTTAAATATATATATAGATATCCATTTGGGCACTTTGTGGCTCAGACGTGCCGTATAGGTAGTAATTTGTTGATCAATTTTCACTTGTTGATCCGGACCTCTTTTGTTGATCCAATGCCAGCTGACTATAAATATGTAGCTCCGTTCGGAGCCACAAGTGTCACGATGAGAAATAATAATAATTAAGGGATTTTTATACAAATCTACCTTTTTGGCGTATGAGCAGTTGTTGATCCAATTCAAATGGGCCAATCAGGGCGCAGCATTTGCCAAGGGCTTCCTAATTGGCACGTTTGGGCTACTATATTACTGTCTACAGTAACTTAATAATGTCTAGCTAATATTTCAAATTCCCTCAAAGTAGTAGAGAATCTTGTCTTAAAAAAAAACGTGTGGCATGAGTTGAGTGTTGAGTTGAGTTGAGTGTTGAGTTGATTTGAGTGTTGAGTTGATTTGAGTGTAGTTGAGTGTTGAGTTGAGTTTTGAGTTGAGTTTTGATTTGAGTTTTGAGTTGAGTTTTGATTTGAGTTTTGAGTTGAGTTTTGATTTGAGTTTTGAGTTGAGTTTTGAATTGAGTTTTGAGTTGAGTTTTGAGTTGATTCGAGTTTTGAGTGCAATTTTGAACTGAATTTTGAGCGGGGTTTTGAGCAGAGTTTAGTTTTGATTTGAGTTTTGAGTAGAGTTGGGTTTTGAGTTGAGTTTTGAGTTGATTCGAGTTTTGAGTTTAGTTTTGAGTTCAGTTTTGAGCTGAGTTTTGAGCTGAGTTTAGAGTTGAGATTTGAGGTGAGTTTTGCGTTGAGTTTAGAGTTGAGTTTAGAGTGCAATTTTGAACTGAGTTTTGAGCGGGGTTTTGAGCAGAGTTTAGTTTTGAGTTGAGTTTCGAGGTAAGTTGAGTTTTTAGCTGAGTTTTGAGCTGAGTTTAGAGTTGTTTTGATTTGAGTTTTGATTTGAGTTTTGAGTTGAGTTTTGAGTAGAGTTGGGTTTTGAGTTTAGTTTTGAGTTCAGTTTTGAGCTAAGTTTTGAGCTGATTTTAGAGTTGAGTTTTGAGGTGAGTTTTGCGTTGAGTTTTGAGTTGATTCGAGTTTTCAGTTGAGTTATGAGTTGATTCGCGTTTTCAGTTGAGTATTGAGTAGAGCTTTGCGTTGAGTTTTGAGTTGATTCGAGTTTTGAGTGGAGTTTTGAGTTCAGTTTTGAGCTGAGTTTAGAGTTGAGTTTTGAGTTGAGTTTTGAGGTGAGTTGGGTTTTGAGTTGAGTTTTGAGGTGAGTTGGGTTTTGAGTTGAGTTTTGAGTTGATTCGAGTTTTGTTTTGAGTTGAGTTTTGAGCTGAGTTTAGGGTTGAGTTTTGAGGTGAGTTGGGTTTTGAGTTGAGTTTTGACTTGATTCGAGTTTTGAGTTAAGTTTTAAGCTGAGTTTTGAGGTGAGTTTTAAGGTGAGTTTTGAGTTGAGTTTTGAGGTGATTTTTGAGGTGAGTTTTGAGGTGAGTTTTGAGCTGAGTTTTGAGTTCAGTTATGAGTTGAGTTTTGAGGTGAGTTGTTTTAAGTTGAGTTGAGTGTTGAGTGGAGTTGAGTGTTGAGTGAAGTTGAGTGTTGAGTTGAGTTTTGAGTTCAGTTTTGCGTCGAGATTTGAGTTCAGTTTTCAGTTGTTTTGAGTTGAGTTTTGAGTTTAGTGTTGAGTTGAGTTTTGAGTTCAGTTTTCAGTTGTTTTGAGTTGAGTTTTGAGTTGTTTTGAGTTGAGTTTTGTGTTCAGATTTGAGTTGAGTTTTGAGTTCAATTTTGAGTTGAGTTTTACACTATATATACATAATTATTTATACCTATTATTTATACCTATCTCTTTACGTTTTATATAGAAGAAAAACTTAAAGAGCTAAAAAGAAATAGTAGTTAAACTGTTGCATAATAAGGGTTATTAAAATACGAGTGTGAGTTTATAACATGAGCCGAAGGCGAATGTTATAATAGACCACACGAGTATTTTAATACCTAATTATGTGCAGTTTCATACACTACTTTATCTAATCTCATGAAATATATGATAATAATATTTTAAATACAACCATGAAGTTAATTTAACAGCTATAATTCTTACTTATGAATCCATTTGCAGATCGAGCATGCGTAGTGCGCATGCGCGACGCGCCGCGCGGCGCCGCGTTCACAGGTTATGTAGAAAAATTTTGCAAAGTTGCAATGTATTTGCATTGCAACCTGTTTAATATACCTGTATCCAGGGCTGAAGCTGTATCGAAATGGTAAATAAGTTATTTTACGATACAGTTGTTCATACAAGAGCTGTATCGAAAAATAACTTTTTAATTTTATTTTGATAGCTTGTGCGTATAGACTGTCATTATGATACTGTGTTTAGTTTTTTAATGTGTAAATTTCAGTATGAGATTAGATAAAAGAAATTATGAACTTCAAAGGGCATATTATCAACGTCAGTAGGATTTGAAGAAAAAAAGAAATGAAAAAATAAGTTGATAAAAAATGCTATGCAATAGCTTTACCGCGGCAGTCCCCGAGTGCCACACGTTTCTTTAACTCGCTTGCTCGTCCATGCTCGTCCGTGCTCGTCCGTGCTCGCTCGTGCTGGTCCGTGCTTATTAACTCAACTCAACTCAACCTCCAACTCAACTCAACTCAACCCCCCACTCGACCCCCAACTCGATCCCCAACTCGACCCCCAACTCGACTCAGAACTCGACATCCAACACGACCCCCAACTCGACCCCCACTTCGACATCTAACTCGAACCCCAATTCGACCCTTAACTCGATCCCCAACTCGACCCCCAGCTCGACCCCATCACGACCCCCAACTCGAAGCCCAACTCGACCCCCAACTCGACCCCCAACTCGACCCCCAACTCGACACCCAACACGACTCCCAACTCGACCCCAACTCGACCCCCACCTCGACATCCAACTCGAACACCCATTCGACCCCCAACTCGACTCCCAACTCGATCCCCAACTCGACCCTCAACTCGACCCCCAACACGACCCTCAACTCGACCCCCAACTCGACCCCCAACGACTCAGAACTTGACATCCAACACGACCCCCAACGCGACCCCCAACTCGACCCCCACCTCGACATCCAACTCGACCCCCAACTCGACCCCCAGCACGACCCCCAACTCGAAGCCCAACTCGACCCTAACTCGACCCCCAACTCGACCCCCAACTCGACCCCCAACTCGACCCCCAACTCGACCCCCAACTCGACCCCCACCTCGACATCCAACTCGATCCCCAATTCGACCCCCAACTCGATCCCCTACACGACATCCAACTCGACCCCCAAGTCGACCCCCAAGTCGACCCCGAACTCGACCCTCAACTCGATCCCCAACTCGACCCCCAACTCGACTCACAATTCGACCCCCAACTCGATACCCAACACGACCCCCAACTCGACCCCCAACTCGACCCCCATCTCGACCCCCAACTCGACCCCCAACTCGATCCCTAACTCGACAGCCTATTCGACCCCCAACTCGACTCACAATTCGATCCTCAACTCGTCCCCCAACTCGACCCCCAATACGACCCCCAACTCAAAGCCCAACTCGATCCCCAACTCAATCCCCAACTTGACCCCCAACTCGATCCCCAACACGACCCCCCAACTCGAACCCCAACTCGACCCCCAACTCGATCCCTAACTCGACCGCCAACTCGACCCCCAACTCGAATCACAATTCGACCCCCAACACGACCCCCCAACTCGACCCCCAACTCGACCCCAACTCGACGCCCAACTCGATCCCCAACTCGTCCCCCAACTCGACCCCCACCTCGACATCCAACTCGACTCCCAACTCGATCCCCAACTCGAACTCCAACTCGACCCCCAACTCGACCGCCAACGCGACCCCCAACTCGACGCCCAACTCGACCCCCTACTCGACCCCCAACTCGACCGCCAACTCGACCCCCAACTCGACCCCCAACTCAACCCCGCTATTTGGAAAATATGTTAAACTCGCATCAGGACACGTGAATTGATGGAAAATTCGTAAGGCGGAGGGAGAGAAGACCACCGGCGTGGCGTAGGAAAAGAAGTAACATCTCTTTCTGCCGCGCGGCAAAAATGTATGCAGTCATCGCAGCATAAGAACTCAACGACAACAGAGGCATCACTCTTACGTTGCAACTGTAAAAACTCCTTCACGCCTTTCTTGAAAAACCCCATACTCAATGTCCTGGGAAAACCAAAGGGCGCGAGGTGCGGTGTAAGGTGCTACCACCGCGCCTCCACCGTTACACCCGAGGCGGATCTTTTTTTTTTATACTACGTCGGGTGGCAGACAAGCATACGGCCCGCCTGATGTGAAGCGGTTACCGTAGCCATATTTCTGGTGACCTCACTCACTCGCAGGAACACAACAGCCCTCAAGGGAACCGTTATTTGGCTGCGGTATTCTGTGAGGTGGAGGTACATTCACCAGTCGGGTAGCTTACAATTACGCTCCCTATCTCTCTTTTCGCCAGAGCTTCGTTTGTCAGTCAGCAGGGTGCACCGCGTGCAGGTGAAGTTGGCTTAGGTTCAAAGATGTTGATGAACCACTAACACCCCTAAACTTACAATGTATGGAGCATTGCGAATATAAAATATCTATATTAGGTATAATAATATATTCATAATTGATCGACCGTTACGGTATCGGTACCTATTCGGATCAAAACAAGTATTACTGGAAGTACGAGTATGTAAGCCTCCCCAACCCGTATGGCCTGCGTGGGGAGTTTAGGCCAAATCCTCCTTCCGTTTAGGACGGACGAGAGAGGGTCGTGCTCCTGTAGTGGAGACTAAAATGAACCTGATGATGATGATGACGAGTATATATATTGATCAACACAAGTAATTGATTTTTGAAATATATACAGAGCCAAAAAGTCTTCGTGCATTTCAAAAAATTAGTCGTTACGGATCGACTATTGCATGAAATTGTTGAAAAAATATGTATGGAGTATAATGTACTATCGACGAATACATTTGGCAACAGCGCATAATAGAATGCGACGTTGCCATTTCGCCCGAGAAATACGCAACTGGATTCAAGTTATTCGGTGCAGAAGGTGGAGTCGGCAATGTACGAGGTCGTGGCTGGATCAACTTAGTGTGCAAAGAGGTGTTTATATATATATATATATATATTGTTTTCCTAATTTCATGTGTAATTTTATGTACATAGGTATGGATATAAATTACATTATCACATCACATTACAATCACATTATTCTAATTTCTATGAGTTTACGTTTACAGGCCTTTGTCGTTATTTCAAATCCTATCTACCTGTGTGATGTAAAGATAGCATCATTTTATAGGTTTTGGGCGTGGGTACATGTTGGAAGAGAGTTGAAGCCTTTCATGGCAGTATGATGTCTAACAGGGGTATGTTTTGCTATTCCTTGTATTTCTACTAATTATATATGAAATTAAATTTCATCTCGGCATATTTAATTTTTCGTTATATCGAATCTATCCGTGGTCGAAGCAATTTATCTTACCTACATACACATAATGGTATAATTTGTAATTGCATATTCACCGACCTATTCGAATCGAATGAAATTCGTATCTGAAAAATTCCTAACTTTCGCTTTCGAACTGAAGTCGCTTCGACAATGCAACGATTGAACATTAGGTACGGGAATCGTATGGCTACATTATATCACAGTTTTAGAGTTTAAGAAGCCTAGATATTATCATGCTTTATCCTACGTCATGTGAAATTTATCACAGAAACAATGTATTTTATTAGCAAACTTGAAGATGATAATTTTTAAGTAACTAAGTACTTACCTATATATTTTTCAGACCCTGATTTAAATAACTTCCACGAAAAACTCGCCGACATGAGTTACAGGGAGTTTTCACGTAAGAATTTACAAGAATTTTAACATATGTTGTAATAGAAAATATTCGATTCTGAAGAGTCTGCCCGTGCAAATTGCTTGTGGAACCGTCGCTACGCGATCACGATTCGTACTTGCCCGGTTCTGCGTCGGCCAATCTACATATACCGTCACCTACCAGTGTAGTCTCGTTTCCCTACTTGCGTTTCACTATTATTGACTAACATATAGATTATCATATTATAATACATAATCATTTCTTGCAAGTTATATATGTCCGATTGAGCTGAAATTTAGCACACTCGTTTGGTTCTGATGGCAATGTACGAATACTAAAATGCCGCCATTTTAAATCCATTATGGCAGCCGCTATAAAATGACGATTTATAATTTCCACTATAATTCATGATATGGTGCAGTGTGCAGTGTCGAGTTCGAGCGGAGAAACGTATGTGAAATTCCTTAAGCTTCCTACTTACTCCTACTAATTTCTTCTGATTAAATTCGAGTGAGTTCCAAGGCAGCCGTAGCATAATAAAAATAGAGAAGTAGGACAACTCAAGCCCCGAGCGGGAGATAATAGCCTAAACACGAAGGGCTGTCGCTTAATAGTTTATTCAACCGTCAAAAATACTTAGTCAATCTCTATTATACAAAATTAAGTAAGGTACAAAATACAAAATTAAGTAGGGTAAGTGTTTGGGATCTGTAACAAAAAGCCGGCCAAGTGCGAGTCGGACTCGGTCACGAAGGGTTCCGTACTAAAAACGACACACAATCACGTTTGTTGTATGGGAGCCCCCCTTAAATATTTATTTTATTCTGTTTTTATTATTTGTTGTTATAGCGCCAACAGAAATACATCATTTGTGAAAATTTTAACTGTCTAGCTACCGCAGTTCATGAGATACCTACAGTACAGCCCTTGGTGACAGACGGACAGACAGACGGACACCGGAGTCTTAGTAATAGGGTCCCGTTTTTAACCTTTGGGTGTGGAAGTCTAAAAAGAATAAAAATAATTATTTTTGTACATACACCAGGAGTGACTGCAATTTTTTCATTACCTACATTTTAATGCATGCTTACTCAGTGACAAACGAGCAGACAGCCCACCTGATGGTGAGCGATAACTGTCGCCCATAACATCCACGATTCACACATTCAAGCTGTTGGCAACAAAAATGCAGAATCGCAGGTGCGTTGTCCTTCAAACCGGAACACAAAACACAACAATGCAAGCATTGTTGCTTGGCGGCAGGAATAGATAAGGCAGTGGTCCTCACCCAGGCGGACTCCTACCATTTGATAAAACCTACTTCAAGTTATCTATGTTTAGTGATTTGAAAAATTACGGTCTAAATAGGAATAGGATTAATTAAAACGTAGCTTTACTGAATCATAATATTTATTCAAATAATTTAAATTATTATGAAAATATATTTTTATTAAGTACGTATTATATATATATTATTTTTTACATAAACTATTTTTATTACTTTTGAATTTAAACACTTATCATGTGATTATTAGGAGTGTCGGTGGCCGAATGGTTAGGGTATCCGACAAATTGTTATTGAGACATCCATGAACACTGCAATGTTTTTTTATGGCTAGTCGACTTTGTAGCCATCTTTAACGAATTTGTAGTTATATACGACGTAGGTAGGTACCTAAATGTTCAAATTATTAACGAACGTCAGCCCAGGCGCGAATCTTGCGCGGTTTTGCGTACGGCGCAGCTCCGACCCCGACTGGCGGTCCATATTTAAATTCATATAAATGTTGTCAGTGTGTGCGTGCGACGGCCATACGTACGGGCGCGCTCACATATAAACCGCGCTCGGTGCGTTTGTATGAAGTTCGCTTACTTGTCTATTTATACTATGGCCGTAGTTTTACTCACATTAAAATGAACTTTCTAATTTGAGTTTCTTTGTAATGTGTTATGTATGCCTGTTACCAGTAAGGCCTGCGGTAATATCAGCTCTGCGTTCTACTTGGTGGCCGGCACTCCGCCGTTTCATGGTGACACCAGTGCTCCTAGCAGTAGATAACGACGAACCCATGGAATTCCTCACGGAGATCCGTCGTGTGGTAGTCGTGTTCCTCAACATCATTACCAAAATTGTCACTGAAGATGTTCTTATTAAAGTTGTGGATACGGCTTATAAATGTGTTTGCAGGTCGGTTACTATGTCATTATTTTTAAATTGGTCAGAAATATTTCCTTACTATGTATCTCAAAGCACAAATGAAAAGTTTCCAAAGTACCTAGATAGTTAAAAGAAATCTTTTATACGACAATATGCATGTATAATCATTGTCAATTAGCCGTGTGGTTTCCGGCAGACTAGAATAGAATCACTTCGTCTCTTCCCTTGGATGTCGTACAAGGCGACTAAGGGAAAAGAAATAGATTATCAAATATCGATCAAGTTTCCCCAACCCGTTTGGCCAGCGTGGGGAGTGTAGGCCAAATTCTCCTTCTGTCTGTGACAGACGAGAGAGGGTCGTGCTCCTGTAGTGGAGACTAAAATGACCTGATGATGATGATGATGCATGTACATGCCGATCTCCATCGGGTTTTTTTGATTGCGAAAATCGGACTTCTGTTTAAATTTTGTGTTTGGATGAGTTATTTGGCATGATGTTCACGGGCACCGCTTGCCATAGGCAGGGATTTCATCCTCACACGTTGGAGCCTAAATGGCGCGTACTGTGCGGTTCCAGAGAGGTTTCTTTAGCACTAGCTGTCAGGTTGTGGAATTAACTCCCTGCCATGATTTTTCCAGGAGAAGTTTTTCGAGAAGGGTGTTAGATGGTTTTTGCAAGGTCGACAACGCGTGAGTGATTCCTTTGGTGTCGCAAGCGTCCATAGGCTACGATGACTGCTTTCCATCAGGCCGATCGTATGCTTGTTTGCCACCTTAGTGGTTAAAAAAAAATCTTCAGTTTCAATCGGTAGGACATCACCGTTCCTACCTGGCAAGCGAATGATGATTAGCATTAAGGTGAAGTTAGATTTTCACAATAATAAATCCGATCGTAATCGGCTTCAGCCCCCTAACCACTATCTCTTATTGCGACTCAATAACTGAATAGATTGCTTATTCATACCAATGAATAAACGACTCTATTTCAAATGGAATAGAGTCGCTTATTCATTGGTATGAATAAGCAATCTACTCAATTATTGAATCGCAATAAGAGATGGTAGTAAGGGGGCAGCTTATTACTGATGATATTATCATCAGCCATGTATATGTTTCCACGTTAATTCTACACGTTAATCTAAAAGAAAGTATAAATAAAGCTAATTAATCATTTCGCAGTGTAACATCAGAAGCAGGAGGTTTAGTGAACAAAGTGTCAATGTTCGACAAAGATATGATGTTTCTCGTAGTATTCGGCCTGCGCGGGCTGAAACACGAACACGAAGCAGAAAAGGCACTGCTGTGCTCTTACCAACTCAAGGAGAAACTGAACGACAGTAACATTTTAAGTGTGTCTATCGGAATCACTTCTGGGACTACGTATTGTGGAGTAGTTGGACATGTTCTGAGAAGAGAATATACGGTTATAGGATCTGCTGTTAATAAGGTAGGTTCATAATATACGCACACAGAGTGCGTCAGGCAAGGACGTTTAAACCTAGTACTCCTATTTCCGTAATGTTCAATCGTAACGAAATCGTAGCGACTTATCAGTTGAAGACATTTGGATGCGTTCACACGACAACAATTAGATATTTTTTTTACACTTATTATTTTCCCATATAATTATTCAACACTCATTCACGTGAGAACCAATCTATACATTATAATTGTACGTTACAATTGTAGGTAGTCCTTGTGATTGAGTGTCGAATATACAATAAAATAGTACCTAAACTAAATATAAAAGTAAACTAAAAATAAAAGTACATAATCGTTGTGTGAACGTATTCAAAGTGCTTCAACGACTGAGTCGCTGCGATAGCGTAGAGATTAAACGTTACGAAAATTGAAGCACAGATGGGCATTGTGCAATTTAAAGACTTTTGATTTGAACGTTATTTAGAACCATTTTCGACCTCTTATGAGAAAGATTGCAGCACAGCCGTAGATGTATTATATGGACAATAAGTCATGTTCTCTGATAAAACAATCTCTTACTAAGGTTTCGTTCAAAAACACAAACGCATTGTACGACGGAGCTAGGCTCGAAATGTATATGAGTCCGTAGACTCAAGAATGAGGACCGATATCATTGAAATCAGAGTCACAGTGGCAGTGGACATGCCACAAATCTTGCGTAACCATATGGCCGTTTGGAGCAGAAAGTCGAAATGGGGACCCCGGACTGAAAAAAACAGCTATGATTTTGTATAGGTTTCAAGGAGTCAAGTGATGAAAACACCGCAAAAACGATAATTGTGAAATTCTATAAAAATCTTAAATAAAGTTCTTATGTAGAGCAACAACCCTATTCCTACAAATATTGCTCCCCAGTGCTCCAACCCTTCCGGTTTTATCACAGGATTGCGAGTCTCTCGTCCAGTAAACTAACCAGTCATGAGGGGTTTTACCTGCCCTGCTATCGCGCCTAGTAAACCAGACAGACACTCAAGCGGATCGATAGCAGGTTTAACTCCCCTTCGCCGGCAAACAGACTATTGAGGCATTCGAGCAGAGACCTTATGGAGAGCAGAGGAATTATTTCGAGTGAAATTGGAAAGTGGCCTGAAATTTTGATGAGCCCGGTGGTCGAATGGCTAGCAATGCTCACTTTGACTCTGAGATCGAGGGTTCGATCCTCGCACAAAACTAATATTTGTGTGCATTAACATGTCTGTTTCTCTTCATTTGGGTGTATTACGTATATGTATGTATTTACAAAATAATTATCTTTTTCTGTCAACCATAGTAGGTACATGTACATAGTAAGCTTTGCTTAGTTGGGGACTAGATGGCATTGTGTAATTTGTTCAGGAATAATATTATTAACGCGTCGTTGGTCCTTTTCAAACATTGGTTTAATATGTCTCTTTAAAATAATGTTAAATAATCTTTCCAGGCAGCACGCTTAATGATGGCCTATCCCAATATAATCACTTGCGACAAGGAAACGTTTCTGAAAAGCAAATTAAACAAGGAATACTTTAAGCTAATGGAGTATAAGTTTTTAAAAGGTATTCCTGAACCCGGGCCCATCTACGAGTTTAATAAATTGGGGTTAGTTGCAATCTTGAATTGACTAGACAATTAGCGTATTACTGTACGGTTTGTAGTTATTTAATATAGCTATAAAATATAAAAGATCATTTTTTTAAACCACGATAACAAGCATAGGGCCCGTTGGATGTAAAGCGGTTACCATTACCTATAGATGCTTACATACAGTACTGTTACTATGTATTACTTGCGCACTAAATCCCGCTGCTAACGTAGTTTGTCCTTTACTTCTGCTAACCACAGTAACAGAACAATTCCTCAAGGGCAGTGTTTTTCAATCTTTTTGAGTACGGGACCCCTTTACAAGTTAAAAATGTCTGACGGCCCCTTCCCTCCTTCTCGCTCTCCATGAAGAAAGTTCAACAATTCAGTTAGCGTTAGCCATGAAAGCTTTAAAATTGTTAGTGCCAGTTGCTACCGACTTTGTGCTAAGGGGAACTAATTAGGTCTTTAATGGTGAACATAAAAGTTAAAAAGAGATCAATTGTAAAGATTTGCTTAAAGATTTTAGTTGATGAATTATTGAACCCTAATCAGGTTTATTTACTTTTTTTATTGTAGCGTATAACCTATAAACATTTTCATTTTTCTCCCTCGACCCGCCGCATGTATCTTGGCGACCCCCCTGGGGGTCGTGACCCAAAGTTTGAAAATCACTGCTCAAGGGTATTTTTACTTTGCTGTGAGGTAGAGGACTTCCTCAGTCAGACTCGACATTTTTCTCTTTCGCCATATCCTCGTGAGCTAATTGGCAAGGTGCATCACATGCAGGCGAGGTAGGCTTGAAATATGGTCGTGAGCGTCTAAAAACGTAAATATGAACAAACAACGGTAAAGGCAAAAATAATAAGATAAGAGCTTTTCTTTCATCCATAATCTGTAACAACTTATGTTATAAGATGGACGGAGCTTGTGTCCGGCTGGCGATATCCACTCCTTGGTCGAAATGAGGAAATACGAGCATACAGATCCATTCTCCATAATGCCATGGAGCAATACGGGGAAAAGTTCACCAGATATAAAGATCATAAATTCTCTATTGCTTTTCTGGTAAGAATTTTACATATTTTCAGAATTAAAATTATAATAACTACGGGAAATAACGCGATCATGCATGTATAAGGTAGTTTTATATACCTTTATTATTGTCTGACGTTTCGGTAAGGGGCCCGCCCTTTACCGCCGGTACCGCCGAGCTGAAACAGATTACCACCGAATATTGTGATTGGATAAAGAAGTCTTATGTTTTAGGTATTGACATCTATGTTCAGCCAAATCGGTAGAGCTCCAGGGTTTCTACCAGCTAAACTAAAGACAGGTATATACCATAAATCTAAGTTAAAGTTTGATATTTGCAATAAAAAAAATCCGATGGGAATCGGCTTATATCGGGTAGGTCACAGGCTGACTGTCTCAGCGGTGTCAAGCTGTCTCAGTTGTCTAAGTCGATGAATCTTCATCTACCTCCGTTTTGTTGCATATCTATTACCGCGACACGCGCAACAACCTGGTCAAAACGTCAGGCAATAATAAAGGTATATATAACTACCTTACATGCATAACCGCGTTAATTCCCGTGGTTATTATAATTTTAATCATGCAACGCGAAAGCTTAAAAGTTATATTTTCAGAATGGTTGAACGAATACAACATTTTATTAACAGCTAACCTAACTTGGTTTACACAACGGCAGTGACTGGACCCAGTAACTGTGTTTATGCTTGTTTGCCACCTAAGGGATATGAAAAAAAATGTAGACAGGATTGGTAGTAAGTCAGTTGGTTGTGGATTATTGATGCTGGCTGTCGTTAGAGTAGACGATGTAACAAACTGGCTACCAGTTTGTTACATCGTCTACTCTAACGACATATTGTCCGAACGAGTCCAGACAATGCCAATCGCACTGAAATGACTTAGTGGACCCGAAAATAAAACGGGTTGCTAGTCATTACATTAGAACTGGACTGGGTTAAAAGAAGTTTTTTTTTGTTTATACTACATCGGGTGGCAGGGACCAACCCTCCACCTCCCATGACTCCACCGACCTCGCGGTCATATGAGCCGAAGCCGAATCGCGGGAGATGCGCACTTTGCTATGAGGCTATGCTTCGTGCCGCTCTCTTGACTCCCTACAAATTATTTAACTCCACATCCTTACGTCGTGTGGCAGACAAATATACGGCCCGCCTGATGTGATGCGGTTATCACAGCCATAATAACGATCGCAACATGAAATATCGCTCGCTCGCCGCCACCCGCTGCCAACGCAGCATCTTCTGCCTTTTTGGTGACCTTGTTGGTCACTCGCAGGAACACAACACAACAACTCTCAAGTGAATTATTATTTAGCTGCGGTATTCTGTGAAGTGGAGGTACTTCCCCAATCGCGCAGCTTACAAATACGCTGTACCCTACCTTTCTTTTGCCAGAGCCTCTTTCGCTAGTCAGTAGGGTGTACCACGTGCAGGCGAAGTTGGCTTTGGCTCTAAAGATCGTGGTGAGCCATACACCCCAAAGTTGCAACGAGAACTGTTGCAAGTCAGTGCTCGCCCCTTACCACCAACTCTTATTGCGATTCAATAACTGAATAGAATGTTTATTCATACCAATGAATAAGCGACTCTATGCTATTTGAAATAGAGTCGCTTATTCATTGGTATGAATAAACATTCTATTCAGTTATTGAATCGCAATAAGAGTTGATGGTAAGGGGGCTGGACTAGGTTATTGTTCTGTCCGTTTACTGCCATTGTGTAAACAGGGTTTTATTATATTGCAAAAATTAAACCATTTTATTTTCGACAGGGCCCTAGGCTGGTTGGTAAAACTCGTCTGTTAGATGAATGTCTTCACTCTACCCCAAGTTACATTCGCGCTGACAAAATTGTATTAAGTGCAAATGACAAGGTATGCAATAGAAAGGAATTTGCCATCTGTCCCGATTTAACCCGGATATTCTGATTATAGGCCCCATTGTCCCGCGTCCCCACTACAGTGACGCAAATTGTCATTTTTGACAACTAAATTAGAGTTTCGAAGTCAAATTCCAAAAGCTTCCCACTAGGCTTGCCAACTGTCCCGATTTAACAGGGATATTCTGATTTCAGGCCCCATTGTCCCGCATTCCAACTACAGTACTGGCGTGACGCAAATTGTCATTTTTGTCAACTAAATTTATAGGGTTTCGAAGTCAGATTCCAAAAGCTTCCCACTTCTACTAATTTCTTCTGTTGATTAAATTCGTTGTGAGTTCCAAGGCAGCCGTAGTTTTACCCCCGGGACTGCAATGGACTTCACTGTTCATTGCTTTTTTTGGCGGTTGCCGCTGTTAATCCTGGCTACACAGGAGATACAGTGGTGGGAATGTGTGGTGGGCCTCCGTCCCGAAACTAAATTAAGCGTATGTTCAATTTGACAAAATTCAATTTTGTCTACCAATGTTCAATAAAAAAAATATAATTGGCCTATTTTTCAGCAGAAAAATCTTTGTTGAACCTAGGAAATACGTTATAAGTGGTCGCAAACCGGTCACTTTAACATCTAAGTTGAATTTGACAGGACTTTATTGTTATTTTAAGGATATTATAATGACTAACTTTTTAATTAAATAATAATAATTTGTTTCTACATTCAAAAAATGTTTTCTACACAAAAAAAAAATTGTTTTCTACACAATTATATATGCGAAAACATGTTAATAGTTTTTAGACTTTAATCGTTAATACTGTAATTAGTTTTCGTATACTGTTTGTTATCCGAAGAAAAAATAAATAAATAAAAAAAATCCACGCCAACGAGGTCGCTGCCGCGTGGGTCCGCACCCACGCGGCAGCGACGTGACGCAAATTGTCATTTTTGTCAACTAAATTTATAGGGTTTCGAAGTCAGATTCCAAAAGCTTCCCACTTCTACTAATTTCTTCTGTTGATTAAATTCGTTGTGAGTTCCAAGGCAGCCGTAGTTTTACCCCCGGGACTGCAATGGACTTCACTGTTCATTGCTTTTTTTGGCGGTTGCCGCTGTTAATCCTGGCTACACAGGAGATACAGTGGTGGGAATGTGTGGTGGGCCTCCGTCCCGAAACTAAATTAAGCGTATGTTCAATTTGACAAAATTCAATTTTGTCTACCAATGTTCAATAAAAAAAATATAATTGGCCTATTTTTCAGCAGAAAAATCTTTGTTGAACCTAGGAAATACGTTATAAGTGGTCGCAAACCGGTCACTTTAACATCTAAGTTGAATTTGACAGGACTTTATTGTTATTTTAAGGATATTATAATGACTAACTTTTTAATTAAATAATAATAATTTGTTTCTACATTCAAAAAATGTTTTCTACACAAAAAAAAAATTGTTTTCTACACAATTATATATGCGAAAACATGTTAATAGTTTTTAGACTTTAATCGTTAATACTGTAATTAGTTTTCGTATACTGTTTGTTATCCGAAGAAAAAATAAATAAATAAAAAAAATCCACGCCAACGAGGTCGCTGCCGCGTGGGTGCGGGTCTTATTTGACACTTGACACCCTCCATGGTATAACACCAAGTTCCTATGACACTATGATTATTGGTTCTATTTCTGTGGATTACATTACAGCCGTATATTTTTTTTGTGATGATACATTTCATAATGAATCTTTTTGTAGGTACCGTTCGTAATGTTCAGGAAATTGATGTCTAAGACTATTATCAATTTCAATACTAGAAATTATAGAGACAGTTACGAAAATATAATCAGATACAGGTACGAATACCTACATATCTATATTATATTGTTGAAGGTTTTTATATACTGGTACACTGAATGAAAGTGCTCATGTTCGTGCGTGCGCATGATTTTCTGCAGCAAATTAACTCTAAGGGCAGTTTGCTATTAGCTGCGGTCACACCACCATATTTAAAGTAGAATAAATGTTCAATTGTAGTAAGAGTAGTTTCAATGCGCTGACTCAATTGGTGCATAAAAGTTCACAAAAAATTGTGGATGTTGAGTGAAGTGCCTTTTTTTTTTTCAGACTAGCATACGGCCGCTTGATGTGAAGCGGTTACCGTAGTCATATTAACGCTCGCAACATAAAATATTGCTCGCGCGCCGCCACCCCCGTTGCCAACGCAACATCTCCTTCCTTTCTTTCTGGTGACCTCACTCACTCGCACGAACACAACAACACTAAAGGGAATTGTTATTTGGCTGCGGTATTATGTAAGGATGAGGTACATTCCCCTGTCGGGTAGCTTACAATTACGCTCCCTGCCTCTCTTTTCGCCAGAGCTTCGTTTGTCAGTCAGCAGGGTGCACCACGTGCAGGTGAAGTTGGCTTTGGTTCAAAGATCTTGATGAACCACTTACACCCCAAAACCTATAAGTATAAACCGCGAAAAATAATAATCAGCTTTAGGAGATATACATGTATATTTATATGATCCACAATGTTTTGCTGACGTCTTTACGCCTGATATGCCTATCAGGCACACAGTGCAGAACACACTATCAAACCCAGGTTAAGTTTGATAGTTATTTATTATCAGGTATTGATAACTTCAACAATATTCTACAAAAAATATAATTATTGTTTTAGCATGGACACTTCTACTTTAAAACCACTGGAAATACATGCATTGAACTCCATATTTGACTGTCGATTTCCTTTGCCCGAGAATTTCAGTTATGATGATAATTTCCTCGACGACTTCGGTGTCAAAAATGTTCTGAAAGACTTTATCAAAAAAGTAAGTAAATATTAGCTATTTAGCAAACATAATATGTATATTTAGATGCAAGATCACTATGGGTGAACGTAGAACCATCTGAGGTCAAAAGTCACACATTAGGAGGAAAATGGTTGCCTATACGCTGTTCTCTAAAAATGAAATTTTCTCCCGTACACGTCTATGTGAAATAAACTGCCTGTCGACGCTTTCTCACTCTCAGTTGACTACAACTGGGGTTGACCTTTGGTGCTATAAGATAAGCGGTGGTACGGTGGTATGAGACTTGAACTCTGGCCACAGCATAGTAATACAACCAGTACTTTAACTTCATACTAGCGCCGCTCAGGAAGTTTTGGTGCGCGGCGCACCAAAATATACTGAGCGGTCGTGTAAATGACGCTTGGCTGTGTGCGTGCGCCGATTTGGGCGCTAGTATGAAATTAAAGTATTGGTTGTATTACTATGCTGTGTGCTGTGCTCTGACTATCAATTCACAAGTTAAAAATCGCACAGTAGGCGAAGGAGAGAGATAAGTATGTTCAGGTTATTTCTGAAGGAATCGAATCCGGAACGAGGAAATTAGACCAAATTTAGTTTTGTTGTAATTCATGTCTCAATAAGACCAAAATTTGTGCAAACAATATGGCGGTTGAAAGCCGGTAAATTAGTGGTCGGAAATTCGTAGAAGTGGCGGACAACCGGTGAAATCGCCTCTTCTCCAAATATATTTTTTTTTATATAAATTATTGAAAAATACTATTGGCATATTTTGTCATTAATTAAAACTTCTGCGGCTGAACTTCATAATTACGTTAAGTGGTCGCAAACCGGTAACTATGACCTAACTCTATCCAAAATCGATAATAACTCTTATAATCGAAGCACTTCTAGTATCGACATTGAACAAAGTCATCATGATCAGTCTTATGTACTATATTTTTAAATAATCGGAAGCATAATAATAGAGAATATTACTTGTTCTAGAATTTAACATTTCGAGTGGCAGGCATATCAGAGGCTCAGAATATAGACGATGATTCATGGCGCCTTTTATCAATGCTGCTGGAGTGCAAAGCAATGCTGGTGGTTCTGACTATAACTGATGATCATAAAATGTCTGGTGAGCACATTGTGGGCCCAAAAGAAGCCAACTTACAACCAAGGGGGCAAGGGGGCAAGTTGATATGGAAAAGTTTGAATTGTAGGTAAAGTCAAGAGCTCATGAAGCTTTTCACTTGTAGTACGAGCCTTACATCTACAGCGATTGTATTAATAACGGTTCAAAGTCCACCGTATAAGGCTTCACGAGGTCTTGACTGTACAAAAAAAACACTTATAAATAAATAGAATCTCGGGGGGGGGGGGCATCTGCCCCACCCTACTCGCCCTTGGCGACGCCCTTGCTTACAACTGATAATTACCCTATCCAATGTTTCATTTGTGGACTTCTGTGTGTTCTATCAAGTCATATTTATTTTAGTTCTATATAATAAACGCGGAGGAGGGATGAATGTTTGTTGGTCCTGTTTCACGAGTAAACGAGTGATTTGGATGAGTTTTGGCATGCAGATAGAATTTGAGGTTGAATTTGAGGAGAGATTGGCGCAGTGACCTGAAATGGGTCTTGGTCGCCGGTGGTAATCTTGACTATACAGGAGACACTGCGGTGTGAATGTGTAAGTAGTGAGCTTCCGTCCCGTTCTGTGTTCAGTACGTAAGACGACCCAAGTATGCTCTCTGACAGTTTATCCATTCTGTCTTCATATCTGATGCAGCGCAGTGCCGCTTTAATCTTTCCGATAATTGGCTCAGACATCATGTCTAAATTAACATAATAGCATGCTTTTTACCCCGATAGCCAGAGGGCCGATAGAACCCAGTAGGCAATTCGGATTTGAGGATAATCAATGTAATGTAGGTAATTATAATTATTTTACAGATTTGGCCCGTGACTGTCTATCTAATGACATGATACTGAAAATGCGATTGCTCGGTATTGATCGCTGGTACCACGCAGCGATGACGTGCCAACTACTTGATGTACAAGGCATACCCCCTGACTTAGAGAAGTACTTAAATTACTTTTGTCGTCTCAAGCTATAAGCTAGGCGTCCAAACCATCGTGGAAGTTGTATCACATAATAAGGGTTTATTTTAAAATGTTACATGTAGGTTCTACCTAAACATAAAAAAGAACTAGATATCTAAGTAGGTAATAACACTAAACTCATCTTTGGGCAACATCTGCAGAAAGCCTGAAGCAACATTCGATAAGAAAACTTAATCAGTCAGCGGTTCGTGCGCCCACTACTGGGTGCGAGCGGATCTTGAGGTAAGAGATTAAGAGCAGTTGCAGAGAGTAAAAGTTCTTAGCCGAGCAGTTTTTAGGAGTACTCCTGGGCACTTCTGGCGTGGACACAGTAAGGGTGAATTTGTCTTACCTGACTGACTACTTGGGTACGAGGACGAGGACAACTAAGAGCAGAGATAGGTAGTATATTAATAAATAAAACAACACATACACTATTACTGTAAGAAAAAGTCCTTGAGTTGTTTGGGATAAATTATTTTCTATTAAAGCAACAGCTACAGATGTAATTCATTCTTGAACTGTTCCTGCCTTAGGGGTTAAAGTTGATGCTAATCCTGGGCGTTTAAATCAAACAATTTTTTTTTATTAATCAATAACGCGGGACAAAGCAATGATAAGACGAGAATATACTTTGCATTTAACTCGCTTTGTTCTCCTTATGCATTAAAACTAGCATAGCGTTTGGGTGCTGAAATAGATACCTGTTTACTCGCCCGACGCCTGGCACCAGCCGCTCGCTGACACAACTACCTTGTTTTTGCTCATTCCATCTGGGACTGCTGCTGTGGTCTGAAATGATCAATAGATAAATTTGATCAACAATCTTAGCAGTGAACCACTTTGTTCCTAGTGAGAAGCAAACGGGTGTAGTATAACACTAGTGGATTCTTACATTGCCATGAGTATGATGATGATGATGAGGTAGTCAAATTCCAAAACCTTTTACACCTACTTCTACTAATTTCTTCTAATATTAAATTCGTCGTGAGTTCCAAGGCAGCCATCGTTTTATCACCGGGATTGCAGTATACACAGGAAATACTGTGGTATGTGGTGGGCCTTTCCCGATTATAAAATACACAGACATTTTTTTTTTACAAAATGTTACAGGGTAGTGGAGTGTGCAAGTGGTGGTATGCCAGGCTGGATCCAAAATTTTGTGATTTCCCTGGTCCAACGGGGAGTGCTCACTATAACAACAGTATCTCGTACCGAGGCAGTGGAATCTGGTGCCGTTATGCCTGCTGCTTCACTCCTGCGGAGATTCGATGGTGACGTTAACCTACAGAACGATTCACTTTTTACGAGGACTAGTCGTCAGGTATCATTGACATTAAACAATATTTTTGAGGAGTAAGTGGTTCACCATGATTTTTAGAGCCAAAGTCTAACTTATCTCATCACCAACACCTCTGGTGAAAGAGAAGCAGGTAATATTTGATTAAGAGCAACCCGATTGCGTAAGTCTACCTTACTGCCGACTGCGGTTATCTGTGAAGTCCAGGATCGAAGATATCATTCAGGGTAGGGCATTTTTGTATCGTTCTATAAATACCAGAATATCTGCCGAATGATTAGCTTGAGCATGAGGAAAAGTCAGCATGATTGACATAAGGTCTACACTGGCAGACTGATCATGTGACTGATCTGATGGCATCATACAAATTACTGTTAAAATAGGTCTTATGTTGTAGGTAGTACTTATGAATGATTTGCTTGAGCTTGAGGAGCCATAACCGTGCAGTCAGCATACTATCGACCATGACAACATTCAATTTCATGTCATATCTTATGCTCTTATAACTTTATTTATATTTTCATAAATTCCAATTTAGGTGCAGAAAGGATAGTTTCTGCTGGGTAACCGTGGACAGTGTCTGCATACATTGACTCGGACAACATACAAATTGCGGTCTTGTCCTATGTTTTGTAGTATCGACTGAATATTATTTGTCGTTCCCTACAGTTCCATACATTCTAGCTAGAATATATACCTACAGTTTGATTAGCGTGAGCATGAGGAATTGACTTCACAGCCAGCATAGGACAGTGCTGTCTGTTTCATGTTGTGCGTACGCTAATCATGACTATTGCCTTAGCCTATCCAAATTCTAAACTTCATTTATCAAACTATACATTCTAGAGTATCTACAGCTTGGTCAGCTTCAGTATGAACCGACAGCGCAGCCAGCATGCTATCGACTCTGATACCGTACAAATGGCTGTCATTGCGGAATCCTACAGCTTTGAAGACATTAAAGTAGATATGACTATGGATGGTAACTGATTTTTTTGTTTTCTATTTGTATTAATTTATTCTGACATTTAAATTGTAATTATCTTTTTGCATTCTAATATTTGGTGTAACACGCTTGCACTTTTTATATTTGTACCACCTTTGTAGTGTATATGCTCGCAAATAAATGTTTGATTTGATTTGATTACGTTGGGCGTAAGACGCCCAACGTAATCAAATACCTACTACCTACTTCCTACTTAGCCATAAAAATACATTTTTATGGCTAAGTAGGTAGTATAACTAGGCACTCTCAGGAAGTCGTTTAGTTACGTTCCGTCCTTACTTCTACAAAAATAAATTAGGTACCTACGAATACATTCTAAGAAACTAACTAGTAGAAAGATCTAAATTTTAGTGCATCAAAAACGTCTTCTATTAATTAAATTCTACCTTGTATGTGCATGAAAATTTATTCAGGAGAATCTGTCTACTTACTGTTAAATTTATTTTTATGAATATTTAAGACTTATGTGCAGTGTTACCTTACGGACTTCTCGGTTAACGGGTTACATTTTAAAACCTGATTGCCCAGAACATGACGAATTTAATATTTCGGTTTCATTTCTAGTGCACCACTTTAATATAGTATTTTCAATATAGCAGTCAAGACTTTGCCTTTTTTAGGGTTCCGAACCTCAAAAGGAAAAACGGAACCCTTATAAGATCACTTTGTTGTTCGTCTGTCTGTCTGTCAAGAATTTCTATGTCGAGAATGCGTGGAGGTATCAAGCTGAAATTTGAACTGTATACTCAGGTCTAGGGTCCCATGAAGTTAAAAAAAAATCAAACTGCAAAGTTTACGTAGAAAAAAGTTACGGCCGTTTATTCAGCACAAAACGCATATTTCGACACACTCAAGGGAATCAAAACCTATAGGGTACTTCCCGTTGACCTAGAACTATGAGATTTGACAAGTAACATCGTTATAGACTACAAGTACAGGAATAAATCTCAAAACTATACATTTGTAAATAGATCTTAAAAAATAGGGGGTCTATATTTTTTATAGGGTGTCGAAATTTCAAATTGAAACTACTAGTTCAAATGGGGCTTGATGTACACATTGCAAAATATATTTTATTTATTTTTTTCGACGCATTATTTATAATGAAAAATATCAAATTTAATAATGATATTATTATTATTTAAATAGTTGTCTTGGCCAACTTGCCATATAAATATTTTTTGAAAAATCGAAAAATTCGCCTGCCCCCCCTAGGTGGGATTTGAACCCACGATTTTGCCAGGTTGATGACGTCACACTGTGACTCACACAGTATAGAAATATAAGATGCAAAAATTCGTCAGCAACACAAACCTTCCTAGTAGCTCAGTTGGAAGAGCACTCGACCGGTCATCGAGAGGTCGTGGGTTCAAATCCCACCTAGGGGGGGCAGGCGAATTTTTCCATTTTTCAAAAAATATTAATAATGATACTTCGTACCTACGGAACCCTCGGTGGGCGAGTCCGACTCGCACTTTTCCGGTTTTTTTTGTATGTTCTGCCGATTGTACAATGGGGTTTGTGCATTGTTGTTTGACATGATACCTACGACTCCCAGCTGCACCTGCATGAACTGCTTGCCGAGATTTTCCTAAAAGTCTTCCGCATGGGGTTTTCTTCAAAAAGGGCGTGAAGAGGTTTCTACAGGTTCTGCAACGCGCGTGTGATGCTCCTAGAGTTCATAGGCTGCGGTAACTGCTTACCATCAAGTACGCCGTACACTTGTTTGCTACATTTGTAATAGAAGGCAATAATTGCTCCGCATCAGGCGGGCCGTAAGCATCTGTGTCATCGTATATCTGGCATGAGATAAAAATATGTAACCTGTGCGCAACACAAGAACAAATCAGTATTTTCAATTTTCAGCGGTTATTTTGAAAACCTACGACTCATTGACTTCATTTGAGAAGATGGTACTGAAATGCGGGTCCGTTCTTGGCGATGTGTTCTCCCGACGGATGCTCTTGCACTTGCTGCAAAGTGACTCGCAAAGGAAAGTGGCCATGGGTAAATTTTTTATAGTATGTGAAGATAGCAGGTGGCCTAAAATCATACGGTTCGTGTGATGCAGTAACGCTTGCAACAAGAAGTATTGCTCGCGCGCCTTCCCACTGCCTCCTCCACTCCTTCCTTCCTAAGCTGTTTTGGGCACTGTTGGCCGTGTAGTTTCCGGCAGACTAGAATAGAATCACTCCGTCTCTTCCCGTGGATATCGTACAAGGCGACTAAGGGAAATACATTATAAAACATCGATCAATCCTCCACAACCCGTCTGGCCAGCGTGTGGAGTGTAGGCCAAATCCTCCTGTCTGGAACGGACGAGAGAGAGTCGTGCTCCTGTAGTGGAGACTAAAATGACCTAATGATGATGATGATACGATTTATTGTACTTACATCAATGGTAACGGCAAAAATAGGCCTGATCATCGTAAATACAAAAAGCTGGACGAGGGCAAATGTACTATGAGCAGTTGACTATATGCGATACACATAATAATTTGTTAATGATTTTTGTATATTTTAAGCTGTGGCCAAGTTATTCACAATCCGCGTGCTGGAATGCGAGGGTGGAGACTTCGTTCGTGACACTTCGCTCGTGTACGTGCGCCCGGCGCCCGCGCTACCGCCTTCCGAGTCACCCTACTGTGCCTGTATAGGAATTGCGCAAACACGTAAAAAAAATATTAAGTTTAATAATAGTCCTTCTCCCCCTCCATATCAGAAGGTCAAGTAAGCAAAATGATCATGATACATTAATGTCACGAAAGTAAATCGACCTACTAGTAAAACGTCTGAAATCTAAAATAGTCATACAAGGACAACGTCTGAAATGAAAAACGTCATATCATAGTATGTATATTTCTTCTACAAGTGGCCAGTACTAAATAGTACTAAATGAACCAGTCACTTTTATAATAAGGAAAATTATAAAATGCACTGACTAATTTATAAAATGCACTTGAATGTATATTATAAAATGCACTTGAATGTACAATGTATAAGCCAAGTACTTTTGTCTAACACGACACGACGTTTTACATTTCAGACGTTTTCCTAGTATGATTATTTTAGATTTCAGACGTTTTACTAGTAGGTCGTTTTACTTTCATGACGTTAATGCATCATGGTCATTTTGCTTATTTGACCTTCTGATACGGTGGGCCTTCTCCAACCAGTGTGCCTATGAATATGGTGCAAAGACGCTGAAGCTGAAGTGCATATGATACGGACCATATCGGCCTGGTTCATATGTTCAAAGTCGCACAGAACGCGCGATGGAGAGAACTACAAAGCTCTCTTGTGTTTCTATAAAGAATCGAACTGGAATAATGAAATTTGGGAGAGAACCATAGTAGTCCACATAGCAGCTTAAGTCAATAAGCTAAGCACTGAAGTGGTAGTGGGCGACCACATCTGCCGAGTCAGTGGTGGCATATAGGAGAAGAAAATAGCCTGGTCCATACAAGCTGTAGTTATCACCAACTTTTTAGGTGGATTCCAAGCTAAGCCAAATTGGCTTCATGCCCTCGCACATAAAGGGGCATCGCGCGAGCCACCTGGACGTCTTGCTTCAAACACCGTGATCACACACATTATAAGTGAAGTGTGCTTGGAGACATCCTTTCTGAAAGAAATGGGCCTCGCTGATGCTACGACTTACGAGTACTTCGTCCATCCACGTCTACGTTAGTCCACGCTACGCTACTGTATATGGTATTATTTATTTATTACAGCGGACTGTCGCGATCTACCAATGTATGCTTTCTGTGGATATATGAGGTTCACAAACTCCTTATTTAGAACAACTACATACGACCTGCTTACTGAAAATCAGAAGGTGAAACATCTTTTAATCTATAGATACTTTATCTTTATCAACACACGTCTAGTAAGCAAGAATAAGATGGTCTCGCGTAGCTCCTACGTTGCTAGCGCACACTCGAGGCCTTCTTTTACTGGGTGTAATGCTCTACGTGATGTTGACTGTACAATGAAATATATATATTAAATAGTACTGTATTGTTGGATTCTCTATCGACACAAGTGAAATTATCTGTCGGTTTTGCACGCGTCACGCGATCTTCTAGACGGATTTTGATGTAAT
Source organism: Hypsopygia costalis (assembly GCA_937001555.2). Taxonomy (NCBI): domain Eukaryota; kingdom Metazoa; phylum Arthropoda; class Insecta; order Lepidoptera; family Pyralidae; genus Hypsopygia; species Hypsopygia costalis. The sequence goes on from OW443342.2 coordinate 17,659,278, forward strand.
TTTACATGGTTATTGATTTTTTGGCATAAAAGTGCCAAAAAATCAAGCGGTTACCATGGGATAGCAATGAAATTGTATGAACAACGTTGCGCCGTTAGTTTTAGTCTTTTATCAATCTAACTTGTGGCATATAAATAATAAAGAAATATTAAAATAAGGAATAAGTTTCAGTCTGTCAACCTTTTGAATGTTTGATACTTGCTGGTCAGGATTGATAGACATATAGACCTTTCATTCCTATTCTAGACGATTATTCCTCTAGCCTATCCTAACATGGGGCCCTACCAGCTAAGCTGAAGCCGATTCCATTGGATTTTTTTTATTGTGAAAACTTTAACTTAGATTTATGGTACTCTTGTGTTTAGCTTAGCTGATAGAATTCAGCCCCCTTACCACCAACTCTTTTTGCGATTCATTAACTGAATAGAATGCTTATTTATACCAATGAATAAGCGACTCTATTCAATTTGAAATAGAGTCGCTTATTCATTGGTATGAATAAGCATTTTATTTCAAATTGAATAGAGTCGCTTATTCATTGGTATAAATAAGCATTCTATTCAGTTATTGATCGCAATAAGAGTTGGTGGTAAGGGGGCAGAAGTATACAGAAAACCCGATAGGAATATGCTTCAGCTTAGGCGGTAGAGGCCCTGTTTTTTCCGGTAATGTGTTTACACGATACAAGCCGCAGTCAGAAGATAGTTTATATTTTTGTACTTATTATGTTTTACTACAGTATAAAGTAATAGTACTACGTATTTTAGCGTGACATGCATGCTCGCGCACTTCTGTACTTGCAGCGGCACACTCGTCGGTGTGGTGCTTGCGGCACGGACTGCTTTGCCGTACTGCTTGGACTGCGCTGCAACGATGTACGTATCACTTGTACGATAATGTATTATTGCACTTTAAACTTAAAACTATCACGTTCTTTCTTTTTATAGCGTGAAACATAATTTATAAAATTGAATATTTCCATATTATGTTATATATTATACTCAGTTGAAATTTTGGAGATGCTTGTCACAGTCATATTATTATGCATTAGTCTAATCAAATAATATTTATTTTTTAACATTTCAAAATGTACTAATACATAAAAGAAATCGAGATATCTACATTATGTGTGTGTATAGACAAACCTATACATTTTCGGTCATAATTTTTATTTATTTAGAGCTATTGGTACGCTGCTCATGCGAACATGTCAACCCCATCGTTCCATACTGCTATATCTAACCCATAACCGCATTGATTTGAGGCAACATTTCTATCGTGATTACTTACTAAATAAAATTTGATTCTTTCTGATATCTGATGTTGCAGGGTTTGCATTACGAAAGCGAGGAATTGAAGCACACCCGCCAACAAATATGTGCCCTCAACGATGAAGCCAGGCTGCCTATTGCTGAACAAGACTCTTCATTACCGTTTCACAGCTATACATCGTTTAAACCGGCGGTAATATTTTTATCAATTTTCTTTTTGGTTCAAGCATCATGGTGACAGTTGCACACAGTGGCGTAACTCCAGAGTGGCAGAGCGGGCAAAATGCCACAGGCCAAGGGGACCCCAGGCTCGAAAGCTTAGCACAAAAATAGTTTTTTTTTTAAAGTTAATATTATCATATTTCTCTAAAATAAAATTATATATTATTAACCAAAAATATTCGCCTCGCCAGCTTTTCACTTACATCTACAGCGATTGTAATAATAACGGTACAGAGGCCAACGTATAAAGCTTCACGAGAGACTTTACAATAAATAAAACTTATAATTATATAGAATCTCTGGGGGGGGCGGGGGGGCGGCAGCTGCCCCTCCTGCTCCCCTTGGCGGCGCCCTTGCCCCTGATAGTATAGTTACGCCTGGTTGCACTCTTCAACGCTGAATGTATCGGCACAATATGGAGAGAGCACTCTCTCTATATTTTGTGGTATGGGGCCGCGGCTGATTCAATGATGCCCGTCCGGTATTGGGCGGTGATTCCGAAACATTTTCGCATTATTTGTATTTGAGTGTCAAACGTCCACCTAAGGGCACAATTACACTAGGTGTACAGAGTGCGTCGGGAAGTGAACGAACGACCCTCCTTAGTGGAGCGCGCCTTACAGCTTCGGTACCCATCATGGAGTTTGGGGAGAGGTAGGGCCCCGATGCTTGAGAAACCGAGCGTCGGTCGCCACGAGCTACTCAACTTAAAATTGCCTAAGTAGTCTGCTTGCAGATGAAAGTGGAGTAAGACCTGCTACCAATCTGCTTGAGTGCTCGGTTGCTTTACCGAGCGCGATGACGGTACGGGTAAAGGTCCTCTCGTCTGGTTGGTTTACTAGACGAGAAACTCGCGATCCTATGATATAACCGGAAGGTTCGTGCACAACGGCACATTAGCTGTAGGCTGTACACTAGGCGTACAGAGGGCGACGAGAAGTGAGCAAGCGACCCTCCTTAGGGAAGCGCGACTTATAGCTAGCAACTGGCATTTATAATTTTCACATCTTATGATATGGATATGAAACGGCTTGATGAGTGAAACAGAGTAAGTAATTTTTTTACCAATAACAGCTCGTATAAAAAAAAATGTTTTCTTGTTTATATCCCAGTAGGTTATCAATCTTTTGATAGGTATATTGTTATCGTTCGTTTTCTTATGTTTATTTTTTTATTCTTCTATTTTGCTACAGATGCAAAATGATATGAGGATTCTGTCTAGTGAAACGTCAAGTTATGAACTTTACACTACAGAGGGTAGGTTAATTTCCGTCTATTTAACGTAACCACGTAACAGCAGACAAGCATACGACACGCCTGAATTGAAGCGGTTACCGTAGCCATATTAACGCGAATACGCTCGCAACATAAAATACTTATCTCTCGCGCGCCGGCGACCTCCGCTGGAAACGCACCAACTCCTTCCTTTCCGATGACCTCGTCACTAGCAGGAACACAAGAACCCTCAAGGGAATTGTTATTTGGCTGCGGTATTCTGTGGGGTGGAGGTATGTCCCCAGTAGAGCAGCTTACTGTACCCTACCTCTCTTTTGCCAGAGTCTCTTTCACTAGTCGGCAGGGTGCACCACGTGCATTAGAGGTTGGCTTTGGCTCTAAAGATCATGGTGAGCCACTTACATCACAAAAGTTGTTACCACTGGTTTAGGTGGCCTATGGTTGCTACCCTGCCGGGACATGGATGTTGATGATCGTCCACAAAAATAATTATTACCTATTGTCCTAAGGCCATTGTTCTTCTGAGGTAGGATGGAAGGTGGCACTAATAATTCCCAACATTCAACTTGGGTTGGATGACTAGGTAGATCTGAAGATGGGAATGAGTCAATGAGTATTTAAACATAACGCGATTTAAGTACATTTTCAAAATAAAAAGAGCATAGATTTACTAATTCTAGCATGCCTCTAGCCCAATGATAGATATTAAGTTTGTACGTTGTTTTTTTAGACAATTGTTTTATAGAATTCGTTTCACATAAAATGTTTCTCATAATTTTAAATTTCATAGAAATTAGCTATTAGTAGCTATATGTTGAATTAGTGTTACCGTATAGGATGATGTTTTATTGCATTACTGATTCATCATCATCATCATCTCAGCCATTGAAAGTCCACTGCTGGACATAGGCCTCCCCTCTAGATCTCCAATAAGACCGGTTGGAAGCGGCTTGCATCCAGCGCGATCCTACGGTCATTACTGATTACAAGCAGGTAAATCCGCAGTTATTTCAGTTCAACCATCTGCCAACATCAATCATGGCGCTTCTCTTTTATCTCCCAACATCAATTGTTGATTAGTATTGGGGTAATAAGTATTATTAAATATTGTCACAATTAGGTATGCATCAAAGATAATGTAATACCACACCCCGGCCACTCCGTACAAACGTCGCGTCGGGAACTACTAAACAACGAATGACAACGAGATCTGTGCAGAGCGTGAATAAGCGTATGTGCATGCGCCGCCATACAAACTGTTCCAGATTTGTCTCAGAGGGGAGGTGAGGTCGACACGAGAGACCGGCAGGGAGTGGCCTCACTGTACATAGTACTATTATTTATACTGGCAATATGTACTATAATAATAAAATACTTACTCTCTGTTCAGAAATGAGAAATCTGAATGACTTGCAAAACAAGGACAAGCAAATTCGTTCGTTCTCCTCACTCGATCTGGGACAATGTGAATGCATGGAAATCCTGCTTTCCGTTTACTGCCAGATCATCGAACATTGTCGCGGGGCAGGTTAGTTATCAGTTATCCATTATTATTTTCGATTATCGCACTAGGCACAGACAAAATGTGGATGACGCCTGAGAACACTCTACTTGTAGATATACAGAAGACCGCAGGCATAGGACAGTCCAATATTAAGTTATTGTACGTGATTAATTCCAAAATAACTTTATGTGGTGATTATTGGTCTGATTAAAATCCCGTCAATGTAACTTATATGTTTAAAATTCAAAGTAATTTTCATTTATATTAATTATGGATGTACATCCATTAATATAAATGCGAAACTGTGTCTGTCTGTCTGTTATTTTCACGACAACAGCTGCACGGATTTGAATGAAATTTGGTATGGGCATAGATTATATCCTGAAGACCATCACCTTTTAGAGCGTTATTATAACCGACATTCATGCATTCTATGCAAATAAAGTTGATAAAAAAAACTCTAATTGTCTATCAGGCCTCTCTGACTCTTATTTCTTGTACCGCAGTCGCGTTAAAGCTGTGCACAGATGTATCCTTTACTTTTGTACTATTTGTATTTTGTGCCAGAGTAATATTAGTATAGTCTAAGGTTTTGCAGCTACAGCTATCTCTCCTGTGTGTATACTTTCGTTGCGATATTACGTATTATTTATTTTACGTAATTATGTTACACTGTTATTTATTAAATTAAATTTTAGACGACTACGAGAAACTCTTTGTAGCATATATGGAGTATGCTGACATCAGTATCGTCGATCTAAACATTCCACAAGCAGTCCGCCTTTTGACTGAAGTGGAAGAGTTTGTGAAGGTAATTCGTCGTCTGTTTTGATTAATCTTTGGTTGCCTTTGTATTGACAACCCGGTTAATACATGTTTGAATACTCAAGCAGAGCTATTTAGCAGGTAGGTAGGTACTGTCAAACCTCTGGAATTCGTCTATTAGTGCCTCTACATACATCATTCTATGTACAAGCACTGGAGAATGTTCACACTAGTGGTGTAGAGGAATAAGTTCCAAACTTCCAAAATCTTTACTAGGTTTGAAGGATGTCACTGGTCTTGATTTCTTAGATAAAATTGATTAGGGCACATGCTTGCTATGTATTTGTTTCCTCATGGGTACTATTTTAACACCAGATTCAGTTTCTATTATTAGATAGAACTCGTAATTTCGCAAAGTGTTGCCATCTACAAACGGTGGACTGTACATCGATTCATCCATAGAACAGAGTCCGATGTATTCAGGGAGCAAAAACGAGTTAAATAGCCAGATGATTCTACAGACGTACGTTTTTGGAATTTTCTGGTTTATCTTCCGTTATTTAGAATCAACTGACATTAGCTCCCCATAAAATCGCACGAAGTGTCAAGCAAGAACTATCAACAAACAATACAGATTGGATTTTTTTTCTACGGATGAGTCGATATATAGAATCTGAATATCATTGGTCTGAGGATACTACCCTGTGAAACTCCTACTACATTTAATTTAGATTTAAATCTTGCTAATCAATTTGAGCTTATTTTTTATAGAACTTATTAAAGCTTGTTTACAACCAAAGCTTTTACATAGGGTTACCATACCTACGTATAAAGCGATGTACACTGTGGGCATGCATGCTTGATCGTAGCCCCTAACCCAAAGAACGAATTCACATGCTAAATATATCCTAAATAGTGTATAATGTACCTGTATCATACAGAGAGACAAACTAAACGACAAACCAGAATGGATGAAGGATTTCCGCTTAGCGAATATACACTCCTTGCGAGGACTATGTATGCTAGAGTTTGGAGACACAAACGAAGCAAGGAAGGAGTTGTTATATGCTATGAAGCTGTACTACGATCCCTTTCCGGTGTCTAAGTAAGTTTTTACAGGATTTTATTTAGTTTCAGCTCGGTATCTGTAAAAAAATCTTGCAAGTCAAATTTGCCCCACTTCCCAGTGTGAGCTTGGGCTTTTTGAGATGAAATTTGAGACACTCGTTTGGTTCTCGTGAGAGCACCGACTACTTAAATGCCGCTTACATTCATCATTCCTCTCAAATTCCTCTCAGGACATTTTAATATCATAAAATGCGTGTTTTATTCCAAATTAAATTTAAAGCGGATGGGTGCTACTTATGACTCCTGACTGTACATACATAGATACAATAATAGCACTTTATACTCTACATACATAGATACAATAATAGCACTTTATACTCGTAAATTTTAACCAATGCTCTGATATTTGTTGTCTTCTTTTGCGGTATCAATAGGAATAGACTAGTAGTAGTACTAGAATAGTTCTTGATTTACAAAAATTACAAAACAAATGATGAAATGGCGACAAGTCTCGAAAACGACATATGATCACCACTTAAGCTTAAAGCACCTTAAAGGTAAAATATATAAAACGATGATCTGTTGTTTTATATGGATTACAATGTTGGGCTGTGAAAAGGAAGGATTATCTAAAAATGCATGTTGCTGAGTTGCCAATGCTGAAAGGAATGATTATATTAAATGAAGTATGAAGTAGCACCTGTGACGAAAATGATGAGAGGAAATCGTTTTTTGTGGTATATGCATGTAATGCATGTGGATGAAAGACAAAGACAACGATGAATTTGAATGTAAATGGATATAATGAGAGAAGAAGATCAAAAGAGATTGTTGGATTGCGTAAGACATTATATGGGTAAGAAAGGGGTAAATGTAGATATGGCGACTGTTAAAGGTGCAGGAAGAAAAATGCATATTGAGCCGACCTGAAATAATAGGAAATGGACAAGCCAATGATGATAATATGGCACGAGGTTCTATAGAAAACATGATATTACGATACGTGACCTATAGCACAAACAAAATATGCAACTACCTAATAATATTATTGTGTTATTATATAGACACGCAGTTAAATTTCAAGACTTTCGAGCAACGTTTACCCAAATAATGGCCATGTACATAGTGCCAAATCTATATATAGCAAGGAGTTCTGGATATGTCGGATATTTCTACGAGAGCATTGCCAAGACATTAAACAGACTGTACAGATTATATGCGGTACTTACTTAAGTATATGATTTGCTATTTCCTATCTAAGTATTTTACTCAAAAATATAGCTTAACCAAGACATTTTATGAAGCGCCTGTTCTTGAACGTTTGACTAATTTTCACAGGAATCAAAAGAACAGGAAAAAGCAAGCTTAGCAGCAAAGTGGTCTTTAAATTATGCGCTACGTACAAATTCCAATTTTCGCCTGCTATGTACTTGCTATGGCAATATGATCGACTCATATCGGCAGCATCGGAAGGTAGGTAACAATACATTAACATTCTCTCACTAGATTTCTCATAGACGACTCTTGCTCTAAAATTTTGAGCTGTGTTTTTTATTCTCAGTTTTCGCTGTGCATTAAACTAGAGGATCGCGCCATGAAGTTATGTCACCGCAAGCGTGGTCGGTTGGATGTTACGGAGGTGCAGTCTGTGTGCTATCTGTATACAAATTTATTTTTATTTTAGTAAGTATTCGTTCATTTATTCGAGAGGGCAACCCAAGGCTTCGTTGTCCTATGTGGCTTTATGATTTTTCTCGCCTCGGTCACTTAATTAGACGTGTGCGCCCCTAGTGCTAAGACAATTTGGTTCTTCGTTGAAATTCCTTGATCTGGATTCTATCCTTTAGAAAAACCTAGCTCGCGCGCCGCCACCCCCGCTGCCATCGCAGCATCTCCTTCCTTCCTGGTGCACTCACTCGCAGGAACACAACAGCCCTCAAGGGAACCGTTATTTGGCTGCGGTATTCTGTGAGGTGGAGGTACATTCCCCAGTCGGGTAGCTTACAATTACGCTCCCTACCTCTCTTTTCGCCAGAGCTTCGTTTCTCAGTCAGCAAGGTGCACCGCGTGCAGGTGAAGTTGGCTTTGGTTCAAAGATGTTGATGAACCACTTACACCCCTCGCTCGAACCGAACGCTCGTTCGATGCAAATGATTGTAAATAGCATTACGGGTCTGGAATGTCCTTTAGACTATTCTATTACATCACCTCTGTCTTCGTCCCGTCTATATACTTGTATTTCTTTATCTTATTCCCGGATTCAGGGACATGCTGAAAAATATCGTCATAGATCTTTTTGTTCCTCTATTACTTGTAATAATAATTCAACAGTAAAACCGATAGTGCAATTTTTCTGATGTTTTGCACGACTTCTTGGAAAGACTTGACAGCCCCGGTTCAATCACTTTTAATCAAAGATTCTACTAATTTTGTACACTCAAATGATTACTTGAATTTAATACGCTTTCTCAATTATAAATCAATATCATTAGACATAAAATTATGAAGATTTGATTTGACTTCTTTAAAATAGAATTCACTGTGATGCACAAACAGTTTGCCTGAAAATAGAAGCTCACAATTTTTGCCCTGTTACATATCCGTTGGTAATCTGACATAGAATAGCCGTCATCGATCGCGTGGCCCCTGATCCATCGGAATTTCTCTAGAATGGCCAATGGAAAAGAGAAGCTTATATATTACGTAAAAGTAAGAGATCACTGTCTCAATATAAAAAGTGATAATCTCGGAAATACAGGGATTTTCCGGAAAATCTCGGTCGTTTAGTACTTATTGGAATTTATTAAAAACACTGGGTAACAGTCATTGTCCTACAGATGAGAACTACGAAATCTAATAAACTACAAAAAAAATGTAATTAAACAATGTTAACGAATGTTCTTCTTTTTACATTAATATTTTCAGTGTAAAATTCGGCAAGAAAGTGGAGAGCCTTAAATTTGGTCTTGCAGTGATGCGCATGATGACCAGTCTAACAGAACTGAACACACGGCAGATGCTGATCTTGTGGATGCTCATATTCCTGCTTTCTGAACTACGTATCCATGATATGGTCGCTGTCATGAGAGAGTACTTCTACATGACCAATCATTACGATCTTACCTGTTAGTATGTGCATGGTACAAAATCACAATGATTGTCACGTGATTTGAACTTCCTACGTCATCAGCTGTATTTTGTATGAAAAATGACAGATTTTGACAACCAAATTATAGACGTAGTTTTGGCATGTTACGAGAAGAACATACTTTCTGGTTTTATAGGTACCATGAGTATGTGTAATGAGTATTGGTCTTTCATTTATCATCATTCATTACATAACTCGTAAGATACCATCGAGCGACGTCTTTTACACAAGCATATATACTAAAAACACATTTTAAGTATGTATGCTTCTGTCACGATTGCTTTACTTTTGGTAGTGTTAAGTTGAACTTGTTGTACCATTGTTGTGTAATAATTCATGCCAAAACTTGTTACTCCATGTAAATGTCACGTCGTTAACTACCTACTTCATTCTCAATGAAGAATTTATTAAGAAAATCTAGGTGCGAAGCGCGGCTTCAGTGCTCGTCTTAACACCACTCTTGTTCGTTTACGCGACGAGTGATCATTTCACAAATAGATGATCATTGGTACTATGAAATCCTTAATAAATAAAAATTCCTATAGTTAGAATGTAAATTCAACAAACACAAAATGTCATAGATCGGTGCCTGAAGAAGACCTTTTTTAAAGTGTAATCTTCTTCAGGCACTCTGTGCACTTTATTTTGTAAGTAGTTAGTGAAAAAGACTGAGCCGTCATACTCGGGTATGTAAGGCGTCACGTCAGCTTTGTAATGCTCGTTCGGGCAAAGTCCGTAAGGAGGGAGCGAGACGGAGCGAGCGATGAAGTTATCACTTCTGTAGTGTGGTCAGGCACTCACCGTTTTTTAATCCAGCTAATGGTGTACATGTAGACATATACCACCCACCTGATGGAACTCTCCTTTTATCATCACTTATCTCCGCCAACCCGCAGTTGAGACACATGGTGGAGCAGACAAGCCACCTTCGCATAACGAGAGACCCAGAAGTGGAATGAATACTTATATAACATACCTATTTGTTGTTCACCGGTGCTCAATTCAAATTTGTATATTTCAGCAGAAACTTGGTACCATTTCTATGCAATAGCGATACTTCTCGATACTGGATACTGCGTGGAGTCTTACAGCACGTGTGAGAAGTTTTATATAAATAAGGGCGACGCCATCCTAAGATCCAAAACACCAGAAGCTGCTTGGATATTCTTTACTTGCATGTGGCTAGTGTAAGGGTTGACTACATATAATAATTGTATCTGATTTTGCTATTTGAGTAGGTACTTCATTATTCCTCGTCATTATCAGCCTGTATTTACAAACTGTTGAATACCTAAAGGCCTTCCCCAATACTTTTCACTATATACGATCCTACGCTTTCCGCATCCCGCCGCTTTTTGAAGTCGTCGGTCCATCTAAACTTTCCTGAGCCTTCGCCTTCGCTAATTCGGTAGATGAAGCCGGGCCACTGCCACTTCAGCGTGCTGTTTTTGAGAGCTAAGTATGTCGACAACTTTGGTTCTACGTAGAATTTTCTCGTTACGGAATTGATCCGTTAGAGAAATACCGACCATAGCTCTCTCCATTTTTCGCTGTGCAATTTTTACCCAGTGTATTTGAATACTTCATCATCAGGTCATTTTAGTCTCCACTACAGGAGCATGACCCTCTCTCGTCCATCACAGACAGGAGGATTTTGCCTACACTCCCCACGCTGGCCAGACGGGTTGGGGAGGCCTGATTGATGTTTTATAATGTATTTCCTTTAGTCGCCTTGTACGACATCCACGGGAAGAGACGGAGTGATTCTATTCTAGTCTGCCGAAAAACACACGGCCATATTTTTTTTCAAAAAAAATTGAATTTTTAACTCTGTTTTATTAATAACAATAACTTGGAGCAAGCAAACTCAAATAGCAACGATAACGAAACCGCGTTAAATGCGGCGGGTCATTTTCATATTACCAAACAAGTTACCGGCAGGTTACCAAGTACCGACCCGGGATAGTAGCTTTATGACAAAAAACAGTCGCATAGCTTACGCTAGACCATGTATCAAAATTTGATGGTGGGCCCTTCTACCCAAAACTTCAGGGTTGAGGCGGCTCTTCTATCTACTCAAACCGAACATGCTGGAGGCCCTTGCGGCCCGGGGACCCCGTGTCATTGATACGACTGATACGGCGGTAGCTACGTACCTAACAAAAAATGTACTAGACTTGTTTCTATTTCAGAACTATTCGCACGGGATCATGGGAGATGTCAATACTATGGGAGGACAAAATAAAACAAATAGTGTGCATGAAGTTCCAGACCCATGAGTTCTGTATTATGATACTAGTCAGGCTGGTTGAAGGGCTGCTCATTACATTGGTTAGAGAGGTAACGGAATGGAACTACACTATCTACACACAGAATAAATAATAGTACCTACTCCAGCCTTAGCTGGAGTACTATTATTTATTCTGTGGACTATATAGCCTAGCTAGGCTATTTTTTCACCAAAGACAGGAGAAACTTAATTGCTGTATTATCATCATCAGCCTGTGTCTATCCACTGGAGGATTCGGCCTTCCTCAATGCTTTCCACCAAATACCGTCATCATCCAGGCCATCGCCGCCATCGCTTTCTTGGGGTCATCGGACCATCTAGAAAGGAGGAGCCCACTCGCCGCTGCCACTATAATTCCTTCCTCCTTCTGCCATCCCTAATTCTGCAGATGTCTTTATGAGATGGAATCGGCCCATTGCTACATGTTGCTTATTCTGAAGGTTATGACGACAACTTTGGTTCTCCGTCGAGTTTCTTCGTTCCGGATACTGAGTTCTTTTTGCTGTAAATATTAGCAGATTTTTTTTTATTGAACAGATGGACAACCGGAATACCAACATGATAGTGGTACTACATAAGTCTATAAAAACAATGATGCAAGACATCAAATCGGCGTGTGTGCATGTACCCATGTTCAATCCAAGGTATGTACAACAGCAGAGACCATAGTCATTATGTAAACTGGCGATAAACCACGCCACACCTGGAAGGTTTTAATTCGTTACCAGATGGAAAAATAAAAAAGAGAGCATACTTATTTGAATTGGGATACTGCAAATTAAGATAGGTAACAATAGATATGATCATTTTTGTGCTCTTACGAAAAACTGACGCTACAAACCTAGATTTCTCATCAACTTTGGATAATCTTATAGACCTAGAGACTAAGTTCTTTAACCCTTTAACCGCCACGAGCGGATTAATCCGCCAAATATTTTCGTGCCCATTTCGCCAAGGACGGATTTTTACGCTCAAATACCACTACTCAGTAAATCTGCCTTTTTGTTTAATAGCTCTGTATTATATAAAAATAGTGTTCATTACTTGATAAATAGATAATGAAGTTATTATTTACAATTGATTACACTTAAGTTTCTTTATTATAGGACTTAAAATTAATGTCTAAAGTTAAATAAATTACTGATAGTATTTTTAGAAAAGTGTATTGATGTCTAGCGCCACGGCCGGAAAATTCCGTTAGTAGGGATGTGGCATAAACAATGATCGACAGATACAAAAATCCACATAAATCAAACTATTTCTGTTTATACTGACTTATTTATTATAAAACAAATAAAGCAATTGTTACTGTAGAAATAAATGAGTTTATTTTATTTTGTTTTAAATGAATAAAGCCCAAAACTGTCAGTGAATGAACAAAACTGAATTGACAATTCCCATCCCTAGTCTGCATGTTTTTGAACGAATGTTATAAGTATTCCTGTAGCCACGAGCGGAGAAACACGCTCGCTTCTGACGTCAAGAGTGCCGCCTTCTGGAATTTTCCATTAGTGTTGTGCTGCATTATACGTGTTTCATAAGTGTCATCGATACAATTTTCTTTATACGCTTTTGTTTCATTGTTTTACCAAAATACTTACTAATACAAGTTGGAGTTCGGTTTTCGATTTTGTACAGAGCAAACGTGTCGAACGCAAGGCGCTAGTGCTCTAGTTAAAAGTGTCGACGCAGCGGCTACCGCCGTCACGCCGCTAACCAGTGCAGTGCGCGTCACGATGACCCACTTACGCAATACGCAGTACGGACAATTGTTAAGGCGAAGCTATATCGTTTAAAATAATATATGTTCGGTAAGTCTAAAAAAATGGCAAGTGGTTCCCCAACTACGATTAAAGTCAATACTGAGAATGAGATGATTCTCTACTCTTACTACAAAAACGAGAAAGCAGCAAGAGAGAATCTAGAATGTCAAGTTCATCAATTGCAAACTCAACTTGAGAATCTGCAGCTAGAAATAGAAAAACTGCAAAAATATAAAGAGCAGGAACAGCCTCCTATCTCCTCTAATGATAGTACTAATGTTAAATATAACTCCTCTCAACCTGCTGAATATTGCACGGACGAAGAAGAGTTGGCTAAAGAAACTGGTTGGGTACGTGCAAAAAATAGAAAGAAAAGAAAGCTGATAAACTCACCGTCTCCCAATACTAGTCCGGGTATTAGTAATGAGCCCAAGTCAAAAATAAACAAAAAAATACCGTCCCCGCCGCCAATAATTGTGGATGGAATTAAAGATTATCAAAAATTTTATGATTTTTTGGTAGAAGGCGTATTAGGCGACCCATTTACAATAAAAATGTTAAGTGGGGATAGTATAAAAGTGAACGCCGACAATGAAGAAACGTATAGGTCTATCACGAAACGACTCACCTCCAATAACTGTGCATGGCACTCATACGAGAATAAGCAAGATCGTCCTATAAGAGTGATCGCTAAAAAACTGCACCATACATGCATACCAGAAAGAATTGTCGAAGAACTGCAGTTCAAAGGATATAAAATAGAAAGTGCAGTAAACAAATTAAGATGGAAAAATAAAGAACCATTGAATATGTTTATGCTCACTTTTAAGAACGAGGAAGACATTAATAAAATCTTTGACATAAAAAATATACTAGGATGTAGAGTAGAAATCCACTCCCATAGACACCGAAGCTGGTCCCCCAGTGTAAACGATGTCAAGCCTACGGTCATACACAAAAATACTGTTCTAAAGAACCACGATGTGTTAAGTGTACTGGCAAGCACCTAACCAAAGACTGCCAAAAGTCACCGCAAGATAAACCAAAATGCATACACTGTGGCGAACAACACCCTGCAAACTACAGGGGGTGTGTGGTTGCCAAAGAGTTACAAAATTTTAAAAACAAGAATTTAAAGAAAAAGCCACATGCTCAACAGCAATCCTCTATGATAAAAATAAACAAAACATGTGTACCAACACAGTCAATACCACAACCATGGCAACAGGACAAAAGTAAGTCTGAAAAAACTACTTACGCTCAAATCACCGCCAAAAAAATAAATGATGCTCAGCCGAATACTGACATCGAAGAAAAATTAAATAAAGTACTCATGTTATTGACATCATTTGATGAGCGCCTTAAAAAGATGGAAAATAGCACCAAAAAGACTATAACTAAAAGCAAATCATGAATTATTTTCTCAAAATCATGGCTTGGAACTCAAATGGCTACTCCAACATCCCGACCGGAATGATCAAAATGAATTGCAGTTAGTCCTAGATACTGAAAAAATTGATGTGTGTTTAATTTCTGAATCACATTGTACAAAACAGTCATTCTTTCAATTAGAAGGATACAAAATATACCACGCACTACATCCTGATAACTGCGCAAGAGGAGGTAGTTCCATAATCGTGAAAGAAAATCTCTACCACCACGAGTGCCACAAGTGTGAAGAACGTGAAATACAAGCTGTAGCGGTATGTATTAAAACTAAAAAATACCCGATTACTGTTTCAGCAATATATTGCCCGCCCAGATACTCGATAAAAAAAGATCAATACATTAATTTCTTACAAAAACTTGGAACCAGGTTTATCCTTGGAGGTGATCTAAATGCCAAAAATGTATACTGGGGTTCCAGACTAACCACAACCAAAGGACGAGAATTACTCAAAGCTATAAAAGAAAATCAATGTGACGTATTATCGACTGGAAAGCCAACTTATTGGCCCACTGATCCACAAAAAATCCCAGACCTGATTGATTTTTTTATCTGTAAAAATATATCTACTAACTACATGAGTGTTGAAGACGGCTTTGATATGAGCTCAGATCATTCGCCTATTATTTTAAATTTAAGTGATACTGCTATATATAAAGAAAACAATCCAACATTAGTAAATAGAAAGACTGATTGGGAGAGTTTTCAAATAGACTTAGAAAATAAAATTAATCTTAATGTACCGCTCCGTAATGAAGAGCAGCTAAATTTTGAAGTAGAAAAATTTACCGTCGATATCCAACTGTCAGCATGGCAAAATACCCCAGAGATCCATAGAATACCCAAAGGAAACAGATACCCGGAAGAAATTATGAATTTGATAGCACAAAAAAGAAAACAAAGAAAAATATGGCACCAAACACGATCGCCACGCGATAAACAAATTCTGAATAGCCTCACTAAAATGCTTAGAAAAGTGATACGGACTTTCAAAGACGAATCTCTTAAAACTCGCCTAGAAAACTTAACCAGTGATAGCAGGACTAACTATTCTCTCTGGAAAGCTACTAAAACTGTAAAAGGACCAATTATGCAAATACCGCCAATAAGGGAAGAAAATGGAAAGTGGGCCATAAGTAATGAACAAAAAGCAAAAAGGTTCGCGCAGCATTTGGAAAAAAATTTTCAACCCAATGAAGGATCTGATGACCTGACATGCCACGATACTTCGAAAGAAAACGCAGACATAAAGTTTGTAACACCAAAAGAAGTTGCGAATGAAATAAAGACCAATATTGATTCTAGGAAAGCACCAGGTTACGACCTCATAACTGGAGAAGTCCTACTTCATCTTCCTCGTAAGGCTCTGGTCAAATTAACGAACCTCATTAATGCTGCGTTCAGGTTAAAAATAGTTCCGGATATCTGAAAAGTAGCTGAAGTAATTATGATAGCAAAACCGGGTAAACCGCCTCATGAAACGACATCATACAGGCCGATTTCATTATTGCCAGTTATGTCTAAATTATTTGAAAAGCTTTTGCTCAAACGATTAAAACCCATACTGGATGAAAAAGGCTTGATACCGCAACATCAGTTTGGATTTAGAGAGAAACACTCTACCATAGACCAAGTGCATCGAATCACAAATATTATAGAAAAAGCTTTAGAAGAAAAGAAAGTGTGCTCAACAGTATTTCTGGACGTTGCACAAGCTTTCGATAAAGTTTGGCATAAAGGTTTAATGTATAAGATCAACAAATTGTTGCCAAAGCAGTATGCTGCAATACTAGAGTCATATATTTCTCACCGAATGTTTAGAATCAGACAAGAAGATGCGTACTCTGATCTAAAGGAAATTAAAGCTGGGGTACCTCAAGGAAGTGTCTTAGGTCCGGTCCTGTATCTACTATACACTTGTGATATTCCCAAATTAGAAAATAATACAATTGCGACTTTTGCTGACGACACTGCCACAATGTCTGTTGGGAACACACATAAAGAAGCAGTTGAGAAAACTCAAATTGCGATCACAAAAGTTCACAACTGGACACAAAAATGGCGAATTAAATTAAATGAGTCAAAATCGGTTCATATTGATTTCACAAATAAAAATCCGCGCTACTATCCAGTGCTTTTAAATAATCAGCAGATCCCGTATGTCAATACGGCCAAATATCTAGGTATGACCCTAGACGTGAAATTACATTGGAAAGCTCACGTCAAGAAGAAACGAGAGGAGTTAGAGATACGATACAAAAACATGTATTGGCTGCTCGGGAGGAATTCTAGCCTGTCGATTCACAATAAATTACTGATATACAAGCAAGTCCTTATGCCAGTTTGGACTTATGGAGTAGAGTTATGGGGCTGTACAAAACAGAGTAACAAACAAGTTATTCAGCGCTTCCAAAATAAAGTACTCAGGGGCATTGTAAATGCACCGTGGTACTTCAAAAATGACTATCTCCATCGGGACCTTGAAGTGGAGTTTGTGGACAAAGTGATACAAAAATATGCAGAAGCTCATGAACTTAGACTTCATCACCATGTGAATCCAGAGGTAGTCAAACTTCTCGATAACACAGACCTAGTGAGAAGACTCAAAAGAACAAAACCTTTTGAGTTAGTGTAATAATAAGTGAGACAATATTAGTGACAGTGCATTAAATATAACACAACAAGAAAGTGTTTCACCTTAATAGACACTAAGAAAAGTCAATGGACATTATTCTTAGACTATAATATTTAGAAGTTTATGTTAAAATTAAATTACTTATTAGCCCGTAAGCTAGATCGTAATATTTTAAAGCATGATGCTTTTTAGAAAAAAAAATACAAGTAATTTTTCGAGTTATGGAGGGAAAATAGGTACCAAAATGGCTTGGAGGGACTCACTTCTTTTTTTTTTTTTTTTTTTTTATAATACGTCGTGTGGCAGACAAGCATACGGCCCGCCTGATGTGAAGCAGTTACCGTAACCGTATTAACGCTCGCAACATAATATATCACTTGCGCGCCGCCACCCCCGCTGCCAACGCAGCATCTCCTTCTTTTCCGGTGACCTCACTCACTCACAGGAACACAACAACCCTCAACGGAATTGTTATTTGGCTGCGGTATTCTGTGAGGTGGAGGTACATTCCCCAGTCGGGTAGCTTACAATTACGCTCCCTACCTCTCTTTTCGCCAGAGCTTCGTTTGTCAGTCAGCAGGGTGCACCACGTGCAGGTGAAGTTGGCTTTGGTTCAAAGATGTTGATAAACCACTTACACCCCAAAATTCTCAGTGATTATTTCGACTAATAGAGGGTTGAGATTTCGAGTAATGGAGGTTTTGGTGTTTGAAGGGAAGGGAACAGAGGCCCAATTCTCGTAATAAAATTCTCAACGGCATCGTAACGACTTCGTCCGCTCCCTCTCTGGCACGTTGTAAAATAGATAAACCAAAGAGGGACGAGACCAAGTCGTTCCGGTGCCGTTGGGAATTTCATTACGAGAATCGGGCCTCTGAACATTTCTTCGAGATTTAGAGGTTTTCGACTTATCGAGGTTCGACTTATAGAGGTTCTACTGTGTTATAAATAAAATTATTAAATTACAAAGTAACGCTTTCCATATGTTAAGATATTTAAATTAAACTGTAAGCGTTCGAAAGAGATGCATTTCCAATATCGATATATATACTGAACATCTCTATTAGTTGTAGGTATTTATTTATCGTTTTACTGTGCCTGGCGCTGGGGGCACGCCAAGTGATATTAAGTAAAGCGTTTAAAAGGTTAATAGACGAATAGAATTCCTCATCCAAAACACAATAACATGTACACTGTAGGTACAGTTAATAGTAGTATTCATCATTCTGTGCTCCATTGTTCCCAGATACTACCTTTTGCTGGCGTACTACAATTGCATTCGCGGGAAAAAGCAGCGCGCAGACAATTTCTTGAACAAGTCGATAGTGCTGTCAAAACAATACTCGCACGGCACGATACTGTACTGGGCGGAGCACACGCGCCATGTTAGTTAACATAGTACTTACGTCTGGCAGTCGTAAATTACCCTACCCTACGACCCTAAGCTTGCTACTCATGTACATTCTTCTATTGCGAATTTCAAGCTAATTTTATTCTTGGGACTGCAATATACTGTGTTCATCGTCTTTTTGCTATCTTTTTTTTTATATGAGAGGGGGGGGGGGGGGGCATGCGAGCATGTCACCTGATGGAAAGTAATCACCACCGCCTATAGAAATAAGCGCCAAAGGGTGGCCGATTCGTTGCCAGCCTTTTATGGGAAAAATTTACCCTGTTCTTGAAGTCGTATTTAAGTATTTGGGAATACTGCTGAGGGACTTGATGGTAGAAAATGTCTTAAAAAGCGTACTGTGGTAGATCACCAATTCCAATTATCAAGATGATATGGATAAAATTTTAATTCATGGCGAGTTGTACGAATATCTTATGAGAATACTAGTTAGACAGGAGATACCTACAGCAGAAATTAACGTTAAACCCCACGACATCTCTTGAATAGATAAAGTAACTGTGATTTTGCTGAGTTTTTTGATAAGCCGAAATCGAACTTTGGACCATACGTAGAGTTCGTTTACCTGCTGAAATAGGTACTTAGTAGTTACTAGAAAATTTTGTACATATTTCATCATTCAAGTATTTTTGCTGTAGTCTAATTTGCGGGCAATTATAAAGCGGTTATCGTTGCTTCCATACTGTGCAGTAGCCTATAGACGTAAAGTACTGTATTCCTCGCATTGTAAGCAATACAAGGAACACAGTACCACAGTATTACTATTAGCGTACTTTGCGTATTCACACCAGACAGAGACGACCGCTGACCAGCCAGCAGACAATGTAATCGGCAGTTATATGTAGCTACCAGTGGTGTGAGTGAGCCAGCCAGCAGTAGTTTGCACGCAAAGTTTGGGATGTAAGTGGTTCATCACTCACTCACTCGCAGGAACACAACAACCCTCAAGGGAATTGTTTTTTGCTTCGGTATTCTGTGTGGTGGAGGTCCATTCCCCAGTCGGGTAGCTTGCTATTACGCTCGTTACCTCTCTTTTCGCCGCCGCCAAATAATACCGCAACCAAATAACAATTCCCTTGAGGGTTGTTGTGTTCCTGCGAGTAAGTGAGGTCACCAGAAAGGAAGGAGATGCTGCGTTGGCAGCGGGGGCGACGGCGCGCGAGCGATATTTTATGTTGCAAGCGTTAATATGGCTACGGTAACCGCTTCACATTAGGCGGGCCGTATGGTCGTCTGCCACCCGTCGTAGTATAAAAAAAAAGTAGTGTAGAACAAATTGCTGGACTACTTTCCATTTTGAATTGATTCACAAGTACAGAATTACTACGCCCACATTTCATGAATCGTACGAGGGCGTGATGTGAATCATGTCGTGACACTTTCGCAAGCCCAGACAATTGAATAATAATATACTTTTTGGATGACACATGCATTATCCAGCTAGGTTATTGACCTGGGGCCCTATCGCCGAAGCTAAAGCCGATTACCATCGGATTTTTTGATAGCGAAAATCAAACTTTAACTTAGATTTATGCTACTTGTATTAGCTTACTTAAAGTAACCCTGATGCTCTATCGACTAAGCTGAAGATATTGTCAATAACGTAAGACCTATTTTTCGAATAAAAATATTCGGTGGTACTTAATAGGCTTCAGCTTGGGCCCCTGGGGCCTTACCGGCTAAGCTGAAGCAGATTCCCATCAGGGGCCCTATACCGCCGAAGCTGAAGCCGCTTACCAATGGATTTTTTGATCGCGAAAGTAAATCTTAGGTTTAATTTAATGACACCCATCTTCAGCTTAGTTGGTAGAGCTGTATGTTTTCTACCAGTAAAGTTAAACAGAATTACCGCTAATCTAAGGTAAAGTGATATTTTAGCAATCAAAAAATCAGATGGTCAATCAAACGGCTTCGGCTTCGGCTTCGGAGGTAAGTAGCCCAGATTTTTTTATTGCGAAAATCAAACTTCAGTTCGATTTATCCCACTTGTGTATAACTTATCTGGTAGAAATCATGGAAGTCTATCGACTAAGCTGAAGATATTTGTCAATAACTAAAACGTAAGACCAATTTTTCGATCAAAATATTGGACGGTAATTGGCTCAACTTCGGCGGTAGGGCTCCAGGTCAGGAAAAGGTCAAGTTGTTTAGTTCAGTGGAAGTTAGATGATCAGTCACCAAAGCTACACAGATAACCTCTTGACAAATTTCTGTATCAAACCTGCATCTAAGATATTTCTACCTACCTGCCTTCATTGTGACAAGAAACCAAGATAATTGCCCCCACAGAGTACTTTGTAATATACTGAAAATTGCCCCTCAGTCAAGTGTTACTTACCAACGCGGCAAGACTTATCAAAAACAGTTATTGAAAGTTGCAGATAAAGTGCCGTCACGGTCACGTTCTTTTCATTTCTTTGCGTACCGCATGTATACATAACTAGGTATTGAGTAAAGGCTTTATTGCCAAAATTATTACTGCTGTGATATTCCTACGGCCCGTCTATTAGAGCAGTAGAATTAGCAAAAAATAAGGCATCGATTTACATTAATTGTGGTAGGTAGGTACTAATATTTTTTTGTATATCGTTACGATCATGTGAACATGATAAGTTAAATTCGCAACCGATTTGGTAGTTCGGACGATGGTGAATACGGACAAAATGTCCTATTTTAATAATTCCGAAACTTTACCATATATTTCGTAGGCCAGTAGCTCCATTCTCAAGCAATTTGGAGTTTGCCACATAAAGTATATTCTACCTATTTATAGTCTTGATGTTTTTTTTACAGCATTGGAAAGGAACATTGAACCCTAAGCTAGAACATTATTGGAGGGAACATATCGAGCCTGACAATGTATTGGACTACAGGGATTTCGATCCAGAAAAAGGCAAAATTATACCGTATACTCTACCCTTGCCCGTAGATCTCGATTCTTATAATTAAATAATTTAAATTAACAATACTTGCTTATAGTTATCGGCAAAGTGTATGCCATAAAATTATATGCTCAGAGCTTGTTAGAGCTTGCCTCTTATTATGTTATGTTGACCCGTTATTCCCATTTTTCTGATCAGAGAAAGATATGGTCTAAGAGTAAGAAGTCCGAAATAAATATTTAAGACACAAGGATTTTTTTTTAATTAAAAGTCAAATCGTAATAGGCAAAATAAATTTATTTAATATAATGATATAAATAAAGTTTGGTACTGTGCAGATGTGCATCTGGGCTTTAAGGAATATCACTTAAAATTTGTAAAAAAGAAAACTAAAAAGCTATAAACAGTATTATATTTTTTATATGATTCCTGTTACAGGTCATATAATAATATAATGATAATACGGACGTTCGTCTGAATATTATACGTAGGTACGTAAGGACCCCTCTTGAACTACTCTGAAAAAAAACATCGTACACTCGTACAACTGGGTAGTTCTAAAATAGTTTTTTTTACTTCAGAATACTTTTGAATCACTAATCACATGAACAAACCAAAGGTTAAATTGATAGGTAATACACCGCTGATAATAATCTCCACGAAATTCTTAATAATTTTATAATTGATCATGCATGGGCCGGCCACATCTGCCGAATAGTGATGCCCCCCCCCCCCCCCCCTCTTTTGACAACGTTTCTCTTATTTCAGCGGAGGATTGCATGTGGCGGAATGGAAGGCATGAGGGAAGGCCTATGTCCAGCAGTGGATAGATACAGGCTGATGATGATGATTAAGCATGATGAACTAAGAGTACTGAGACCCAATAAATTCGACTATAAATTTGAAAAGTTTTAGTTATTTCAACTTTCTACCTATTTCCCTTATCATTTAATAATCGAAAAATGCTCGATATTCCAAATGCCCATATTACGAATTAAGTCCCGCGCAGACTAGTCATTGTCCAGTCCTTATCTCTACACATTTTATATAACAATACATATTTGTGCGTTTTCATATATAAATAGATATATTTCAATCAAAATTCATTCCCTGTACTTATTGCCGCCGCCGCGTTTCCTTCCCAAATGGCTAGTCTGCAACGGTCCTGTAAGCAATTCCTATTTGTCCATTGTACAATATAACAAGGTATGCTCTTTCTGTAACGGCCTCCGCGCACTAGACTACAGCGGCCATGACCATGGCCCCAGCGACCAATAATTTATTTATAGTGCGCTGTTGAATATAACATGAGTAAAATAAATGCTCGCAGTCGTCTAGTACGCAAAGGCCATTTAAAGGTTACCAGATTAAACCAGACTACATTGACCTGCCTAATAAGACTGTATTTTTATGGAAAAATGATAAATTTTGTTCTCAGAACAGCAAGCGGGAAGAGAATACATACCTTGTTTTTATTGTACTATGCCACAACCCTCAATAAGTTGCACACCCAGCGAGCAGCCTCGCTAACTAACACGAGCTAACATCACCGGCCATACAGACATGGAGAATGTCGGCCGGTTACGTTATGTTTCTCGAGGGAGAACGTGTGCCTGATGTTCTCTTGGTGCGAACCCGCCTAATAACTAGTATCATCAAATTGAATCATTGCTACCATAATTTTTTACGTGTTTTATAAAATGCCCCTACATCTTGCGCACTCAAAAGTATTTCACCTTGAAAACCTGGATAGCTGTAGCTGATTTATTAAAAATTGCATTTTCCTGAGCTCTCCTGCGACAGTTTATAATTATATCTCCCACGAATAAGTATAGCGTCTTCATTGCTTTGCTTTCAAAAGTTTTAATCATAATTTACGACACATTGTCTGCCTGATGCGAAGCAGTAACAATAGCCTATACATACTAAAAGCGCGCCGGCTGCTTGTCACCAGAGTGGCATAGCATCCTACAATGGCATTTAAATGGATCTGTGTGTAAATATGTACCTATATGCAATGAATGAATGTATACTTAGATGAATGTTTGTTATTCTTCCCTAAATAAACAGTCGAATGGATTTGGATGCAATTTGACACAATGAAGAATATATTTAAGATTAAAATGCAGATAAGAAATATTTGTACATAAATACTTATCCTATGGGTACGGTAATCTTTACTTATTCTGTACTTTCGATTTGCAAAGACTTATAGCAAATTCTTCAAACACTATGTAAAATACCTTAATCTTGCACATTACACATACAAATAAATAAACTATACAGGAATGTAAATCAATAATGTTATAAAATAATGTCAATTCCGATCATTAAAATTTGCTGGATAAAATATTCTCTTTGCTACTTCAATAACCCACAGAAGAAAGGTACACATAAAATACAAATATACTCCACATAGCCCAAGTCCAATTTCTGTCGACATAGTAATTTTTTCCTCATAGGAATCAATCCTTGGTTCTTGAAGCAACAATAGTCATACACACTGGGACTATAAAGAAACTTCATCATATATGTATATATATATATATATATATATATATACTTACATTAAAAAAAGAAATAAGCAGAAATATGGAATACATCATGCAACTTTAATATTACTACACCTACTATTCAGAATTTCATAATCCATTACTTTTCAAATAAATTGTTTTTACTCTTATCCCAAATATCACTTTGCCACAAACTGTAATCAATCAGATCTAAAATGTAAATTTCATACAACTAATGTAGTCAGATAGTGTTTTTAACACATATGTATTTAAATAATAATATTCGTTACACAAAATGCTCAAAGATATATTTACATTTTTGAAATAATTACAAACATTGGTGATGGTAGTTGTTAATTATTCAAAGTTTATTAACATATTAAGGGAAAA
The DNA here is from genome assembly GCA_937001555.2 of Hypsopygia costalis. NCBI lineage: Eukaryota > Metazoa > Arthropoda > Insecta > Lepidoptera > Pyralidae > Hypsopygia > Hypsopygia costalis. Next base: position 17,683,823 of record OW443342.2, read on the forward strand.
TAGCACTTTCCTTTTTTGAAGTTGATTAAAAATTACCCTGCACTAAAAATTATTATACATAGGTACAACTGTATTATATTTAGAGATGGGCAAAATGCCAGGCATTTACAATAAGTGTCCAGTGAGTACCTGTTGTAAGTGCCCAATAAATGCCTAGTTTTGGACATACATAGAGAATTTTTAAGTACTTTTTGGGTATTTATCGTAAATGTCCGGCATTTTGCCCAGCTCTAATTTTATATTTTATATTTTTTAAATTACATGCAATGCATTTATAAGAAGAAGATGAAAGTTTCGCTCATTACGACAGACTTGGGGTATTAATAATAATCTCTTTATTTAACAACAAATGGGACAAATATTTTGAAAAAGTAATAACATTCGCTTTCGTACTAGAAAATGAAATTTAATCAAAGAAAACTATTTACAAGATTTAATTCCCTCTATAAAAACTGGTATATCAGAAAGTACCTAGATCTCGAAGAGACAGTTGGATTTCTATTGTTTTTTAAATTCTGTTATATGAGTTGACTACTGATTCTGATATACTTACTGATTGGTACTTGTAATATTATTTAATCTGTATTATATTCAGTAGAAAGAATAAACAAATATAGTTTTAATTCTGTTTACACTGAGACAAAGTTTTGTAGCTGCCAAAGAAAAAATGACAGATAAATAGCTTTTATTTTACAGATAATCCAGCAGTGGGTAGATACAGGCTGATGTTGATGATTTTACAGATGCCATATTGAGCTTGAAACTTAACAAATTGTAACGCAAAAAATTATTACATGGTACTTGCGATACCAGATCAAATATATAAATAATATAATTAAACTTCATATTTACACAATTAAAAACAATTACAGTATTACACAGACTACTTAGCCACTGCAAAAGTGACAGGAAATAAATCATCCTGCCTGTAGCCTAAGTAAACTATCATAGGTAAAGGTCAGCCTCCATGCTCTGTTCTGCCGGCAATCTATTCAATTTTCACAGGTAGAATTGTAGCTTGTCCAAATTCAAAAGTGCAGCTTGTTTGTTGTCACAATGTTGACACAAGAAAGAAGCTGCGCTTTTGAATTTGGACAAGCTACAATTTTACCTTAGTAATTAGTTTGCAGTATGACCAGTGGTACGCTCAAGTAAAACTGCACAGTTTTATTTGAGAGCGTACCACTGGTCATACTGCAAAATGCACTTTAAATTCAGCATTTTGAATAAAAAATAATGCTCTTATTAAAAACTACTTGTGTTGGTTTTATCATCATCACACACAATTCTCAAATCAATAAAAACTACGAGATTAGTACAGTTTGTACTGTGTGTCCACTGTTCCATCTTTATTTTTCCTGCCTAGGCAAGACGGACTGTATAACCTAGCCATAACATTGCATGCAAATGTAGATAGTTAGATTTACTCATGTTGAAATATTTGCATCTCTGCCATGTTAGAAACCCTATCAACATGGTTCAGGCGAAATAGACTATATCACACAACAAATTATTGAAATATCACCATCAATATCAAAAGATGTGTCGATCTCCAACAGCTTATTGTCATATCCAGATAAACTTGCTTCAAATTCAAATTCTATGATAGAAGGTAGTCTTTTAAACACTTTGGTAATGGCAACAATTTCACTGAACCATTACTCACATACTGGAGAATAGCATCTCGACAAACATTTTGGAGGCTTTTGACTGGAACAAAGAATAAATCATTTTACTTTTCATTTTTCAGTCATAAATGCAATTATTTTGCTAATAAAAAGCAGTGGCAATAATGTACCCAATAGAGCAATTAGGTATTATAATACCTATAATAATAAATAAATTGAGAATACTCACTTCCATACAGCTGAACAATTTTGACCTGCTTTGTGGTTCCATACACATCTACTACAGCATGTAAAGGACCTCTCGTGTATGGTATAGCTTTAGTGCAAGGTCCTTGGTCTTCACCATTTATTATAAAATGCATCTCAGCCAAATCACTCTCTTCTTTGTTACCCTTAGGACATGGAACAAACATTACACCTATGCGGCTACCAGCGTCCATAGGCAATATACCTTGTGGAGTTCCATTTTGCGACACAGTGTCTGGTCTAAGAAGGGTTTTCGAAATGCATCCCCGTGGCGTTCTCACACTGTTACCTTCTCCGAGCACGGATACCCGCGGCTCATTCTCTCGTCGCCCACTCGCCCCTTGATTCACAAGTTCGATCAGTACATTATTTTGACACTTAGATATAGGGAATATCCACGACATTCCAGTGTTGGCTAGATCAGGGAGTGCATACTGAGGTAAGCCTTTCTGTCCAAGTGCAGCTGTTTGAGGATCAAGCAGAGTTAACCCTAGTCGCATGTGACCACTCCAACCACGTTCAGTCTTTTCTATTTCCACCAAAAATATTTCCCCTGGTAGCAGGGGCTTTTCGCTAAATGTTAAACCATGAGCGAAACTAGCTTTTCTATACGCAACAGTGTTATCTTCAAACAATATAATGTTGGAACCGTGATAATGATGAAACCTGGATAACATGGTTAAAAATGCATTTACACTTCGTAAACCGCAATTTTTTTGATCAACTAATCTCTTATATTGTAATCACTAATCACATTTTAAGTTCTCAGTACCTAGATTTTTAGTGAAATGTAAATCGCAATTTGGCAAAAAAACAAAACGTCTACCGAATGTTGCCAGTTCCTGCATTAGATTTTATTTTTCTCTTTTTTGCATCTCTGCATACTGCGTACATTCAACGCAACATTTACGTACGTATACGTACCAAAGCCCATCTTTGTATTATTTTTTTATCCTATTCCGGCTACAGAGACATGCCGAAAAATATCGTCAGCAATCTTCTTGTTTGTTTTTTAATATATAAAGAAGTCAACAGTAAAGCCGATAGTGTAATTTTTCTGCTGCTATGCACGACTTCTTGGAATACATAAACAGGCCCGATTAAAACTTTTTTATTCATAGATTTTATTAATTTTGTATGTACACCCAAATGATTAATTGCATTATTACACTATCTCTATTTTAGATCAATATCAATATAATTAACATAAAATTTGAAAATCTAAATAAAAGCACAACCGCGCTCACCTAATTCGCACCAAAAAGTTGCTCGGGTCTCCTCAACTCTCAATATGTGTATTGGTTACCAACCATTAAAATTAATTTCAAGACAAAAAAGAAAGAAAGAAAAGAAAAAAAAAACATGTTTTTTTGTGCATCAAGTAAACTATCGCGAATTTTTTTATCCTCTGTTTCGAAAAGTACACGAAGAACTTCTTTTTCAGTGAACGTATTGTTAACGAAATCTTGTTTCTATCACGCAAGTCATCAAAATCTTATTCGTAACAATAATTTATTTTCGAGTATCAAGTCTATCAGACACAGGTGAAAATGATATAATTTTCTTGTTTTATTCAATCACTTTTTTTAATTCATATATTACAATCGAATGCATTTTCTATTTGTTTAGTGTTTGCTTTCATTGCAACTTGCAACAAATGCGCCGGTGGGTGAATTTTTGGTTAAATAAAAGAAATAATAAAAACCTAACCTAACATACACATCTTGAAACTTTTAATGTTATAATATGTATTGTAAACAGATTAAACTCACTCTAAAAGATTAAAAAGGGGGTAGCTCGTTTGTTTTTTTATTACTTGTTATTAATTTTAGGTTTTTGGGAATTTGACTGAGTGATGAAATCAGGTTTGCAAGCAGTTTCGTAATTTAAAATTAGAAATTAATAGTGGATTGTAATGATTTAATGTGAAATTTACTTAAAATATTACTAAATTTACTCAAAATGTTATTAAATAATTACAAAATAAATTGTAAATATTGTGATAAAAATATAACCTCAATATTATCCAAACAGCCTTCAGTTGCCTTTCAATTTAGATCAATAACTATATCTCGACTCAGTCGTCAATGTCATAACTCATTGAGATTTCTCTTTGGATACAAGTGTCTACTCTGACATAGAATGGTTGGAAATCACAAACTAATTTCAATTTTAACTGTATTTGTATATTTATGTTTTAGTCAAATTAGAACTATGAATGCCTTGAGTCCTTTGGATCCCTCATCGTTTTCCAGACCTGGTGAGTTAAAATAAACATAAAACTTGAGAAACTGCTTCTGATTTCAGTAGTAGTTTTTTATATTTAGATATAAGTTCAGTCGGACTATTTTAGTATGCAGCATTAAATGATGTCCGCATGCAATACCAATACTTGAATGTCTTATGATAAATGTAATGAAAAATATTATTAAATATCTATTTATTTGTTAGGTTTCTAAAACTTAATAGGGTTTAGGTGGTGATATTGCATATTTAACCATAGGAATTGGCCGTGAGGTTTCCGGCAGACTAGAATAGAATCACTACGTCTCTTCCCATGGATGTCGTACAAGGCGACTAAGGGAAATATATTATCAAATATCGATCAGGCCTCCCCAACCCATTTGGCCAGAGTGGGGAGTGTAGGCCAAATCCTCCTTCTGCCTGGGACATTAACAATGAAAATAAGCATTAACAATGAATTTCAATGACTCTAGTATCTTTTTGATTGTATTTACAATAAAATTCCCATAGGTAGTTTATTTCATACATGCTTTATAAAAAACATGTTATGATATTTGGTATTTGGTAGTCCTACATCTCAATAGTTACATGCTTGATTACAATAAATATTAATATGCCAATAACAAGTCTCTACATAGGTAGAGATATTTATTAGGTACATTCAAAGATAATACATTCAAAGATAATCTTTGAATGTACCTAAAAAATATCTCTGATCCAGTCAGTTATTAGTGTTAACTAATTAATAAATATCCCTGGACACATTACACACTGCCAGATGGCAGTCTCAAGCTAAGCAAAGCTTGTACTATGAAATGGGTACTAAAAAAAAACTTTTAGATAACTGATATTATATTTATTTTTTGTTTTTGGCTATACATATAATACTTAGTAAAGACCCACAACAAGACAAACAGACTTGTTCGTGCACACAATTATTTGTCTAATGCGAATATCCAACCCTCAGTGATCTCGAAGTGATAGTGGCCTATCTATAGTAAGTTTTGTTTTGTTACAGAATTGGCAGTTGTTAAACATATTTCGTTATCTTTAAATGTATATTTTGAGAAGAAAGTATTAGAAGGATTAGCAGTTCTGAATTTTGAAGTTTTGGAAGATATAGATGATGTGGTGAGTACTTTATCACTAAGAGTTTTCTATCTTTGGCTCCACACAGTGCATAGAGCAGTTACACAGAGAGCTTGGAGAGAGAATGGTCCGCCTGATGTGAAGCAGTCACCATAGCCATATTAATGCAACATGAAATATTGCTGCCAACACAGCAAACTCGTTCCTTTCTGGTGACCTCACTCACTCATAGAAACAATATCCCCCCAGGGAATTGTTATTTGACTGTAGTATTCTGTGAGGTGGAGCTACTTCCACAGTCGGGCAGCTTACAAATACGCTGTACCCTACCTTTTTTTCGCCTGAGCCTCTACTACTAGTGGGCAGGTTGCACCAGGGGGAGGTGAGATTTGCTTTCGCTTTAAAAATAGTGGTGAGCTACTTACACCCCAATACAATAAAGTAAATAAAAATAAAAGATAATGAATATATTTATTTACACTTACATTATATTTAAAAATGTATTTAAGTAACTCTATTTATCAATTATCTAGTATAATATAAACTAGTGGTTGTTTGAGACAGTCCGCATTCCCAAAATTAAAAATTGTTTTACCTAACCCTGCGTCTACTCTGCATATCAAGACTTCACTTTTACATTTTGATTTTTCAATTGCAACCCCAGCAATACAATTGTGAATACTACTTATAGCCAATTTTCAGCAGTTAGTTTTTGGTCTATGTGCATATAAACAGCCAACAGACAGACAGCCAGACAAAAGTTTTAAGAATAATTCTTTAAGTGAAAACTTCTTTAGCGACGTTGTGCACTTTTTGTGATGGGTAAAAAATGTTAAACTCGCGTCAGGACACGTGGCTTTAACGAAAATTCGTAAGACCTCTATCTTTCTACCGCGCGGCGAAAATGTATGCATGCTTGCTCCTGTTTTTTCGGTTTAATGTAATTTAGATTGTCATAAATAATAGTAGTAATAGTTGTATACTGATAATTAAAGCAATTCGTGCTAAATTATTCCCTAACCATTCCAAAATATTCAAAAATGCACAATGTTAATGTTCATGTTTTCACTTCTGACGGCACTCCCGCTGTGCAACCCGTTTTTTACGCTTACTATTGCTCTTATATAGACCCCTTATATTATTTTTCATGTGTTAACGTTTTATAAATCGATGAACGCCGGCTGCATGCACGAAAAAGTATGACTCATTGTCACGTTCCGCCTGAGCCGAGCGTGCAAGTGAGGGCGCGGCTTTGTTACGCATCTATCCACTCCATCAGCCGATGCGTCCGATTTCATCAATGTTTTCTTATGACGTATCACGTAAAAACATCGTCCGTAAACCGACTTTACAGACAACAATTTTTTTTTCTTAGATATACAGACATTTGGCAATTACAACTTCATTATAATGAATAGATATATATTATGCAATCATGATGTTGCACAATCATAATATTGGAACGAATTTGTTGTGCATAAATTACCTACTTATTTATTATGAAATTTAATGCAACACTTGTTTTGAAACAAAACATGATATTAGCAATTGAAGTGTCTGTTTATCTGTTGCTAGATAACAATAGATAATGTCAGTGTTTCGTTTTATCAATATTGGGTTGTCAACTGCCCTGTTTTTCCAGGACATATGACAGTGGTTATTGGAGTGTCCTGGGTAAGCGCTCATTGATAAAATCTAATGCATTCTACACCTAGGACACCTAAGTAGGTATATAAAGTTTTTGACGTGAATATGTCTTATTTGCTACCATACGGGGGCAGTCCAAAACAGCGCAGCATGCGCCACCATAGCGAAATTTATTTTTTATTTCGAAATCCCGAATTGATATCCGAAAACCAAGGTCACTTTACATTACTACTTTTTGATGCTCTACACGAATCCGAAGTCAGAATTTCGAAATTTTGAGTTTCATGGCAACGGACGGACAGACAGAAGGACTTTTTTTCGGAAAACCAAGGTCACTTTACATTTCTACTTTTTGATGCTCTACACGAATTCGAAGTCAGAATTTCGAAATTTTTAGTTTTATGGCAACGGACAAACAGAACGACCGGACGATTTCATAAGCTCAATGAATTTCGCTGAAAATCTAATGATAACAAAATCGGGGAATACATTTTGGCGTTGTACTTTCGAATCTATGCTCTACATCCAAAATTCAATCATTACCACTGGATAGATGAAGGATCAAAGATTTTTTTTACGCTAAGTAAGGACTATTGAATATCGCGTGCGGGGGAGGGGGAACCGCTGTCTTTTTGAGATAATTTTAGTGCATATAACGTATTCACGTACGACACACGACCGTGTTTAATTTTTATTTGCGAAACATATTTAATTTTTTTTATGTTTGAATCCAAACTGACGTCACAGAATAATATACGCTACTGACGTTACCTTGGTGGCCAATTTCATAGAAAATTGCCAGTCTATTACTGCATCCTATTTTTTAACTGAATTGTCCTGGTTTTATCCAATTTCAAATCCTTGTTTTTTGAATTTGGCGTTTGCAGCCCTATCGTAATATCTGTCTTGAGTATCTGTCCATCAAAATAAGATTATCTTAAACTATACTGTGATCTTCAAGTGCAATGTAATCTTACTTTTAAGTATTGTATCTTCTACGAATTGGGTTGTAAAGTGTTCAACAACAAAGACATAATACACTATCTATAATCTTCTATAATATAAACTTGAATCGCTGAATGCTGAACTGATTTCGCTAATTCTATTTTTAGAATATTCCTTGAAGTACGAGGATGGTTCTTACGCAGACAAAAATTTAAAAAATTGTCTGAAAAAGTAAAAACAACACTTTTTTATTCTTTACTCCCATACAAACGATTCGTAATAATACTTTTTTTTTTTATTTTTTTTTATTGATTTATATCACAATCTACAGACCCGGGGTCCGTACCTTTTATTAACAATGTTCTATTTTTTTATCTTACAATATTCTTACAATATAAATTGCACGTCGCTATTATGCTATAATAATACTTAAAAGGAGATGTTCCGGGAAGACAAAACAATTGACTGACGTTGGTATCGTAGGCGGTACGGTATAGATGCTAGAGTAGAGGCGGGCCACATTTTAGTGGGTCATATGCATTAAAATCTGGTCTGCCAATGGCAAGTTCGGTACAGTTGAGCACAAAAGTTCATTTTCGTAATAGTCTATGTAATCGATAATTATGTAGTTCGTGGCTACGAATGAAACCTTTTCGTAGCGATAAAACTGGCCTATAAAATTTAAAGAAACAGGCAAAAGTGTATATAGATTTGAGAAAAAATCTCTTGCACCTATTAAGTAATAGAAAATTATTTTAAACCTTATGTTGTTGCATTAAGGCAAACCCCGGCCACTCCATACAAAAATGGCGCTTTTCCATGTAGTAACCAAATGACGTCTGTACACGTGCCTATGTTTGAGTGACGTTCTCTAGGGCTGACATTATACAATTATTAGTCGGACATGTAAGGGGGTGTAAGTGGTTCATCAACATCTTTGAACCAAAGTCAATCTTACCTGCACGGGGTACGCCCTGCTGACTGACAGACGAGGCTCTGACGAAAAGAGAGGTAGGTGCATAGCGTATTTTTTAAGCAGCCCGACTGACGAAGTACCACCACCTCACAGAATACCGCAGTCAAATAACAATTTCCTTGAGGGTTGTTGTGTTCCTAGGAGTGAATGAGGTCACCAGAGAGGATGGAGTTGCTGCGTTGGCAGCGGGGATGGCAGCGCGCGAGCGATATGTAATGTTGCGAGCGTTAATATGGTTACGGTAACCGCTTCACATCAGGTGGGCGTAGTGAAGAAAAAAAAAACGTGTGACACTCGGGGACTGCCGCGGTAAAGCTATTGCATAGCATTTTTTATCAACTAATGCTCGTTTGCTCGTTCATCCATCCATATCCATTCATCTATCCATCCATCCATCCATCCATCCATCCATCCATTCATCCACCCATCCACCCATCCATCCATCCATCCATCCATCCATCCATCCATCCATCCATCCATCAATCCATCCAACCATCCATCCATCAATCCGTCCGTCCGTCCGTCCGTCCATCCATCCATCCATCAATCCATCCAACCATCCATCCATCAATCCGTCCGTCCGTCCGTCCGTCCATCCATCCATCCATCCAAATTGTTTTTTTTTACTTTCCATGTGTTGAGAAATCCATCCACTGCACAAATAACTCTCATCTTTTACATACTCGCATATTATTTTAAACTGAATGGAGAATAAAATACAAGCGAGGTCAATTCGTACGTTGTGGCATTCCTTGCGAACGGTTCCAAATCGGTTCCATAGGGGAGGTGAGGTCGACTAGTGAGAGCGGCAGAGAGTGTCCATACTGTACGTTAGTACTATTACTTATACTGTGATTAAGGTTTATATTTCATGGCTTATAATTTCAAAGTTTGGTCTATTTAAATCTGGACTTTTACACGTCATCGTACAATAGACAATCCGATCCGCAATGCACATTAACTATAATAGATACGGGCTCCCCTCAATCGAAGGGGTTTAGAGCATACTCCACCACGCTGTTCAACTGCGGGTTGGCGGAGGCGCCCAAAGGCCATTGACTTGGTTTTACGATTGTCAACTAATAACAACAGCCAGAACCGTCAGCTTAACATGCCCTCTGAAGTACGGAGGAGCTCGAGATAAATAAATCCATCCTTGGACAGGCTACGATTAACATTGCTTAACTTGCATATTCGATTAAACTGACGCGCGCAGTGACGCCATCGAACTCCTCCAAGTAATTATGTATGTATATTTATCAGTTATCTAGTGCCCATAGTACAAGCTATGCTTCGTCACAGTATAAGTAATAGTACTACGTACAGTCGTACAGTAGGGCCACTAGTTACTCTCATACCTCATATCTGAGACAAATCTGGAACAGTTTGTATGGCGTCGCACGCACACACGCTCATTCACGCTCTGCACAGACGTCATTGTATACGTAATAGTAAACGACGCAATATTTGTATGAAGTGGCCGAGGTGTGGCTTCATTTAGGACTAGATGGCGATGTGTTATTTGCCCTGGGACATTTATTTATTATTTATTTACTTTCAAGACGAACGTTTTCTTTATTTATAGTTTTTTAAAAGTTTTATTTCTATTGCAGATACTAGATGTTAAGAATTTGACTATAAAAAAGATAGATTTAGAGGATGGTACCGAATTACAGTACAAAGTTGGCGACGAAGTGCCTGATTTTGGATCAAAGTTGACCATAGCTCTTCCTAAAACGAGCACTAGTGGCGAAAAGTAAGTGAAATGTTTTAATATTTAATGGCTGATACTTTAATTCAGGTGTGGTTTCCGGCAGACTAGAATAGAATCAATCTAGAATAGAATCCGTCTCTTCCCGTGGATGTCGTACAAGGTGACTAAGGGAAATACATTATCAAACATCGATCAGGCCTTCCAACCCGTCTGGCCAGCGTGGGGAGTGTAGTCCTCCTTCTGTCTGGGACGGAAGAGAGAGGGTCGTGCTCCTGTAGTGGAGACTAAAATGACCTGATGATGATGATGACTTTAATTCAACTAAAATAATAAATGTGAATAATATAATAATGAATTAATTAATGTAATTAAGCGGGCTACTCCATAATTTTCTTATTCTTTATTACAATACAAATTATGTACAAGGGCGAGAAGATTACTGCCAGACAACCATAATGGTAGTAGTAATTTCATTTGGCCGGTCAGGAAATTACGCAAGCATGAACACAGATACGTGGAGTTAGGTATTTGCGCATTATTTTTAATTACATACATTCGAAAAAGCTAAATCCCTCCGTATAATAGTAAGTAGGTATTTTAAACAATTCTTATATATATTTAAATAGCATTTAAAATCCTTCTGCCATAATTACTTTAATTTCAATAACATTGGACTTTCGTGCAAACTACCATCCCCCGTTTTAACGCCAAAAAGGGGTTGTTTTCCGAGGATACATTATTAGTACACCTCTACACCATCTATAGAGCATTCTTATAATGCTGTTCAAGCTCCCTTGGATTATGTCCTCGCTGCTTTACTTTCTCAAAGTTTAAAGAAACTACCCTCAATCATGTAAGATTTTTAAAAATATTTCAAATTCAAATTATTTATTATTTCCATGGTACATTATGATCTTATATAATAGTTTCTTAAAAAACAAATGGCACTGCATGGAACCCCGTTGGGGCACTACAATTATTTAAAATTAAATTATGTTAAAACAATGTAAATAATTCATAAATTGTTAGAGAATTTAATTACAATTTCAATTTCAAGGATATTGTCATGTGATCAAAATAATTACAATACGTCAAGTATCAGTATTTTATTTTGTTATGATTTTTTCTTTAGTTGTTGCCACAGGATGTTACGTCAAACGATTAGGTAAGACCGTATTTTGACGATAATAGTTGACGGAAACGTAGTGTTTTTTTATACTACGTCGGGCGGAAGATAAGCATACGGCCCGCCTGATGTGAAGCGGTTACCGTAGCCATATTAACGCTCGCAGCATAAAATATCGCTCGCGCGCCGCCACACCCGCTGCCAACGCAGCATCTCGTTCCAAAACTAAAAGTGTACTATGATGAGCAGTATGAGCTCTGATGGTACGCCTAGTATAGAAGCCGAGACTACAGCCTCGACTTTATACCGGTGACTATAGTACAGAGAGAGATCAAGCCACAGTAGCTAGTTCATTACTTTATTGAAATTTTAAATTAATATTATAGCTCCAATGCACCTATTTTGAGGACTAAGCTTAGTTACTCTGGATTCATGTACACGCCAGTTTCAAACAAGGAAATGCATGCGTCGAAAACCACAGATAGTGTGCCCTTTATTGGAAATAGGTTAGCATATTGGTCTGAAATGTTTATCAAAAATCAAATTGTAGTCAGTCACTCTACGAATATACTCGTACACTGGGCCTCAATGAAAGCGGGTCGGTAACAAAAACATCAATTTTTGAAATCGTCTTTATTTTTTATTTATGGTTTTAATACAATCACCAAAAAGAAATAAAATACAAAAATAAAATTTTACTTCTGCCTATATTTGGAAGGAAATAAACTTTAATTTTGTTTTTATTTCATAAAGCTAGTTTCAATATTTTGGAAGTTATTGACGTTTTTGTTACCGACCCGCTTTCATTGCGGCCCAGTATAATGCAAGAAGTATAACTCCCATAATTATATAATTAATTATGTATGTGAGCGTTTAAAGCATGTCACAGACAAACGCGGCTTGCCGTGCCGTAAGCCACGTCAATTTGAATAGTTTCATTAAGTTCCATTAGTACTATTACTTATACTGTGGTTCCATAATATACGACAGGCCGCCATCACAGACAACGTTTGTCCGTGACATGCTTAACGCCTCATACTTTTTGCACGTTCCTGGTTGATTCTAACTCTTACTTATACTGTGGTTCCATAATATACGACAGGCCGCCATCACAGACAACGTTTGTCCGTGACATGCTTAACGCCTCATACTTTTTGCACGTTCCTGGTTGATTCTAACTCTTTGTACATAAGACCTACTTAATTATTGTATCAACTTAAGAGTGCCCAGTAGCCTGCTTGTTGTGCAGGTGAAAGGGCCGGCTAATCTGAAGCCGATTCGCATCGGATTATTTAATTGCGAAAATCAAACTTCAGCCCAGATTTATGGTACTTGTGTTTAACTTAGTTGGTAGAAACCCTGGAGATCTAACGGAGCTGAAGACGTTTGTCAATTACTTAAACATAAGACCTGTTTTTCGAATCAAAATAATCGATGGTAATTAGCTCAGCTTCGGCGGTAGGGCTGTTACCAATCTGCTTGAGTGCCTGGTTGGTTTACCGGGCGCGATGGCGGCGGTGCAGGTAAAAGTCCTCTTGCCTTATTGGGCGAGAATCTCGCAATCCTGTGATTTAACCGAAAGGTTGGTGCACAGGGACGCATTAGCTGTAGGCATAGCGTCCGTTGTACCTAGAGATGGGCAAAATGCCGTGCAATTACGATAAATGCTTAAAAAGTACTTAGAAAATCCATATTTATGCCCAAAAAAAGGCATTTATTGGGCATTTACAGGTACTTACTGGGCAATTATTGTAAACGCCTGGTATTTTGGCCATCTCTAGTTGTACCTCATTGTAGTGTTTATTTATGTGTCCGTTCTAAACCGCCCCATACCCTGTGGCTGATCTTTCTGGGGATATATAAATTTCTGAGTTATTATATATTTATGCTGGAATGTTTATTTTGTACAGATTTAAAATAAGGATAAAATATGTGACATCGCCGACGGCATCTGCGTTACAATGGCTGGACCCTGCACAAACGTCAGGCAAAACTCACCCGTATCTCTTCAGTCAGTGTCAGGTAATGTCACTATGTTATATAAGTACTAGCGATCTGACCCGCCTATGCACTGCTAGTTTCCTGAAACAGGGATGTAGCCCTTTTGTTATAACGATAATTATAACAAAACGTTTTTGTACATTAAATATGAAAAAATATATATGCATGCCAAATATAGGGGTTGTTGAGTAAAACACAGTATTTTTTTAGTTCTATTTTTAAAGTTCCGTACCCAGAGGATGTCAATACGTGGGCACTGGCAACGTTACTCTATTATGCTGCGGCTACACTACCGTGATATGACAATAATTATTGTCATAATTTCAGCAATGCCTAGGTCTAACCACGATTTATGGCCATAATTTTACAATGCCAATCAATATGGCAAATGACGGTAGACAATAGCTGCGGCGGCGGTCTTTTTTCGCACATCAAAGAGAATTACCGCAGTAATTAATGCGTTTGTGGCCACACTACCGTTTGTCCAGTGTGCAACATGAGCTCAACGGCGACGCACGTATCGACCGACATGGAGTGGTCAAATGAAAAAAGCTTGAGTTTTGGAATTATTCCAATGCGAACCGAATCTTTTTATGGGCTTTCAGTCGGGTATCCCCCCATTAAAAATCGCGGTGTACAATGATGATTTGAAGAAGAAAAAGACCGAAACCATCTAAATAAATATAACAGCTGCAGCTTCAACCTTCATCTTGAAAAATTATATTTTTACCGCCTAATTTATTGACATATCTAGGTAATCTCTAGTGTAACCACACCACTTCACGCAGTAATTTAAACGGTAATTTAATGCAACAATTGGGTTGTTTCCAATGTTTAAAAATTGTACAAATAAATTAACAATATCGTAAAATACACAAAACTATAAAGATCTGCAAACTTTCATTCTAATATCTTCAGTCAGACTTTTTTTAGCGTCGATCAAAGTTTGGCGGGAAAGTCCATTTTAAAAGTATGAAATTATTAAAAAATAATATTTCCATTGGAGAAGCAATAAAAAATGCTATAACTTTTATTATGATACTAATCACATAAACGTAATATTTAACATAGCTGTCGTACAAATTTCTGATTTGATGCATACAAAATACAGATCTGTGACGTCATAATTCAGTAGTCTTTTGTATGGAGCGTTTTGGGGCAGTCTAAAAATTGTGATTTTCAAATTACCATATCTCGAGAGATTTTTGTGCTATCGAAGTAATTCTTTCACCTATGGTTATATTATGGAGACGTCCCTACATATCAAACAGAAAAAAATGTTAGTCAAATACCCAATTATTGCGGTAACAGCCCGGTGGACGGTAAGGTAGTGTAGCCGCAGCATTACTGAGACTTCGTTATCTATCTGTCCGTCCATTGGTTACAGAGCTCTAACCGTAATAGCTAGACACTTCACCGATTCAGCAAGTCCTTCTTTCTGGTGACCTCACTCACTCGCAGGAACACAACAACCCTTAACGGAATTGTTATTTGGCTGCGGTAGTCTGTGAAGTGGAGATACGCTCCTAGTCGGACAGCTTACAAATAAGCTGTACCCTACCAGGCTCTTTTGCCACAGCCTTTTTCGCTATTCGGCAGGATGCACCATGCGCAGGTTAGGTTGGCTTTGGCTCTAAAGATAAACATGTAGAACCACTTACACTCCATAAAGTGAAAAATTAAAGGGGTCATCGTACAAGAAACGCGTTTTAGTACAGAGAACATTGTACGGAGGTACAGAACCATTCACGTGCGAGTCCGACTGTGAGTCGAAAGTACGACTCAAGTACGTTTTCTTTTATTCATAACTAATAAAAGCATGTTAATTTCATTTTGTTTGTTTTTTTTTATTGTTAATATCTTAGCCAATCCACGCCCGTTCTATTCTCCCCTGCCAAGATTCGCCAGCGGTGAAGTTCACCTACGACGCCGAGGTTACAGCCCCCGAAGAGTTCACAGTCCTGATGAGTGCGATCCGAGGGGATACCAGAAACAACACCACTTTGTTCCACCAGCCCATACCGATACCATCGTATTTATTGGCATTGGCCGTTGGCCTGTTGGAATATAAGACACTGGGACCAAGGTAAGGACACTGATGATCAAGCAGCCTCAGTCCAGGCTTCCTTCACTCAAGTAACCGATGAGTTATCATTACGTGTAATTGATATGGAGAAACGTTTAATAGCAATGGGAAAAAATGGAAAAATTACATTTCATTAAAACAAACATGAAATCCTGTCAGATTCAGGTACAGGTCACGCGGTGGTTTATGATCGCTCGGCAAAAGTAGAAGGGGTATGCGCAGTGTTCAGTTCCTAGGTCAATTTGGCGGGGCGGAGGAGTGAGGGGGGCCGGCGCGAATATACCGACGCGTAATTGGTTGATCAATCGCACTTTACCACCCCGCCCTGCGTCCGCGCGTCTCGTGTCTCTTGGGTACTGTTGCGTACAAATTGTTTTCCGTATTTAGTACATCATCGTAGTGAAAAAATGCCTAAAAATAAAGTTTTAACACGGCAAGCCAGGAAAATGCTTTACGACGTGAAGTGTTATATTAAAAAGGAAACGAAAACATGCCTTCAGATTTGTGGTCCTCATGTTTTAAAAAATGGTTCGATCGCATGAAAAAATGTTTAAAATGTAAAGGAGAGTATTTTGAAAAGCAATAAACATAATATTTTGGTTATAACATGTTGTTTTTTTAATTACGCAAAACTTTTAGTGTGACCTACGTATATTATTAACTAAAACTTACTTTTGTTTTTATTTTTCTTAATATACTAGCAATAAATCACAAGCAAAAACTAGTGTTATTATAATTATGTTAAGTTACTAAGGATCAAAAAAAGAAAATAAGAAAAAAGAAAAAACATTTTTTCTTAGTAATTTTGTGTGCGATTGTACACATGCGCCAATTTGCCCCCACTATTTTTACCGAGCGATCTTAAACCACTGCGCGACCTGTACTCTAAGGTTGGCTGGAAGAGATCCCTGTGAGCGATAAGCCCGCATTTGTACTTTTATTTTAACTTACTGTGTTGTAAATTTATTTTATGTACAATAAATATACTACTAACAAATACATAAATATACTACTAGAAAATATAGCTGTGTACCGACTATCTAGTCAAGCTTTTTGTAATTATTTTTATAATATGCGATTTCGTTCAAGTAGAATTAGATAGTAAGAATGTACATTCTGTGGACCAATTTTTTGTCTTATTACTCTGACTATAATATTCATTATATAATTTTCAGTAATTAGAATTTAGTCAGTGGTTTTTGAGTAATGCAGTTGTTGCAAATGTTTCAAAAGTCGGCAACGCGTAAAAGATGCCTCTGGTATGGCAAAGATGACTGCTTTTCATCAGGCGAGACGTATGCTTGTGTGTCTAGTGATATAAAAAAGTATATGATCTCAGCACTGCTTGCAGTGAACTGACAAAGAATCTACGTTTCTTTCTAATAAATTTCAAATTTCGAAATTTTTTAGACGTTAATTGCTTTTATCAATCGTTAATTGTTTCCGATATTTGCCGATGTTCATTACTTATTTTGAAGTACTGTATAGATTTAAATATAAAATCATTCACATTTACAATAGTATGATCAGACAAAACCTGACGTTATGTTTTGCCTGATCTGACTTTGAAAACGGGTTTTAGGACATTTTTCATACAAAATTGTTACAAAATAGTTTTTTTTATTTTATTTTATTTAAACTTTATTGCACTCAATAATATTACAACGCTGTCCAGCCCTTGAAATCGGCACACAACCAATCATTGTGGAAGTCTATGGAGATTTTTAAAAAAAGGATGTTCGACAGTGGACTTCCTTTGGCTAAAATGATGATGAGGCTTGGTTCATACCTACCCTAAATTTCTATGCTCTTATAGATCCCTCGTGTGGGCTGAGAAAAATGAAATAGAGCGAAGCGCGTGGGAATTCGCTGAGACTGAGAAATACTTGCAAGCAGCGGAGAGATTGTGTGGCAAGTACGAGTGGACGCAGTACGACCTGCTGGTGCTGCCGCCTTCGTTCGCCTACGGAGGCATGGAGAACCCGTGTCTCACTTTCGTTACGCCTACTCTCCTGGTGAGTCTATGTCTTTAACATCGTCATGGGTTAGTATTAGGAAATGTCCGAAGTTTCGTATTCTGTGTTCTGTAATATAATATCGAGAAAAGGATGGTACGGCCGTGCCGATTTTTGTTCGACTTGGTGGGGGCACTGCCGTGCCCCCAGATTCTATATATAATTTCTTTAATGTAATAGTAATGTCACCTGCACGTGTTCAATGTTTATGGTATATGATAATGGTAAATAAATTTCTTTGTGATCAATATTGATTAATGGAGTTGTAAAATGCAGTTCCATTAGTTACGACCTTACGAAACAATATGAATGTCTTGATTGCATTGTATGCATGATCTGTGGTGGAAATATCAGTAGTTATTGTTTTGCTTACGGTTTTAAAATGATATGCACTGTGAATGATGTATTGTTTTTTATATGAGAGGGGGACAAAGGAGCATGTGGGTCACCTGGTGGAAAGCAATCACCACCGCCCTTGGAGATCAGCAACACCAAGGGGTCGCCGATCCGTTGCCAGCCTATACTTCGTCTTCCTTCCTTTCTGGTGGCACTCACTCACTCACTCGAAGGCAACAACCCTCAAGGGAATTGTTATTTGGTTGCGGTATTCTGTGAGGTGGAGGTACTTCCTCAGTTACACCGGTTGCTTACGAACTTCAACGGTTAGAGGCAATGGCTGGAAGCGGTTTAGAGGCAATGGCAGGAAATTTGTGTGTGTGGAGTGATGTAACTCACCTCATTAATACTGTGCGATCGTGCCTACCCGTTAATATGAAAATGTAGCCAAATCTAAGGGAAACACTTTTCGCTCAGTGGAGGCCACTTACATCCTTTAAGTCGTGGTGTTACTTGTTAGCCCCACATACTCTATGGGATCCTCTGCCTAGATTTATTTTGTACAGAATCATCTCATTTCTGTCTAGTACTCGTAGCACATTCACTGCAAAACTTCAGACTTCCTCCTTATCAATAAATAATATTCCTGGACAATTTACACTGCACCATCTTTCCCAAATTAAGCTCAAAGCCGTGTAAAGGTACTTAAATACATTATTTTTGTAAATACATACTTATAATACGTAGAAAACACCCAGACCAAGTCAAACAGGTATGTTCATGCACATAAATGTTTGTCTTGTGCGGGGATTGAACCCGCGATCTCGGAGTTAAAGTAGCCATGGCTAGCCATTCGAACACCGGGCTCGTCCTTCCTTCTTCGACTAGAATTAGTTTGCAAACGTCATTCATTAACGGAAAATATTAAATTGATCCACCAAAAAAACTCATTGGCAATGCACCTGACCATGACAAATTATTCTGATCGCACATTAAATCCTGCACTTGATATATCAATAAGTATTTTTTAATGTGCAAAATAGGTTAGATTTGCAATGTATTTATTTGATGTTACGTTAAATAGTATCCTTTATTTACTATAAAACATTTCATCAGGCCGGCGACAGGAGTCAAGCAGACGTGATCGTCCACGAGATAATGCACAGCTGGACTGGCAATCTCGTCACAAATAGGAACTTCGAGCATTTCTGGCTCAATGAAGGCTTCACTGTGTTTTTGGAGCGGAAGGTGGCAGCTTCCCTTATAGCGGACCCCGCAGAGTCGAAGATGAACAGAGACTTCCATAGCTTACTCGGCTTGCAGGAACTGTCAGAAACTGTAAGTATGTATATAGAATATGCATGTAGCATTATTGCTTTTTTAGTTAGCATATTTATTTAAGAGACTGTGTCTTTTTCTCTATTCTTGAATGCTGAACTTTGGGGCCTCTGCTTACTTGTTGCATTACTACTAAAAAATTCTTTGTTTAATTAAGCTACAAAATAAAATTTACATAGATAATAAATCTTGCGTATAAACAATATACAGGTTGGTACAAATGTTCTATTTCACGAAGAAGGTTTGCTCTTGGTTGTTGTTAGTCGTGCACGTGCACATTGAGGTAATGTGCGTAAACTCGAGAGTCACGAACGCGACGCGGTCAGAGTCACTAGTGTTTTTGGGTCCACGCAAGATGTCCGTACAAAGTACCGTTAGCAAAGCAACTAAACGCAGAAAGCAGTGAGGTAATTTTTTTTACATTTAACGTAAATAATAATATTCCCCTCCCTATAGGAATAACTGCTCCATCATAAAAATTGTTAAAAAGTATATACATGACCCATTATTATTAAAAAACTTAAACTTTTCTTACTTCTAGACCGGGGATTTGGTTGAATTAGTTGAAAGTCATTAATTCCCATTGGTTTTATTTTAGGGGTGAAGCATGATAGCTAGCGTTTACGAATATTGATCAAAATATGACTAATACAGAAAAACTTATACATGAAAGCTTGCTCTAAGTTACTAGCGAAACGTGTAGTCATGTAGAAAAAATTGAAAAGGAATACTTGAAGTATGTTTAAAAATGATTACAGATTTCTTTGCTAACGCTCCTTCAGTTTACGCACACAAACGGGCCTGTCTGTACATGCCACTACTACAAATGACAAACCTTTTGGGGGTTGATGCTACTCACGTCCGCAGGCTTTACCCTAGTTTCCCTGCACGTGACCCCTGGGTGGTGCTAATCGAGTAGCTTTTTCTGAAGTGGTAGAGCTAAGTTGGAATCATTTAATGTCCATGACAGGGTCGCGATCAACTTATGGACATTGAGTGACTGCAGCTCGTAATTGGGCCGGCTCGTCCGGGGCAGTACCACTCTCACACAGAAAACCGGCGTGAAGTAGTAGCTCGCTATTGCGTTTCGTGCGGTGAGTGTTGAGACCCGGAGCCCAATCCAAAAACCTCAACTCTGGATATGGCAGTGGCATTAGGAAGAAGAATACCCCAGGAGGGTACCGTCACCGTTGGTGAAGGAGAATCCCTTCCTGAGTTTCACTACTCAGGCCGCCCGACGTATTCTGGGGCGGGCACTATGCCACTCTGTATCTCTGCCAGGAGCAGGCGTAGGAAAAGGACGGTGGCACGTTCCCCTGAGCTCTATATCGAGCTATGTAACATAAGGGGACTTCACTCCAACCTGAATGCCGTCCACCACCATCTTGAGACGGCTAAGCCAGCCTTGCTTTTTTTAACTGAGACACAGATATCCCCACCATCTGACATCTCGTATCTGCGCTACCCAGGGTACAAACTGGAACACAATTTTGTGCCACGAGCCGGTGTGTGCGCGTACGTTAGGGAGGATATCTGTTGTCGACGTCTTGGCAGTCTTGAAGAGCGGGGCCTGTCAATTATGTGGCTGCGCGCAGACTTCGACGACCACATTCGTATCTACGCGTGCCTCTACAGGTCCCACAGCGGTAACGCCGAAACGGAGTGCCTTGTTGAGCACATCCAAACGACGACTGACAGTCTACTCCAGCAAATGCCTTCTGCCGAGATTGTGGTTATGGGTGACTTTAATGCCCACCACATCGAATGGCTTGGGTCACGCTCAACTGACCATGCTGGAAGATCTTTTCATGACTTTGCCTTGGCATATGGTCTAACGCAGCTGGTCTCTTCACCTACACGGGTACCGGATGTGGAGAACCATGTGCCATCCCTTTTGGATCTTCTGCTGACCTCCCACCCGGATAACTATCGCGTATCTGTTGGCGCCCCTCTTGGATCCTCAGATCATTGCCTGATAGAATGTGTGGTGCCACTCATACACCAAAAGCGACCGCGTACCGCAGGTATCCGTCGTGTGTGGCATTTCAGGTCAGCAGATTGGGATGGGCTGCGTGACTTCCTGGCTTCCTACCCCTGGGGGCCAGTTTGCTTCTCGCTGGATGATCCCAGTGCCTGTGCAAATGCTGTCGCCGATGTGGTTCTGCAGGGTATGGAACTATTTGTTCCTAATTCTGCGGTGCCCATTGGCGGCAAATCTCGACCATGGTTCGGTGGGTCTTGCAGAGCCGCGTTGCGTCAGAAGCAAGATTCCTACCGTGCCTGGTCCAATGCTCGGGCCACTGGAGATCCAAATACCGGCGTACTCAAAAAAAAATACAACGCTGATTCCAGATCGTTGAAGGGTTGTATCGCGAAGGCAAAGTCCAGATTTATAAGCGAAATTGGCGAGAGACTAGTGCGCTTGCCATCTGGGTCTCGTGCGTTCTGGTCGCTCGCCAAAGCCGTACAGGGTAACTTCTGTCAGTCGTCGTTTCCACCACTGCAACGGATGGATGACTCGCTGGCCCATACTGCAAAAGAAAAAGCCGATCTCCTAGGGTCTCTTTTTGCATCTAACTCGACTCTCGATGACCAGGGAGCCACACCACCTACCATCCCTCGGTGTGAGAGCTCTATGCCAGAAGTAAAGTTCACGCAAAGAGCCGTGCGTAGAGCGCTTTGCTCCCTGGACATCCATAAGTCGAGTGGGCCGGATGGCATTCCGTCCGTTGTTTTGAAAATATGTGCCGCGGAGTTGGCCCCAGTTCTAGTCCGCCTTTTTCGGTACTCGTACTCGCTTGGCGTGGTCCCCAGCTCGTGGAAGGAGGCTTTGGTTCACCCGATCCCTAAAAAAGGTGTTTGCTCAGATCCGTCCAACTACAGGCCCATTGCTATAACTTCCTTGTTTTCCAAGATAATGGAAAATATTATCAACCAACAGCTGATAACATACCTAGAGGATCACCAGCTGATTAATGATCGCCAATATGGCTTTCGCCATGGTCGTTCGGCTGGTGATCTTCTGGTATATTTGACTCATGGTTGGGCAGAGTCAGTGGAAAGCAAGGGCGAGGCTTTGGCTGTTAGTCTGGACATAGCAAAGGCCTTTGATCGGGTGTGGCATAAAGCGCTACTATCCAAGCTTCCCTCTTTTGGGTTACCCGAGAAACTCTGCACATGGATTGCCAGCTTTCTCACTGGGCGGATCATTAAAGTTGTGATTGACGGTGCACGCTCGGATCCATTACCCCTGAACGCTGGTGTGCCACAAGGCTGCGTATTGTCTCCTACATTGTTTCTTCTGCATATCAATGACTTGCTGCACGTATGCGGCATTCATTGCTATGCCGATGACAGTACCGTAGACGCAAGATACAGTGGTCTATGTAATGTTTCTCGGGATTGCGTCGATGAGTGCCGGAAAAAACTTGTGTCTGAGATTGAGACGTCCCTTGGACACGTCTCTGATTGGTGTAGACTGAACTTAGTCCAACTGAATCCATCAAAGACACAAGTATGTGCGTTTACCGCAAAAAAGTCCCCATTTGTCGTGGCTCCTAGATTGGAAGGTACTCCCCTTACTATTAGCTCCAGCATTGGTATCTTGGGTGTTGACATATCCAGAGATGTACAGTTCCGTGGTCACTTGGAGTGCAAGGCCAAATTGGCTTCTAGGAAAATTGGCATCATCTGTAAAGCCAGAAGGTATTTTACACCACAGCATCGCCTTCAACTGTATAAAGCCCAAGTTAGGCCTCACATGGAATACTGTTCACATCTCTGGGCTGGTGCGCCCCAGTACTTACTCGCTCCACTCGACCGCATACAACGAAGAGCTGTTCGAATTGTCGGTGACCCAATGATTTCTGATCGGCTGGATTCTCTCTCTACACGCAGAGATGTTGCATCTCTTTGCGTTCTATATAAATTGTACCACGGGGAGTGCTCGGATGAGCTATTTGATTTGATACCTGCCGCTGAGTTCCACTATCGTACAACTCGCCAAAAATTAAAGTTCCATCCACATCACCTTGATATTTGGCGATCTACTACAGTACGCTTTTTAAGGCATTTTCTACCACGTACTGTAAAGTTGTGGAATCAACTTCCCTCAGCGGTATTCCCAAATAAGTACGACATGGGGGCCTTCAAGAACAGAGTCAATATTTCCCTTAAAAGGCTGGCAACGGATCGGCGACCCCTTGGTGTTGCTGATTTCTATGGGCGGTGGTGATTGCTTTCCATCAGGTGACCCACATGCTCGCTTGCCACCCTCTGTTATAAAAAAAAAAAAAAAAAAAAAAAAAAAACCCTCTTCGTGAGATAGCATATCTGTACTTCTAATGCCACCTGGACGGAAAGTACTCTTAATATTGTAGATAGAAAATTTTACTTAAAAAAAACATTACTTTATTTTTGATTAGAAAGAAAGCTGCGTTGAAAGATTTTCGAAAATTTTGAAAAATAAAGATATATTTAAACTAAATCAATCAATCAATCAGTTTTTTTATTTGTATGAAAACAGGTATGAATACAATAACATCTTATAAGTGAATATATAGTTCTGGACTGAATTCTGCCATTCCGGCGTACAAATATTTTTACAAAATTAATATATATATTAATAATCCCAATAAAAATATAATTATTACAATTAAACTATATGCAACCAGTTAAAATATTACAAACAATATAATTTTGATTTTATTAAATATAATATGTCAACTCTAATATAATTCTAAAATCATCATCATCATCTCAGCCATTGAAAGTCCACTGCTGGACATAGGCCTCCCCTCTAGATCTCCAATAAGACCGGTTGGAAGCGGCTTGCATCCAGCGCGATCCTACGGTCTTAATGATAACCACCTACACTTTTTAGGGTGGCAAACAAACAATTCTAATATAAGTCAATAAAATTCAGTATCATTATACAATTAATAATTACATTTTAATTAATAATACAATGTCTATTACTCCGTCAAGAATCTTTAAATGTCAAAATTTGTGCAGTCTAAATATTCCTTTATGCTATAAAAAACTCGTTTATAAATTTATTTAAAGCAAATCGTATTCATATAATTTTCGTTTTTCTTAATTTATCGTCTGCATGTTCTGTTATTACTATAAATTATTCTTTATGGTGTTTGTCAGTGTATTATATATGTATCGAGAGATATATTTTCTAAATTGCATGCATGCATTGTGGGCTTAAAGATTTTACCAGGCAGTTGAGAAACAAAATTTTGCAGGTTAATGACGACCTGGGCGCCACAAACCCCTTGACGCGGTTGGTACCAGACCTTAATGGAGTACACCCAGACGATTCATTCTCTCGCGTTCCATACGAAAAGGGTTCCCTTTTCCTCCGCTATCTGGAAGACCTTGTCGAAGGACCCGGTAAGGCAGCTGTCTCTTTCTATTTCTAGGTGAGAGAAGAGTTGGGGCCGACTAATCAGTTGACCAGACTAGTGGTGAATTTGACGAATGTGCATCCGGACGTGGCGTTCTCCTCTGTGCCGTATGAGAAGGGAGAGCTGTTTCTGAGGTACTTGGAGTGTATGGTGGGAGGACATGGTGAGATAATGCGTTGCTGTTAATGTCATGTAGAAGAGATTCCATTCACATCTCATATCATCATCAACGGATCATTTTTTATTGGTCGATAGTGCCCGCATGCGGGATGTGAGAAATTATTTATTTACGCATGCCATAGTGCCCATAGAATAATATTATAATATTAGACGTAATATTCTATTCTCCCTGTTTTAAACACTACCGGGGCGTATGCTACTCACTCGGTGCTAACCGTCCTGTTAAAAACCACGTTGGGGTAGAAGATACTTGATCTATGCCATCCACCCTGTTAAACGACGAAATCGGCACTACCGGGGTCGATGAAACAGTTTATTCTAACCGTCCCGTTAACGGGGCGGCACCACCGGGGTTGATGGTACCGACCCCCCTACATCCGGGAATCGTTTTCATTAGTTGACAGCGCCCCCATATGGGCTGCGGGATACTTTCTATTTTACGCATACCATAAGGAAAATACATAAGAGTATATTGACCGAGCTATGTACTATGTAATTTCGCTAATCGTTATCCCGCTTGCTTATTATTAAGGAGTCTTCGCATGTTATGTATTAACTGATTATCGACCAGTGAAACTGTGCCTTAGTCTTGCTACTGGGAGCCGGGGATACTTTTTCCATTACAGTTCCTCAACTGTAATGGAAAAAGTATCGTATTGTGTTTCTGCGAGTGAATGAGGTCACCAAACTTAAAATGATGTTGCATTAGCAGCAGAGATTCCAACGCGTTAATAATACTACTTCTTTTTAAAGACTTGTTTATAAATTTTTGTATGAGTAAAACTTCTTCGCGTCATCGTCATCAAAGACATAGCAATTTAGTTAATTAACTGTACATAATATTGGTAGCATATTAGAAAAAGCACCTTTATCTCTTAGTTTTAAGTTTTCACTTTTCATAGTAACGCTGAATGACTCGGTGGTTGAATGGTTAGCAAAGACTACTTGGACTCCAAGATCACGGGTTTGATCCCCGCACAAGACAAACATTTGTGTGCATGAACATGTCTGTTTTTCTTGGTCTGGATATTTTCTATGTATTATAAGTATATTTTACAAAAAAAAATGTATTTAAACATTTATTACTTGTCTAGTACCTCTAGTACAAGCTTTGCTTAGTTTGGAAATAGATGGCACTGTGTGATTTGTCCAGGAGAAATCTAATCACAATTCAAGATTTCATATTAATTAGGTACTACTCTGTACCTAATTCATTCTGTACCTAAGTCATTTGCATATCAAAATTGAATTCGAACACAAAATAATGAGAATTAATTAAAAAATAATGTCAATAAATATAAAGAATGTCATGAAATCATAAGAAAATGTCAAAATACAGGTCAGCGACAAGAATTTTGTCATAATTTACTATACCTTATCCGCCAAGTCGAGATAGTACCAGAATGTGGCGGTCACACACCATTTGTCGAAAATTACAGAGTTAAGGCACGTTCACGTTGCAACCCTATCCTGCGCTTTTGCCAATCTATTATCTGTGATCGTGCGCTGCGGACGTGTTTACGTTTCTGTCATTCAACGACTGGTTTCTCTCTTTCGGACTCTGCGATTACCTAAATTGTGACCCGTTGTTTATAGGACTGCTCTGGGCCTTTAATGTGACATCGGGTTTATGAAATTATACTCTTTAGGGAAATAAAATCTACCTAGGCGATTAGTTTTATGTCAACTCAATTGATTGGTTTTTAGTATATCTAATGATGATAGGAATTATTGAACGAAATAAATATATATAACGAAAATGCTCTAGTGCTGCAATGTATATGCAGTTTAACATTTTTAGTCAAAAGTTAACGCCCAAGCATTTGTATGCAAATGTGCGAAAGAGAGGACCCGATACTATCTCGATCCCGCGGACAAGGTATAGATATTTTATCTTTTGTAAACGCGATGCGAATGTAACTCGAATTCAGTTTTGAAGTTATTCAGGCGTGGGCCCACAATGGTGGCAATTGCCCAAGCACGGCTCAGGGTTGGATTTATTTATCCTGAAATCCTCATTTCTTGAAATTTTGGCCTTGGTTTACCAAAAATGTCCCTCAATTAGCGAAATCCTAGATCCCCTCCTGATTTTATTGTATACATAAATGAATCTATACCTTAATTGCCATTTGTTTCTGCCTTGTTACAGACGTCTTCAAAGGCTTCATACGCGCTTATTTGGGGCACTTCCAGAAGAAGTCGCTGGACACTGATCAGTTCAAAGCGTTCTTCCTTGATTATTTTAAGGACAATGAGGACATCAAGAGTGTTGATTGGGATTCATGGTTTTATAACCCAGGCATGCCACCGATAATACCTGAGTAAGTTCTTTTTTTATTACACTAAGGTAACAAACAATTTTATGGCCCACCTAATAGTAACCCGTTACTGTAACCATGTAAAACTTGCCTTTAAACTGACACGCCATTAAACTGACAAGAAAGCTGGAACTCACTCCCCTTTGATGTGAAAATGTCTCAGTCTGTTGACACTTTCAAATTGAAATTACACAAGCTCTGGTTTAATGAAACAAATGTGTTGAGCTAAACAAACTATGTGTATATATCTAAATATGTGTATTATATTGAATAGGTATATTATGTAGGTATATGGTACATATGTATGTTGTGGTATATGTATGTTTATAATTATTTAGACATGGTGCTTAATTTCAACTGCCTCGCTAATCTTTCAGTTTCCTATGAGTATTCGATGGTTGACTGGAAGAGATCCCTGATGGGATAAGTCCGCCATTGTACAAAAATGTTATAAACACTGTGTGTATTAATGTTATGTTATTGTACAATAAAGTTTTTACAAACAAACAAGCCTTGCCTAATGGCAAGGCTTTCAGTCAGTTTAATAACTGACTCGCGCAACGACGCTATCGAGCTGGTTATTTAGCGTCTTCATCATCATCATTATCAGCCTGTATCAACTCACTGCTGTAGGCCTTTCACAATGCTTTCCACCATATGCGATCCTCCGCTTTCTTTATCCAACCGCTACCAGCCACTTTTTTTGAGGTCGTCGGTTCTTCTAGAGAGGGGGCGCCCTATGCTTCGTCGCTCCATACGTTGCCTCCATTCTAGGATTTGCATCTGCCATCTGCCGAGTATTTAGCAAACTATATCGTGTAGTGCTTCCCTAGTTTTCTAATATTCACAAGAATATATTACACTGATTTTTATATGATATACATATATGAGTGTCAAATCAAAAGATTTGATAAACGAAACAAAGTCAGTATGTAAACAAAAACAACTCATTTAAAAAAAAATATTATTCCTTTTTGTTATATATACTACGTCGGGTGAACAAGTATTAGGCCCGCCTGGTCCCTTACCACCAACTCTTATTGCGATTCAATAACTGAATAGAATGCTTATTCATACCAATGAATAAGAGACTGTATTTCAACTCGAATAGAGTCGCTTATTCATTGGTATGAATTCAATTGGTATGGCTGAAGTGAAATTTAACCTAGTTTGCATTTTACATTAAGTTTATTATGACATGCAGATTTCTTTAGCTATTACTAATTGAGCCTTATGTGATAATTTCCAGTTACGACACGTCCATGACGAAGGAAGTGACGGCTCTCGTAGCAGCCATCCACGAGGACAACCCACTGAGTTACTCCGACGTGAAGTCCTTCACGCCGCACCAGATGATTAACTTGCTGCAGGAGCTGATCGAAAGGCCCGCGCTCCCACTCGACACATTAAATTCCCTCGGCACAGAGTATAAAGTCAGCAGCAGTAAGAATTTCGAAATACAATACAGGTCAGTAAACTATACATAGTATAATCTAATCTTGTATATATAAAAGGAAGTCGTGTTAGTTACACCATTTATATCTCAAGAACGCCTCGACCGATTTTTATGATTTTTGTGTTTTTGGATTTGTCTGCGTCGGGATTAGGATAATAACTATTAAAACATTGGAAAATTGACGAAAAAATAAAGTAAAAGAAAACACATTTTCCCATAGGTACAAATAATGTCAGTTGCAAAAAGGATTGAGATATTTATTGGTTGTTAAATATTTATGCGTGCGTTAAAGTACTGAACTTATTATTTATATTATATGCGTCGTATTACTTTCATAAAATCATAAATTTAGTTCAGCTAATAAGTAACGCGACATTCTTTGACTGTTAGGCGGTACGGAGTTCGTCGGGTCAGCTAGTAGTATAATATGTAAAATAATATTATATCCATACTTATAGTTTTGAGGAGCTCGTTGGCGTCGTTGCGCATGTCAGTCTAATTGAACACGCAAGTTAAGCAACGTGGCCCGTAGCCTGTCCATGGATGGGTTTATTAATCTCGAGCTCCTTCGTGCTTCGGAGGGCACGTTAAGTCTGTTGTCATTTATAGATGGCAGTCGTTAAGCCAAGTCAGTAGGGATTGCTGCCGATCCGGCATCATTTTCAGTCCGGCCGGATCCGACCCGATTCCCATTGATCCGGCCGGATCGGACCGGATCCGGCCGGATTGATCAAATCAGAATGATTTTCGCTTTTCAATTCAAAATGAACTGTTAGTAAGTGAATCAAGTGTCATGTACATACTTTATATAGGTAATTTATAAAAAATAAAATATATAGGTATATAAAATCAATTTTATTTCTAATATAATGTTAAGATTAGGCAACGAGCAAACAATTAAAATCTAGTAGTATAGGTAACCAGTAAAATTTTATCGATGTAACGACTAACGAATAGCTCAGTCTTCCTAGATTTCACTTTCACAGATAGATCCATTATTTTAGTAAGTAACTTTATAAAATCTAATATAATTAACCTTACGTAATTTACTGAGATGAGTTCACAAATCATTAAAGTATTTGAGAATGCTAACAAACAAGTCTTATATTTATGACATACACCATCATGATTTGATGAATCTGTCTAATATAAAGAATGGCACAATTATCACAATAATGAGTTTGTTTTATAATTACAACTCTTTAGTTTAATCAGCTTACGATAAATAATTATTTTAAGTATAATTTTAAGTAATAATTGTCTTAATATTCATTATATATTATACGGAAATCATTTTTATTTTGAAAAAAGGATCGTAGAAAATAAATAGTGTTAATTGTGACACCACGCGCAATGCATTTAAAGTACCTACTCATGCAGGAGATCTATTATTTTGCCAAAAATTGCTAGCACCGGATCCGTAGTACGGATCCGGTATATTAGTACCGGATCCGGTAACCGTTTAATAATGCCGGATCCGCCGGATTACCGGATCCGTTTTTCCGGATTGCAATCCCTTGTCAGTGGCCTTTAGGTGGCTTGAAACCACTGGCCTCCGCCAACCCGCAGTTGAGCAGCGTAGTGGAATGTACTCTAATGAATCCGTACTAATATTATATATGTGAAAGTGTCTTCGTTTGTCATTCTTTCACCATAGATGGGACACGAATTTTTTACGGCGATAGTATAACGTCTACAGAGTGCCGTAGGCTACTTTTTATATATCGGAAAAACGTCCACGTGGGCGAAGTCGGGAGCACAGCTAGTACCTACTTAGTATAATATCACTAAGGCGCATTGACACAATCAAAGTAGAAACGAAGTAGCTTTGATGACTACCTAGAAACGAAGTAGCTTTGATGACTACCTTGACTCTACTATGATCAAGTAATCATGGTCTTTGACGAAGCATCTGAGTCACACAGAAAGCATACACCACCACCCATAGAACACCTAACAGGTCGCTGATCCGTTACCACACTTGGATCACTTTTAACTTTAATAAATTTTGTCCAAGTGGCTCCGGCGCAGAACGTCTACTTCGCAAAATACACATGATGATTTTGTGCTTTTGTGAGAATAGTTATATCCTTACTTCTTAAGAGATATATAAAGAATTGTAAAGAGATTAATATATGTACCATGATAAAAGTTTTTGAAAATTTTACGATATTTTGCGACGGGTCGGGGGGGAAGGGAGGGATTGTTCAAAAATAATCTTTTGCGAGAGACACGTTCTGCAAAAGTGACAATATCAGAAATATAATATTTTAGGACTATTAGACATTTTGCGTAGTATTCGTTCGTTATACGCTGCGCTGGAGCCTCAAATTTTACAGAAGAAATAACCATCATATTAAAATTTGTATTCGTCGACTAATGTCAGATTCTAGAAATGTAAGACGAGAGAGAGACGAATTTATAACGCCTAATTCTATAAATGTCCGATGTCCGATTCTAATAATGCAGTCAGTCTAATAATCAGAATAAGTATTCGACATTGCCGTTATTTATTCTGAAGTACTTTAACCATAATGCTAGAATAGTAAAACGAATATATTATTGTTCACAGATGGGTAAGGTTATGCATAAGAAGCCGTGACCTGAGTAAGCTTAACGAAGCATTCGACTTTGTGAACAAGCAGGGTCGCATGAAGTACGTCCGTCCCGTCTACAGAGATCTCTATGCGTGGGAGGACGTGCGTCAACAAGCCATAGACAACTTCCTGAAGAATGAAAAGTATATGATGCATGTAACTGCATATACCCTTAGGAAAGATTTACATCTTACAGAGTAAAATATTTACAGGAAATTAAATTATTCTATATGTCCTACAAACTAGTAATATTTTTCGGGGGCTAGTTTCGGCCCGCAGCTTCGCTCGCGTCGTGTTTTCTGAATTCTACAAGATTATGAAACCTCACAGACCACCTAAAAGGCGAGCAAAGTTGACAAATCTCTTAAGAAACTATTCTGTCAATGTCAACGGACTGCGACTCACATACAAAGAAAAATAAACATTTGTTTTTAATTAAGCGCATACGTGCAAAAGTTTTGGTCACATATTATGTGTGCGTAATTAGAAGACAATAGTCAAACAAAAAATATTTTCACCAAACGTTCTGTTCCTATTTTGTACTTAAGAGTACGCATGCCGCTAGGACCATCTCGTGGCTGGGCGTGACTAAAATTCTTGCTATTTCACTAAGCGCACTGTTAGAGATAACCCCAGTAGTGATGAAGAGATTGATCTTACACCATAAAGTGAATACTTAGGTTAATATACTGTATTCACTATATGGTGTGAAGAGATGATACATTAGCTGCAAGCGATAGTGACAGCGCTAACAATAATAATGGCGCATTTTTGCCGATGTTTTACTGAAAATGGGGCCCCCACTATTGCATGTCTCGTAATTTAGGTGGTCTGTGACATACATTAAAATTTTAGGTAGGTATTCCTGTTCTTTAATTATCTTAAAAATTCTATTGAAATCCATTACGCTGTTACGTTCTAACTTGACAGACAAAAACTGTAATATTAGTCCTTTTTGACTAGACATCGTACGAACGATTCTTCATTACTAAATAAAAAACAAACGCAAAAAGCGTTTGTTTTTTATTTAGTGATGAAAAATCGCTAAGTCTTATGTAAATGGGTATAATAAATCGGTTAAGCGAAGCTCTGTCGACAACATAATATTTTTATATGCTTACCAATAATGTATTCATTATAATAAATAATATTGTATACAATTTTATCATTATAAAACGATTTAGAAATTTTGTAGTGATTTTTCTTTTCCTTGATTATTATTCGTTCCACTTTGAAGAAATCATTATTTGTAGCTGGGTCTCCTCCAATTGTTTTTATCGAAACGTTCTGCAAAACATCGAAACAATGAGGGGTGGCGTGGCCATACCTTATACGGTATAGCCACAGTATAAGTAATAGTACTAACGTACAGTATGGACACTCTCTGCCGCTCTCACTAGTCGACCTCACCTCCCCTATGGAACCGATTTGGAACCGTTCGCAATGGATGCAACGTCCTACAAATTGACGTCGCTCGTATTTTATTCTCCATTCAGTTTAAAAGATGGGAGTTACCTGTGTAGTGGTTAGATGTCTCAACACATGGAAAGCCAAAAAAAGAAATTTATTCGATCCCTTTGGATGAAAAATAGTACAGATTTTTTTATAAATTACCTAAAAAGCATGTGGCAGCCATAGTTTCATCATAACTAATTTATGTCTGTCAAAGTAGGATACAAGATACAATTAATACGAGTTGAGAAAAGGATATGTAGCAGATTTATATGTCTCGAAGAGCAAGTGAGTGCGCAGACGCGGATGTGACATTGCTGTCACTTGAGTTATGGTGGTTTATTGTTAATGTTTACAATTTTCTTATTTACATTTCAATGTTTATTGTGCGTGATGTCATGTGTGGTATTAGTTTTAAATTATGTTTGTTCCATGTGAATATGAAAATGAATCAAATCATTACGCATGCATTTATATGAATAGTAAAAAGCTACAATTAGTGAGAATGAAATGGTTTGACCATTACAATGAACCGGTGTTCGTAAAGAGAACATTCGATTTACTGGTGCTTAGAATATAAAAATTTGGGTAAGTTAGCAATGGCAATTATACTGGGCGTTTTGTAAATATTGGCTGAAGTCAGTACAGTGTATTTACTATGTTTTTTTTTCCTCACTTCGCCCACCTGATGTGAAGCGGTTACCGTAACCATATTAACGCTCGCAACATTAAATATCGCTCGCGCGCTTCCATCCCCGCTGCCAACACAGCAACTCCATCCTCTCTGGTGACCTCACTTACTCGCAGGAACACAACAACCCTCAAGGAAATTGTTATTTGACTGCGGTATTCTGTGAGGTGGTGGTACTTCGTCAGTTGGGCTGCTTAAAAAATACGCTATGTCCTACCTCTCTTTTCGTCAGAGCCTCGTCTGTCAGTCAGCAGCGTGTACCCCGTGCAGGTGAGATTGACTTTGGTTCAAAGATGTTGATGAACCACTTACACCCCCTTACATGTCTGACTAATTGAATAATGTCAGCCCTAGAGAACGTCACTCACACACAGACACGTGTACAGACGTCATTTGGTTACTACATGCAAAAGCGCCATTTTTGTATGGAGTGGCCGGGGTTTGGTATAGCTTTGTTTCTATAGAAGTATTATCTCTAGAAAATATCTCTATACCTCTTACGTAAAGTATTGCGACGCCACGCCTCTTTGGGGTGTAAGTGATTCATCAACAGCTTTGAACCAAAGCCAACTTCACCTGCACGCGGTGCACCCTGCTGACTGACAAACGAAGCTCTGGCGAAAAGAAGTAGGTAGTATAATTGTAAGCTACCCGACTGGGCGATGTACTTCCATCTCACAGAATACCGTAGCCAAATAACAATTCCCTTGTTGGGTTGTTGTCTTCCTACGAGTGAGTGAGGTCACCAGAAAAGAAGGAGATACTGCAATGGCAGCGGGGGTGCCGCCGCGCGAGCGATATGTTATGTACGAGCGTTAATATGACTACGGTAACCGCTTCACATCAGGCAGGCCGTATGCTTGTCTGCCTTCCGACATAGTACATAAAAAAAGAAGAGACCCACCCAGCTTAACTTAATCTACTGTTTATATAAATAATATCTAATATTAATAAACAATACACCACTAGGAGTGTGTCATCATGGGTAACAGTAATTATGATTATGATTCTACTCTTTTCCACTTATGTAACTAAACTTTCGTAACCAGTTATGTACAAGAGATTCGATCGCTTCTGTAATTAATAATACTGGAGTACGTCTGACTACCAATCCAAAATAAGAAGAAGAACATCAAACAAACGTAAACGTCAGATCACGTGTCAAAACAAAATGTCAAAATAATTTCTAACCTCAAAGAAAAGTAAAAAGCGATGAAAAAAAATTTCATTTAATTGATAATTAATTAAATCTATTTCAAATTAATCATGTCAGCTGCAAAAAGAGTTCAGGTATTCAGTAGTAATTTTTGGAAAATTAATCATAACTATCGGTCATATTATTGTTTATAAATAGCCGAAAATTGCTCGATCTTACTAACACGTAAAATAATATTATTCTACTTCTAGCAATGGGCGACTTTTGCGCGTACTTGGCATATATTCGACTGCAAATGGCAAGATCCTTATGAGTCTGCTCATGTTATAAAGAAATACTTAATGGGCACTCATAAGCCCATCTATCATCCTATGAATGATTGCGGCGACGTCGTTGTGGCCATTAACAGTAGAGAAATAGCACTTCGGGGCAGCGATTGGCGGCAAAGAGCTTATTTTCATCACACTGGATACCCAGGAGGCGCGACGTGGACACTAGCATGGGAATTACATAATAAAGATCCTACTATGGTTAGTCTATTATAGTTTCTACGTTTTGCTGTCTTTTGCCTTACAGGTGTAAGGTATGTGTACAATACAATAGGAATACTACCTACCTAGGTAGTATTCCAAATGTTATAAAATATTCCAAATATTGTACATGTTTCTAACATTTTAGACCTAAATACAATAAGTACAGAAAAGTTGCTTGTATCAGGTCATATAAATAAAAAGAGACTCTTTATTGCAACTCAACTGAGATGCAATAAAGAGCCCTATAAAACAGGAATGAAACCACATGTACTTATGTAAATAGCGCCCCCTCGCTAGTTATTGTATAAAATACTTAATTTGATGTTGCAGATTATAAGAAAAGCAGTATATAGGGCTCTGACTGGTAACCTACAAAGACGCCATACAATGGAGCGGTTGTTAATCTTCCCTGGTGACAATGTTCCTGAAGATGTTATGCAGAATGTCTCCAGTCAAATCCGCCAACTTCGCAATGTGCCAACCCGGCTTGACCACATACCAAAAGAGGAAGTGGAAAGTTATCCCAAAGTCATGGAATTCCCTGAAGATTATGTATTGAAATGAATTGTGTAGTGTATTTAGTTAGATAAGAGTTAGATTAGTGTAAAAAAATAAAAGATTATCAATTATATTTCAGTCTCGAAATTACTACAGAAATAAATTAATATTTCTGGACAATTTACATAACGCCATCTAGTTCCAAACTAAGCAAAGCTTGTACTATGGGTACTAGACAACTAATATAGACAACGAAAAAAATACATACCTAGTTATAATACAAAGAAAACACCCCGACCAAAACAAACAGACATGTTCTTGCACACAAATGTTTGTCTTCTTGGCGGGGCTTCGACCCGCGATCTCGGATTCAAGGTATCCTTTGCCAACCAATCGATCACCAAGCTCGTCGAATAAAAAAACAAAGAAATTATTTTAAGAGCTAAAGTCAACATCACCTGCATGTGGTGTCGCAAAGTCGGGACATTTCGTGCCTGACTGGGGAAATACCTCAATCTCAGAACAGCAGCCAAATTACATAACTTTTAAGGATTCAACGATCCTGAAGGGTATTGAATTTGAACACAACTCTTCCTGTGAGTCAAAGATGTCACTAGATGTGAGGAGATGTTGCAGTATCAGCAGAGTAGCATCTCTAGTCTACAATAATCGCTTTACATCTGGGGGGTCAAATTTTGGATGGCCGTTGCGATATAAATACATTGAGGTTCCAATGGTCTGTTGAACTGGAAGCTCGTGATAGGTGGCAGCACTGGGCTGTTCTTAAAATCTGCCATTGAATACATTAAATACAACAGTTGTCATATCAATAAATTGAGGTAATTGTTGGGTATTGTAGTGTTTTTGCATGCCCCTGAAGTTGGGATAAAAAAGATAAAGAAATAATTCGTTTTTATTGTTAAGTATTAAAAACGGTCTGCCTGAATAGATATTGAAAATCACGCTTGAGAACCTAGTGCTCCTGTCTATGAATTATGTCAGTAGAAAACTAAAGAGGTGCTGCGTTGGCAGCGAGGATTATAGTGCGCATGTTACACTTGTTATTTACTTGTACTAATTTTCTCCCGCAACCGACTGTGTGAGGGAGGAAATCCCTACCGATGACGAAGAGCGTCATTCACCGTACCTATATCCCAACGTTTTAAAAACAAAAAAAGATATTACCCTCCCATTACCCCTGGGGGAAGATTTTTCCGTCTATAGAATTCTGTACACTGTGAAAGTAAAAGCCTACAGGAGTAGGTATATTTTTTGTCAATTTTTAATGTATGTGTCTTTCTACCTATGTTGTTATGTTACTGTGTTGTATTGTTACTTAGTCACACCCTGACCACTCCATACAAATGTTCCATCGTTCACTATCACATAAACAATGACATCTGACATCTGTATAGAGCGAGAATAAGCGTGTTCGCTTTGCGGCACCATACAAACTGTTCCAGATCCTTCTCAGGAGGTGAGGTCGACAGGAGAGAGCGGCAGGGAGTGGCCATACTATTACGTATATTGCATAAAGTCGTTTCCATTCCATTCCGCGGCGATATAAACAGTATATAGGTACTGTGACTACGACTCTATTTACATCGCCGCGGAATGGAATGGATGGAGTGAATGGACTTTATGCAACGAAATTGTACATGGCATAATGAACTTTATGTCAATTGCATAACATATAAATTTATACTCGTACTCGAGCATTCGCGCGCCTTCTCGCGTCATGAGGCGAAATTGACGCTTCCAATCCATTCCATTCCACGGCGGTATAAATTGAGCGTTAGTTTTAAACATGCGGACGTAGTCGCAAGAGTGACAATAAAATAATGCTGGTAGTGAGAAATACATTTATACAAAAACATTTTACAAACAATATTCAATATTTATCGCAGATTTGGGTCGACGAAAATTTTGGCGGGTCGCCTGTACCCATCTTCAGGGTTATTGATGAAATTGACGGAATCATCATAAGTTTCTGGATCGTTGACGAAATGGATGCCTTCGGAGTGGACGTCGTAGGCAATAACATCAGGGTCCATTTGCTTAATGATCTCCATTACTTGTGGGGGCACGATCATGGGCCTAGCGTCCACTGGATAGACTTGAGGCATGTCTGCAGGCTCCTCTTGCAGGTATACTGGTTCCGGCGCTAGGAGCTCAGCAGAGGCAACTGCCAAGATGGCAATAACACAGAGTACCTTCATGTTGCTAGAAATAAACATTTTTATGGTTTCAGAGTTAATATAATCAATATGATACCTTCAGATTCTTTTTTACTACGTCGGGTGGCAGACAAGCATACGGTTCGTCTGATGTCCAGCGGTTACCATAGCCGTATAAACGCTTTCAACATGAAATATCGCATGCGCGCCCCCACGGCCGCTGTCAACGCACCAACTTCTCACTCACTCGGAGAAACACTACAACCCTGAAAGGAATTGTTATTTTGCTGCGGTCTTCTATGAGGTGGAAGTACCTACATCTCCAGTCGGACTTACAATGACATCTCTTTCGCCAGAGCCTCGTTAGTCCATAAGCGGGGTGCACCTCATGCAGGGAGGTTCTGATTACAGAAAACATTTGATTTTTACTACGCCCCGCCTGATATGAACAGGTGACCTTAGCTTATAAATACTTAAAACATAAAGTATCGCTTGCACGTCACTTCCCATGCTGCCCATAGAAACACCTTCATTTCTGGTTCCTTCATCGCAAGAACAACAAGCTTCTAAGCCGCTATAGGAATATGTTATTTGGTTGCGGTCTTCTGTAATGTGTCAAAGCGACTGGGGAAGTATCCCCAGTCGCTTTGTTTACCCAGAAGCTCGTTAGTTATCAGTGGAGTGCACCACGTGCAGGTGAAGTTGGCTTTGTTGTAGTTTAAGAAAAAAAACATCGCAAGCATACTATGGTCTCTACTGGAAGCATTTATTTTTATTAATAATTTGCGCAGTAATTACTTTGGAAGCAATGTTATCTTACTTAGGACTACCTTGTTTAGACGAGTTTGTTTCAATTTTGCCATCGACCCATAATCATCCCACTGTTGGGATATGGGTCTCCCTTTAATCGAAGGGAGTTTGGAGCATTCTCCATCCACTACGCCGCTCAACTGCGGGATGGCTAAAGCCAATGTTTTCAAGCCGCCCAAAGGCACTTAGCTTAACGGCTATAATTTAATGACAATAGCCGTACCGAGAGCTTAGCGTGCTCTCCGTATCTAGTACAGAGGAGCTTGAGATAAATAAACCCATCCATAGACAGGCTACGTTCGACGTTGTTTAACTTGCGTGAGTGATGATTAGACTGACACATGCGACGATGCTATCCAGCTCCACCGTTCAATTAATTTTATTTTACTTATTACTTATTCAGGTTTCCTTTCCAGATTTAGGTAAGATTGACACCATGGTTTGCAAGCTATGTTTTTATCTTAATGATACGTCATTTCCGACTTCATCAGGTTTTAAGAACACAATCAGATTTTATCACAGATATTATTGCATAAAAAATAACAATGTACAAACGAACAAATAAGTAAGTCCACAGTTTCACACCAACACTACTTACTTAGTAGGTATACTTATTAAAGAAAACTTCACTATAAATTAAGTATACTTAAATACTTGGTACTTAAAGAACACAAATTTACAAACAACACACAGAGTTGCTTACCTGACAACTTTATTGATATCAGTCTGTTATCAATAATATCACAAATGACCATTAACACCTATTTATATATACGAAGATAAATCCATATCAGCACTTATATTATTCATACTATAG
The DNA here is from genome assembly GCA_937001555.2 of Hypsopygia costalis. Taxonomy (NCBI): domain Eukaryota; kingdom Metazoa; phylum Arthropoda; class Insecta; order Lepidoptera; family Pyralidae; genus Hypsopygia; species Hypsopygia costalis. The sequence goes on from OW443342.2 coordinate 17,723,313, forward strand.
GTGTTTCATTTGTCCACGTGTCTGTTATAATGTACTTAACCGAAGTAAATGTTTTTGGACGAAAATCCTTTAACTGGGAAAACCCATTGTAAATCATTGTCGTGGAATGATTTCAGCTGCCCTATAATCGCATCAATCAGTGTGAGAAACTGAGAATTTTATGATGTCGGCTATCTACGTATTCATTAAGATAAAAATTTACAAGTTTAGTATCTCCAATAAAATTTTGCTTGGATTCAACAATAATACTATTGGTTTTCTTTGTTCACACCGCTAGTGGCAATTGTTCCCAGTCGTCACTTTCGGCTTCGTTTATACACGAGAAGTACAAACCCGGCAGTTGTTAACCGCTAAATGTGGTAATTCCCCAGTTGTCACCATCGGTTTCGTTCCCACAAACGAGAAAAACGAACTATGTTATTGCTAGTTGTCGACCGCTAAGTAAATGTGTTTGTTCCCTGTCGTAACTACCGGATTTGTAAACCCTATTTGTTGGCAGTTGTTGACCGCTAAAGATGGTCGTTGCTTTTCGTTCCCATAAACGAGAAATAAAAACTCTTGTTAGCAATTGTGAATCGCTATAGGAGGTTGTTCCCAGTCGTCACCACCAGCTTCGTCCCAATAAACTAAAAATACGAACTATTTTGTTGGCAGTGGTTGTTACCCGCATCGTTCCCACAAACGAGAAATAAAAACTCGTGTGGGAAGTTGTGAACCGCTAAAGGCGGTTGTTCCTTGTCGTTACCACCAGCTTCGTTTCCACAAAGTAAGTACAAACTCTTTTGTTGCCAGCTGTGGTCGTTCCCACTTTTCACCACCGGTTACGTTCCCACAAACGAAAAATAAAAATGGTTGTTAGCAGTTGTGAATCGTTATGGGGTGTAAGTGGCTCACCATCATCTTTTAGACAAAGTCAACTTCACCTGAGCGTGGGGCACCCTGCTGAATTTCAACGGAAGCTCTGGCGAAAGGAAGGTAGAGCACAGCGTTTTTTTAACCAACTTCCATCTTACAGAATACCGCAGCGAAATAACTTTGTAATTATGTCATGTGATTAATAATCTAATTGATCTCATAATATATGATTAGTTAGTATATTACATAATAAGAATAATTCTAATAGCCTGCTCCTAGCTACGGAACCGCGAAATACGTGGAGTTGGAATTATGTTCATGGGCTCCAGGTTAGGAAATCCTACAATGAATAACAGACAACAAAAGTCCGGCTTATAAAAGATAAGATATTGAAGTAGAATGATGCAAACAATGAGTAATGTGAAACAACAGTAATGCCCTAGTTCCAAAACAAATACTATTTTGATGTGATTGTAGCTCATCATAGATCATAGTCTGTGTGTTAATTCTTCAGGAGCCTTGTCACAGAAACAGGGTACGATAGTGCAGGCTCAATACAGACAAATCTGTAAGACGTTACAAGTCACCTGAAACACAGCCTGAAATGCGTCTGTGTGAGTACCTACTGTGTGCGTCTTAACAGTGGCGTAGCGCAGGCTAATCTAGACGTGGGTAAAGTAGCAGTAGCGGGAGCCCTTTACAACAGACTTCAAAAATGGAGGAGGTACTAGTTCGATTGTTTTTTTCCACATGAAAATTATATTTATAGTAACACTTCATACATACAACACACATACAACATTGTCATATGTGTATAAGTGTTTATAATTTGAATGCCTCGGCAAGGGTCACGTGCGAGCCCCCTTGAAGTGCGAGGCTGTGGGCGAGCCCACTTCGCTCTAGCTTCGTTCGTACGAACGAAACCGTAAAAATATTAGATAATTAGTCACATTTCAAAATAAAAGTCCAAATATCGGAATTCGAAACCAACATTATATATTTTATTTATTATTCACCTCTTCCATTACACCAAATTACATCTAAATATATTTGGCAATATAAAAAATAAGGAATACATTAGACTCGTGTTTTTTTTTCAATCACACTACCTAATATTCATATCTAATAAGGTAAATATTTTGTCGCATTCAAAGTCATTAATTTGGGCATTGTTTACAGTTAAACTAATGTTAAATAACTAAAATAAGGCTTAAAACGCAATTCAATTTATCATTTGTGTGTGTTTCAACGAAAGCAAGCTTTTTTTTCGACTTGGTAGCGAATCAAAACCAAATAGATAGACGCACATTTTAGCCACAATATAACGAGCGTGGGCTCCACTGTTACTAACTAGAACGAGTGTTATCAGATAATAAAAATATTTAATATTCAAGTGATTGTTACAAAATACTTAAGAATCAGGATAAACTGACATACTTTTTTTTATAGGAATTTTCCATACGTATTTTTTACGTGATAACGTCTTATAAAACGATGAACGCCGGCTGCACGCACGAAAAAGCATGACTCATGGTCACGTTCCGCCTGAATCGAGTGTGCAAGCGAGAGCGCGGAATAAGCGGAAATAGAGAGGCACGTTCGGCTTATGTTTCATATGACGTTATTACGTAAAATTATCGTACGTAAACCGACTTTACAGACAACCATTCTTTTTAATACGAATAATCCTCTTGTATGTCAGAATCTTACAAAAAATATAAAACCCATTGTGTCGTTTAAACATTCGAGTTGATGTTTTAGTGCCCATATGTCGTAACTCTACTCTTGGATTTGCGATGTTGATAACAATGGAAATTTTACAAAATGCCCAATTCAATGCTTTCCATGTAACATACATACATTCTTTTGGAATACAATGTCTAATCAAATAACGTCTAATATTCTTAAAGTTAAGATAAAACAAATGACTATAAAAATATACAGCGTTAACAAAATCTGGATAGGTATCTTACTACTCGACAAAAACAGGTATCGATTTGGCCAAGTGGTAAAGTACGTAACATAAGAATAGAACGGAAACTATTTTAAAATAAACTCTAGTAAATGAGCGTGCCATTTATTGTTTATACATTTATACAATCTGACGACGACGTATAAAAATCTTAATATACTTAAATCTTCATTAACTATGTTATTAACGGTTAAAAGTTTCTGTGTAAATTCTGAAATGTGGCTATAGATTTGTGAATAAAAACATCGGTTATTTTATATATGAATAAAGATGCTTTTGACGCGATAACGTCTCATAAATCGATGAACGCCGGCTGCACGCATGAAAAAGCATGACTCTTGTCACGTGCGAGCGAGAGCGCGGAACAGCGACAGAGAGGCACGATCGGCCTAAGCGTTCGGCTTTTGACGCATCTATCTCTCTTCCACTCCATCGGCCGATATTTTCTTATGACGTTATCACGTAAAATTATCGTCCGTAAACCGACTTTACAGACAACCAATTTTTTTAAGACAGAGTTTTAGTGATGTAAATAATTGATTAAACTTATAAAATCAATATTTCTTTAAATGCATAAAAATTAGCTAAACCAAATATTATTTTCAACAAAAACACATTTGTTTCATGAAAATTACTTATAATTAATCACTATATTATTTTTTTATGACATTATTGCATCGAAAGAAAATTTTTGTCTATAAAATGCCATGACTCATTTACATGTCATTTTATACAGCCTGCCTGTGCTATGCCTTACGTAATTACACAAGTATGGTCTATTCTCAAGAGTTACAATATTGGAATATTTTATTAGTAGTTCTAGGAACAGACCACAGCTTGCATAAAAAATAAATGAGACAAGAGGGTTCACCATAAATTGGTTCACCATAAATTGTGACATATTTTGTTAATTTGTGTCCGACCTTATTGCAGTGTTGTAATGTGTTTATTTGTCTGACCATGAAATACTTTAATAATCTCCTGGACTAAACGTAATATGAACGATAGTGATTTTTGTATTATACATGTTTGATTAGGTAGAATTTAACAAAGGTTTTTCTTACATTATTAAATTCCAAGCGTATGAATAAATCATAATCCACGCAAACAAAGTGCTGTAGGTATCAACTAAATTATTGTATTATGTAAGATTTATTGGAATAGTTTAATTTTAATAAATAATATATAGATCACCATATCTAGAGTCCAATTCATGAAAGGCTTTATTATTGTTCCATAAAGATAATTCGCAAAATATTCAATAACATCTAAATGACGCCTGCATTTTTGTATCACAAATACAAAAGGTAAAATAGCAAAATTTTACTATCAATGTTCTACCAAATTGAAACGTATGTAGTTACTAACCAAAAGTTAGCAAATTCCGGCAGGTTTCTTTGTCATCACGATAAATGTTAATGTTACGGGCGAGGAAAATGAATTGTAACGTTCTGCGAATGTGATATTGTATGCCAACAAGGATTTTAGTAAATGTGAAATAGTTTTAATAAAAATTGCACCTTAATAATAAACAATAAGCTTTAATTTAGAATAATAAAATTACGTAAAACAACAATAATAAAATGTAACCGCTTCAACAAATATCCAGAGCGCCTTTTTATGAATTTATATTTTGGACGATTTGAGCAGTTTTAATAAGTATTAACTTATTAAAACTGCTCAAAGGTCACAAATGCTCCAAATAATATGTTAAATTTATGAATAGTGGTTTAATTATATGAGTAATGTTCCTTTAACATTTTTCACAATTAAACAGATCAAACTTAATGACAATTGGAAATAATATACACGGGAAATAAAGTGACTCCGCCTCCTTAGCCCCTCGCGTGCCGGGCTCCGAATCACGCAGACCTTTATTTGCCGCGGGATTTTCATAGATATTACGACAGCTATTAGTAGCTTCTTAATCATATTTTCTGCTGTACCCATATCGGGCCCTCGGCATGTGAAAGGTTAAAGAAATTACTTTCTACTTTTATAACGTTTGAGCTTACATAACCTTGATTGTTTTGTATGCAAATATTAGTGGCGGTCCCTGGCGGCAAATTTCGGAATTTTTGATTAGTTTCAAGTACTTACCTAAAATGCGAACGCAGTTGTGACGTGAAACTGTGTCAAACTTTCACTGTAGACTGATTATGCCAATTCCATACATTTACATTACTCTTCTTAGCCTACCAATGACAAAAATCACTTTGCTTTAGAGCCAAGGCATCTTCAGATAGACGGGACAGGACCTAATTTTGTAGTATCTGATGGACCATAATGTATACAGATTATACTGGAAGAGATGTCGATAAGAGATAAATTAATAAATCGATATGAAACAACACTTAGTGCGGGATCGATTACAATATACTTCCTTATGTGAAGTTGATCAAATATGAATCGAATTTTAATTTTCACATTTTGTCCTCGATATCAAAGTTGATACCACAATAAAAGTTGTTCATATTGACGAGCACATTATTTTTGAAATTGAAGCAACTTACTAATATTATCCATAATTTGTCTTTATTAGCTTTTGATAAGAAAATAACAAAAGAGTTTGGCCGCGGCGCGGCGGCGGTCCAAATGAGAAACATGGTTTACAGATTATTATTCCGTTATTTATTAATTATTATTGGCTAAAATATACTTTACAAGTATTTTTAATAATTTTTACATGTATTATCTTTATTATATATATTTTTCTAACCATATAAATTCTCTGTCACATTACATATCAGATCGATTTTTACCATTGAATACTTTATACAAACGGCTTAAGGTTCATATTCCATTATACGTTTGGCAGTTAAGAGATCTATCAGCGCCTTCGTGACTTCACATGAATTCATTTACTAGTGTTATTTCAGATTTCAAACATTAGTGGTCTTAGCAACGACTGTTTTGAAGGATTTTGTTCCTTATTTAAGTAGAAATAAAAAAATCATTTGCCATATTACATTTAAAAAGGTATTTGTTACCTGTTTTTATTCACCTGTCGTTACAAGTGACTTTCGTAAACAGTTGCGTAAGTGGAATAAGGTTTATCTTTATTCGTAACCAGTTGTTGAGTAAGAATTGGGAAAGAAATTGTGTTAAATATATTGCTATTTGAGGTTTATAATTACTGCACACTAATGAAATAAATCATTATGAATATAACCTGTGTATATATTGTAATATAATAATTTACAAGATTATACAAATAATAATCACCAGTTACCGAACTTACTGAAATAATATTAAAATTAGCTCTTGTAGATTTCGAAATATAGGCTTAGTGTGAGGACATAATCGTAAAGTTACTACTTTGATACTTATATTCATATAATAAACGTTTGCTGTGACGATAGACATAAACTGGAGAATAATATAACGGGAAAGTACGCCTCTTCATATAACTGAAGCTATATTTCGCGTTGTGGAAAGTGCCATTATTAGATGGTAATTTCCAAGAAAAAATAAGCCCCGTCATTACACTAGAAAATATAATACAGCAAACCTTTCTACACGTAACAGATGACTAAACATAACAGTTGCGATGATGGAAAAAGTATTCCCATTTAGTAACCAGAAGCGAAATTGCACGCATGCCACATAACTGCTTTCCATCAGTCGGCCCGTATGCTTGTTTTACGTATGTGTACATACATTTGACACATAAATTTGAGAAGAGACTTAAACAAAAAAGCGCCAAATTATGCATAGAACCGCACCGCGAACACTTCATTCATACATATGTCGTGTCGGTAACTATTACATAAATAATTATGTCTGTGCAGAGCGTGAATGAGCGTGTGTACGTGCGGCGCCATACACACTGTTCAAGATTCGTCTCAGAGGGGAGGTGATGTCGATACGAGAAAGCGGCAGAGAGTAGCCATACTGTACGTAGTACTATCATTTATACTAAGATAGAACTCTCTTGGTAGATACATTTTAAACATTGGATTAGTGATGTAAAACACTATTAAGCACATCGCACACTATGACACTAACGATATACTATATATTCAGAGTGAGATACTGCTATATGCGTATATGAGACGGCGATATAGCCTCTTTTGTCTCACCTATAGCGATGTCTCGCTCTAAATACATTTACCGTATCTGCTTAGTGTGTTACATTCTCGCTTTATTCTCACACAAACCATGAAGTATTGTTTTTCAGAGAAGTGTTCTATAATTTTCGTGTTTATAATCGTTTGTGAGGTATGATTTTGAATTCTATGATGATGGCGCTGGTTACTTCCTCACATTATTCTCACAAAATGTAGTATTGTTTTTGTGAGAAGTGTTCTTGCGAAATTTTCGTGTTATAATCGTTTGTGAAGTATGATTTTATATTCTATGATGGTGGCGCTGTCAGCACGAACTGATTCTACACTAGGGCATAATTCATTTTTCATGCTTAGTATTTAGCATACCTAAACATTATTTTACCACTGAATGGATATATTAAACAAATACTAAACATTTATTAATCCTTATATTGTGAATTGTTGCAAGATCTCAATAGTATCGATAAAATTCGTGTGCTAGACCACAGTAGGTATGTTGTGAAGATGCAGTCTGCCTTTGCGATCATACACATAGTACAGCTAATAAATTGTTCTGTTAAATTTATTTTGATACAAATTGCCCTTAAGACTTTACTATTAATACGTTCAGTCATTTGCTATAGTACGTATAGAATTTTCGAAAGGAATGGCTTGCAGTTGTCAAGTAGTAAAGAAAATTGTTTTCAATCTTACGATGTTGCATTAAGGTTGACATTACTATTGATAGCTTACAATTGCGAGCACGTGATTTTAATCTTTAAGCTAAATATGGACCTTTGCAAATGACTGTACATATTATTGAATGTTTCTAACATAACAATCAACAGATGACAGCATTGTGATGCGAAATATACACACATACTAGTATATAAGATTACAATAAGAATTATAAAAAAGATAAAAAATAACATAAAAAAATAGCTTAAAAATTAACACGGAACCAATTTTCTTCGGAACCCGCCTAAAAGTTTCAATACTAACAGACAAACATACGTAGAAAAAAAAAACTTTAAAAAAACATTTTAAAACCTAAAGAAACTCCGACTTCATGAAAATATAACTAAATTTATTAGTAAAATAGAAACATTGACTTATTCCATACGAAAGTGTTTGAGCACTCCCTCGTTTCGTGAACCTTTCGATGGTTACCATATGAAATCTATTCTTATGAAGAAAATGGCGCCCCTATTTTTGTCTACTTGTTGAGCGTGGATGTGATTCTAAATAAATTTTCATAATATAGGGCATAAAATTAGTGGAATGTTTGACAGATAGTGTTTAAATCGTCGCTGTCAAGTTGTTCCCACAAGTCGTGCTAAACAGTAAAATTGCACTATCAGTTTTACAGTTGAGTTAATACAAGTAATTGAGAAGCAAGAAGGTTCCTGACAATATTTTTCGCAAATAATACAAGACATGCCCTAAAGGACTTTGTTTCCAGAGCCGTGAAGCTATTTAATCAAAAAACTTTTTAGCATTTAATCTTTTTAACTTTTTATTTCATGGACTTATATTGCCATATATTAGAAAAAAATACTTTCTTAGTAAGATTTCATATGGTACACACAGCCTTGAGCACTTTTGTATGGAAAATTTCAATGATGCTATTAAATTTTTTAGATTAGTTTCTATTTTTTTTGTTCGTAGAGTACGTTGAAATTGAAGAATTGAAAAACAACTATGTAATATGCGTCAATATCATTAAAGTCCGTATCTGTTTATCTACTGAAAAGTTTACATATGTTTGAATTTATAGTCTAATCTTGATCTTTTATTTGTGATTGTTTCGCCGATCCAGAAGAGCGGAAGATGCAGCCTAAAGATTTGTATAGATCAAATTTGTAGTCCACTTCATATCCGATGTACGTTATTATCCGATATTTTGACGGGCTCCGAGGATTTAGTTAGTGTAATCGTAATGTACTGCTATTGATTTCAGGCCAACGTGCGCGGAATACATTACAGATATAAAAGTTTGTCTACCGCGTCTGTCACTGGATCGTCATTTGATATGATGTTGATGCATACCCAGTAGTAAGCTTGTATGGCGCTTGAAACTGGACGCAGTGGACAAAATTATTCAGTCTATCTATGCCAAAACCTCCCGGCTTCCGTCGTCCGAGAAAACGTCAAACGGAATAGTAAGTGGACTAACGGACTTATAATGATAGTGCAAATACAAATAAAAAAAACACACACAGACAACGTAGAACATATCATATTTTTAAATTAACTACATGTAATTTTTCTTGTTGGCAACAAAGCATTTTGAAGTCTCACGGTAAGTGCTGCCATCTCGTGTGAACCAGTGTATGATCGCAGTGTAGGTAGATTACGTTTGAGGGCGCGGCCGCCGTCACTCCCCGACTCATTTGATGGCTCGCGCTTCCGGCAGGAATGCGTCCCAGTAACGGATTGACTGAAACAAAGTGTGCATTGAAAATATCGTCATATGCGATAAGAATTACATGTAACGCGAAAAACACGCGTTATCACTTGTACCGTGCAATCACGTGTGAATAGACAATGACATAGTTATTGCAACAATCGATAAAATTTTGTTACTACAAATGTAACATCAATACTTTTCTCCTATCGATACCTCCAAGGATCACTACGCCAACTAAAATTTCGATAGTCTTTTTTATCTAAATCGATTCATTACTTCAGTAACATAAAGCTACCTTAATTTTATTTATAAAAGACACACAGACACAACAAAATTGATAAATACAAACCGCTAAGTAAATGTATAACTCATATTATCGGTGTGTATCTGGATGTATATGTTTTGAGTTGGCGTAGTGTTCATTGGAGGTATCGCTATGTCCTACCTCTTTAGATCTTTCATGAACATTTGTGATTTTACTATACCCGTGTACGCTAGGATTTATTGAGATGATGCACAGAAATATATATTATAGGAATAACTTGTCAGCTCAACTGTATAAAATTTAACTTTTCTCGTTCCACTATTTTTTTACGTTGGAGTTATCTGCGATCAGTAGGTATAATTAACTTATAGCAGATTTGTGGCGGTAAAGTTGGTGTGAAGAGAGTGAATCCAGCGGGGTATCTACTCGTAACTTTTAATGTCCTGTGTATGGACTATATAATGTCTTTCCTTTCCATCCTTTTGCGATAACTTTGTAAAGTCAACGCTGCGGTAGGTTATTTGGGTTTTCCACTATAATAAATACTTTAATTAATAACAAAGGTTGATTTAAATTGGTACCTGAGCCTGATGTTGCATATGGTCATCGAGGTAGCGCAGGAGAGTTGCTCGTAGTTCACCTAGTCGGACTTCTTCCCACCTCTCTAGTTCCTTCTTGATCACGCGGGAGATCGTGTCGAATTCTTGTTGACCGCGCTCTACTTTCGCCTCCCACTAAATAACAAAAAAAAAAAGGACATCATGACCATTAATATTAAAATACTATAGATATGGCATATCCATCCAAAATTGCGTCTGAAAACGGTTCCTGTTATGAGAGATCTATGACTATCGCTATCACTATCATCTCAGCGCTTTAATATACTTGCTGTCCCTTTCTTTCGCTAAATACGTAACTGGAACAATGGCGCCTTTTTTACTTGCAAAAATATGAAATTAACCTAAAAGACATCATTCCTAATTATCGTATACTTATACATACAAGCTAATGTTAATTATTACCTCAATAATTTCATTGGCCGCTTGTTCAATCTTCTCTGGGCGATTGGCGAGTTCGGCTTTCGCCTTGTTCTCTCTCCGTTTCGTGAGCTGCATTTGAGCGTGTTGCCAATTCTGGAATACCTGTACATAAAAAAAAAATCTCAATTAGTATTAACAAGTGAAAGCTATAAAAACAGGCACCAGTTTCTTTTTTTTTATTATAATTTTTTAACGACAATTACCCAATAACGATGTGAAGTACTGGTGGGTCGTCGACGATTTTACAGTCGACGCAACGAGACCGTTTACCGTCGACGACGAACTAGTTTAAAAAACAGTCTAATTTTCGACTAGTTTACGTCGTCGTCGATAAGACTATTTCTTCACATATGCGATTGGTAAACGTAAACCGTTTACGTCTAATTTTCGACTAGTTTACATCGACGACGACGTAAACTAGTCGAAAATTAGACTGTTTTTTAAACTAGTTCATCGTCGACGGTAAACAGTCTCGTTGCGTCGACTGGGTAAACGAACGAAAATCGGAAAATCTCATTTTTTAAGTCACTAGACGAGACGAGACGATCGCGACGCGACGCAACGGACTCATCAACCAGTCGAAGAATAAACTAGTTTATCTGTGAACTGTAAACTAGTTTAATCGTTCACGCACAAAAAACGGTTCGTTCATTCAACGCCCACCTCTAATGTAGCAATCGCATCAGCCTATAGAAGCCAGAAACACAAGAAACATCGCGGTGCAAACTCGAAAGAAGTAGGATAAGTAATTTACCGCAGCGAAGCTAAATGGATTTAACTTAGACACGCTGCGCTACCGGTGTGACCCGCGCTATATAGGGTTTATTTATATATATATTATATATGTTTAATATACTAGTTGACCCGTCAAATGTTGTTTTGCTATATAAATTATGCCTAGGATTATTTTAGTAGAAAAAAATTGATAACTACGTATTCTCAGACCTACTGAATATACGACATATAAAATTTAATCAAAAGCGGTCACGCCGTTTCGGAGGAGTATGGTAACTAACATTGTGACACGAGAATTTTATATATATTAGGATTACATATGTATACCTTGACTCTTTCGTGAAATACGTCCTTGATAGCGCCGATGAGACCGAGGTAGTCTTTGATGTGTTCAGTCAGGACGTAGAAGTCCGTGTTGGATTGCTCCAGTCTTAATTGTTCAATCTAGAAGAAATTGGAGAATTCAATTAAAATTTAAAGTGTGTGCGAGAGCGGCATATGAGGGCCTGCGCTGGGGAGCGCCGATAGCTCGTTATATTTTCAACACACTTGCTCATAAAGTGGCTCTAATTTCACCGCAACTAGGCACATAATGACACCTATAATCAAAAAATTGTGACTTTTTCATTGCTATTATTCACAAGTGAGTTATAAAGTTTTTATTTTATTTTATTGGTTGAGTTGCTTTGTTCTTAAAAAAGTTCCGATACAAAAAAGATCGTGTTCAATAGTACAAATAAATTAATGTACCAATTGCTTGCTCATTTCATGCAACTTCATATTTAAATATATCTATTTACATACGAAGTTGCCTGAAAATTTCAACTGTGTGTACCTGTGTTTAATAAATAAAACTTTCACTTAAATATAACTTTTGTTTTCTCTGTAATAAAGAAAACTTTAAATTCCCCATTTTGTAGGTACGTGGCTAAAACGCTATCCGCGAAAAGCCAAAAAAAGGAACCTCATTCTTTTACTCTATGGCCTATCGCCATGTTAGATGTGCGCGCATAGGAAAACCTGAATATTTTTTCCCGCCATTGCGAAAAATTTTTCACAATTCGTTTTATAGTTTTTAGTATGTATTCTTTTCTTCACAAGTGTGTTGAAAAACGTTGTGTGATACACGTGTGTATTGATGATTACCATCCTCGGCTCTCTTAAGACCCTCGCCGGCGCCTCAGCGGTAATCACCAACATTACACACTTGTACCATAATGTACTAATACCTTCTCGTGCAGGTCTGCGGTGTGCGAGAGCGCGCGAGAGAGCGGCGCGTGGGGGTCTGCGCCGGAGAGCGCGGCGAGCGCTCGCGCCGCGTCGTGCGTGCGCGCCGCAAGCTCCCGTCGTTCGCCCGCGAGCGCCTCGCACGCGCCGCACAGTCGCCGCAAACACGCATCTAGCGCCTCTACACGAGACGCGCGCTCCTCGAACCACTATCCGTTGTAATAAAAAATAATTTATAAGGCGACTTAAGGTGACGTGAGTCCAGGGCTTGGCCGTTTTCGAGGGGGTGAGGTGCGGGGCTTGAGAGGAGCCGGCGCGGGGTACTCGCTTACAAGCGCGCGTTCGCTGCCGAGACGCCACAGTATAGCGAAGCGACTACCTACACCCGTGTAGTACTACACCCGTCAATACAATAGTTAAAAGTACTTACTGGAAATATAATTATATGAAAATAAATAAACCACATGTAAAAATACATTTTTTTTATTAATGAAGTATATTATATTCAACATGCAAACAAGTGATGTTTTGGTATAATATGAAAAAGTAAAGAATTCAAAATAAAAATAAAACTATTCAATAATTTTAATGTCATTTTCTTGAATAAATAATTTTATAAAATTATAACAAAATTGAAATGAATTTTATCGATATTGAAATGTTGTTTGGCCTCTTTATTTTTTAGACAGTGATTTTCTATATAACGGAGTTTACAGTTCAATGGTAATTTGGTGTAACATAACTGGGCGAAAGTCTTGGTATAAATCAAATCATTATCGACAATATTACAAAGGCATAATGTATGAAATAAAGGTTTGGACATTCGACGCCCAGTTTGAAATATATTATAAATATTGCCAAGTTTCTTAGTCGCATGCAGTTTCCTAGTCCAAGTACCATTATGAAGATTTGGCTCTCTGGTGCGACAACGCTTTAAGAAGATGGACTCGAATCCTGTTATCTCTGTGGTGACAGCCAGCAGTCGCGTTTGAGAGAATTCTATAATTTAATTTATTAGTCATATATATTTTTAATTAAACTTATTAGGTACTTATATTAATTTAGTTTAGTTATTTTATATTACATATGTCAACGCTTAACGATAATGTAGTGTACAACCAGGCAAGTGGCCCGTCATCAGGTACCTTTATTCAATGCAACAAGTGCTCCCAACCTCGTTTTTTTAAAGGTCAGAGAGGACTTAATATTCATTTAGCAAGAATCCACAAGACCCATTTAGATAATGACTCTTTCGACCTACATACAGATAGCTTCTCTATAAACCCCACCCAGTTACAAACTTCTGTCACAAATTTAAAGCCCTTTTGTGAACATTTATCAAATTTAAAAAACACTGTTCCAATTGTTAAAAGAATCCCGCGCGGCGCCCGCATAACCGTAGCCCAAAGCCTCGTATCACATATTGAGAATGCAGTAGACGAAAATACAGAACGGGCTTGGCAGCACTTGCTCACTTTCCCTTACAGAATTTTACATGTAAATAAGGGAAATACAAAGACTTCTTTTACATCTTCCATCAAACAAAACTGCACCAACTCTGATTCAATTCAACTTTCTATTTCATCATTATCTAACATTCCAAGAAAAAATTACTATCGTTATATTGAATCTAAAGTAGGGGAAGGTGACATTAAAGGTGCAGCCCGATTATTGTTTTCTGATGACGCTTTGGCTCCCGATGGTCCTGATACGGTTTCTGCGTTAAAGGATAAACATCCACTTCCAGCCCCAGACTGTCGTCTCCCATCGCTGCCGGATTGTAATATCCCACCGCTGCAAACTTCTCCGGATGGTGTCTATAGAGCGGTTTTTTCTTTCAGGAGTGGTTCAGCTGGTGGATTGGACGGTCTTACCCCACAACATTTAAAAGACCTTTTGGGATGTGGCTGTGCAATCACAGCTGATAAACTTCTGAAGGGATTGACCGCTCTTGTGAACCTGATGCTATCAGGTACTGTGAATAGTGACATCATTAATGTCCTATATGGTGCCAATCTATGCGCTTTGAAAAAGAAAGACGGCGGTATCAGACCTATAGCAGTAGGAATGACATACCGTCGTCTTACTTCGAAAATTTGCTGCAAAGTCATCACGCCCACCCTTAGCCAATACTTTCAACCACATCAATTAGGTTTTGGTACTAGGGGTGGTTGTGAAGGCGCTGTGCATTCTTTACGTTCCTTTTTAGAAGCTCAAAGCGGGGAGGTACTGCTGAAAGTGGATGTTAAAAATGCCTTTAATTCCATAGATAGGGGTGTCTTGCTTACACAAGTACAGTTAAAATGTCCATCGATATATCCATATTTATGGCAATGCTACAGTTCGCCCACTAATTTAATGCACAAAAATAATACCATACTTTCTTCTGTTGGGTGTCAGCAAGGCGATCCCCTCGGTCCTGCAATCTTTAGTCTCGCAATTCATCAATCTATTAGTACCCTAAATTCTAAATTTAATGTTTGGTACCTCGACGATGGGACCCTTGGTGGCGACGCTTTAACTGTTTTAGGGGATCTCAAAATTTTGTTACAAGACTTTCAAAAAATTGGCCTTAATTTAAATTTCAGTAAATGCGAACTGTTTATTTCGGACAGTTGCCGCAATAGAGACCATATAATTAATTGTTTTAATACTGTATTGCCAAATATCAAAATCATTGATAAAACATCGCTTCGCCTTCTGGGGTCTCCCATCTTCGATGACTCTTTTTCTTCTTTTATCGACGAGAAAATTCAAAATTTCAATTTCATTAAAGACCGGCTTCAAAAGATTGATATCCATATAGCTTTCTTTATTATTCGATATTGCCTTTTTGTACCAAATTTTACATATACATTACGTTGCTCCCACTTCTGGAAACATCCACATCTTCTTTTTAAACTTGACACTTTGGTGAAAGATACTCTTTCGGCAGTTCTCAATATAAATTTTAGTGAAAGATCTTGGAACCAGGCTTCCTTACCTATAAGGTTTGGTGGTATTGGTATACGCAAAATTTCCAGTGTTGCTTTGCCAGCTTTTTTGTCTTCCGTTCATAGTATCGAAAATTTAACAAAAACAATTTTATGTGACAGCAATTTAGAAATCAGCTATGCAACGGAAGCCAAGACTGCATGGTCAAGCTTAAATCCAAATTCAAATTTTCCTGTTACTTCTTACTCCCAAAGACAATGGGACGAGCCGCTTTGTAGAATTCTACGGGATAACCTAATCCAAACATCCGTTGATTCTACGGAGCGAGCTCGTCTCTTAGCCGTTTCGGAGTGGGAGTCCGGACTTTGGTTGCAGGCCATACCTTCGGCGAACATCGGGACCTTACTGGATGACACCTCATTTCGATTAGCCACGTGCCTTCGTATAGGGGCACCCTGTAATATCCCCCATCGTTGTCCTTGTGGTACCGTCGTCGACCGGCTGGGGCATCACGGCCTCTCATGCAGAAGAAGCGCTGGACGTATGTCTCGTCACGCCGGCCTTAATGACATAATTCGACGGGCTCTTGTCAGCGTCTGCATTCCAGCCATTTTAGAACCTAATGGTTTGGTTCGAGACGATGGCAAGAGACCTGATGGAATGACTCTGTTGCCCTGGAGGCTGGGACGTGCCTTGGTGTGGGACGTTACATGCGTCGATACCCTGGCCTCGTCCCACCTCACGGCTACAGGGTCTAAGGCCGGTGCCGCAGCGGCTTCTGCAGAATGCCTCAAACGCCGCAAATATAGTAATTTAAGCAACAGTTACATATTTGAGCCGTTTGGGGTAGAGACCATGGGGCCGTGGGGCCCGTCAGCCCACAAATTATTTAGGGATATTTCAAAAAAATTGGTCGACACGTCCTATAACCAGAAGGCTGGCCATTACCTTGCTCAGAGAATAAGTATAGCTATCCAGCGAGGTAATGCTGCCAGTGTTCTGGGGACACTGCCGAAAGACAACGATCTTGGGGATATTTTTTATTTGTAAGTTTTGTATTTATTTATATATATATTTTTTTTTTTTTATCCCATAAGTTTTTTTATTTCATTATTTAGGCATTTTTGTTATTTCGTCGGGTGGTACAATCATATGAACCGACTAGAAATATCAAAGCAAACGCTCCAACTCCTTCCTTCTATAATTCTTTTATATTCAATTATATTTATTATTGGTCAAACTAAAATAGGTACATACTTAGACTAACTAACTATCACGCGCCAGCATACACTATTCTTCATCCTTCTAGGAATCGATATGTGCCGTACAGCACGCGTCTGTCCCTAGCTACTATGCCCGAGCATTGTTATTTGGCTGCAGTATTCTGTGAGGTGGATGTAATTCCCCAGTCGGGTAGCTTACAACTACGCTCCCTACCTCTCTTTTCGCCAGAGCTTCGTTTGTCAGTCAGCAGGGTACACAGCGCGCAGGTGAAGTTGGCTTTTGTTTAAAGATGTTGATGAACCACTGACACCCTAAAATATTAATGATCCAACGTCCTAGCTCCTACACCAAAAAAATATTAAGCGTAAGTCGTGTCCTACACCAAAAACGTTGGTGGCGGAAGCACGCAAAGTAGTGTAGTAGACTTGTGTAGTTCCTGAGTGAGTAGTTCAATTGTACCAGTTCACCATACAAGGTGGTTCTTGTCACTCACTCTTTCTTGTCCCATGTAGTTCACTGCGTCATTTAGTTCAATCGAGTGACAAAGAGTAAAAAGAACGGAAATACTAAAAGCTTACGAGCTAGAATGAGAGAGATACGTTGTAATGCCAAAATTGCTGATAGAGAGCGAAAAGGACGGAAGATTCTGTAATTGTTCGAGATAAAAAGAGACAGTTTCGTGCGTGGTTGACTGACCGAATTAGAACTCTAAGGCTAAGGACATAAGAACCATAAGCTGTTAGCGAAAATATGCTATAGTAGTAGTACAAGGCTCAATTTTTATATTAATTATTATTTTAACCACTAAATAATTTCTTTTTACTCTAGCTTGACAGTCCTAAGCCTGTGAAAAGTTTGAAGGAAAATCAATATTTATAAAGGAATTTATAAAATATTTCATTAGTTACACTTATTTAAAACAAAAATACAATGTCATCAAAATGATGCAATAGAAATGTAGAAGGAATCAGTCAATAGAACTACTGAGTCGATTGAATCAAAGATACATTGAACTAAACTGAACGAGTGAGTCAAAAGAACTACAGAAGTAAATGAACTAGATGAGTGATATAGTTCAATTGCGTCAAAAGAACTGCATCTCTCTTTTCAGTTCAGTGAACTGCTTTGCGCAAGTCTATAGTGTAGATCAAATTGCCTGTAAATTTGACTTCCGCAAAATAACACCTGAATCAATTAACTATCTACCTACTAATATTATAAATGCGAAAGTATGGATGTCTGTTTGTTCCACTATCTTTGGGGTTATCACTATATCTGGGCTGTAAATGGTTCATCAACATCTTTGAACCAAAGCCAATTTTACCTGCACGCCGTGCACCCTGCTGACTGACAAACGAAGCGCTGGCAAAGGGAGGTAGGGAGCGTAATTGTAAGCTACCCGACTGGGGAATTTACCTCCACCTCACAGAATACCGCAGCCAAATAACAATTCCCTTGAGAGTTGTTGTGTTCCTGCGAGTGAGTGAGGTCACCAGAAAGGAAGGAGTTGCTGTGTTGGTAGCGGGAGTGGCGGTGCGCGAGCAATATTTTAAGTTGCAAGCGTTATTATAACTACGGTAACCATTTCACATCAGGCGGGCCGTATGTTTTTACGGCCCGACGAAGTATAAAAAATAAAAATTATGACGCCTAAACGGCCAAACCGATTTCGATGATCGCGTACCTACATGTATGCGATAAACTCAATCGCTACTGAACGAATTTCAATGTGGGTTTACAGATATTCCAAGAAAGATTTATAATTAAGTTTTCCAAAGAAACATCTAGCATGAGAAAAAAAAACCGGGTCTCAGTAAAAAAATAAATGTATCATCATCATCGTTGTTTCGTTGTCTTACTGATATTCCTACACTGTGTTTATTTCAACGTGTTTATTGACAACGCGTTGAACGGACGCGCGGCACAGGTCCTACCTCGAACGCAGCTCCTAGAGCACTGACGTTGAGAGCGATCGAGAGTCGGGGAGTGTGCGCGACCGCAAATCGTTATTCTTTTAATAATTTTATTTAAATTATTTTATTTTTAAAAGTAATAGCATAATGCTCTCGTAATTAAAATTATGAAAATTTTGGTATAATTTCCTTATAAAAAAATTGTATTAAATAGTTATAATTTTTACTTAGTGCAAATTTAGAGAGTAAGTTCGCGATTTTTTTCTATCGAGCCAAAAATTATTAATTGTGTTTTCAATAGCTTTGTGCCCTGCAGAAAGGACTTAAGATTTCATAGTTAAATTTCTAGGAACCAAATTGAAATAGTTTAATAGAAATATTCTTTCAATAAGCGTGTTTCCTGGACTCACTTCACCTTAAGCGCAAGCGCAAATATTTTAAAGACGAGTACAATTAAGGAAGAAAAGTAAGATTTAAGCATTTAGGAGTAAAAAAAAATACGCTAGAAAACTTTCTGTTAATTTCAAACAAGAAAAGTAATAGATTTTGCAACATGCTGTACGTGCATGTTCGCCGCTTCTTTGACGGTATTGTTTTGACGTTTTCGCGTTCAGTTTGACGCTTAGTTCCGTAGTGGTGTATTGCGTGATGTGTATTTGTATTGAGTGATCTCTTTCCAGTTTTCGACAAAATCAAAACGTACATTTAGTCAAAAATTATCAAAACTCAAAATCGTATACCAAAAATTTGTCATATTGAATGCCAACAAGCTTAAGCCTAAATTCAGTGCTCTGGTGCCATATTTGTACAAATATATTTCATCCATAACGTAAATATTGGCCGCCAATACGCGGAGACGGCCGGGGGGTTGCATCAAGGTATTTCAACTTTTAAGATAGTTACACATTTTTTTTAAAATTAAGTAGTACAACAATGGTACCAGAGCACTGAATTTATGGCGTAAGCTTGTTTGCCATTTAAAATGAGATAAAAAAGAAGTAAACATGTAGCAAGCCTCACCGGATCCGACTCGTCCATTCTGTAAGTGATCTTGTTGACGGTTTCTCCAACTTTGTTAAATAGACGCAATACTCCCGCACCGCTCAACGCTGAGGTACTCGTCGCTTTTGGCAATTCAGTATCTGTATAACAAAAATATATAATTAGGGACTGATACTTACACTATCACTATTTCGTTCCGAAAAATAATTTAAATTTATCATGAATATATAAAACTAGCTTCCACATATGGCTTCTTCCGCGTTTACGAAAATGTCTTTTAATTTTTCGGGTTAATATGTAGTAGTATGTAATAATATGCAGTCTATCATCATCATCCATCAGGTCCATTTTGGTCTCCACTACAGGAGCACGACCCTCTCTCGACTGTCCCAGACAGGAGGATGTGGCCTACACTCTCCACGATGGCCAGACGGGTTGGAGAGGCCTGATCGATATTTGATAATGTATTTCCCTTAGTCGCCTTGTATCGACATCCACGGGAAGAGACGGAGTGATTCTATTCTAGTCTGCCGGAAACCACACGGCCAAATGTAGTCTATGACACTCACAAATAACGTGGCTTTCTGCAGGTAAAACCATTTTCCACATCGGTTACGTAGATCCAGAGATTACCCCTCACAACCTCGCAAACTATACTCTTTGTAATATTAGTATTGATGTAGCCTATGTTACTCGCTGATCATGGAGCTTTCTATTTTGACAGACATGTAATAAATAACAATAACTAAATAGAATACTTGCTATCTTAATTACGAAATGTATATACAAATTAAATTGTGTATTGTATAATAAAATTAAAAAAAAGGACAATATTATTTATATTTATTGGCAAGATTCTTTCAAGCATTTCTCTTCATCTATATACAAGTAAAAGACGGCGATATTGCCTTTCTGGTCTCGCGTATATCAGTGTCTCACTCTAAATATATATTATCCACCAAGTGTGATACGATTTACACTTTTTTTTATTATGAAAATTACAATCAACTAACTCCGAGGTACGTACATTTACACGCTTTACACTTACCAGATTCCAAAAACTCCCTGAAGTCGGGATCGATACATAAAACAGGGTGCTGCGCAACACGGTTCAGGAACCGCTCGAGGGCTGCGCGCCTCCGCTCAACGAATTGAGATTGGACGCTTGACGAAGAGTTACTACCATTTGCGCTCTCCGTAGACGGTGTGGATGTCATCTTCAACTTTGTCGTACCTAGATTGATACCAATATTGTAAGTATATTATGAAATAATATTGTTATTCGGACCAAAATGGAATTGGGAAGCGGAACGTATTAGAACTAAAATGTAATGTTGTGTAATTCTAGAGGAGTATACCCCGTGTGAACATTCAGATTGTGCAATTCAAATATATTTATTTACCATTTGGTCTTTGCGGGCACTTAGACATGTCATTTTAATCATGGTTCTAATTTTTACATTTTTTAAAAGAATGTATGCAGTACTTGCACAGCCACCATAAAAAAGTCATACAGCATATTACGTCCGCCATTACCTCCTAAGAAGATATTAAAGTAAATTACCCACCCAACTAATTCCTATCCGAAATAGGTATTGCTGCCAAGCTACATCGCGCGTCACTGCCTTACTTAGCTATAATACGTGACACGACCAAACAACAGTCTAATCACATGTCGAGCGACCCAAGGATACCCCTTTCTCCCCTCCGGGACCAAACGGCCACCCTACCGTAGGTCTGGGGTAGGAGTTCTCTGGGCGTCAAGAAGTGAGCGTGCCGCATAGCTCCGGTACCTGTAATGGACATCAAAAAGCCAGCTATCGGCGTCCAAATGGGTGAGTTAGCGTCGGGAAATGAGCGTACCTACAGGTTCGGTGGTGGTAGGGGCCCGATGCTTGGGAAACTGAGCGTCGGTCGCGAGTTAAGAGTGCCCAAGTAGCCTGCTTTCAGGTGAAAGAGGAGTAAGACCTGCTACCAATCTAATTGAGTGCTCGGTTGGTTTAACGAGCGTGGTAGCGATGCGGGTAAAGGTCCTCTCGTCTACTTAGTTTACTAGCAATCCTGTGATATAACTTTGAGACTCGCAATCCTGTGATATAACCGGAAGGTTGGTGCACAGGGGCGCATTAACTGTAGGTCTATGGTCCGTTGTCCGCTCCGGGAGGAGACAGTGGGGACACTGAATGAAGGAACTTTACCTAGTTAAAGTAATTGAAACACGTAACGAATTCACTTACCAACTATACTCTTCTCAGGAGCAGGTGGTATCACTCTCCCAGAACGAAGGTACTTTTCAGTCAATTTTTCATGAAGACCAAGAAAGTCACTAAAGCGCCTCAGCACAGCAAACTCGTGTTTGCTAAATATTGGCATATTGGTCTTGGTGAGCACACGGTAAGCGACGTATGAGCTCATGCCTTCTCCGATTTTTTGTGGTTCTGTGATAGTGATGATTACGTTGTTTGCGCGTTCTGTTGCTATCTGAAAATTTATTTATACACGAGTTGAAGGGTATTCATACAAATGCATTCGACTGCTCAATGTCGATTTGTAATTGATGACTAAAGCATATCATTTTTTCAAGTAATCAACCTTGGTCTGCTTGCATGAAATAACTACCCATCCTATTAACCTATCGCGTGCCGCGACCTGTTAATTCTGTACCAAGTGCTATACCCACCATGGGACTGCGGCATGCGATAGGTGATTAAATTAAAAACGTGAAAGTTTATGATGATTTATTTTTGGGTGCATGGATGTTGATGAGGAGCTCGATGGCGTCGTTACGCGCGAACACGTTAAGCAACATCGACCGTAACCTGTCCATGGATGGGTTTATTTATCTCGAGCTCCTCCGTGCTTCGGAGGGCATGTTAAGACGTCGCGTCGGTCCCGGCTGTTGTCTAGCCAAGTAAGTGGCCTGTTGTTAAACCCGCACTTGAGCAGCGTGGACGTGGTGGAGTATGCTCTAAACTTTACCTGCACGCGGTGCACCCTGCTGACTGACAAACCTTCAAAACCAAAAACCAAAACTTTACCTCACAGAATACCGCAGCCAAATAACAATTCCCTTGAGGGTTGTTGTGTTCCTGCGAGTGAGTGAGGTCACCAGAAAGGAAAGAGATGCTGCGTTGGCAGCGGCTCGCCAGCGATATTTTATGTTGCGAGCGTTAATATGGCTTCGGTAACCGCTTCACATCTGGCGGGCTGATGCTTGTCTGCCACACAACATAATATAAAAAAAAAATCATTTATAATTGTTATAATGTAATTCATACCTCCTCCATGATAGGACTGCTCAAAGTAGTTGTGATTGACGGCGGCTCCCCAATGGTAGCCTTTTCCAATTTTTCTCGAGCACCATTGATTTCGGGATCCAGACTAACTTCCTGAAATTAAATGAATTTACGTTGATATTAGAACTTCACAGAATACTATGGACAAATGAAATTTTGTTTTTATAAGCTTTTTTTATAACATTTATTTATTGAAGTATTATATTCAATATCTATAATATTACGTTTTACGTCAGAGCGCAAGGCGCTTAGTTGTCGCATTTATGCGTGTACGCGTTCATGTCAGTTTATAG
This sequence comes from Hypsopygia costalis, assembly GCA_937001555.2. Taxonomy (NCBI): domain Eukaryota; kingdom Metazoa; phylum Arthropoda; class Insecta; order Lepidoptera; family Pyralidae; genus Hypsopygia; species Hypsopygia costalis. Next base: position 17,746,528 of record OW443342.2, read on the forward strand.
TATAAGCGCGTGCTTATTTAGTGTCTAGGGTGTGCGTGCGCCTATATATATTTTTTATTATATCGTAATTATATGACGTGTCTAGAAGTCACAGGTAATTGAATCTATGCGATTCTTAGAGGCGTAAAGTGGTTTATATAGGGTCGGCAACGTCCATAGGCTCAGACGACTGCTTACCATCAGGCATGTCGTACGCTTGTTTACCACCCTAGTCGTATAAAAAAGGGCATGTCTCTTTTTATTATAAAGTTTATTTTTCACTTATGTGCTTTTGTATAATATGATTAGATCCTAATAAAATTTATACTATGTGAGACTACTACAGAAACAATCTCTTTTGAATGCTGAAATAATTTTGTTATATGGTTCATAAACAGACACTTGATTGGTTTACAAAATATGTTATTAATCAAAATATAATCGCTCAGAGACTGAGCGATTATAGAGGTAAATTAGAGAGGTAAATTAGTCTAATTATTGATAAAACTAACAAACTACTGAGATTAATTATTGTCTTTTATTAAAGATCACTGTAAACTACCATTATCGGTGTGCATAAATTATTATTTATGCACACCGATAACAGTAGTTTACAGTGAATTTTATTTATGATTAATTTAATTTTGATATGACATTTTAAATTCAAATCCCTACCTGCCTGCCTACAATAAAAATATTGTATTCCACCATTTACATATCTTGTTGGCCCTTGTATAAGTTTATTATAGGCCAGTGTTTCCCAATTAGTGGTATGCGTACCCTGCGGGTACACAAAGGAGCATCAAGGGGTACGTGAATCAGTCTCTTGACTAAGGTACTTAAGGTACTAGGAAGACATACGCAAACAACAATGGCTATTTGACAATGTTCAAAAACTGTATATAAGGTCCTAACCTTTTAATTGACAATACTATATGGTTGGCATCTATAGCTTGTATACATCGTATTGTGAATGAAATTTTACATAAATAAAAATGTTTTTAAAATGATATTATTTTTCTGTATACCAAGAAAAAATATTCTAACTTGCTCCCTTACGCATTTACCATCACGCGTAAGAATGAAATTGTAATAATGACTAGTTAGGTACGACGATACGTATACGACCAAGTACTGCCACATATGACAGCTACGGTGACGCGTGCGAGCGTTGAACTCTGTTTTTCCCTCTCTTTTTAACTTTTTTATAGCACGTCGCGTGGCAGACAAGTATACAGTCCGCCTGATGTGAAGTAGTTATCTTAGAGTGAGTCCAGTGCTGCACCGGTGACACGTCGACCCTCATGGATCTTTTGTGTTCTCCCTAATCCTTTAGTCACTCTCCCCTGCTTGTCTGGAGACATGTTCCATCTGAAGTAGTTACCGTAGTCGTATTAACGGTCGCGACGGTAACAACGCTCGCGCGCCCGCGCCAACCCCGCTACCAACGCAGCAACTCCTTTCATTTTTGTGACCTCACTCACTCGCTGGAACACAAGACCCTCAATGGAATTGTAAATTAGCTGCGATGTTCTGTGATGTAGGCATTCCCCACTCAGGCAACTTACAAATACGTTTTACCCTACCTCTCTTTCGCCAGAGTCTCTTTCGCTAGTCGGCAGGATGCACCACGTGCAGGCTTTGGATCTAAAGATCGCGGTAAGCCAAACATACCCCTTTACTTTTTTATAGGGCCGCAAGACTCATTGTTGCAAAAGATTCAAAAGAAACATTCAATAACATTAAAATCATAATAACAACTTTGTCAAAAAATTAGTTAGGTACCTAAAATTTCATCTAAACTCAATCGCGCCGTATTTAAATAAAAGAAGTCATCGCCCATATACGAGTTGACGGCATAGGTATGTAGCTAGCTTTCTAACTTCCGTACATACCCCAATAAGTAAAGTAGAGGGCCAGCCGTAACGGCCGATAAATAAATAAATAATAAATAAATAAATAAACATTGTCAGACAAACTACACAGCGCCATCTAGCCCCAAAGTAAGCGAAGCTTGTGTTATGGGTACTAGACAACTGATAAACATACGTAAATACATTTTTTTTTTGTAAATACATACTTATGATACATAGAAAACACCCTGACTAAGACAAACAGACATGTTCATGCACACAAATGTTTGTCCTATGTGGGAATCGAACCCACGAGCGTTGGTGTCGAAGCCGCGTTATTGACCACTACGCCACCGAGCTCGTCAAATCTGTTGATTTCTCGGAAGTCGATGTCTGTTGATTTCTCGGAAGCACAAGGTCATCGCCCTCACAGCTGTCTTTCATAAGCGAACGGCCATTAGTATCATTATTATCAATGCACTACCAATTACCTACTAGGGTTAAAGCTGATCTTTAGTGCACGTGGTGCAGCCAGCTGATAAACAGACGCGGTTTTGGCAAGATGTAGGGTATATCGAGACCAACGGTACAGTATTTATTTTTTCTTTCGATCTAATGAGGTCTCAATTCAATAGCGTAGATTGAAATGTCGAGAACTCGCAATCGCAGCTGATATGTAGATACGTCAGAGGTACTTGCCATCGGATGCTGACTAAAAAAGTCCAATATTTCCTCCTCAAGACAGCAGGATATCGAGTCCTACCAGCGTCCACCGCAGGTTGGTCGAACCGTCCATGTTCTCGGAAGGGTAAACAGCTGTGAGAATCGTGTTCCTGCTGACACGTGTTCCGAGCCTTCGCTCTAGTAGATTCTACGCTTGCAGAACAATCTCCCCACTATCACTTCACTATCACGGTACGCAATTACCATTGCCAGGTATTCCTGGTTGGTGTAACGTCGGTTTGGCATGGCAAATTTGAACAAATCACACTAAAACTAAAACGTACGAGCAAGAGCACTACGTTGTCGGGCGGTAGCGGCGCCGGCCGGTAATGCAGAAAACACGCGTACATACGCTCACAAACTCAGTTTAGCGGCGACTGATTGTCTTGTCTTTCGCCGTTCGCGCAGCGCGCAAGTATGAATGGTAGGTAGACTGCACATGCGCACTTGATACTACCAACATTTGCACTGGTATGAACTCGTGAACTCGTGACGGTTTTATGTAAAGATAAAAAAGAACATTTTAAACATGTTTTAATGATAAATAAATTTTGTTATACAAACACTTTTCTTCACTAAAGCGTTCAGTATATGGTATTTATTTGATTAAAATGATAATTTATTTTTTCTTAAAATAAAAATAATAATAATTGCTAGCCGTGAAATTCCATTAGTAATGTGATGTATTTAAGCAATACGCATCCTCAATTCAGTATTGTCAACTAATAAGTTAGGACCTTATATATTACTTCACAATATCGTAAATTGCACAAAACTATAAAGATCTGCTAACTTTCATTCCAATATCTTCCGTCCGACTTATTTATATTAGATTGGTGGGAAAGTCAATTTTAAAAGTATAAAATTATTAAGAAATAATATTTCCATTGGAGAAGCAATAAAAAATACTATAGCTTTTATTATGATACTAATTATGTATAAACGTAATATTTAACATAGCTGTCATACAAATTTCTTAATGCATACAAAATACAAACCTGTGACGTCATAACTCCGTAGCCTTTTGTATGGAACGTTTTTGGGAAAGTCCAAAAACATGATTTTCAAATTAACATATCTCAAGAGTTTTAAGTGCTATCAAAGTAATTCTTTCACCTATGGTTATATTATTGAGACATCCCTACATATTAAATCTAAAAAATGTTGGTGAAATAGCCTATTGTATGTGTGTGTAACTTTAATATAAATTAAAATAAATCTACATCTAGGAACATCAAAAGTAAACATTTGGCAGTTTATTACCCCTTTGGAACATTGATATGTTTCAAAGGGGTAATAAACAGCCAAAGTTATTAATAGTTCATTAATTTATGAATTTGTTTTCTACTACGAAACTGGCCTGTATGAACATAAAGTAAGGTAGAAGTGTGGCAGTATTAGTGCATGGTACTCACTTCGCTGAAAAACTTATAATAAACCCAGCTCCACATGCTTGGCAACAAACGCCAACATGTGGATGGGTGTTTGTGGTTGTGTTTGCCCATTTGTATTAGTGATTGGCGAAGAGAAGGTGTACTGACTGTGTTTGGGACAAACATCTAGTTTAAGGACCAGTGTTTGTGTTGAGTGTGTGTAATCAACATTTGCAATGTGTTTAGTGATTTTAGTGTATGCGGCAACCACCAAGCATATGAGGCCGGCCTTAGAGCTTATATACGAAGTTTGTGGGTCGGTGTATTATGTGTACTATTAGCCAATTACTGAGAAGCCATTTGAATGTTGTTTCAAGAACATCTCAATTAATTTGGTATGGGGATATAGTTAAACTATTTGATAAAAGGTGCTATACTTTAAAGTAACTAAATAAAATTACTATTTACACCCAATGTACAAATTTTCTTAAAATTAGTAATTGTATTGACTCATTCGTAGAATAAAGTCCGATAAGTCTTGTTGGTTGTTCAATTTAGTGGGTTTTTATGGAGAGCTAATGTCGGATTGAATGTTATTTTGATTCTAATTATCGGAAGATAAATGAGACAAGATTCCTAAAACATGTGTCTGAACAATTCACATTCTGTATCTAGTCTACCTAGCTTAAGATGTTTTTGTTCCATGGTCACATCGATTCTGTTCTATGGATGAGTCGATGTGAATCATAGATGTGTTTATAGATGATTAATCTCACGATATATGTAAAATATATTACAAAAAATATTATTAAACATGGGCTCAAATATAACCAATATTGTAAATTTGAATTCTTACATAGATTCATGACTGTATCCTTAGAAGATTCTTTTAGTCATGTGTGGTTGCCTCCCTATTGTGTGGATTTGTGATAGGCTTGCTTATCTATGACAAATCATGAGCGCTGAAATATTTATAATTACTTTTTTCCTGACACTTTTCATAAACTTAATAAGGAAATCAGTAGCTCTACCATTTTCTTTTCAAAATGGAGTTAAGAAGTTTATTCAAAATTAAATAAAGTCATTTAAGCATTTTGCTAGTTATTGTATTGACTGTAAAATATCTTTATTACTTTTTAATCTACATATACAATGACTCATTCGCTTAACTGATAAAATACTTATAAATTTAAATATAGATGATAGCCCAAATACAATTTGTTTGGCTAGATTCGTAAAGGTATGTATTAAAACCTAAAAATAAGTAAACAGCTAAGAAATGAATATATAAATATATATGCAAAAGGCAGATTTTTTGTTATCATACTATGCATGCTTCACTAGGTTCCAATGAGGGGAAAGTAATAGTGCTTTGTGGTTGTTTTCTGCAAGCAAGGTCATCGTACATCCTGAGCGTTAACTATGCTAATTACCATACAGCACGTAAACCAATAATTGAATTATACGAATGATAATGTATTATTACCAGTTTCATATAATTTTGTTACTCCATTATTCAAGTTTACAGGGTAAATAATTGAGGGGCGTTACCGCCCGCCCGGCATATAATCGGGGGCGTATTTAAACACTACACTACAGGATTTACATACCTGGACCGCGGAGGCAAAGAGGTCTTCATTCTCTCTGTTTTCGCTGTTGATATCGACAGTACTGAACGGCGGCGTATCAGGACCGTCCGACATGATTTAATATCTTTCAATGTACACTTCCTAACGTAATAATTAGAAATAAATCTAAATTTTATAGTATTATTAGTCTAAACAGTGTTGAGAAGATGAGATTAATCTAGACGATACAATGGTTGGCTCACTCAACTTGACTTGCATTGCATTTGACAGAAAATAGACAGCGACAGCATTTTGTGACGTATTTAATGTGTTTACGAATAATGTTATTGTTCTCCAAAAATGTTGTCCATATGTAGTGAGTGGGTGAAACAAAATTTCAGCTCGTATTTTTTTTTATCATTTGTGTTTTCAAGAATTTTATTGGTTGGTGGCACAGATCTAGGAGTACATTTTCTCTTTAATGGAATTGTGATATTGACTTTGGGTACGCTGCTGTTACGGACGTATTAGTCATTATTTACAGTACGTTTTCAGTTTTTTCCATATAGTTAATAATTATAATAAAATAACTTTCTGTTGATTTTCGAAAAAACTTCCATACATACCTTATCAGGTCATACCTTACCAGTTATATTAGCCACGCCTCTTTGTTTCGCTGTGTTGCAGAATGTTTCTAAAAAAAAACACTTGCATGCAGGAGGCTTAACGCCATCATCATCATCGACATGATACAGCCGACAGTTACAGCCCCGGCTTAACGCCATCATCGGCGTTAAGCCGGGGCTGTAACTGCAAGAAAATGAGTAATTTAGATTTTTGTTTCGCGTCATGTGCTGGTATTGTCAAAGGAAAGCACAATAATGTACCAAACAGTTACATAACACCGCTATATAAAATCTCGACATCCTCTTTCTCAGTGTTTCATAGCCTTTGGTCCGTGGCCCCTGGGGTACGCGAGTATGTGTAAAGGGGGCCGCCATCTTATCTATGAATATTTGAATGAATAAATAATGGCAGAAGACTCCTGAACCTGCCATTAATACAGTTACTATTTAAGGTGACGTGAGTCCAGGGCTTGGCCGTTTTCGAGGGGGTGAGGTGCGGGGCTTGAGAGGAGCCGGCGCGGGGTTGCCCCCTTACAAGCGCGCGCTCGCTGCCGAGATACCACAATATAGCGACTGTACAGTACAACAACCGTCAATACAATACAATAGTTAAAAATACTTACTTTGAAATTAAAATGATTGGATATCGGAAATTTGATATTGAAATAAACCAAGTACCTACTTATTGTTTTTCTTATCCTTATTATAAGTGTGAAATTAAGTTTATTTATGAATGTACGTCTGATAATCTACTGAAAACGATGTACGAGTATGTAAATATTATTTATGCGAAGTACCTATTTTCCAAGATTGTTTCATGCTTGAGTATATTTTATTTTAATCCATCTGGAAATATAATTATAATGAAAACAAATAAACTACATATAGAAAGATATTTTTTTTAAATAATGTAGTATTTTTTTATATCACTAATGTGGCAAACAAGCATACGGCCCGCCTGATGGAAAGCAGTTACCGTAGCCTATGAACGCCTGTAACACCAGGGGCATACAAGTGCGTTGCCGACCCTATAAAAACCTATTCACGCCCTTCTTGAAGAACTTCATGCCGTAGTCTCCTGAGAAAACCTCGTTCATTCAACAGCTTGACAGTACGCGGCAGAATAAAAACGTGTGGCACTCGGGGACTGCCGCAGTAAAGCTATTGCATAGCATTTTTTATCAATTTATGCAATTATAATTATTTATTTATTTCATTGCTCGACATATATATACATATTGAGAATTTAAACTATATGTGTGTGTGTGTGTGTGTGTGTGTGTGTGTGTCGTACCATATACATACCTACATACACGTTAAGCAAACGCTCGGCACAGCTATATGGTAGGCGGAGTGGGGGGTGTTAAGTTTTATTTTCGTTACGGAATTTCTTGATTCGGTCGCCGCGCTCGAAGCCCGCGATAAAAGCTATGCAATAGCTTAAAAAATCTCTGGAACCGCACTGTACGCGACCACTTAGGCTCCCATGTTAGGATGAATTCACTGTCGATGGCGAGCGATGCGACTGTAGAAGGAGGCCGTGGGCATCATGTAAAATAACTCCTCTGAACACATCCCATGATTAATATTCAACATGCGAGCAAGTGATGCAACACTGTCAAGTCGATGTTTGGGTATATTATGAAGAAGTAAAGAAGAAAGAAAAGAAAAAGAAAACTATATTTATTATTTGTCAAATTAAAATAGGTACTTAGACTAACTAACTACCACGCGCCGGCATACACTATGATTTATGGCGCCGCGGCCAGCGAGTCTTAAGAAAACATAAATATATATATACATATATATTATTAATAATAGTTACAATCTACAGACCCCGGGGTCCGTACCTTTTGTTAACAATCATCTTTTTTTTGTCACAATTTTCTTACAATTTATTAATTGCTCGTCGCTGTTGTGCTAATAATTATACGATTGCCTAATACTACTTATCTAAATCCTCCTATTGTTTGCCTTGTAACCATGACAACCACGGTAGACCAGTCCCCTCGGCAGCACCAATTCACGAGTTGATACATGGGGCAGCCATTGCCGCGTTTAACCACTTTATTGGGAACGCGTCGACCCGCCACACGACACTACCACCAGTTTGGATACTTTAGTGAGCATGACTACCTGGACTGCCATGGCTGCACAGCAAAACCTCAGTTTATTTCCCTATTGTCCCTCTCCCCCCCTCCTATCCCACCTACCAGATACTTATATTGTTTGACCCAGCATATTCCGTCCATCACTGTCACTGCCTGATATTGCACTGGCGACATTCCTGTTTCAATGTTATCAGTTTTTTATGTCAGTTCCATAGTCGCGTTCCTATTGCTTTCCCATAAATAAGCTCGCTACAGTCTGTGTAATATACAGCTACAGGTGTGTCCCGAAACTGTTACCACTGCATGGGGGGCGCTACTATACGGTTGAAGGTTTATCATCGATGTTCTGATGATTACCACTGACTCGGTAAGTCAGTTTGCTTCAAGAATGGTCAAAGTATATTGCCGTAACCTTGATCAGTAGCTCTTTCTTGGCCTGAGTGTACCATCAACAGCCAACACCGTGTACCAGGTACAAGGTGTTGGCTTTTGATGTGTCGATTATTATTATCTAGATTCATTTCTGCACAAGCAGTTACGGCATGCATTTCAGGTTGAAATACAGTAGCATATTGATCTATACTTTGACTATGTTGTATGTTCTTAAAGAAAATGCCCGCTCCAGTACCTTCAAATGTTTTGGTTCCATATACTCCATATGCGTATGTCTGGTCTGAGTGTAATGTCGATTCCATGTTTCGATCCTGTATAAGGCTTTCAAAGCCTCCGCCTCAATGAATATATGTAATGGTAACAGGTCTAGGACCATTTCCATCGCTGCTGTAGGTGTGTGAAATGATCCCGTGGCTGCACAGCAGACTATTCGTTGCAGTTTCGTCAGTGACGTCTTACTTGTCACTTGTCGTACTTTCGACGCATCAACGACGGCGACCTGATTTTTTCTGTGTGTCTGAAATAAAATTTAAAACATTCATATTTCTCCAATAGACTACAAAACGTGGCCAGTTTCACTACTATTATAAAATAAAGTCCCCCTCCGCGTCTGTCTGTCGGGACGCGATAATTCAAGGAAGATTTATAATAAAGTTTTCACACGAAACATCTAGCATGAGAAAAATCCAAGAAACCGGGTCTCAGTAAAAAAAAAATGTATCACGTTGTTTTATTGTCCTACTGATATTTCTACACTGTGTTCATTTCGCGGCGTCCAGGCCGGCACAAGTACACAAGAATATTCGCTTCTGTATTTACTCATATTATTGTTACGGAATAATCCAATCAATTATATTGTTTCTTTTAAAATTACATAAAATATAATATCAATAATATTATAAATACTTACTCATCTGATGTATTTGAAGAAATAGACATGGCTTCATTATTTTCTTTATTGTGACTCGACCAACTAAAACAACGAAACAAAATATTACAATTAGAATAATCTTTATTGAAAACACAAAAAAAAAAAAAAAAATACAGTACAGGCATTTGCCTGTACTGTATTTTTACTGTACTGTATTTTTTTTTTTGTGTTTTCAATACAAACAAATATGATAACTAATAATAGATATTTATCTATTATTAGACTATATATATATTAGACTAAAAATAATAATAGATATTTGTTTAGGTGTCTAATAGAAATTACCTTTGTAACCTTACTTGAATACGGAACACTTACTTACCGTAGTGCAGCAGTTTTCCTTCCATTGGCCCTCACTGTCGCGAGACGACGGCGTCTCGCACGTTTAATTTTATTTTTTTTGTTACCCATTATTTTAATTTAATGACGACTTCGACAACGCGTTGAGCGGACGCGCGGCACAGGTCCCACCTCGAACACAGCTCCTAGAGCACTGACGTGACGTTATTGTGAGCGATCGAGACACGGGGAGGGTGCGCGAACGCAAAACGTTATTTGTTTTTATAATTATATTTTTATTTAATAAAGTAATAGCATAACACTCTCCTAATTAAAATTATGTAAATTTTGGTATAATTTCCATGTAAAAAGGTGAGTGTATTAAATAGATATATCTTTTAATTAGTGCAATTTAGAGAGAAGTTCGCGATTTTTTTCTATCGAGCCAAAAATGATTGATTGTGTTTTCAATAGCTTTTAACCCTGCAGAAAGGACTCAAGATTTCATATTTAAATTTCTAGTAACCAATTTGAAATAGTTTAAATAAAAAAGTTATTTGAATAAGCGTGTTCTCTGGACTCACTTCACCTTAAACAAATTATAATAATGTAATTTTTATCAGTACTAAAATAAATTGTCTTAAATTTATTCCTTTGTTTTTAATAAGGGGGTCCTTGATATTGTGCATGATTTTCTAGGGGTCCGCGGACCGGAAAAGGTTAAGAAACGCTGCTCTATCATAAGTTGCCACGCCAACCAGTGCTTCAATTGCATTCCCATATATGTTCCACTACGTTATCGCAGCAACTGCGTCGCTGAAGTACTTTGGATACCTTCCTGCGTTTACACGATGACTATTAGATTCAATTTTTTCATCAATTCTATTCCAATTTTTATTCCAATATATTCAACGATCATTCACATATGGACCATTTCATAAGTTACAATCGATATCAACAAATTGAATTTGATTGTCTTTGTGTGAATGACTATCACGTATACGAAGAAATGGTAAATGTGATGAAAGCCAATCGAGTTGTCGTGTGAAGGTTACGCAGCCAACGACCAAATCGCTACGACATCGCGGCGAAACGCAGCAATTAAACATTCCACAGGACCACAGACGCCTGCGTCTATAATAAGTAGTGTAAATAAGTCTACGCTTTTGAGAGGTTAAGAAATAACTTTTAGATAGATAGATAGATAGAATATGCTTTATTTACTTAATACAAATTAAAAGTACAGTGAATCAATAAATTAATACAGACTTGTATAAATGCAACAACAATGCCTTATTGCTAAGAGCAATCTTTTCAAGGCAACCTTAGGGTAACGAATCTGTGCATGGAGTGGGCAGGATTCGCAAATCAAAAGAAATTAATGAAAACATTATTTAAATTATTATGAGAATCATCATTATGTATATACGAAGATATGTAACCTATCACTGATAAATAATTGAATAATAAATAAATCAATAATTACATATATATGTATATTTATATACAAATATATATATACAATACAATAATTTTAGCATTTATTGGAAAACATTAGGCACTGGACGATGGAACTATTAACTTGATAATGGCAAAAATAATCGTAGACTGAAGAGTGATTGCGAAAACAAAACAACGAAGACGAATATTTGAAGACAGTCACTGTCTGTCAACTACTGTCAAGCAAGCAAGAAGTAAAGTAACAAAATCTCCACGAATCGAACTTTTTTGTTTTGGTAAATAAATATTTAAAACAAAGCAGAATTATAATTGCATGAAAAGCAGAATTATTCCGTATTTTTGAATAATTTACTGATATTAGAAATTGTAATTTTCAACCAAAATAATTAACCAGTTAAATCTATATTTTATTAGAGAAGAATACGTTTATCTGTTCCCCAGAAATGAGTGGTCCCGATAAGAAATCGAGGATTCCGGAGGCTCCGACGCCAGCTTTGACCCCCGGGAACCTGTTATCCAGTGTTGCACCGCCTTCACAGCTTCCTAACTTTGTCACTTCTAGTGATTCGGTATGTTCTTTTTATGGAATTTCTTATTCTCGTTAATAAGGCGGGTTTGGAACTATAGTGTGCAGCATACCAACCAAGTTTCTATCATCTTCATAAATCCTAACACGCGTAAATGCGTATCTTTTGGTTTGATAATTCTTAAGTACCGAAAAGTTTAAAAGTTTTGTACATAATTCTATATTCAAATTTCATCTAAAGCCATTCGGCCGTTGCAAATGGATCTTTCCGATATTAATAGTACTAAAAAAGTTCATGAATTCCCAAAGTATTATATACTACTCCTATATCCAAATAAAGGTCTAGCTTGACAGTGAAGGAATATGTAAAATTTGTAAAATTACTAGCTGCTTAAGCAAACATTGTTCTGCCTTGGATTATAAATGCTGGACAGGGACACCCTAATTACCTACCAGTATGGAATGTACTTTACAACCTATTCTAACACCTTCAAATATACCTATGTAAAAAAATTATAAAAATTGTTCTACCTGTTGGTGTTGTGTGATCACAAACACTATGACATGAGATTATTAAGTGTATATATATCAGTGGCGGACTAATGATAAAGCGGGCTCTAGGTAACATTGTATTTCCGAACCTACTAAAGAAGTTTTCACACTTTCAAAATAAAAATTTAAAACCTAACTTTCGGGCCCCAAAAATTACGGGCCCTAGACACGTGCCTTGTTGGCTTGGCCTTAGTTCCCCCCTGATATAAATATATATTTAGAATCCTTCCTCTCTTATTATAACATCCACATTCAGATTCAGCATCATCTTTGTCACATGTCTTATCATCCCTCCACATTACATACTAATACCATAGTCAACATCTCAATTAGGTCTGTCAATTGTAGTCAATAATGTTTTAAATAAATAAATAAACTGTATTAATTATAGGCTCCAAATATGCCTCAACCAGCTCCTGTGCCAGTGCAGCCAGTTATGGTGCAGCATGCAGCAGAGTCCAGCACCCAAATACAAGAGACTTTCAGGTCATTCTCCACTATTACTGTATAATGTTTATTTGTATTATCTATATTGTACATAATGAACATAAATAAATATTCATGAGAGAGTATTTTAAACATAGATGGACAAATGCGGGCTTATCTTTACAAGAGATCTCTACCAGGAAATCTTTATTATTTTATGTTATTTTAATTTTGTGTCCGGCATTTAAATTAGCTCAGCTATTTTCTCAAGAGGTGCATCCAGACAAGCAGACAAACAAGAAAAAGAGGCATAATGGATGCCTCAGTTTTTTGATTTCTTGTATGTCTGCACCTCTTGAGAAAATAGCTGAGCTAATTTAAATGACACTTTTTTCTATAAATAATTGTTTTGAATTCTATTCATCTTATTTTATATTTCTTATTAATTTCAACTTAGCAGATATATAGGAACACATAATTTACATTGAAATTAATATAAAATATATAACAATATACAAATTTAGATTAGCTTTCGCCTTTGGTCTGCATCTATGTCGGTTATATTGGACCAAAGGGTTACCAATGTCAGTCTTCAGGATATAATCTATATAAATACCAAATTTCATTCAAATCAGTTCAGCCGTTTAGTCGTAAATATAGGTAACAAATACTAAGATAGTTACTACCTCAGTGAGAAGTAAAGGAAAACAGTAATAATGTAATATCCAGGAGTAACTGTTTTAACATGTAATAATTTTTAATTTACAGTCCAGCAATACCGTTCAGTAAGGGTGAGCCAATGGTGTCCATCAGATCTCCAGAGGACTCCCAGACCACACAATCCCCAGAATCGCTTCCTGATTCTACACCGGATATGGATACAATTGGTATTGGTAATGTGTTTTGAGATATGATAGATATGCTAGATGTCTTTTTTTAGTAGTGTAATACATCATAGGTAGATGACGCCACACTGCGACTTTACAGCAGTAAATATAAATAGAAAAATTTGTCACCATCACAGACCTTTCGTTGGAACAGTTGGAGGATGCTTGGTCAGTTGTAGGCCCACCTAGGCGGTGAGGTGAATTTTTCCAATTTAAAATATTCCTAATATTCCAGTATGTTGGCTGAAATCAACTATTAACATAATAACTTCGTTGTCGTTCAGAAATATTGTTTTATCGTCATAGACAGAGAGAAATATAGACAAATGGATAGTCTCCATCGCATTCACATTATGTCAGGAAATGAGACTATTAGCACAGAATAATATACTCTACTATTAGTTGATCGCGTCAAAGATTGATACTATTAGTTGATCATGTCAAAGTCGCGTAAAGTCGGTTTACAGACGATAATTTTACGTTATAACGTCATAGGAAAACATCGGCCGATGGAGTGGAAGAGAGATAGATGCATCACAAGCCGAACGCTTAGGCGGATCGTGTTTCTATCGCTTGTTCCGCGCTCTCGACTCAGGCGGAAGATGACATTGAGTCATGCTTTTTCGTGCGTGCAGCCGACGTTCATCGTTTTAAAAGACGTTAGCACGTCAATAATATATTCAAAGTTTCGACGAGCTCGGTGGCGTAGCGGTCAATGACGCGGCTTCGACACCAACGCTCGTGGGTTCGATTCCCACATAGGACAAACATTTGTGTGCATGAACATGTCTGTTTGTCTTAGTCTGGGTGTTTTCTATGTATCATAAGTATGTATTAAAAAAAAAATGTATTTACGTATGTTTATCAGTTGTCTAGTACCCATAACACAAGCTTCGCTTACTTTGGGGCTAGATGGCGCTGTGTAATTTGTCTGACAATATTTAATTTATTTAAAGTTTCGCTCAAGTAACTTGCATTTTATTGTCCTCAGGTGATGTAATGCCAGGCAGCGGCTTATTTACTTGGATGAAGGGCGCAGTCTCCACTGGGGGTATACTACATCGAGTAGCAGAGAAAGCCAAGAGCTCTGTAGACTCCATGATCACAACTCTCGACCCACAAATGAAAGAATACTTAAGTGAGTTCATTAATAAAAAAAATATGAGGGATGGACTTCATTGAATTGGGCACGTAATGCAGGTTTAGTATTTTATTTGCCAAACTCGCATATTGTCTGTCTGATGTAAACAGTCACCGTATCATATAAAAGCGGGTAAAAATCGAGTATTCATCGCATGGCCTGCCCCCCGCTGCTGACGTAATATCTCCTCACGGTGACCTCATTCACACGCAGGAACACAGCTATCTTTACTTAAGGGTATTGGAACTATTATTCGGCTGCGGTCTTCTGGGAGTTGGAGGTACATCTCCAGTCAGGCATATATACATATGCTACCTCTTATTTATTTTTGTATTCGCAGGGTGCACGTACGTGGCTCTCACACTCTCACTCACTCGCTCACGCGCTCACGAATACATTACCAGAACAAAAAGTATTTGGTATGATCGACGACGATGACTAACGTCGAACGAAGTTATGACAAAATTAAATAAATGTATTAGGGTTAGATCTGACATGAAACTTTTCGTATTGGTGATTAGCATTTTTGCGATTGTTTTGCGTCCGTTCGCGGTAGTGGAAACGGGCATTTTAGCGACTGTATGTTGCATTGCATTGTGGCGGGCGACTAGTTGCGCTTACAATAATGCTAGCACCGAGCGTCAACCGTGATTTTTTCCGTGGTCTCTCAGTCTAGTCCCTTTTGGGGGATCACAAATAAAAATATATACCCCTGGAACCCCTGCATAACAATATTCTAATTAAATATATTTTTCCGTGCTACCATATCCCAGACTACAAGCAAGAGCACTAAGAAACGGGGGTATCACAGGCCAAATCACTTGCCCATGATACCCCTTTGTTCCCCTTCGGGGTTCTACTGGCAAATACCTTCGCCCCTGGCTCTCCCGGAGTGGCCAGACTGGGGGACCATTGGCAAGCAATGGTCCAAACGTAGCTGCGACTGGATATTGAAACATGTGCAGGGACTCATTGAAATATGTTCAGCCGCTGTATTGAGCAAGTCGATTGCCGCGATCGGGTTTTTCGATCGATTCGGGTTAGCTTCCGAAAAACAGCTAAATCGTCGACCAACGATGCTAAAAGTAGCATGTTTGCCAGGCAAATTGAAAAAATCCACCCACTCTCGGCTAGTCGCCAAGTCCAAACTCAGGTTTGAAAAAAACACAATCGTCAGTGGCTTCAGTACGTCTTGATAATACCACTCCATACAAAAGTCGCGTCGTTTCCTACTACATAAACAATGGTAGCGAGTAAATGAGCGTGTACGCGTGCAGCGCAACTGTTCCAGAATCGTCTCAGAGGCAAGGTGAGATCGACACGAGAGAGCGGCAGGGAGTGGCCATACTGGACTTAACTATTACTTCTACTGTTATAATACTAATAATCTAACCTCTTTGATCGAAGATAGTTCCCTTTCTTAGCAAAGTGTGATGATTATGATGATATTTGTCTGTATTTTAATTATAGTAATTATTTCTCTAAATGTATCTTTTAATATATTGGTTGAAAATTTAGTATGTCTCCTTTCCTTATCGAAACCTATACTACCTTTAGGGAACGTATACACATATATGTTACCTAAAGGATGTCTTGAAAAGATTGCTTTTAGCAATAAGGCCGCCTTCTTGCATTTACATGTTTGTAACAAATTAATATTTTATTTGTTTTCTTTGCGATGTAAACTGCAAATAAAGCACATTCTATCTATCTATCTTTTCAGAAAGTGGCGGCGACATATATATTGTCGTAGCATCGGACAAAGACGTCAAAATATCACCAGTCAGAGAAGCGTTTCAAGCAGTATTTGGGAAAGCTACTGTTGTGTAAGGATTATATCTTTTTATATAGTTTTTTCAATGGGTTTGAAGACGTAACTCGCAAAGGTCTCGTTATAATTAGTACTTTCTTTAACCATAATAGGCTATTTGACCAACATTTTTTTCGGTTTGAGGGACGTCTCAATAATATAATCATAGGTGAAAGAATTACTTCGATAGCACAACAATCTCTCCTAAAAATGTTAATTTAATAAAATTACAAGTTTCCCGAAAAGGCCACTGTGTTATGACGTCACAGGTTTGTATTTTGTATGCATCAAATCAAAAATTTATACGACAGCTATGTTAAATATTTCGTTTATGTAGTTAGTATCATAATAAAAGTTATAGTATTTTTTCCAATGGAAATATTATTTTTTAATAATTTCATACTTTTAAAATGCACATTTCCGCCAAACTTCGTTCGTCCCTAAAATAAGTCGGACGGAAGATATTAGAATAAAAGTTTAGCAGATCTTTATAGTTTTGTGTATTACGATATTGTTAAATAATTTATACAATTTTTGAACATTGTCAAATAGCCTATTCTGGGCGTTTGGGCTCAAAACTCAAACAGTTCTGTAATGTTTTACCGGTATAGTAAACCTTAATGCCGCAACCGATTTCAAGCCCTGGCTAGTAGTAGCGAAACACTGTAAGTAAATTTTGATGTGATAAAGAATTATAAATCGATGAACGCCAGCTGCACGCACGAAAAAGTATGACTCATAGTCACGTTCCGCCTGAGCCGAGCGTGCAAGCGAGAGCGTGGAACAAGCAATAGTGAGGCACGGTTGGCCTAAGCGTTCGCCTTGTGATGCATCTATCTCTCTTGCACTCCATCGCCGGTGTTTTCTTATGACATTATCACGTAAAATGATAGTCCGTAAACCGACTTTACAGACATCAATTTTATAGTTGTATTTTTTTTTATTAACCACTAATAAAAGCAAAAAAAAAAATGAATGTTTACTCTTGCTTGTTGTCTATTAAATACTCCTTTTTTAACCGACTTCAAAAAAGGAGGAGGTTCTCAATTCGACAGTTTTTTTTTTTATGTATGTTATTCGATATCTTCGCGAATTGTGAACCGATTTTCAAAATTCTTTTTTTATTTGAAAGGGTATGATTGCAAGGTGGTCCCATATTCACCAAGTCAGGATCTGATGATGAGATCCCAGGGAAATCAAGGGAAACCCTTAAATTTTATAAGCACGTATTGTCAAATTCAATTTTTTTATTTGAAAGGGTATGATTGCGAGTTTGTCCCATATTCACCAAGTCAGGATCTGATGATGAGATCCCAGGGAAATCAAGGGAAACCCTTAAATTTTATAAGCACGTATTGTCAAATTCATTTTTTTATTTGTAAGGGTATGATTGCGAGTTTGTCCCATATTCACCAAGCTAGGGTCTGATGATAGGATTCCAGAAAAATCGAGAGGAAACCCTTAAATTTGCCCTGTGGTTACCGGCAGAATAGAATTGCGCCACTCTATTGCTCTGCGCTGGATGTCGTACAAAGGAATCTTGTGTGACGCAATAACTTTTCTCCCGAAGACGGACAGCAGCGTTTCCCGGGGTATTTTAACAATAAGCTGAGCTCGCCAACTGAAGTCGGTTTTTTTTTTAAAAAACAACTTTATTATTGACATGTTACAGAGGATTCCCCGCTCAAAGCGATGTCACAGCCGAACAACCGCTAGGGTATGCGGCTGCATACGCCGCTGCCAAACAACGAATCGCACACATCAGATCTACTCACGGCGAGCTAACCAACAACGTCCCCGTGGTCGCCATAGAGGGTTTCTTGCAGGAGACCCTGACTGACAAGTTAGTAACAATTTTAAGATAAGATAAGATAAGATACCATTTTATTTGCACACTACAACACACAATACATCATACACATTTCAATTTATACAGCTACACAACCCAACCAAAAAAAGGCAAGTAACTATTATAATAATAATAACAATAAAACATACTGTTCGCCTGTTACAACGTTCTGTTACAACAACATTGCACACATTGAAATTAATTAATACAAATTAAATTTTATATTATTAATCTTTACAGTACATTTATTGCATGTTACATAAACGACTCCTGCACAAACAATGTACAACCTACCTAGCTGACACATTAAAACTCCAAACTGTGGAAATGCATGTATGTGCTGCAGCTGTGCAAAAAGGAATGGATTTTAAACCAGGATTCAAAAATAATGATATTCTTATTTGTGTTATTGACAACTAATTTCCACTCAAATCATATTATTGACATTATCGACTCGATCGATAATGTTGACGAGTACCTTTAAAAAAAAAATACATATGCTGTAAGTCTCTTTTGATTGAAAATTCTTCGGAGCAAATGGATTTAGAACACGAAATGTTCCTTAGGTGGTTGATTGAAAATAAATTTCGATTTGCGTCTAATATAATCGATGTTTTAAATCAAAACCAATAGTACTATGAATGTGAATTATCTAGAAGTACGACTGACTTGAGCGAGGCCTATATATATGCATAAGAGGGTAATTAACATACAAATGCTTTATTCAGTAAATTAAAAGATATTTACATTATATCGTGGCCATACATTATAACATGCTGATAATGATGATAGGAAAGAAAGAAAGAAATAAAAATATATTTTATCTAATCTCATACTGAAATTTACACATTAAAAAACTAAACACAGTATCATAATGACAGTCTTTACGCACAAGCTATCAAAATAAATTTAAAAAGTTATTTTTCGATACAGCTCTTCTATGGACAACTGTATCGTAAAATAACTTTTTTACCATTTCGATACAGCTTCAGCCCTGGATAGAGGTATTTTAAACAGGTTGCAATGCAACTTTGCAAAACTTTTCTACATAATCTGTGAACGCGGCGCCGCGCGGCGCGTCGCGCATGCGCACTACGCATGCTCGATCTGCAAATGGATTTATAAGTAAGAATTATAGCTGTTAAATTAACTTCATGGTTGTATTTAAATTATTATTATCATATATTTCATGAGATTAGATAAAGTAGTGTATGAAACTGCACATAGTATTAAAATACTCGTGTGATCTATTATAACATTCGCCTACGGCTCATGTTATAAACTCACACTCGTATTGTAATAACCCTTATTATGCAACAGTTTCATAAACTACTATTTCAACACACTTGCTCATAAAGTGGCTCTAATTTCACCGCAATTAGTCACATAATGACACCTATAATCAAACTGTGACTTTTTCATTGCTATTATTCACAAGTGAGTTCTAGAGTTTATTTTTATTTTAAAGGTAGAGTTGCTTTGTTCTTAAAAAGTTTCGATACTTAAAAGATCGTATTCAAAAGTACAAATAAATTGATGTACCTCCTGCTTGCTCATTTCATGCAACTTCGTATTTCAATATATCTATTTAAATACGAAGTTGCATAAAAATTTCAACTTGTACGTGTTTAATAAATAAATGTTTCACTCAAATATAACTTTTGTTTTCTCTGTAATAAAGAAAACTTTAAATTCCCCATTTTGTACGCGGCTAAAACGCTATCTGCGGTCCCACCAATACGGTCGCAACTCCCAGCTCAGCATAGCTGAGCGTTGGTACTGACTGCACGAGCGCATGAAAGCCGAGTAACCCGCAAGTGCACCCACGAAACGCCCACCAAAAGAATATGTGCTATGTAGAATATGTTCTGGATTAACACATATCCAGGTACTATGTTCACGAGGGGTGAAGCTGAAGGTAGAAATCCAGAGAGTTACTAAAATAGTAAATTTTTTCTTTTTATTTTTTAAATAAAAAAAATAAAAATGTCTATTTCAATATTGAGTACTAGTAAATAAAATTTATTTCGTAGGTGGTACGACTTGTGTCTACTAGTACTGTCACAACCATCGCTAGGCATCGAGCTCCAAGTGCAGTCCCAAGGCACGCCGGTGCCGTCGGCGGCGGTCGCAGCGGCCTACGCGGGAACGCCGCAAGATTATAAACATTCGCAGACTGGATACAGCGTCACTATTGGATCCATCATGGCGGCTAGTTTACAGGTGTGTAACGTAAAGATAATATAAGCATCGAGTTTGCTAGTGTAGCCTCCAGCTCGTCTATGCTTCAAGGTCCGAAAATTCGCAAACCTGGCACAGTGTCACTTTTGTAGGCCGTCGGATAAAGACATAAAAAGAGCCTAAATTCGCAAAGTGCGATGTAGTTCTGTATTTTTGGTATGTTGTATGGGCCTGTTAGGGTAGTGTGTATTCAAATTTGCAACTTTGAAAAACTTGTGGAAACTGAGAAATTCGAGAAAAACTTCGAAATTTTGGGACTTTTTTAACTATTTGCTCTCCTAAATCCTGGGCTAAAACTATGCGTTTTTAGTGAACAATGTTTTCTACACTTATAAAGCTCAAATTGTAGGTAATTTAATACAGTTTATGAGTGTAGAAATCATTGTTCGCTAAAAACGCATAGTTTTGGCCCTGGACAGCAAATAGTGAAAATAGTCCAAAAATTTCGAAGTTTTTTTGGAATTTCTCAGTTTTAATAGTATAAAGTATAAAGTAATGAAAAACCATCGCGAGAAAAGAAATAAAAATTCGTATCAATAAGTATCTTAATACTCTTTCTTTTTTGTTGTGTGAATGCGATGGAAACTATCTAGAACTATATACTAGAAGAAAATAGATTTCTTCTAATATATAAAATTCTCGTGTTGCGGTGTTTATTGCCAAACACCTCCGAAACGGCTGGACCAATTTTTATGAAATTTCGTGTGCATATCGGGTAGGTCTGAGAATTGACCAACATCTATTTTTCAGGCCCCTAAATGTTAAGGAGGGTTCACCCGAAAGTTTTCTTTTTTAACTTTTGGACAAAAATATTTGTTTTTATTTTTTCATGATTCAGCATTGAAAAATACATACAATTCCAAATTACCGACGACCCCTATTTTTTAATAGCGATTTAATAGCAAAACAACGTTTGCCGGGTCAGCTAGTGTATCTATAGTATTTCTCTGTCTACGGATTACATCAACATTTTTGCATTGTATATCGTTACAGTTTATGTTCTATGGTCCATAAAATATAAAGATAAGTCAATAAACCCATTTCAATAAATTCTCTTTTTATCATATGTATTACATAAGTTTCTAATCCTTAGTTTATCTAGTATTAGAAAGTTATCTATACATACAAATACATATGTATATTAAAACTGTAGAGGGCTGAAAGGGACGCAGTGTAGTGTTATTTCTCAAAAAATATATAAACTGCCAGATACTCCTAATATTTCGTTCTTGATTTATTCCATAACAGTATTCAAATATCAATAACTTAGATAAATGGCTTTCTGCTTTCGTAACCTATGAACAGATATAAGTTTGTTGGGTTAAATTGAGGTTAGCTTATGGCAATTCCGTACTTCTGAGCGCAGCTAGTTACATACATACCGCTTCTGTTTTGTTCAGCAACAGAATCAAAATTGGGTTAACATGCATTATAAACTGCACACACATACTGTCCGAAAGAGGCGGGGCTTACATGCAAGTTTTTGAATAGAATCGGATCGGTATGTTAGTGGCGGCTTAGCGTTTAGATAACAGAAAACCGTGCAGTGCGTAGAAATTATATAAAAGCAAATCAATAGTTGATTATGGACCAAGGGGATAAAGCAATGTCTTACGTCACGAGGGGCATATTGAACTCTGAGCGTAACGAAGGACTCTATAGTTAACTCCCGAACGTAGCGAGGGAGTTTAAAGTTAACTCCTGAGCGAAGGAGGGAGTTATGTAATAGAGTCCCGAGTCAAGTGAGGTGTTCATGCCGCCCAAGACGAAGACAGACTTTATCCCAGAGGTGAATACTCTACTTTTCAAACCTAGCGAGACAATAATAAACTTCAAGGTTAGATAAATAATAGATTTATTCAGTATTAACACACATCTATACCAGAGCCTAGAATATTTACATGCAGTTAGCAATTTTATAAATTAAAAGTGAAAACATAATAATATAATATTTGTCAGACAAACTACACAGCGCCATCTAGCCCCAAAGTAAGCGAAGCTGTTGAAGTGTTATGGGTACTAGACAACTGATAAACATACGTGAATACATTTTTTTTTGTAAATAAATACTTATGATACATAGAAAACACCCATACCAAGATAAACAGACATGTTCATGCACACAAATGTTTGTCCTGTGTGAGAATCGAACCCACGCGCGTTGGAGTCGAAGCCGCGACATTGACCGCTACGCCACCGAGCTCGTCGTCAAAATACTTTGAGCTTCTGATTTCTTCTTTAAAAAAGCCAACAATCTGCTGTATGTATTTATTTTTATATTTTGTTCAATGCTTATTGTAGATCTAAGCATTGAATAATTGCACCATAGACTGCTTGGCTTCCGGGTGGATGCTAAGTGTTGGAAATAAACTAAAACGACTAACTCTGACAATGCCTTAATTCCTTTTGTTTTCCACGTTAAATTAAAATTAACATGGGCTTTTTCGTATTTATCTTTTGATTTTTCTGGTTAGTGATTATTAATAATTCCTGAAGCGACTAATTTAATAAACTCTAGAGTCGCTTGAGAATCACTGTCGCTTGACGACATTTTTTTAAATAGAATAATAGTTATCATCAAGCGAAGGCGCTGAACTCTTTTTGTTTATTTCGCGCGTTTTTCTTTTTTTTTGTCGTGTCTATGGTCGTCCGTCAGTATGATTTCTCAAACAAAATATCCCTACAAGTTCTCATAGGAATTTTAACGTTCCACATTCAAACAGGGTTCAAAACTCCGTTCCAAATTCAACAAAAATAATGTTGTTCCAAATTCGAACTGAGGGAGTTTCATACAACATTATCTCCCTGTGCGGGAAGGAGAGAGATAATACTATGCTTTACTTTGAGATTACCTGATATGTAATTGGATATTGTCGAGCTGGTGATATGAAAAATCCGTTACGTGCCGTGCCTGCGCTGCGACCGACGCGGCCTAGTGAACGCCTACCATAAATCGAAGCTGATTTCTTTATTTTGTTGACAATACATGACATTCTTAAACGTAAATTGTGAAAGAAATAAACATTTTTTTAATTTTTAATTTTATTCTTTGATCAGGTACCACACACACAATGGCAAGAAGCTGCGACGGGCGTTTCGAGGCGGGAGCTGCTTACGTTGGCTGCGCGGTCGATCGCCGGCTCATACAGAAAACTGTTGGCGGTCTCCGCTGCCGAAACATAAAGTAATAACTTTCGACATGATAACGTCATATAAATTGATGAACGCCGGCTGCACGCACGAAAAAGCACGACTCGTTGTCACGTTCTGCTTTAACCGAGCGTGCAAGCGAGAGCGCAGCTTGTGACGCATCTATCTCTCTTCCACTCCATCGGCCGATGCGTCCGAGTACGCCAACGTTTTCTTATGACGTTATTACGTAAAATTATCGTCCGTAAACTGACTTTACAGACAACAAAAATTTTTTTCACGACGCCGGATGCCAGTCAACCATACGAACCCGCTTGATGTAAAGCGATTACCGTAGCTTATCTACGCCGTATCTTGTATAATAAGTAACTAAATAAATATTCCTGGACAAATTACACACGGCCATCTAGTCCCAAACTAAGCAAAGCTTGTAGTATGGGTACTAGATAACTGATATTACATTTAAATACATTTTTTTTTGTAAATACGTACATATAATACTTATAAAACACTCAGACCAAGACAAACATACATGTTATGCACACAAATGTTTGTCTTGTGCGGGGATCGAACCCGCGATCTTTGAGTCGCAAGTGGCCATTGCTAACCATTCGACCAGCGAGCTCGTTAAACTAAATATAAACAAATTAAATATTATTATAATAAAATAAAGCAAATAATTTTACGAGTGTAAACTGGCACCGACCTTAATAAAATTGGCTCAATAAAGTTGGCATTTTTACTTTAGATTTTTTTTAAATGATGAAAAATTTTTTTTTTAGTTAAGTGCCTATTAATTAAATAAATTAATATAAAAGTTTTGAAGACGCATTATTTTTTAAAAATAACTAGGCCGGATTCTAGCCCACGGGGCCGAAATCGAGGTTGAATGGAGCGAGAATCGAATCTTCTGAGTGTATGTTTTCCATTGATTTCAATGGAAAATGTATTTGATGATCATTCCTCAACGACATGATCGATCTCAATTTTTTTGCGACACAAACCTCAAGCATGTCGAGTTCTTTAATTGTGACAAGATTCATCAAAATATTTTGAGTGGTTTTCGAGCCTATTCATTTCCAAGAATGACTCTTTGGTGTTACTATGATATTCAACTATTTATGATAGATATGTTTTTGTTTCAGTGTCAAGGAAAGCAAGGCGCAAAGCATGAATCTAATTCGCTATTAAGTATATTGTAATATAGATAAGATTGTAATTAAATTATATTGGGGCCACTGGCGGTTTTTATTTTATTGATGTCTTCATTTTATAGCCTTATAAAAATAAAACGTGTATCTATAGTCATATTATGTTTACGTTTCATAGGTGAAAGATATTACTCACTTGATTGGTAGCGGCTACCGTTGGTTTTTTTTTTATATTAGAGGGGGCAAACGAGCGTGTGGGTCATCTGATGGAAAGCAATCACCACCGCTCATGGAGATCAGCAACACCAAGGGGTCGCCAATCCGTTACCAGCCTATACTCCTTCCTTTCTTTCTTTCTGGTAACCTAACTCACTCGCAGGAACACAACAATCCTCAAGGGAATTGTTATTTGGCTGCGGTATTCTGTGAGGTGGAAGTACTACCCCAGTCGGACAGCATAAAAATACGCCATGTCCTACCTCTCCTCTCTAGAGCCTCGTTTGTCAGTCAGCAGGGTGCACCTCGTGCAGACGAGGTTGGCTTTGGTTCAAAGATGATGATGAACCCTTTACACCTCATTGGTAGTAGATCATTGATTTTCAAAGGCTTATGAAATTCAAAAATATATATTCACCAGCTTGAGTCCTTCCATGTGAGGCGCGCGTGTACTGTAATCCCGTGGGAATTTAAAAAAAAACCTTTTAGCGGATGCCTTCGTCATAATATAACCTGTATGCCAAATTTCAACCAGTGGTACCGCCGAAGCTGAAGCCGATTACTTACCGATTAGAGCAATCCACGCTGAAATCAGGCGCCAAAATAAGATCTCGCAGCAGCATCGCCAGGTATTGCAGCCACATTACTACTAGGCGGAAGGACGCAAATACAATGTTCAATATGTATCCTACTCGATTTAAACAGAACTGAAACACCGACATGCTCTGTGACACGAAACTGTGACAAAGCGAAGGTGTTTCAGGATTGCTGTCTAATCGTTTGAGATGAATGCGAAATAGCCAACAGTAAGGCACTAGAAACTGTAGATAGAACTTTACGTGCCCAAGAGTTTTCAAGAATATTATTAAAGTGTAGGGAAGATCTCCTTCATTAAACGTACGCAGTTGTCTGTGACCACTTGCTTTGCTATGACAATAAAAAAAACACTAAAATTCGTTGGTGTCAAACTTAGGACTGGTTGTTTTTCGCATGGACAACTTTACGTGGCTCTCTCGAGAGTTAGTAACGCTTCAGGTCTTTTCTTATTGGCTCCCGAAGAAAAGACTCCCTTAATTTTTTTTAACTATGGTTACAATGTTAAATAAAAAAAAAAGTAACCTTTAGGCTTTAACGTATAACAAGTATTTTCTTATGTATCTACAATAGTTCGTATTTGTATTAATACGCCGGAATCATAAAGACCACGCGAACGAAGTCTCGGGCATCAGCTAGTTAGTAATAAGCCACAACGTCTGGGTGAAATCAGATTTTCGCTAGGGGGTGTAATTTTTTTGAGCAGTGCCGAAATAAGGCTTATTTCGGCACTGCCACAAAAAAATACCTATAACTTTTTAACGGGAGGTCGACTAATTCTGATACTTGGTGTCTGAATTCGACAAATTGACGACTAATTCTGGGGAAAATCATATCTTCGCTATGTTATGTAGTTTAATAGATCCCGAGTGGGCTGTGCCGAAATAAGCTTATTTCGGCACTGCCACAAAAAAAACCTTATAACTCTTTAACGGGAGAGCGACAATTTTTTTCCTTTGGGCGACAAATTTCGACTAATTAACGACTAATTTTTTGTCTAGTTAAAATCAAGATCTGAGACCTGGGCAGTGCCGAAATAAGCACACAGAATTGAAGTTTGTATAATGGCCGTCATTTTTAATAAAATCATATAGAAATATATGAGGAGCTCGATGGCGTCGTTGCGCGTGTCAGTCTAATCGAACACGCAAGTTAAGCAATAAATTATGCTCTAAACCCCTTCGATTGAGGGGAGATGAAGGGAAGGGAGTGGGATGAATAAGGGTAGACTACGATTAAAAAGCATAGGGTAGGTAGGTCTTTAGATTTATAATAGGCTGTGAGTATACAAAAGGAAAGGATAAGGAAAACTAACCCTTGCCACCCAATGTTAGAGATGAATATTTTCCCGGGATAACGGGATAAAGCCTTGCGAAGCTCGCAAATATTGTATAATACTTAAGTCTTTTTAAATATCTTTGTATAATACATTGTTTTACAGCATAGATTACAAAGGATTGTATTTTAATGTTTACGTAAAGTAACAACAAATATAAAGAGCACAAAGTTCTAAAGGTACAAAGGTATATCTGATAACTATAAGAGTAGGGCTTCTCAGTATTAAAATTATCACCTGATTTCTATTGCTGAGGAGATATATATTTTAAACATTTTATATTGGATTAGTATTTATATCGTACTCCCAATAAATTCCAGTTCGAGGATGGTTTAATACAATATAGGCCCATTACGGGCTACTCAAAAGTCTGTCTTTTTATTAAAAGCTTTTATTAGTGGTATAAATATATTTATGGGGTTCTTTAAAAAAGCTTAAATAGTCTTTTTAAGAGGCAGTGACGTGTGACAGCGATGCCTGGCTCAGCCTCAGATGTCGCAAACGTCCATAGAATACGATGGCTGCTTACGCATGTCGGATACTTTTCTTGTTGTTTGTTTCCATCCTAATCCTAGTGTTATATCTATATATTTTGCTCATGTAAAAGAATTAATTAATAGAGAAGTTTTGTGATGTTGATAATACTGTAACAATTTTTTTATATTTTTTTTATATTGATAATAATTACAATCTACAGACTCCGGGATCCGTACCTTTTGTTGGCAATATTCTATTTATATGTCACAATTTTCTAACAATTTATTAATTGCACGTCGCTATTATGCTAGTAATCATACCATTGTCTAATAGTAGGTACAGTATTATTACAGTACTATCATAGGTACTTCATCATCATCAGGTCCATTTTAGTCTCCACTACAGGAGCACGACCCTCTCTCGTCCGTTCTAGATAGAAGGAGGATTTGGCCTACACTCCCCACGCTGGCTAAACGGGTTGGGGAGGCCTGATCGATATTTGATAATGTATTTTCCTTAGTCGCCTTGTACGACATCCACTGGAAGAAACGGAGTGATTCTATTCTAGTCTGCCGGAAACCACACGGCCCACACACATATCATAGGTACTTACTTATAACAATATTATATGTAAGTATTTTATATGAAATTTAATACTTACTTACTCGTACGTTAAAAAGATATATCGCGAGTGGGTAGCTTAAAACAGGGCTGTCAAGCTATGATTGATTTAAGATGCAAAAAATATTTTCGCTCACATTGAATTCTATTGTGTTGTGTGTACAAATGTAAATAAACGAATTTTTAGATAAGGCTTTTCCGGTGGTAAAACAAAAATCTGAAATCGATTAATACACAAAGGTATAGCGATGTTTCAATGGGAATTCGCGTTGCACCACGAACTCTCGGGTGCACAGCTTTCCAGGTAAGCAGAGACCTCAGGAATATTCAGCAGTGGACGTTTTTCGATTGATGATGATGATGATTAACACGGCTGGCGTGAGAGGTGAAGAACGTTCATTCTGTCCGTAGATTATACAGTTTTTTTTGTGCTACGTGAGGTGTAAACAAGCATACGGTCCGCCTAATGTGAAGCGGTTATCGTAGTTATATAAATGCTCACAAAATGAAATATCGCTCGTGTGTTGCATCCCCGCTGCCAACTCAGTTGGCCAATTGTTATGGTTGCTCTGTCTATGGGAGACATAGTGGCGGGAATGTGTGGTGGGCCAGTGCCGTAGTAAAAATACCTTTTTCCGCTAGACCTGTAAGTATCATAGCAAAAGTGCTGTAGCTGTCGAAATCTTCACATTTTCGATTCTCATTAGTTTTTACTATCATTCATTGCATTTGAACACATTAAGCGACCGTGACCGTTCAATATCAAGCACAAAGACCACGCACTACGCGGTCGCTACCAGAGTGCCTAGTGAGAGATTTATGTTCGCATTCGATCATGTCAACGTAAACAAACCGAATAAATAGAGAAGAACTCTCATGATGTGAATTTATAAGACGTGTACCTATTACCACAGTATAAGTAATAGTACTACATACAGTAAAAAAAAGGATGGCCACTCCCTGCCGCTCTCTCGTGTCGACCTCACCTCGCCTCTGAGACAAATCTGAAACAGTTTGTATCGCGCCGCACACACACACGTTCAGTCACTCTCTGCACCGACGTCATTGTTAATGTAGTAGTAAACGTCGCGATATTTGTATGGAGTGGCCGGGGTGAGCTATTACCTGTGCTATTACATAAAAATATATGTGGCTTATTTGCTCACATTTTGAAATGAGCAACCCGGCTAACTTGGATATGTAACACGCGTGTGGTAAATTCACAATTTGAAGCTTTTTCTCAATTTGGTCGGCTTGTAAACCTTAACACGTCCGAATGTGTCCAAAAAACTTGCACTAACAGTAATGTAATTGATTGGTCATTGCGACGACACGGTCGCGGTCCCAGTGCGTTTGAGTCTTTCTTTTTGGAGTGTTCCTTGTTAGATATTCCTCATTAATTTCTGTAAAATAAAAACGGGTTAATGGTAAGCATATTTGACGAATTGAGAGCTCCTTTTTACAAACTTTTATTTAGTTCATCTGCGGTGTCTGTAATAAAATCTTGCAAATTAAATTTGACCACCTTCCCAGTGTCTGAATAGGATGAAATTTGGTACACTCGTTGGATTCGCGTGACAATGAATTTTCTTCTAATTGCCGCCATTTAAATTCCATAATAGCGGCCACCACAAAATGGCGATTTACAATTTCCACATTAACCCCTATGACATGGGCATCAAAAGAAAGTGGTTTATGAGTGAAATTCAATAAGAAAACTTATTATGTAGTTCTTTTTTTACTAACAACTAATAAAAGTTAGATACAATTTTCTTTTTGTTTATATTCTTGTTTGAATTCAATAGATAAATGATTTGCACTTTGTAACACTTGATCTGTTTATAACGGCGGTGTCAAATTTATGATTATTTATAATTTTACAATTATTGTTTGATAGGCCAGTGAGGCGTAAATTCCAATTAGTTAAGGCGGCCCCTGCTCTAAGACGAGCGTTATTCGAATGAAAAAATATTTGTTCAAAATGCACAACGAATCGAAAACACTGTCTTATACCAAAGTAGGTAAAACGGTCGCCCCCTTATACTATTGATTGTTTACTAAGCCCCTATAACTCATAAAATTGCAAATCATAAAAGGCCGCCTTTGCAAACCATGTATCACTGCGGTAAACTCGTATTATGTAGGTAATATATATGCAATAAAGTGGTGCAAACAAATAAATAAACAAAATTGATAAAACATTAAAGTAGTAGGTAAGAAGTAAAAAAGAAATTCTAGAAACGGGCTTTTTTTTTTTGCAAATTTTATTGTAATAAATACACTTTAAAGTTGTTGTTGTTAAATACTGTTGATTGTTGGCACATTATTATCATAATGTTATAATAAAAAACTTGTACTGTTCCACTTAATTATATTTAATTGTACCGACCGGTGTCGCCGCTAAGGCATTATCAAGGTAAACAGATGGTATTTGTGTTTCTCTACGAATACCATCTGTTTACCTTGATAATGCCTTAGCGGCGACACCGGTCGGTAAAATTACATATAATTAAGTGGAACAGTACAAGTGTTTTATTATAACATTATGACAATGCACTTTTTTCATATTTTTTTAAGTCATAGTTCTAAGTTATATATATAGGTTTTTGATTAGTTGTTTTGTGAACAATAATTATTATTCATACGAGCTTAGCTAGATATGCAGCAGGGACCCCCTTAAAGTTTCATAATAATGATAACTCGAGGTATATATAGTGCATGATTTGGATGTTGAATTAAATTGGTCAACGGTAGGTGAGTGTGTTTGAATTTACTTATAGTCATATATATAATATAGGGACATTTTTATTATAATCGGCCTCAGTCCATAATTATCCCAGCCCACTGTTGGGATACATTTCTCCCCTCAATCGAATGGGTTTAGAGCATACTACACCACGCTGCTATTCCCTACCTCTCTTTCGCCAGAGCCCCGTTAGGTGCACCAAGTGCAGGTGAAGTTGGTTTTGGCTCCAAGATGGTTGTGAACCTTCTACACCCCAAATTTCTTGAAGTTAAAATTACTTTTAAACTTTCACGTTCCATGATATAATGAAAAATAACAACGTGAATTAACACGATCATGCATAAGGGTATTTACTTACCTTTATTATTACCTGACCAGGTTCAACCAGGTTCCCGTTGTTATTTTTCAAAAAGTTCTTAAAGTTGCTGGCGAATATGTCTACCTGGGATTAAATTCTCAGTAGGACACTCTTGATAGAGCGGTCGCGGTCAAGGGTAGGTCATCGTGAATGGCTGCTCTGAATATGTGACTTTTATCTTAATATGTGTGTTTTTGTTATCTGTTTGTCTGTAAGGCGTTGAGGAGAAACGTATTTAAAGTCGGACGGAAACATGCATGTATCATGTCAGAAAAGTGGGCCGTTACAAATAGGTATCGTGATGTACTATAATAATTACACAATTATTAGTCAGAGATATAAATGTCGTTTTCCAATCTTGACTTTTAGTCGGAATGACTGAAGTCAGCGTGATAGAAGCATAGCTCAAAATTTACTAATTAACCTCGCTAATATCTTATAAATATTATTTAAGATGGAAAAAAAATCCCCTCCTCCCCTTCGCTTAGGTGGAACTTGAACCCATGACCTCTCGATTACCGGTCAAGTGATCTTCCAACTGAGCTACTTGGAAGGTTTGTGATGTTGGCAAGGAGATAATTTTTGGACCATTTTTGAAAGCCAACCAACAAAAATAAAACACAGATTAATCGCACGGTTTTGGTGTGATGTATGTAACTATTGCTCGTTGGTACGTTCTAACTTGCTTGTGACCTGATAATGAAGTTCGACATATCACTATTTTGATATCACTTTCATTAGAATTGAAAATGAGTATGTATATGTGAATGTTTCACTATTTATACATATACCAATTTTCAATTCTAATTAGATATGAAAATTTGTATATGCATATATTTCACCATATGAACATATACTCATTTTCAATTCTAATGATTGCACAAAAAAAGAATAGTGGTTGTTCGGAAAAAAATAATAATCGTTCAGTTTTGCTGCCATACTAACTTATACTCCATATAGCTAGTTCTAATGATATGCTATTTTTTGTTGGCTAGCACTTTAAAAACAAAACCCAGAAATGTATGGACGCTGAATGGTCTCCTTTGTACATTTCTATTTACTGCTGTAAAATCACAGTGTGGCGCCATCTACCTATTCAGTATTACACTACTAAACAAGGCATAGCAGTCCATCGTTACAGGTGAATTTCGGCTATGGTTTGATAACACCAAACTTATTATTTTAATAGTTGTATTTCGGTCAACTCACTGATATAGATAGACGTTTCATGTTAACTAACAGCTCTGTGCCCCGACTTAGCCCCACCACTATTTTTCCTGAATCTCGTTGATAGATTGTGTGTTCTTTTTCAGCTAAAACTCCAGTATGAAGTTGTTGGTTGTGTTCACGGTTGTACTGGCGGTCGCCGCTGGCGCCCGCTCCCGATGGAACATGTGGCAGATTTCGGATGCCATTGAGAACCCCATCACCAACCCATCCTTGATCCCTGTTCTTGAACGGGCTTTGGGAGTCTACATGGATGCTCTCTTCTCCGGCCAAGAAGTTGTGAGTATTTTTTTATACCACGACGATTACCGCCAAACAATAAAAAGGACACGATTGCGAATACGAAATGCTAGGAGATGAAAACGTAACCACAACGCAGCCAGCGTCTCTTCATGTCCGCCTAACTGTCCCCTCATTCACATGAACAAAACAATTCTCAAGGGTTTATTGCAGTCTTCTGTGAGGTGAAGGATAGTAGAACCATGGTAGAAAAACATTAGGTATGGTCTTTCCGTGACACAGTAGCGTAACTGTAGTGTGACGGTCTCAGTTTCTTTGTTTAGTAGCGGATACGCCTCATCGTACTTTGTGAGTTCACACTGAAGAGTAAGTATATAGCTGTATCCTTTCGAGTCCTTGGAGATGGGACCGACTAGACCTACTAGCATCCGGGTCTGTTGCAAATTCATCAGATAATAATCATCTAAGTAACTAACACTATAGAAGTATTTTGTACATTTTTGGTTAATAATCTATAATTTAATTTTCAAGTAATATTATAATGTACCTACCAATAAAAAAATTGTATGTTGTATATCTATAGCCTAACTTAAGAAAAAGCTATATTTGTACTAAGCTCTCGAGCTTGGAGCCCCGTTGGTCCGGGGGCCCGTGCCCATGGCATTTTGCCCGCTTTGCCATAGTTACGCCACTGCAGTGACAGTTAGGTATATTGTTATGACTACATTAAGAATTTGGTTGTCAGATTCCATACGAAATACAGCAGATGATGTACACAAGTTTCAATCATGTGGCCACATCTGTCACTAATGCCTGGGCCAAACCCATCGCGATAACATTCGGGCGATAAACTTCGTATTCGGTCTACGGCGAATCCTCACGGCCAAATAATGCGCGTATTATTTTGTTTGTTGTAAAGTTTAACGCGCTGTACGAACGCAAAAAACAACATGGACGCCGCTATTACTCTGTACCTATTTTATGGCAGCAAATAATAATTTTTATATTTATGTAATCTAATAAACAAATTAGAAGCAAAAAAGGAGAAAAAAATTATCGATATTCCAATGTTACACTTCAGCTATATTATACTCTGTAATTACATTTAACACGTCCGCTAGGAACGATGAGTGCGGGCACTGCGGGCCGACTGAAGTGTAGCCGCGCAAGCGAAGTTCATCACGATTTAACCCTTTGATGTGCGAGAGTTCACCGACAGCTTAGCGATGTGCCCGAAGTTTCGCACAAAGCGTCGAAGTTTTCGCGAATATTTGGTTACATACATCACGATAACCCGAATATTCACGTTATCGCGATGAGTGGGGCCTAGGCATAAAGAACATACCTATTGTCTGTCTAAAACATAAACTTAATATACTAGCGTAAGTACTAGGTAGTATATTAACTTTATGGTCTAAAAGAAGTCGAACTAGACATGTGACTCTGTCTCTTTTACGCTAGGAGTCTCGATTGCTATTCGGCTACACGTGCAAGTGATGTAGGCTTTGGCTCTAAATTCGGTGGTGACTGGTGAGCCACATACCTACTTCCATTTATTTTCATAGATTAATGGCCTTTGAACAACAAAAAGGTTGTTATCTCCAGGCGTATTTACATGTGAAGGCACATTAATCTAAGATCCATAAGTAAACACAGGCGGTCATGCAAATATTTACATTTAAATTATGATCATTAGTGAATTCCTTGAAAAATAGGTAGTCTATAAATAACACTAAAATTAACAAAATATGTTTGTTTGCTTAGGGTGCATGGGTTTTTCTCCGTCACATCTCACATAGGCATTGAGATATTTAAGTTTTATATTGATAATGACATAAGTTTTGGGCATAGACCAAGTATATTTTAATAGACTAAGTATATATTAATAGACCAAGTATATTTTAATAGACCAAGTATATATTAATAGACCAAGTATATTTTAATAGACCAAGTATATATTAATAGACCAAGTATATTTTAATCATCTTAAAAAAGGAAGTTCTCTGACCCGCATGTATATCCATTCGTTATTTTCTTAAGAACTACTGCTTCGATTAGGATAGGGTTTGCGGTATTTTTTTTTGCATATTTTTCAGAGAAATAAAATAAAAGATCCTTTATAAAGATTTATTATTTTTATTAGGATAAACTAAATAAACTTGTATATGCATCCTCCGCTCTTCGCATCCACCAGTTTCCAGCCGCATTAAGCGCGCGGAAAGCGGAAGATCGCTAATAATAGATCGCAGATAATGATGGATAGCATTGGAGAAGACGTGTCAGTGGTTCATCAACATCTTTGAACCAAAGCCAACTTCACCTGCACGCGGTGCACCCTGCTGACTGACAAACGAAGCTCTGGCGAAAAGAGAGGTAGGGAGCGTAATTGTAAGCTACCCGACTGGGGAATGTACCTCCACCTCACAGAATACCGCAGCCAAATAACGGTTCCCTTGAGGGCTGTTGTGTTCCTGCGAGTGAGTGAGGTCACCAGAAAGGAAGGAGATGCTGCGATGGCAGCGGGGGTGGCGGTGCGCGAGCGATATATTATGTTGCGAGCGTTAATATGGCTACGGTAACCGCTTCACATCAGGCGGGCCGTATGCTTGTCTGCCAACCGACGTAGTATAAAAAAAAAAAAAAAAAAAGAAGGTCTATATCCAGCAGTGAGTAGATACATGCTGATAATTATGATGATGATGAAACTTGTATAATTATACATCCCAGGCAGGCCATAATCTGTACGTACTACCTACTTCAACATCAGCTTGTTAATTTCGAAGGCTATGTTAAACTTTGATACTCTGACGAATTTCCTCGTTTCAGATCCGATTCCTCAGATCACCGTCACCATTATCATTTGCCTGTATCTAACCACTGCTGGACATAAGTCTTTCCCAATGCTTTCCACCAAATACGATCCTCCGCGTTCCGCATCTAGCCGCTTTTTTAAGGTCATCGGACCATCTAGATTTTTTTTTATACTACGTCGGATGGCAGACAGGCCCACCTGATGTGAAGCGGTAATAAGCCGTAGCCATATTAACGCTCGCAACATAAAAGGTCGCTCGCGCGCTGCCACCCCCGCTGCCAACCAGCAACTCCTTCCTTTCTGATGACGTTACTCACTCGCAGGAAACAACAACTCTCAAGGGAATTGTTCTTTGGCTGCGGTACCAAACTCTCTTTTCGCCAGAGCCTCTTCTGTCAGTCAGCAGGGTGCACCACGTGCAGGTGAGGTTGACTTTGGTGAATATCTTTGTATTGATGAACCACTGACACCCCAAACCAAAACAAAGATTCCTTAGATGTTAACATATTATTGTATGATTTCAGCCATACGTCAGCATCAGCACAGCCGCCGTTGACCTTTCCAATTGGAATTTGGGGGAGCTGTCTGAGGCTATCGAGAATCCCAACACCGACCCAGCCCTGCTGCCTTACTTAAAACGAGCTCTTATCGTTCTTATGGAAGGCATTTTCTCAGAAGCTGTCCCGGTATGTATTTTTATTGGAATATATTATATTGGTCCACTAAAATAACCTAATTTGCACATGAAATTAATCTGACAGTACATCGAATCTTGCATTTGATATGCGATAAGTATTTTTCGATGTGCAAAATAGATGAGGTTAGGTTAGCAATGTATTTAATTTGTCTACTATATAAAAATAAGTCGGGTTTTCCTTCCTGACGCTATAACTCCAGAACGCACGAACCGATTTCCACGGTTTTGCATTCGTTGGAAAGGTCTCGGGCTCCGTGAGGTTTATAGCAAAGAAAATTCTGGAAAAATTTGAAAAGAAAAGCGGGAAAATCTTGAAGCCATCTGGTGGCGAAACGGAGTTCGCCGGGTTTGCTAGTATTTTATAATGTTACGTTAAATAGTATAGGTAATTTTTATTTTGTAAGGACGAGATTTGTCGCGGGTTCATCATCATCATCATGAGATCCATTTTAGTCTCCACTACAGGAGCACGACTCTCTCTCGTCCATCCTAGACGGAAGGAGGATTTGGCCTACACTCCCCACGCTGGCCAGACGGGTTGGGGAGGCCTGATCGATATTTGATAATTGTACGGGCCACGGCCCGTCCATTTGCTAGCGTCAGCAATTTACGCGATGCTATGCAAAAACGGGCCAGTTCACGTTAGACGCCGGCGCGAGCTCAGTGTATCATTATATCATATTTATATCTATCAATTAGCAAATAAAATCCGTTTCAATTCTATCAAATCGTATCAATCTATCAACCCCTACATAGCTTTTTGGTCCTTCGAGCCATGTACGGGCCACGGCCCGTCCATTTGCTAGCGTCAGCAATTTACGCGATGCTATGCAAAAACGGGCCAGTTCACGTTAGACGCCGGCGCGAGCTCAGTGTATCATTATATCATATTTATATCTATCAACTAGCAAATAAAATCCGTTTCAATTCTATCAAATAGTATCAATCTATCACCCCAACAATAATGTATTTCCCTTAGTCGCCTTGTACGACATCCACGGGACGAGACGGAGTGATTCTATTCTAGTCTGCCGGAAATCACACGGCCATGTCGCGGGTTATTTTTAGCTTATGGCGTAAACACAAAACTGCGAATTACCGCGATACGATTTCTTGCGAAATGGCGTCTTAAACTAGTATTTTTTTTTATAAAAGGAGGGCAAAACGAGCATGTCACCTGATAGAAGGCAATCACCACCTTCCATGGAGATCAGCAACAGCAAGAGGTCGCCGATCCGTTGCCTGTCTATACTCCTTCCTTTCTTTCTGGTGACCTCACTCACTCGGAGGAACACAACAGCCCTCAAGGGAATTCTTATTTGGTATCATAAAAAATACGCTATGCCGTACCTCTCTTTTTGCCAGAGCCTCGTTTGTCAGTCAGTAGGGTACACCTAGTGCAGATGAGGTTGGCTTTGGTTCAAAGATGTTGATGAACCCCTTACACCCCATCTAACAACTAGTGATCTCGATCGCGAAAAGAGTGTTACACTGCTGTTAATGATGATAGAGGATGAAAACCTGTATCACAGGAATGCGGGATGCGAACCTATTCGCAATTTCTTGCAATGCATCGTGTAAGCTTGCATATTTTTACGATGCGACGATGTCACAGTCTTGTGTTTTCACTATTTTAGATTGGTCTTCGCTGTTGTTCGTTCAATAGGGAAGACAAACTAGTAGGGATGTTATAGAGCTCCATAACTGAAACCACAGTATAAGTAATTGTACTAGGCACGAAACCATAACCGAATTCGATATAAAAGTTTCGAATATTTTCGCATAGAGGCGGAGTCCATATGAGACGTGATCCGAAAGGTTTTCGCGCAGCCGACAGAACAAACATTTTACTTTGAACTCCATTCCAGTCATCTATTCTTGTGGTACTAAAATTACCTAACCTTCATAATTCCTTGAAAACTTAACACATGTAGCGGCCGCTATCTCACCCATAACACAAGCTTTGCCCTTAATTTGGGACTAGATAGGGGCTGTGTAAATTGTCCAGAAATATTTATTTATTTATTATTTATTAATGAAGCAAAAATTATTAATTAAAAATACATTCATTTATGTATTTGTATTGTATAATTTATCAATAATAATTAGCATTACCTGTTAAAAATCGTTGTTGTTTTGATTGTGTCGACTTTTTCTGATGCCTGATAGTTTTAATAGATTACATCCCAATTTACTTTTTATATAGTCAACATCATACCTAATTGTATTTTTTCGACATACCTTTTATCTGTTTATTATGTACCTACATAATCTTAGTTCAACTCAGGCGAAGTTGAGGCGAGCCACTAGTACTTACTAAATTTAGGTGTAAACAATTGTACCCTGTTATGGAGAATAGGTCCAACCGACACTTTATTATTTTTAAGTTGAAGCTATTTAAAGATTAACAAAAATAATAATATCACGCTGTATAAGTTTTGGGAAGCACTAGTCATCAAACTGCTGAATCTGTTGCCAATATATAAAACTCGATTTGAAGTTTCTCGCTATGTATATCTCTCAATTTGGTATAGTTTGTCGGTTGGATCTATTCTGCATACCAGGGTCCAATTGTAGGCCGAATTTTTAGAAAACCGAGTTTTAGACGATTTTTTTTCATCTTTGAACAAGTACTGGTTTTTATCAAAGTCTCTATTTTAGATAAAATTCAGTTCAGTAAGAAAATTAAAAACCTTTTTCATGCAAAAAATACGTAATAGAAAGCGGTATTGTTAAACCATTGAATTTGACTTGGTGGTGAACCGCTTACAGCCAAATCATCATCAGGTCATTATAGTCTCCACTACAGGAGCACGACCCTCTCTCGTCCGTTCCAGACAGGAGGATTTGGCCTACACTCTCCACGCTGGCCAGACGGGTTGGGGAGGCCAACCCCCTTACCACCATCTCTTATTGCGATTCAATAATTGAATAGATTGCTTATTCATACCAATGAATAAGCGACAATATTCCATTTGAAATAGAGTCGCTTATTCATTGGTATGAATAAGCAATCTATTCAATTATTGAATCGCAATTAGAGATGGTGGTAAGGGGGCTGATCAATGTTTGGTAATATATTTCCCTTAGTCGCCTTGTACGACATCCACGGGAAGAGACGGCGTGATTCTATTCTAGTCTGCCGGAAACCACACGGCCGAATCACACACCCAAATAATATGACTAAATTAGGTCTAGGTAAATAGGTGCTTTAAATAATATTGGATTTTATTAATTTCAGTCCACAACCACCGTTAACATCGTTGTCCCGTCTATGGATATTTCGCACTGGACTCTGCAAGAGCTGGACTATGCCCTGTCGCACCCCGGCAACCCCGAGATTGTGCCTTACCTCGAACAGGGTCTCAACAAGTTGATGGAATCCATCTGGCACGAAGTTGACACGGTAAATATGTTCAGGATGATCGAACTTTACTCATTGGTTTTTTTGGAGAAACTGATTTTCTTAGAAGCATGTAGTAAAGTGATATGTAGTGCTATCAATAGATAAGTAGATAGAAGTCATTTTAGACATCGAACAATAGTCCAGTGTCTAAAATCATCTAAAAAATATTGTTAATATATGGCGTCAAATTGAAATACCAGCTTAATTAAGGGATAAAGGTCTACAAACGTTTTACCTTGAAAACATTGCAATTTGCAATGGTATAGCAATTTTCTTTTAAATTTGCAAAAAAATGTAGCTTGTTTACTATCGAAGTCACGTCACATTGGACTAAAAGAAAGCAAATAGCGTTTTAGACATTTAAGAATAGAATCGTCTCCGTACACTCAGGAGTACTTATTAGTCACACGCTTGGGCCCCTGCTGCTAATTGGACACATGACCAGACAAGAGTCTGGTGACCTCACTCACTCGTACAAACACAACAATCCTTGAGTATAGCTGCCGTTTGTCTGCAAGTACTCAATTGGGCACGATACGTACGTCTCTTTGGTTAGGGCTATGCTTATTACTCGGCAGAGTGTACGTACAGGTGAGGATGACTTTGGCCAAACACAAGCCACGTATAGGTATCCCCAATATTATGTTTGTTTTGATAGGGATGTTTTCCACCAATGTATACATGAGCATACTAGTATATTCACCAAATGAGTATACATATACCAAACACATACCTGTAGTACAAACTTTGTTTAGCCTCGGTTTAGAAGGCACTATGTAATTTATCCAGAGACATTTTTAATTTTTTCTATAGTGTATGTAATGTACTGGAAATTCTCACATAAGCATAAAATAATTGAAAATATACTACGTAGATATACTTTTGCATCTTTTGTCGTATTTTTAATAATTTGCCCACACTATTGTTTTAATATCTACTGTCCAATATAATTAATTTTATTAGAAACAGTAGAAGTAATATTTTATTTGAGATTTGTACATTACTTGTATGCAGAGCTTCGTCGTGTTGTCCATTCCTGTGGACATCGTCGACGCGATAGTACCCGAAGCTGTCGTGACTCCCGTAGAAGTGGAGCCCACACCTGTCGTGGTAGCTGATACTCCCGTCTCCTCGGCCCCTAGCAGCCCCCTCGTTGAGATCATCGTGAACGTAAACACACAGGTAAATAGAAATGGATAATAATAAATTGAGTAACTAAAAATTACTAATTGGGCCACTGGAATAATACCAATGGAAACCATCTTTAGTAGCCTAGTTAGTAATAAAAAATATTAGTTTAATAGTCTTCTGTTTTTCAATTTTAGTTGCTCGGTTTCTGTCAACCCGCAGTTGAGCAGCGTGGTGGAATATACTTTCAGCCCCTTCGATTGAGGGGAGACCCGTATCCCAGCAGTGGGATGTGGGTTTGCAAAGCTTGAAACTAAATGTGATTGTGTACTATCTACAAATGAGCTATTAATTTATTTATGGAACACAACATAAAATAGATAAAATTTAATAAATACATCTAAATAAAAAGTAATTAAAATAAATTCTACAGATTAATTTATTGTTTGTTACAGACTGCCCAAATCATGCCAGAAATCGCCAACGACCCCGCGGTTGAACCTTTCGAGAACCCCCGCCCCCCAGTCCCTGGATTCCTTGAGAATCGCCCTATCCCCGTTGTTATTCCTGATCCCGTAGTTCTCCCTCAGCCAGAAACGAACCCAATCGATGTTGTGGCTGTCGCTGAACCTGACATCAACCCTGTGGACCTCCTCAACCCTGTCATTGTGCCCGTGGTAGTTGCTGGCGAACACGTCGACATTGGACCTATGTAAATTGATACAACTCTTCGTGTGTTGACTAAATACCTCCCAGATGTGATATATTTCTGCCGCCATCGAATTTGTTAACTATTCCCCGTCTCACTTAAAACAGCTTAACTATATACAATTACTACAAATTTTACAATAGGTATTGTAAATAGTTAAAGTGTTGTAAGTAAATGTGTATATATTAACAGCGATTAACAATTGTAGTTGTGATTAAACGTAAAAAAGAATTTAACAGAAGTAAACGCACGTTGAATCTTTATTTGTATTTTTTATTTCTTCTCCTTAAAGAAGGTTATATATCTGAATAATGAAGGTTATATATCTGATATAAGTTTATGTATCTGAGACCCTACCGCCGAAGCTGAAGCTGATACCATCGAATATTTTGAGTCCCAAAAATAAGTCTTAGTTTTAAGTTATTGACAAACATTTTTAACTTTGACGGTAGAGTTTCAGGGTTTCTACCAGCTAAGTTAAACACAATTGCCACTAATTTAAGCTGGAGTTTAATATTTGCAATAAATAAATCCGATGGG
This sequence comes from Hypsopygia costalis, assembly GCA_937001555.2. Taxonomy (NCBI): domain Eukaryota; kingdom Metazoa; phylum Arthropoda; class Insecta; order Lepidoptera; family Pyralidae; genus Hypsopygia; species Hypsopygia costalis. The sequence goes on from OW443342.2 coordinate 17,788,665, forward strand.
AATCGGCTTCAGCTTAGGCGGTAGGCCCCCTGATCATGGTTTTGTAACTCCCAAACTGAGGGTCTCATTTCATTGCGTTTTGTTGTCTACTTTTTGGATCAGCCAGACCGGCTTGAGATTATAACTTAGGATGTACCTCCACCTTATAAAAGAATACAGTAAAATAAGTTCCAAGGTCACGTTCTTTTTATATTACGTAGTCGGGTGGCAAACGAGCATATGCCCCGCCTGATGCAACGTAGCTGATGGTAACGAAGCCATATAAGTGCTTGCAACATGACGCCGCCACTTCGACTGCCAACGGAACAACTAATTCCTTCCTGGTGACTTTACTTATTGGAAAGAACACAACCATCCTCAAGGAATTGTAATTTGGTTACGATATTTTGTGAAGTAGAGGTATTTTCCAAGTCGCGTAGCTTACAAATACGCTGCAGCTGCAGGGTGCACCCCGCAGGTGAGGTTGGTTTTAGCTCTAAAGATGGTGCTGAGCGCCTTACATAAAAAAAAAATTGCAAAAGAGTCCCCAGGCTCCAAGTAGTGCCACTGCTGCTGCTTGCGTACAAGCAGCAGCAGTGGCAACACGCACGATATGTAGCATTCACATCGTGCGCATTGTCTTATAAAAGGCTCTTCAAAACTTGTTTTCGTTTTACTTGAAATACTTTTTATCATAAATTAATTGAAAATATGTGTCAAATTGAGCATTTAATCTATCTTATTCCTCGATTTGTTCAAGACTTTATTTTGATCAAAATACAATCTCGAAAATGAGTGAGTTCATTAAAAAAAAGAGAAATTTTGGAAGTATTTATTGTTGTATTCCAATTGTATTTACTTTTATTAAATAAAAAAATGTATCAAAATAATTGTCATTATGCAATCATTTTGTGTTCAATTCATCAAAGAAATTATTCGTCCTGTGGGTACGTAAAAACCTTTTCGGTCCCCGCGAGCGTTAAATTTGAAGGTTTTTACTAATCTCGGGACGAATATTTCTTTGACTTTGAAAAGTTTTCTGAAAAGTTGATGGCAAAAGGCACTCGTACTGGTAATTTAAAACAATTATTTTGATATATTTTTTATTTAATATAAGTATTTACAGGAATAAAACGAGAAATAGTGTCGAAATGGATCCATGTTCGTCTTTTTTTTTGTATAGAGCAAAATAAAATTACTCATTTAACGAACGAATCAAGGCTTAGATTATCAATTGGTTTCCGATCCGCTTCGACTAGATGCCGCGGCGCACTTGTAAAATGCGGAAACAAATACTACGCCGAACTCGGCGTACCCGAGCCTGTTGTAATACAATTCTTCACGCACACTAGCATCTCTGCACATTGTTTTACGTACACTACAATATTGAGTTGCCGCATTCACGGAGCTGTTGTTTTTAGATAGTGCGATCTAGTCGAAGCGGAGCGGCGACCAATTGTTAATCTATGGAATCAAGGATTAAGTTTCATTATCAGGGCACTCAGAAAGGTTCGCGAAAAAATAATTGTATGAGGCCCTAGCCGATCATAATTATTTAAAAAAATATGACTATTAGATAATAAAAAAAAACATCTTTCTAAATTTGAAATTCTCTTCACTTGTTTTGTAGAGCTGACGAGTTTCTATTTTAGGGAATAACATGAAGTCACTCGATGCCAGACCAGGTCTGTAAGAGAGGAGCGTAACTCAAGACTTTGACCGGTGTGACGTCTAGGCGCCCCCTCGTGTTGGACGTTGAGTGCGTTATTGGTCGCTTGTTGATAACAGTACTATTACTTTTACTGTGGCTAAATACAGTAAAAACTTCCGTCAGGCATTCCGTATTATATCACTGGGGGTTTCTATTGCTTCAGTTTCATAATAGAATTGATTCCAGATACCACGTCAAAGTGACACCGTGTCTGTAATCAAACTTTGCAAGTTAAATATGATCCACGACCCAGTGTCCAATTGAACTGAAATTTAACACACTTCTTTGTTTCTCGCGACGATGCACGATTATCTAAATGCCACCACTTGTAATCCAATATAGTAGCCACCACAAAAGGGCAGTTTTTGATACCCACTTTAACTCTTATGAATATCAAATGAAAGAATTTAATAAGCGGAAGATAGTGAACAAACTTTTTAGTTCTCTTGTTTCAGTGAGACACAATAATTTAAATTAAATTATTGTGTCTCACTGAAACAAGAAAAAGCAATATTTTTGTTTGAAGAGAGCTTTTATTGATTAATAATAAGAACTAAAAAGTTTGTTCACTATCTTCCGCTTATTAAATTCTTTCATTTGATATTCATAAGAGTTAAAGTGGGTATCAAAAACTGCCCTTTTGTGGTGGCTACTATATTGGATTACAAGTGGTGGCATTTAGATAATCGTGCATCGTCGCGAGAAACAAAGAAGTGTGTTAAATTTCAGTTCAATTGGACACTGGGTCGTGGATCATATTTAACTTGCAAAGTTTGATTACAGACACGGTGTCACTTTGACGTGGTATCTGGAATCAATTCTATTATGAAACTGAAGCAATAGAAACCCCCAGTGATATAATACGGAATGCCTGACGGAAGTTTTTACTGTATTTAGCCACAGTAAAAGTAATAGTACTGTTATCAACAAGCGACCAATAACGCACTCAACGTCCAACACGAGGGGGCGCCTAGACGTCACACCGGTCAAAGTCTTGAGTTACGCTCCTCTCTTACAGACCTGGTCTGGCATCGAGTGACTTCATGTTATTCCCTAAAATAGAAACTCGTCTGAATGGGAGACAGTTTATATTGCCAGAAAATGTGATGCCCAAAAAGGCCGTAAATGTGTAAAATGAACTGGAAAAAGAAGAGATTTAAATTTGGTTTAAACACCTAAAACTTTGTATAGAGAGTGGTGAAGAGTTCTTTGAAAGGATATTTTATCCATTCATAAGTTAGTTTTTCAGTTTCTGAAAACAGTCAGGGCGCTCGTACGTATGCTCAATTTTAACATATATTTTTTACAATGATTCAATACATATCGTTATGAATAAAATTGGTTTGAAAATGCAAACTCACGGGTCTACAGAGCCTTAACGTATACCAATTTCTTAGGAATACATGACTTAATGTATCGTGTTTCTTTCTTTGTTTGTTTGTAAAACTTTATTGTATATTATTGTGTCGTATTCAACTACATAAACTTAAACAAAAATATAAAATAATCAAAGATGTTTTAGTACATACCAAGTCCGGAAGGAAGAGTGTAGTCGATAAATATAAGTAATATAGCAATATAATTATACAAGTTTTAACTCTCAATCATGATTTAAATAATGATTCGAGAACATATTCCCTTCTGACAAGGACCAATACGCAAAATAACTATGTAATAGATACATAGGGACCAACACGCTTATGGGCACAACTGCATTTCGACCAACTCACCTAAGGACCAATTGGCCGTGTGGTTTCCGGCAGACTAGAATAGAATCACTCCGTCTCTTCCCGTGGATGTCGTACAAGGTGACTAAGGGAAATACATTATCAAATATCGATCAGGCCTCCCAACCCGTTTGGCCAGCGCGTGGGGAGTGTAGGCCAAATCCTCTTTCCGTCTAGGACGGACGAGAGAGGGTCGTGCTCCTGTAGTGGAGACTAAAATGGACCTGACATCATCATGTTGATGACATAAAGACCAATAATAAAAAAATGGCAACTTGAAGATGCAAAAACATCAAGAGGTAACATCAAGACGAAATATATGCTTAGGCGCTGTCCCCGAGTCATGCCTCTCTTCCGAAATGAAAAAAAATGGGACGTGGCTGTGTAATGGACACGGCCGTGTGTTGTGCGTGAATACGTTATATGCACTAAAATTATATCAAAATTTATCTTACCTTCCCCCGCACGCGATGTTCCATAGTCCTTACTTAGCGTAATAAATTCTTTGATCCTTCATCTACCGAGTGGTGTGATTGAATTTTGGATGGAGATGATAGATATGTAACTGTAACACCAAACTATATCCCCTGATTTTGTTATCATTCGTTTTTAGGGTTCCGTACCCAAAGGGTAAAAAGAAACCCTATTACTAAGGCTCCGCTGTCCGTCCGTCCGTCCGTAACGTCTGTCACCAGGCTGTATCTCATGAACTGTGATAGTTAGACAGTTGAAATTTTCACAGATGATGTATTTCTATTGCCGCTATAACAACAAAGACTAAAAAATAGAATAGAATTAATATTTAAGGGGGCTCCCATACAACAAGCGTGATTTTTTTGCTCTTTGTTGCTCGCAATTGATAACGGCAATAGGTAGACGCTTGAAATACTCACACAATATTTAGTTTTATATTCACTTTAAAAATAAATAATTAAATAAAAATAAAACAAATATTTAAGGGGTAAATATTTAAAAAAATCACGTTTGTTGTATGGGAGCCCCCATACAACAAACGTGATTTTTTTGCCGTTTTTATAGATAATTGTACGGAACCCTTCGTGCGCGAGACCGACTCGCACTTGGCCGGTTCTTTTAATTGCTTCCCTATGGAAGCAATTTTGAACACAAAAGATCCACGAGGGTCGATGTGTCACGGGTGCTACAGCACTGTACCCACTCTAAGATAAGATGGAACAATTTTAAAGATGTATTAAGGGCCCAGATTGCCTAGGCGCGACATCGTTTTTGAGCGACCGCAGCGCTACTGTTTACTGAAACAACCGACAGGGCGGGTGAATGACCCAAAGACAGCGCGATTTTCAAAATGTTTTGCGACAAACGTTCCACGTTGAGTTATATTGTTATTGAAGTTGAATATTTACAGCATAACAAAAATGGAAATAATAATTGGAAATAAACGACGAGTGTAAAATATTCTAAGACTAGTTTTTCGTTATAAAATGATCCTAATTACTAGATTAATAAGAGTAGTTGAGACACAATGTTTATGTTTTTCTATTTATAATAAACAATCAAGAGCAGGTCCGGACTGACCTTTTTGTATTCTACTTACCAAAAATTCCAACTATGTATTTCTTTGTAATTTTACTACCAAAGTTTATTCTTATTTCGTAAAATATTCATTCAACAAAATAATTGCAAATTCAGTAGGAAGTACGGTCGAAATAACATCGAGCTTTCCTCGCTAGTGTATATCTCTACGCAAGGAAATGTGCCTATTGCGTAAACTCAAATAGGGTGGTGGCACCAATTATCGGCCATGTCAACTTTTTTTCAACTTTGTTTGCACTTTTGCTACGCTAGTATACGAAAGTATAAAAATGATTCATATAATTAAAAGTAAGTAAACAATAACAAATATGAGTCGCCATCTAAAAAGCGTGCTAGGGTTGTACAAAAATAAATAAAACACAAGTTTATAAATTATTAATATACTAATTAAAAGTAAGTAAACAATAACAAAATATGAGTTCAAAATTCTACGATTACTGATCAAATTCTGATTTCTGCTAATTTGATGATAAAATCAATTGCTATTGCAAAACCTATCAGAATGAAAATGTTACCAGCTGCCCGATTCACGTAATAAAAACCGTAGCGTAGGGACTTAAAAATGTCACTTCGTTTTTTGCAAATTAAGCCCTTTTAACCGACTTAAAAAAAGAAGAAGCTTCTCAATTCGCTGTATTTTTGAAACGATTTTGATGATTCTTTACACCAGGTAACTCTTCAAAATCATATAGGAATTGTATAGTAATTGAGCTATTGAAAGATTTATGACAATCCAAGACTAGATAAGTAAGTGCGTTTAAAACAGAAAACCAAAAGGCGATTTCTAAGTTTCTAAGTTAAAACGACTTTTGGACTGGCGTGTTTACGTGAATCGACCGGCTGGATAGTTAAGTTACCTCAGTCTCTTTCAAAATCATTAGGCGTTCTTCTCTTTCAAAACACGTAAAGCTCTTTCTTTCCTCTCTTTCATAGCCTCTATGATACTGGGCGCGTCACGAATGGGCATGCTTCGTGACTGCCGAGGATCAACTAATTCTGGAAGTAGGCAATCGTAATAAAACCTAACTAATTTCATCTCCATTTTCTCCTTCCAAAATTTGTCGTCCTTTTCTATAATATAAACTTTCATAGGTACAGTAGCACCAAACCAGATGCCAAGCATGCAAACGTTTCTTTTAGTAATATGTACCTGTCCCTGAATTTGGAAATACCAGTTATGATTTTTATTTATGACATAACTCTTGGAAGCCTTGCCCAAAAGGTATGTTTGGCCATTGCTTCATCAAGAGTCATGCCAGCTAAAGAATGTGGGCACTTAATTTCAATTAAACCGTTTGCATAAATGCCATCTGGTGTATTACCAAGAAATTCATATTGATCGTCGACGAACAAACCGCAACCTTGTATATTAATATTCTTTTGAATTTCTAACTGTCTAATTTCGGTTTCTTCGTTTTCGATACCGTACCGTACAGCAAGCAAACTGGAGATATTACTACCATAAACGATTTTACCAACAAAAGCAGCACAACTTGTGCTCTCTCGTTTTTTACAAACTTACCCGAATGATGATGAGGTTAGTAATTTTCTCCTTGTACTCATCCACTCAGCACTACTTCTTTGCAAATGGGTCGACCTTTCAAGCTCCTCTCTTTCAGCACAAGACAACTATAAATCGGCTAAAAAAGATGGCTTGGCTTTCTCATATAATTCTGGACTCAGATCAGGTTTTTCGCAGTTTGGTCCATAGTGAGCGTCTTTCGATACAGTGTTGTGGCTTTTTTTCAATCTTAATTTAGGTTTAGCAATTAAACGGTTTCTACGATTACAATTTTCCACTTTCGCGATCAAAGGAATCGGACTACATTTAAATATGACTTCATGAGTTTTACTATGAATCGATCCCGTATTAAAAGACACAACAGCAGCTGCGCATCGGCCCACATAAGAACCACGGGAAGAATAATTTACACGCTTACCCCCAACTAATTTGGCAATTACTCCGTTAAAATTTTCAACTATATTACTTGTGCAATTATGAATTAAACTTCTAGAATGATATGACAGTCTTTTACTTAAAATTTCTACCGCGTCCATTAATCCGCATCCAACAATTGTTGGAAGTAATCCAACAGGTTCTATTCGACGAGTATCAGGTCTACAGAAATACTCCTTGCAATGTTGGTGATTACCAAATACGTGTTGTGGACCATTTAGGATATCTTCACTAAGATTTTTTATTTTTTCTTCGAGTGACTGATTTTGATCCGCCCAATATTTAATCGCGCATTTTACACCCGTTCTTAAACGCAAATACCTTTCTTTTAGGAATTTCCGCAATTCGCAAGGATACTTAGTGTCTTTTGACAGTTTCTCCAAGCTATTGCAGTAGTTTCGTAAAAGATGATTTTTGCATTCAATTTTCTCTACTATTAAATTATCGTACGGACGCGAATCTAATATTTTTTTATAAGTACTAGAATCGCCGTCTGCTACAAATTTATTATAAATTACACCGTGATCAACAATGGAACGTTTAAACCCCTCAACTATTATGGTCGATTCCATCCCGGTAGATGATCCTGAATAATTCTTGAAACAATGGTGTTCCGGGGGCTGACTGTTGTTCTTTGCGGCTCGTGCACAGACTACGCAGTATTTATTTTTAACTCCAAAAAACAATACTTTATTAGTTTTAATGCCAATTATCGCAGCTGCGCCGGATAAGGCGAAAAAATTCTTACCATAAGATCTCTTCCTCCAACAACCGTCAACAGCAACAGATATTAATGGTGTACCATTTTTATCAACACTACCTATAGACTGCGTACTCTGCTTCTTCCTTGACAGCTTCTGCCATGGAATGTGTTGCTGTCTTTTCCCACCAATCGCAAACCGTATTATTAATTTCATTGTATAATGAAGGTGACATGATTGGTAACGGTTACTGCGGCAGTTAATGTTTTTAACTGAGAGTAGCTCCCACCAGATGATATGATACCAGATACAATTTGATGATTCACTTCCATGCTATCTTCTTTCTTTTCAACCAAACACACAGTAAACTTCATACTACACATACTACATTTCATGATGATTTTTGAGTCCAGACCAACTTTTACTTCACCTATTATACTGAGGTAACTTAACTTACAATCCATTGGACCGTGGTCCCTATGGCCTGAAGAGCTTTATAAAAAAAAGAAATATCTATTACTCTACGCCCAACTTCCACTTCATCCACCTTTCCCTCTTGACTGTTTTCAATAACTAGTTCCTGTAAAGAAAGATAATGGCTTTATTTTTTTTTATAAAAAATAATTAAAAAAGAATGGGCCAAATTTCTTCAAACATAGCTAAGAACTCCCTTAGAATACATCTTTGAAACACATAACACTAGATCAAAATCTTGAACGTTTTATATAAATAAACGTAATAAAAACTGGTTGTTTGTAAAGTCGGTTCAGGACAATAATTTTAATAAAAAAAGCTGTTGTTTCATTTTTAACCTTATTAATATTCCTGTTAACATAAAAAATAGCTAAACATGTTGTTTAGCGTTTTCATGCATTTTCCTAATGTCGGCCGGGTTTCTTTATTTATTGATAAATCCCAATATCGGCCGATATTGGGATTTATCAATAAATAAAGATCCCTAACCTCGACCCTGCGATTATTTCATAAAAAAGACAAGTAAATGTAAAAACCTTGGTTTTTCTTCAATAAAAAACAATATAAAATACCATAGGTATGTTTAATTCCATTTAAATACTAACTAACTCAATGCGCTCGCAACCGGGATTTGACTCGCCACTGCCACTAAACGACACAAGTCGGTACCGGCGCGTGCTCTATTGCCAACTGAACGTTCAAATATTGAAGCACCCGCACCAAAATATGGATTATTCGCATATAGAGTCGCTTTTTGAATAAAATCTATTATAATTTTGGGGTTATTTTAATAGTTAGGGTAAGTGCTCCAGTGAATTAACACCCACCAGTGAATGAACAAAACACACATTTTTCAATATAATAAGAAATCTAAGCTTTTCTACTCAAGCCAGTATTTTTTTCTCAATCGAAACATTATATTACGTCAACTGAACACACAGGTATTTGCCTGTGACCTATAGTTTCAAAATCGCGACCGCCTAAAATGAAAGTATTCTGTCGTATTTTTGATTGTATGGAGCAGAATTTAAGGCATTGCTGAGACTACGTGTTTTGGTATTCACTTTGTAGACACTATAAGTGTGATAGTGTTAACAAAATTTGATAGTAGGATGTAAAAAGAACTGTTTTATCTTACAAAAAGCAGATTGCATAAATTTTAATTATCATAAATAAATTATAGGGGTGTTCGATAATTGGATCACGAAATTGAAGAAAATCTAGTCAATGAACACACAGTTTTAAGCATTTGGCATCTTAGCCTTAATGCAGTTGGCTAATTTTTTGTACACAACTTTTATAAACGGTTGTCAATTTTTTGACCAATATTCGAACGAGGTGTTCTTTTATTATTACCAGTTTATCCTCCATACCTAGCCTGATATCTTCAGTAACTTTTAGAAGTGCAGTAATAGTACTGTGCCCAGGACGAAAACCAGACGGAGTGAACTGATTAAATAAAATAAATAAAGATCTCCACATAGAAGTGCCTTTCAGCTAAAACGACCATGGAAAGACAGCAAAATGCAAGCTAAAAAGAAATTAATAAATAATGATGACATATAGAATAGAATCAATACAATCTTCTATTATAGAAATATAATAGTTTAGAAGAGAAAGGAGAATCTAACATAGAAGTGATGAATAATAATATTAAATATTTTATAATAATAATCCAGTATTAATATTATGTTTTAAGCATTTGGCATCTTAGCCTTACGGTCTGCCCGAGGGGCTATGCGAATGGGTTGCTAGCTTCTTGTCCAGCAGAAGCATTAGAGCCGTTGTAGATGGCAGTTGCTCCGATAGCATGGACATCAATGCTGACGTCCCGCAGGGTTCTGTATTGTCCCCGACGCTGTTTCTGCTGCATGTTAATGATATGTTGTATAATGACAGCATTCATTGTTATGCGGACGACAGCACCGGGGACACTTATTACACGGGCCGCGCAAATATCTCTCGTTCTTTGGTGGAGGAGAGCCGCGAACAACTTGTGTCGCAAATTGAGAGCACACTAAGTAGAGTGTCCGACTGGGGGCGACAGAACTTAGTGCGATTTAACCCCTCTAAGACACAAGTCTGCGCGTTCACCGCTAAGAAAACCCCATTTGCTGTGGCTCCACACTTCGAAAACACACCCCTCACCATCGCCAATAGTATTGGTATTCTAGGAGTTGACATCTCCAGCGACGTCCAGTTTCGATGTCATCTGGAGGGGAAGGTCAAGCTGGCATCGAAGAAACTAGGTGTGCTCAACAGGGCGAAACAATACTTCAACCCGCGGCAAAGACTTATACAAAGCTCAAGTTCGGCCGCATATGGAGTACTGTTGCCATCTATGGGCGGGAGCGCCTAGATACCAGCTTGCACCCTGTGACTCGATTCAAAGGCGTGCTGTGAGGATTGTTGACGATCCCAAACAGACAGACGGTTTAGAACCTTTAAGTCTGAGAAGAGATTTTGCGTCCCTTTGTGTGTTCTACCGTTTGTACAATGGGGTGGTGTGTTCAGAGGAGTTGTTTGACATGATGCCCACGGCTTCCTTCTACAGTCGCACCGCTCGCCATCGACAGGGAATTCATCCTCACACTTTAGAACCGAAATGGTCACGTACTGTGCGGTTCCAGAGAAGTTTTCTTCCACGTACTATCAAGCTGTGGAATGAATTGCCTGTTGAGGTTTTCCCAGGAGACTACAGCATGGGGTTCTTCAAAAAGGGCTTGAAGAGGTTTTTACAGGGTCGGCAACGCGCATGTGATGCCTCCGGTGTTACAGGCGTCCATAGGCTGCGGTAACTGCTTTCCATCAGGCGGACCGTATGCTTGTTTGCCACCTTAGTGGTATAAAAAAAAATGTTAGATAGTTCTCTTTAGGTTATAAAATATCAAGTAACACGCAATTATAATAGTAATCATATCGTCTATTTAATATAATAAAAAAATATATATATTTACAATAACAATTACCCGAAATAAACTCTTACATAATAATTTATATATAGAACTGATATATAAAAGTGGTAGTTCATTCAATGGGTTTCAAAAGGTTTATTCACTGGATTTTTTTGTTCATTCTCTGGTGATTTGTGTGTTCAATGCTGATAGTTATTGAGATAACCTGCATTTTATACAAATATACCCCATATTTGTATAAAATGCAGATTATCTCAATAACTATCAGCATTTTTGCTAAAATATGTATACTGTATCAATCATGAATAAATTGTGAACATAATAAAATAAAATATTTTTTGGTTAGGATCTCATAAGTAGCTGGCTGTAATTTTCAAAGTTTGGAATGCCCTTAAGGGTTCATTCAATGGAGCACTTACCCTATATTCCATTTTCTCGCAAAGGCCGATATTAGGAGGAGGCCGATACTAGAAGACTTCACCCTACTGAGATTTTGTCTTCGTCCATCACTAACTAGGTATTTTTTTTTTATACTACGTCGGGTAGCAGACAAGCATACGGCCCGCCTGATCTGAAGCGGTTACCGTAGCCATATTAACGCTCGCAACATAAAATATCGCTCGCGCGCCGCCACCCCCGCCACCCCCGCTGCCATCGCAGCATCTCCTTCCTTTCTGGTGACCTCACTCACTCGCAGGAAGACAACAGCCCTCAAGGAAACCGTTATTTGGCTGCGGTATTCTGTGAGGTGGAGGTACATTCCCCAGTCGGGTAGCTTACAATTACGCTCCCTACCTCTCTTTTCGCCAGAGCTTCGTTTGTCAGTCAGCAGGGTGTACCGCATGCAGGTGAATTTGGCTTTGGTTTAAAGATCTTGATGAACCACTTACACCTCAAGGTAGTTTGTTTATTTATGTAATAAGTCTACAAGAATTACGTATAACAATTTACGTCTATAGTGTGTAGTCTAAGCATAGCAGTGTTGCTTGGAGTCTCGGCCTGAAGGTTTTCTTTATTTTCAATACTGGAAATATTATTCATCATTATTATCCACTTTATAATTATTTTGTAATTTTTGTACAACACCAGACCCTAGGCGCGTCGCGTCTCTTTGGCGGTAAGTATGTCGACAAAGCCGCGTGCCCGTGCTATTTCTGTTATGAAACATACCTACTTCCACAATCTGATATTTAGACAATAATGATGAACATGAAAACGAATACTAGGTAGAAATTGACTTTATTACTTATAATACAAACCAATATTTACATGCTATTGTATATGTCTGAATCAAGCGATCTAAATCATATGACATAGGTATTGTATTAGCTTTGTAATGTACCCTGTTCAAATGAAAATAAATTATATTATTATTACTACTTAGACAGGATAAGCACACAAATAAAACTAGGATTTTTACATGACACTTTCACAGAAATCTCGTAATTTTTTTCTAGGTAGGTATTTCGGACGAGACGTAGTAAAGTAGGCAGATAAATAAATAAGTAGGAAGGAACTTACATTTTTTCCGAGATCTTTTGGCTTTCATATTTTTATAATGCGTACTAAACTTTCTTTTCCCTGGCAAATTCAAATTCAATCAGTCCTGCGAAAAAAACCCTCGATTACCGACTAGATACGTTTATGATATTGGCTATAGCATGTTGAAATCATGTTTCAAGCCTGAATTGATACATATTTTACAAGGTTCATAAAATAACCTACTCAATAAAGTATCTAATTCATTCTTTGTATTTTTTACGATTTATATACATTCATTATATTGGTAAATTAGTTATACTTACAGTTTTTCACAAAAAACACAAATTCACAACACGTAATTTTGCTGGAGCATCCGACGCGCGTGGTGTCACCTTGACATATAAAAACACACTGGCACATTAGTGGCGACGCTGAGTACTAATTCGTAATATCGGAATGTGCGTCATTTCTCATACATTTTTCTATGGAGAATTTACGTAAAACATATCTAGATTTTAGGGCTTTAAAAGAGGAAGTCTTTGTTTGTAAAGGTACAAAAAAAAAGTATATGTTATATTTATTGGTTTCTTCAGTGTTCAAAAAGTGTTTCTTTTTATCAATTTGTGTTGATTTATTGGGTTAAATCTGAAAAATACGAAGGCATGTTTTTGCATTTTTTCTCAATTTTGTGCGTTTGTTGACCTTTATTATAAAACAACTATTAGATTTTAAGAGTTTAATATAATCATACAATAATTTTTGGTCTTTGATTGTAATATATACAAATTATCATTGATATCAATCATATCTAAATAGGTTAAATATGAAAAATCGTAACACTCTTTTCACAGTTTTCACGATCTGGCCCCTTAACGTCAAAATTCTTTCATGATACATTTGCGTAGTTCATTCGTAGGTCAAACTGTCAAATATATCGTTATATTACCTAAAACATAGTTTTATGGCAGGATATGATTAATGTATAATAGATAAGAGTCGGATATATAATAAATTTATTAAGATTATTTGTAATTTATCTGTCCTACGCAGTATATATAATGGAAGAATTTAAAGTATTGTCAAATTGGTCTCGATTGGTAAGTTTATTATACTTAATTATTTTATAAAAAATATAATAATACGAGTGTAAAGGATTTATCTTACAAAAGTAAAAGTGAGTTTGAACGTCTTTTACGTTTTTATTGCTAAAATGCTGAACTGGTTTTTATAAAATTTTACATGAACATAGTCAGTCTGAACGTTTGAAAAAGATCGCGGCCATAGGCAGTGGTAAGCGTTTTCCATAGGCGGGGAGTATGATTTTTCCAATATAGTGGTATAAAAAATGTAGCTGATCTATCCATACTGGAAAAGAACATTAGTAATGTTAATTATAGAGATACATAATTAATAATATTCACAAGGAAATCAAACGTAGTAACAACTTATCCAATCCCTTTACATAGAATATCTTGTATGTCACTTAATAATCTTGATTGACTGAGGGGCAATCCTCGTAACTTTATGTAAATTGTAGTCAAAATTCAGTTCCGATCCAGTCTCGATCTCACAAATGTCACATTTGGTATTCTCGTATCATAATATGATACTTCAAAGTTTAATGTAAGTGGGATTATATCGAAATATGACCGAAAATTAAACAAACTAAGAATGTTATTTCGACAGCAATAAGAATTGATAATAATTAAGTAATTAATGAAATCAAGTATATAATTTTTAGTCAATTCACAATTCAGTCTCGATTAGGTCAACTTTCATATTGTGATCGTAAATAAAATAATTACAAGAATTGGCCTTCTGGTAGGCAAGGCATAATATTCTAGAAAGTTAAAAAAACTTACATATAATACACCTGGTATTGTGTGGTTAACAATATGACCTGGTCATGAGCAATGAGAAAAAAGACACTATGCCTGCCAGTCGCAGATGACAGCTTTATTACAAAAATGTGAAAGTGTGATTGTTTGTTTCATTATTTTACATCGGATAGAACTGAGAAATATGTCAATCCATGACATATTTTACGGGGATAGTTTAATCAAGATCTGGACATGACATGTATGACATATATTACTTAAAATCCCGGAAAACGATCTTATTCCCACGAAAAAAAAAAAGTTTTATTAAAGTAATGACCGCGCGGGCGTAGCCGCAAGTATTTACATATAATTATAAATATTGTTCATTTTTTTACAGCTAAAATAAAACATGAAGTCCATTGCCGTATTCCTCGCCATCGCCCTGGGCGTCGCGGTTGCCGCACCGCTGGTTCAGATCGTTGTGAACATCAATCAGCAGGTGAGAATATTTGTATACCTGCAATGATATTAGCAGTATAAACAGCGTGATTCAGTGTGTATCAGAAGGTACGTATATCGAGTATACCAGAAGGTACAGTCAGGGGCGCCGGCTTTTAGAAAATCTCATGGGTGCTCATGCTCATTTGATGACTCTAAAAAGTGGCGAAGTGTGAAAAGAGAAATGCACACTGATCGAACCGACAAATAAATTAATGTCCTACTTATATACTGCGTACTCTAAACCACGGGCCGTCGGGTAATAAAAAACACCTATCATCCCTAAAAGGCGATTACTGATCTGTTTCTTGATGTCTATTCTCAGGGGTGCTCGGCACCCACTGTTTATTTCTCATGGGTGCTCGAGCCCCAGAGCACCAGCGGAGTCGGCGCCCCTGGTACAGTCACATGCATAAATGCATATAGAATTTGCGTAAGAAATGTCTTGCACCTGTCAAGTAGTCATGAAAATTGTTTTAAACCGTAAGACGATGCATTTTGGTTTATATCACTGTTACAATAGCTTACAATATTATTCTTTATATGGTGTATGTTTAGATTTTTGCACGTGACTTTTTATACTTATTCATGCGGTTGGCCACTACCTCGCTATGAGTATGATAGTATATGCTTTAATCCTGCTCATTGACAGGAAATCTGTATCGTAGTAATGAGGTAATCATTTTGACGAGCTCGGTGGCGTAGCGGTCAATGACGCGGCTTCGACACCAACGCCAAATAGTGGGTTCGATTCCCACATAGGACAAACATTTGTGTGCATGAACATGTCTGTTTGTCTTAGTCTGGGTGTTTACTATGTATCATAAGTATGTTTTTATAAAAAAAAAATATTTATGTATGTTTATCAGTTGTCTAGTACCCATAACACAAGCTTCGCTTACTTTGGGGCTAGATGGCGCTGTGTAATTTGTCTGGCTATATTTATTTATTATATTTATTATTATTATTAATCAAGGATTGATGAAGTGAAAGTAGTTATCTAGTTGTATAATTTTGTGTATTTATTAAAATATGTTTATATCGAACAATGTACTATAAATAAAATAATGAGGTAATCATTTGAATGTAACATAAAGAGAAGTAAAATAACCAACGAAAAAATAAAGTTAAGTTGCGTCAAAATATTCCTCCGCATCATCGTCGAATGGCATCGTACCTCCTCGGTAGCAGTATTGCCACGCTGAAAGGTAATGCTTACACAAAATTGTGCTAAACAAAACTCAGCCTTCGGGTCACGGCAAATGTCGTTTTGCTATTTTTATCACATTAAATTGATATTATTCCATTCTTATTTTCAGGCTACCGAGACTGCACCTATCCTCGTGCCTGAGCCGGAACTTCCCGAACCAATCCTCCCCGGACCCATAATCGTGCCGGAACCGATCCTCCCTGGACCTATAATCGTGCCCGAACCAATTCTCCCTGGACCTATCGTGCCCGAGCCGATTATCCCTGGACCCGAAATTATCCCTGAGCCTATTATTCCTGAACCCGAAATTATTCCTGAACCGATTGTTATTCCTGAACCCGAAATTATTCCTGAACCGATTGTTATTCCTGAACCCGAAATTGTGCCTGAGCCGATCATTCCCGTGCCTATCCCTGAGCCGATCATTCCCGTGCCTATCCCTGAGGTGATCATGCCCGCGCCTGAATCAAATCCCATTGATGTTGTGGCCGTCGCTGAACCTGACCTCAACCCCATCGACGTTATTGCTGTAGGTGCCCCTGAAATCAACCCTGTCGACATAATCAACCCTGTGATCGTGCCAGGCGTCGCTATCGATGCTGATATCGGACCCATGTAAATTGTAGCAACCCTTTATACAGTTCAGTACCTATTTATAAATAAATACTTGAATTATAAGTCAGGAACCGATATTTTGTGTTACAGAAGCTGAAACATGTATTATTGTTACTACCAAAGAAATTTTAACAACCTAAGTTAATTCAAGAGGTGCAAGAGATTTGTCGATTAGTTGTGGTGTAGAATTTGATTTGTTATACAATATCAAACTGAAGCTATTCTTGTGTGCTTTTGTAACGCAATTTGCCTTATAGAAAACATAATAAATAAAGCAATTTAATTAATGGAAATAAATTTATGTCTATTTTAATATATCTATAATATTTTTTCTTAATTCGATGTTATATAATCAAAACTCCTTCAAAATTTACATCTGACTTTATAATAAAATTAATTAAACGGTTTACTCATATTTTTTGTCTAGTTTCGATTTCATTAGGGATAATGTTCGTCGAAGTGTTCGTTGCGACAGATAGATGGAGGCTAATTTGGACATTCGCCTTGATGAAAATCTCCGTTTACACCCCGCCGCCTGGCGAAAGAGGCTTTGGCAAAAGAGAGGTAGGGTACAGCGTATTTGTAAGCTGTCCGACTGGGGAAGTAGCTCCACCTCACAGAATACCGCAGCCAAATAACAATTCCCTTGCGTGTGAGTGAGATCACGAGAAGGAGTGGCTGTATTGGCAGCAGGGTTAGCGGCGCGTGAGCGATATTTCATGTTGCGGGCGTTCGTATGGCTACCGTAACCGCAGCCAAATATCAATTCCCTTGAGGGTTGTTGTGTTCCTGTTACTAAGTGAGGACACCACAAAGGAAGGGGTTGCTGCGTTGACTGTGGGGGTGGCGGCGCGAGCGATATATTATGTTGCGAGTGTTAATATGGCCACGTTAACCATTTCACATTAAGCGGGCCGTATGCTCGTCTGCTTGTCTACTGTGGAACCCATGGAAATATGGTATAGTGATATATTGTACTATTTCACTATAAGATACTTATCAGCAAAGAAAGTTAAGAACTAACTATATCAATCGCTGTTTAATGAACTATGTAGTTGGTTGAAGACTCATTGATGATGTTCTAAAGTTATAAAAAATATTTATGAGTATCATAAACAAATATTAACCATTGCAAAAATAATAAAAAAATCTATTATTTTATACGGTACTAGCTACATCAACGCAATATTTGATATAGCTGTCGTACAAAATTCCGATATAATACATATAAAATAAGAACGTGTGATATTAACCATTTAGTTTTACTTTTTGTATGGATCGTTTTCAGGTAAGCCCAAAATTATTATTTTTAAGTAATCACAATTATCTCTATAAGCTTTTGTTTTATGTGAATTCTTTTTTCTTTTATCTATATATGAATTCTTTCTCCTCTTGTTATGTTAGTGTGACGTATTAACATAAAATTGAAAAAATAATGACAAGTATATCACAAAATTTATTACTAACAAAGCATTTTTTCTTATACAACTAAGTTGGAAAACAAATATACGACCTGCCTGATGGTAAGCGGTCATCTCAGCCTATGGACGCTCGCAAAACAACAGAACTGTTACTCCCGCGTTGCCGACTCTGATAATAATAGATGTTGAAATTATTAGCATCTATTTTGATACAAAAATTGCGTGATGTCTTCTCGTCCGACATACCGCATCGTGCCTCAAGTCGAAAGTCTTCGACCAGTGTGTGTTACCAGTGATGACTTACGGCACTGAAACGTGATCCCTCACTATGGGCCTTATGAACAAGCTCAAAGTAGCCCAACGAGCTATGGAGAGGGCTATGCTCGGAGTCTCTCTGCGAGATCGAATCAGAAATGAAGAGATCCGTAGAAGAACCAAGGTTACCGACATAGCCCAGCGAATTAGCAAGTTGAAGTGGAAGTGGGCAGGGCACATAGCACGAAGGACGGATGACCGATGGGATCGAAAGGTTCTCGAGTGGAGACCACGTATCGGCAAGCGCAGCGTAGGACGGCCACCCACAAGGTGGACAGACGACCTCATTAAGACCGTAGGATGGCGCTGGATGCAAGCCGCTTCCAACCGGTCTTATTGGAGATCTAGAGGGGAGGCCCATGTCCAGCAGTGGACTTTCAATGGCTGAGATGATGATGATGATGATTTTGATACACACTTCTTAACTGCCCATAATCAGATATCAAAGGTTGTCAGCCCTCATCACAAAATAACCATCAAGGTTTAATTAACTAGAAGTAATTACAAATTCTCGAAATTTGATGTAGTTTTCCGTAGTTAGGCTGGATTTTTAAATTAAATAATATAATTAATAACCCGAACATTCAGGACATGTAGGAGGAAATTCACGCATTTTTTTTTATATAAGAGGGGGTCAAACGAGCAATTGGGTCACCTGTTGGAAAGCAATCACCACAGCCGATGGTGATCAGCAACACCAAGGGGTCGCCGATCCATTGCCAGCCTTTTAAGGGAAATATAGGCTCTTTCCCATGTCGAGTCGTAATTGTTCGGAAATGCCGTTGAGGGAATTTGATCGTATAGTTTCCTCGTTCGTGGTATAAAATGTCTTAGGAAACGTACTATAGTAGATCGCCAATTATCAAGATGATATAGATGGAATTTTATTTTTTGTCGAGTTCAATATCAAATCAAACAGCTCGTTCGAGCACTCCCCGTGCTATAATTTATTAGGTTGGGGAAAAAGTCTTTTCGTATTTTATATGAATATTCAAAACATTTTTTAATAAAGTTTATTTACATTTAACTAAAGTATGTAGGTGCCATTTTGTTCGATAACTTTTTGCCATCTTGTAGGTATAGACATGATCCCATTACTATATAAATTTTGGGAATTCTGTTCAAAAAACCGCGACAAGTGGTTTTGGCAGTCTTCTCGTGATGTTAACCTGATATTGCCTAAATAATGCTGAAGAGACGGAAACAGGTGGAAATCAGAAGGTGCAAGGTCAGGACTATACGGCGGATGCATTAACACCTCCCAGTCAAACTCTCTTAATTTTTGCTGAGTGGCTAAAGATGTGTGAGGTCTAGCGTTATCATGATGAAAAATCACACCCCTTCTGTTAATTAATTCCGGCCGCTTTCTCTCAAGTTTTTGCTTTAATCTCATCAGTTGTTCACTGTAGAGTTCAGAATCGATAGTCCTGCCTGGCGGTAACAGCTCATAATGAATAATGTCCTTCCAATCCCACCATACACACAGCATCACCTTGTTGCGGGTTAACCCGGGTTTCGCCAGAGTCTGTGAAGCCTGACTGGCCTTTGACCACGACCTTTTTATGCGCCAAAACTGTTTTGTGGTCAATTCCTAGTTCTTCAGCTACGTCGTTACTACTGATATGCCGATCTTGCTCCACTTTATCAAAAATGGCATCCATTTTATCCGTAACAGGGCGACCAGAGCGACGTGCATCTTTGACATCAAAATTTCCGGATTGAAAACGCCTAAACCAAATTTGTGCTACTCTCACAGACACTGTACTAGGTCCATAAACGTCACAAATTTTTTCGCAGCTTGCGTTGCATTTTTACCTTTTTTGTAGTAAAATTTTAAAATGTATCGAATTTCTTCATTAGATTCACTCATCTTGACAGTAAAAAAAAAACAAATGAAAATCACACATTTACCTAATTTGAATTTGGAATTATCTTTTTTTAAAATTTAAACTTTTTAAAGATATCAAAACCTTTCAGATACAAATGGTATAACCAAAGAGATTTTATTACAAGTTCATACATACTATAATGCGAAAAGACTTTTTCCCCTACCTATTATATAAAACGCAAAAGGACGCTACATATATTTTCTTTATCATAAAGCGGCTTTGAGTATAAATCGACTGGAGATGCCATACGCGGGCGATCCCCTCCGGCAAAGTACATTGGTCAACTGGTCATACACGTTATATAAAACTACTTAAAGTCGCTTCACCGTCATTTTGCATCGCTCCGTGTCGCGTGATTTTTCTCTCGAAAAATGGTGAGTTGTGCAGTATTATCATGCAAAAGACGATCTGATAGCTTAAATTCGCAACAAGATCGCGTTTTCTATCATAGGTAAGTATTTTTACTAACTATTAAATGTGTATTAAAGTACAATCTCCATTTAAAGTAAAAACCGTTGCGATACGTAAACGACAGAGAAATGTAAACATGAATACAGTGGTACAGGCTTTAGGGATGTGACAAAGTCAAAAAAGCGATTCAACATTTGAATGAATCATTCACTCATTCAATTACTGCAGTTCGTATAATAGTCAGATTTTTATTAGATATTGTATTAAATAGTAGGTATAGATGTATGTTACATTTAAATCTTGTAAGGTGAATTAGAAAAATTACCTTTCTCTGGACATACGATGTTGAAATTTTGTCTGAAAATGAAAAGAATTGTTGGCTAAAAAAAAGTAGGTAAAAGCAATACATTTAGTGTGGGACTATGAGTGTATACGTTATACAGATACTATTATTCATAGGCTTTTTTTTTAATATAATTGTATTTCCTTTTAGATTTCCAAAAGATCCCTATATAAAAGAAAAATGGAGAAAATTTTGTAATGACGAAAATGATTCTTGGAAACCTACACATACAAGTGTTATCTGTTCGGAGCACTTTACCATAGTAAAAATAGAGAAGTAAGGTAACTTCATACAAACGCACCGAGCGCGGTTTGTATGTGAGCGCGCCCGTACGTATTGGCCGTCGCACGCACACACTGACAACATTTGTAGCCGTTCTTTTGCCCCCCAAAGTGAGCCCCCCGCGCCCCCCCCGCGCAAAAACGCGGCGGAACGATGCCCATTTGTTTTTAGGGTTCCGTACCTCAAAAGGCAAAACGGAACCCTTATAAGATCACTTTGTTGTCCGTCTGTCTGTCTGTCTGTCTGTCTGTCAAGAATTTCTATGTCGAGAATGCGTGGAGGTATCAAGCTGAAATTTGAACTGTATACTCAGGTCTATGGTCCCATGAAGTAGTAAAAAAATCAAACTGCTAAGTTTACGTAGAAAAAAGTTACGGCCGTTTATTCAGCTAAAAACGCATATTTCGACACACTCAAGGGCATCAAAACCTATAGGGTACTTCCCGTTGACCTAAAACTATGAAATTTGGCAAGTAACATCGTTATAGACTACAAGTATAGGAATAAATCTCAAAACTATACATTTGTAAATAGATCTTAAAAAATATGGGGTCTATATTTTTTATAGGGTGTCGAAATTTCAAATTGAAACTACTAGTTCGAATGGGGTATCATATGAAAGGGCTTGACTACAAATTGCAAAATATATTTTATTTATTTTTTTCGACGCATTATTTCTTATTTATAATGAAAAATATCAAATTTAATAGTGATACTACGTACCTACGGAACCCTAGGTACGCGAGTCCGACTCGCACTTGTCCGGTTTTTTGTTCCTACCTACCCGGCGCCGCGGGTGGTCGGGGCCCCATAAAAACGGTCATTGAGACGCAACTTTGTTATTGAGTGCATTCAAGTGGTGTTTTTTACGTTTACTAAGAACAGCACTATACAATGCCGTCTTTTGTTGTTCAACACTCGACTATAGTGTAGAATTACGATGGTCTAAACATTCTCAAGTGGTGTTTCATAGCCCTACTTGTATTCAAAAAAATACCTTATGAACTAAGGCGATAACGTATAGTTTTTTATTTAAAAATACGCTAGGGAGATAAAACCCGATGTTAATAAACAAAAACCTACACTTACCTAAACAAAATAAG
Source organism: Hypsopygia costalis (assembly GCA_937001555.2). Taxonomy (NCBI): domain Eukaryota; kingdom Metazoa; phylum Arthropoda; class Insecta; order Lepidoptera; family Pyralidae; genus Hypsopygia; species Hypsopygia costalis. Next base: position 17,811,090 of record OW443342.2, read on the forward strand.
TTTTTATAGCACTTGACACCGGCCCGAACATCTGTCGCCGTTAAGGCGAGTCTCTTAAACCCCTTTTTTTATATTTTTTTCCATTGAGTTTATGATTCTTTGGCCTTAATCCGATAGCAAATATGGCGGAGAAAAGAAAAAAACATAACCAAATGGGCCTGAATGTATGACAGATGAGTATTGTTCAATGTGCCCAAAACTGAACGCCAAACTGCAAATGTCGACCGTAGGTCGACACGGGCATTTCAAGCATTTCAAGGTCGTGACGTCACATGTCGACCGTAGGTCGACACGGGCATATCAGCGGGTAGGAGTTTATATGGAGCGCCAGTCGGGGTCAGGGCTGCGTCGTACGCAAAACCGTCCGCTCCCACGCAAGATTTGCGCCTGCGCTGACGTTCGTTAATAATTTTAACATTTAGGTACCTACCTACGTCGTATATAACTACAAATACGTTAAAGATGGCTACAAAGTCGACTAGCCATAAAAAAACATTGCAGTGTTCATGGATGTCTCGGATACCCTAACCATTCGGCCACCGACACTCCTAATAATCACATTCTAAGTGTGTAAATTAAAAAGTAATAAAAATAGTTCAGTGTAAAAAATAATATATAATAGGTACTTAATAAAAATATATTTTCATAATAATTTAGATTATTTGAATAAATATTATGATTCAGTAAAGCTACGTTTTAATTAATCCTATTCCTATTTAGACCGTAATTTTTCTAATCACTAAACAGATAACATGAAGTAGGTTTTATCAGATGGTAGGAGTCCGCCTGGGTGAGGACAACAGCCTTATCTATTACTGCCGCCAAGCAACAATGCTTGCATTGTTGTGTTTTGTGTTCCGGTTTGAAGGACAACGCACCTGCGATTCTGCATTTTTGTTGCCAACAGCTTGAATGCGTGAATCGTGGATGTTATGGGCGACAGTTACCGCTCACCATCAGATAGGCTGTCTGCTCGTTTGTCACTGAGTAAGCATGCATTAAAATGTAGGTAATGAAAAAATTCCAGTCACTCCTGGTGTATGTACAAAAATAATTATTTTTATTCTTTTTAGATTTCCACACCCATAGGGTAAAAACGGGACCCTATTACTAAGACTCCGGTGCCGTCTGTCTGTCCGTACAAGTACGTACGTAGTCCTGCGTACTCGTATAATAGAAGACAGTGGTTGTATCAGCCCGGTAAAACCGCGGGCGACAGTTCATACCACAGTTTAGCTGCACGAGAGTGCTAATGACACAAAGACACATAAATACAGACAGACATACATACAAACAAACATATTTTTTGAATAATATCTTTAATGTACAGTATTTTCACTTTTACAATTTTATTATAAATAGTATAAGACAATTCAGTTCATTCATCAAACTGATTTGACTCATTCTTCAGATGTGCCCCATCACTAACTTTTTCGTATGTGTGCTGCATAGTTACATGAAAACTGTGTCTGTAGGCGGGTAATTTTTGATGTGTTGATTTTTTTTGTAGTGTGCGTTTATCGCAACAGCAAAATTTGTGAATGCGAGTTAATTACATCTTTTGGTGGTGTGCTGTACGTGTTTACCTCGCCCCCCGCTAAAAATGGTGAAAAAATTTGTTCGAAGAGTTTCGTTAGGGCATCTCCAGTCGATTTATACTCAAAGTAAAGCGGATAAAAAAAATAGAACAGTGTCCAGAATATAGATACGAGTATATGTAATGACTATTCAACTAAGAGTAAGAAAAAACGATATTACTCATTGGAATAAAATAAACAGACATAAGAATATATCACTATTATAAACATACCTACATACAAATCCTTAGATAGATAATGTAGGAAGGTTTTTCAGTTTTTCATTAAACCGTTCAAAAGATAAGCGTGGACTTTGCGGTCAATGCAATGTCAACTGATAGGACACTAAGGTCTCTTCTCCGTTGCTGATGCGATTTGGGTTTCTCTTCTCGCTTAACATCAAGCGAAGTAGAGCTATTATGCTAAGCTATATAAAGAACGTATTTCAAGTCACTCGCCTAGAACGGATACTTTACATAGAAATCTTTTTCAACTAATAACATCATCTTCATTAGCCTCTATCTAATCATGCTGGCTATAGGCCAATTAAATTTACAGGCAATTTAACCTACATTACTTTGCGTGCTTCCGCCACCAGTTTGGTATACTACTGCCGGCCGGCACCTACTCAGTATCGATGGACGCTTGCTTATATTTACTTATATAACAAGAAAAGCTTGTTTAATAACATAGGATAGGATATGAATAAATAAATAAATATTCCCTGACAAATTACACTGCATCGTCTAGTTCCAAACTAAGCAAAGCTTTTACTATGGGTAATAGATATATTATGTACTTCAATACATTTTTTTTAAATCATCATCATCAGATCATTTTAGTCTCGCTCGCACCGTTTTAGACTTTTGACACCGATTTGCCTACACTCCCCACGCTGGCCAGACGGGTTGGGAGGCCTGATCGATGTTATAATGTATTTCCCTTAGTCGCCTTGTACGACATCCACGGGAAGAGACGGAGTGATTCTATTCTAGTCTGCCGGAAACCACACGGCTGTACAATCGGTGATTTTTTTAAACTATATACACATAATACATATATAACACCTAGACTAAGATAAACAGACTTGTTCATGCACAAAAATGTTTGTCAAGTGCGGGGATCGAACCCGCGACTAGTCTAAAGTGCCCATTGCTAGCAATTCGACCACCGGGCTTGTCAAAGAATAAATAAAAAAATATGAATGAATATTTTGCGAAAATAATCTACGGGTATAATAGTTTAGAAAATGTTGCTACGCGTTGCAACCGGGATGAATTCCTAGTGTAATCTAATAGTATGCTGTAACAATTGGTGAATCTTTAAGGTCACATTGTTCTATGATTCCCCACAAAGATATGATATCGATGAGTGATTGATATAGGAAATACAGTCATGTCTGTATGTGACTGATAACGTCGTATGTCTACAACCACACCTACCTGTGACACCAACCACGTGATCGACATTACATGTGTAGGAGCACGGTAGTGTGTTACGCCAAGTTAAGTCTATAGAACCGCGTGTGTTGAAGACAGACTTACATTAAATAACTAAATATTTCCGGATAATTTACACAGTACCATCTAGTCCCAAATTAAGCGCAAAACTTGTACACTACTACATTGTTTTTATAAATATATACTTATCTATATATGTATATAAATTCAAAGTTCTGACTGACTGATATATCAACGCACAGTCCAAACCGTTAGGTCTACAGATTCCAAATTTGGCACGTAGGTTCCTTATGACCTCTAGGGGTGCACTAAGAAAGGATTTTTCAATATTCATCCCCTAAGGGGGTGAAATGGGGGTCCAAAGTTTGTATGGGGAAACAAGATTAGTTGGACTATTTTATTCGAAACTTTACACGAATCCTTTTTTAATTAAGAAAATGGCATCAATTTGAAAATATAACATAGTGGACATGAAATTCCAATGGATTTTTCTAATTTTACCCCTTAGAGGGTGAAACGGAGATTCAAAGATTGTATGGGGAAATGAGATTTGTTGGACTATTTTATCTTAAACTTTACACGAGTATGTACTTCTATAGATAAATGAGTAAACACGTGTTTTAGGATTTTTCAAAATTCAACCCCTAAAAATCGTAATGGGTATTGTTTTCATGGTTTATTGGGTCACTGATTACGAAAACAACAACGATTTTAAAATTTAACGTCTCTATCATCCCCTATGGGGGTGCGATAGGGTTGAAATGTCTATATACCAATGTATGTGTTTATTTATGATTTTTCGTAATGCCATGCAAATCTCTCTAAAAGGGTCTCTGTCTATTACCTCTTCACGCTTAAATCGCTGGACGGATTTAGATGCCATTTAATTTAGTACATCAGGACATTCATTCATTTCAGGACTCAAGGTGAGATACCTTGAGTCCTGGGAAAGGACATAAGATTGCTTTTGTGGCAGGAATTATCTGTTATTGTTATTTATTGTACCTGTAGAGCGGTTTTATGTTCGCCTGTATGTATTTTTTATGTTTAACGATTTCTCCATTAATTGTACAGCAATTTTAATAATTATTATTTGTTTGAGAGGGTATATTCTTCAGGAGGTACCATATTAATCAAATCAGGATTCGGTGATGAACTCCTTGAGAAATCGAGAGAAAGGATTGAAATTTATAGGCATGGGCATGGATACAGTAATTAATGAGTTTTCTGATGTTATTAAGTTACATAATTTTGTATTTGTAAGTCATCATGTGACACTGCTGAACTGATGAGGAACAGTTAGGAGTTAGGCGATAGTGTTGAGTTTTCTTAATTAAGTTATTCATGTAGTTTCGTCTAGAAGGCACCATGCCACTACTACTTACCTATTATTATAATAAATAAATATACACTAAAAAAGAAATAAAGTTAAAAAAAAAATAAACCAACTGTAAAATCCTGACATGAAAAAGCCAAAAGAAACTACCTACCTCCTAAGATTTTTGAAGTCGGTGTAATTTTTATAAAGTTTGATTTGTCGTTTTTAATCTGATGGAATAAGACTTATGTTATCCTAATAGGTTTTTAAATTTGTATTTCGTTTCAATCAGTGCATATGAGATGAGAGCGGAGGAGGAGATCTCGGGCGGCGGGAGCGAGACGGATGTAGTAGTTATCAGAAAAGTTCTTACATCCGTACTTATAACTTTTTATAGTACAATTAAAGGTGCTACATGAAGGTGGTTGCGTTGTGTGTTAGAATTGGCTTGGATAATCTAACATGCCCGAATTTCACGCGAGCGAAGCCGCGGGCGAAAGCTAGTAATACATAGAAATCACACAGACCAAGTCAAACTCACATGTTCATGCACACAAATGTTTGTGTTGTGCGGGTATCGAACCCGCGAAATCGAAGTCAAAGTAGCCATTCGACCACCGGGCTTGTAAAGCAAATATTTCGACGGGTCTCCCCTCAATCGAAGGAGTTTAGAGCATACTTCACTACGCTGCTCAACTGAGGGTTGGCGGAGGCCAGTGTTTTCAAGCCGCCTAAATGCCACTGACTTGGCTTAACGACTGTCATTTAATAACAACAGCCGGGACCGACGGTTTAACGTGATCTCCGACGCACGGCGGAGCTCGAGATAAATAAACCCATCCATGGACAGGCTACGGTCGACGTTGCTTAACTTGCGTGTTCGATTAAACTGATTCGAGCTACGACTCCATCGAGCTTCTCTCAGATAGAATACTGAAGGCAAATTTTCGTAATTATTTAACATCGAACACTGGACGGTGACCGAATCGAGATTGAATTATGAATTGATTGAAAATTGATTATTTGATTTTATTCAATAAATCATAATATCAATTCTTATTGCGAGAAGAATCCCAGCCTTTGCTTAATTTTCGGTCATATTTTGTTAAAAATACACTTTAATTAAACTTTGAAGTTTCATAATGTAATACGAGAATACCATATGGTATGACATTTGTGACACTGGGACTGGATAGAAAGTGAACAAAATTACTGTTGAAAATACAAATGAAGTTACCGTTAAACCAAAAGAAGTTAGTTGTTAAAGACTACATGTCAATTACGAGAATTCCCCCTCTAAAACTTCAATAACTAACCTCTACACTACTATCATATTTACGCCCATTTTATATTGTATTCCTGAGGTGCACAGTATATTCAGTTAACATTCCGCCGATATATTAATTTTATGTTCACCACATTAAATTGCTGGGAAGGTTGATAACTACCGGAGATTATGTGATGCTAGTGGACTGTATAAATGTAGGAATATGAAGGAAAACGCTTAGTAAAATAAAAGAAATTGTAATTACTGAGATCACTTTAGTATATTACCAATATTACGAGAGGACAAGCACTGTTTATCAAAGACAATAAAGGATATCAAAAACAGAATGTCAAATACAAAAATATAGAAAGGGAAAAATGTACATTGCAACTAGCCAGCCAAGATCTGTACCGAATATAAATTTAAATGATTACAGAATACTCATTAGCTTAACTTTAGATTTTTTTTAATACAACTAAGGTGTAAAACAAGCATACGACCTGCCTGATAGTAAGCAGTTACCGCAGCCTATGGACGCCTGCAACATCAGGTGCATCACACGCAATTTTTTTGCAATGTAATTTATATGACAAGATAATGTTCTTCGTTCCTAAATCTTATCGTCCTTATTGAAGAGCATTTTTGAAATATTGTACTTATCAAATTGTATGGACATTCCATCAAAACTTAATTGTAGAAAGGGCCAAGTTCTCAGGTATACCATCAGCATGCTCTGTGTAATTCTTTATCGAAAGAAGCAGTCACCGAGGCAACCTAACGTCATGTTTGCTAGTATTTAGTATGGTCAGATAGATTTATTTATTATTGTTTGGGTGGCTTACAGCGTAATAGGTGTAAAGTATATAATACTTATGAGTAGAACTATGTTAATTACAAGTCTCCGCTAATAATTTAAAAAGAAAAATCTTCGCAACATATATTTCTCAAACTTTAATGAATGAAACATTTATTTCTATCTCCAGCACACACATAATTAGTTATTCTCAGCTTTATAATTACTTATGAGATAGATAAATGTAAGCACTCGACCGGTAATCGAGAGGTCGTGGGTTCAAATCCCACCTAGGCTGGTGAGGTGAATTATTCTATTTTTAAAATAGTTATAAAATTATGGCAAGTTGGCCGAAATGAACAATTTTTTTTTTATACTACGTTGGGTGGCAGACAAGCACACGGTCCGCCTGATGTGAAGCGGTTACCGTAGCCATATTAACGCTCGCTACATGAAATATCGCTCGCGCGCCGCCACCCCCGCTGCCAACGCAGCATCTCTTTTCTTTCTGGTGACCTCACATACTCGCAGGAACACAACAACCCTCACGGGAATTGTTATTTGGCTGCGGTATTCTATGAGGTGAAGGTACATTCCCCAATCGAGTAGCTTACGATTACGCTCCCTACCTCTCTTAAATAACTATTTAAACAATAATGTCTGTTTGTCTTGGTCTGGGTGTTTTCTATGTCTCATAAGTCTGTATGTACAAAAATAAATGAGTACATATATCAGTTATCTAGTATCCATAGTATAAGCTTTGCTCAGTTCGGGATTCGATGGTGCTGTGTAAGCTGTACAACAATATTTATTTATTTTAAAATCCTTAATCAATAAACAGCGAATGTTTTAAAAAGTTGATACTGTTGATTTTTGGCACTTGGTGGAACATTATTATCATAATATTGTAAAAAAAATATAACTTTATTATAACATTATGACAAGCGAATATATATCTATAATAAAATAAATAAAATTATAGACATACAAGGACTTCCTACTGTTGTAAAAAAGCACTGTCATCATATTTGGGAAAGTTGAGTTACGAGGAGACAGAAGCTAAGCAAATAGTTTTTGTCCTATGTACAAGTACACTGTAAACATTTTAAATTTATATACATACTTTCATAGTTCTTGCACATCATACATTATAAATTTATATATCTCAACACCACATATAATACATACAAAACACGTACACATTTAGTTGAGCAACTTGATTTTATTTTCCTAGTTTTATATAAATAAATAATCTTAATAGGTACTTACCAACACCTAATTGTTATGGAGGAGCGGAGTTTCCTTGCACAAGTATATATATATATATATATACTAGCTGCCCGCCCCGGCTTCGCACGGGTAGAAAGTGTTGTTTTCTTTTCCTCGCAATTTTTATATACATAAGAACCTTCCTTATACCTTAACGAAAATATTAAAATAAAAATTAGCAGAGTTGGTCGAGCCGTTCTCGAGTTTTGCGCTTAGCAACATTCATTTTAATATGGGACCACCTGGAGAGTGTACCCTCTCAAACGAATAAGAATTATTAAAATTGCTGTACAATTGACGGAGAAATCATTGAATTTAAAAAAATACATACAGTCGAACATAGAACCGCCCTACAGGTACAATAAACAACAATAATAGGTAATTTCTGGGACAAAAACTATTGCCATAGTCGCCTTGTACGACATCCATGGGAAAAGACGGAGTGATTCTATTCTAGTCTGCCGGAAACCACACGGCCGTAAGAAGGAAGAGTGGTATACGCGGAATAAATACAGTTTCATCGGCACCACTCCCAGTGAGAATCTCAGCTTCAATTATACATATTTCACTGCTAAACATTGACTTTACTCCAGGAAGGAGATCTTCCCCAAATTTTAATAATATTTTTGAAAACTCTTGGGCACGTAAAGTTCTATCTACAGCTTCTACTGCCTTATTGTTTTTTTTCGCATTCATCTGAAACGATTAGACAGCAATCCTGAAACATTTTCGCTTTGTCACAGTTTCGTGTCACAAACATGTCGGTGTTTCCGTTCTGTATAAATCGAGTATAATATTGAACATTGTATTTGCGTCATTCGATATTATTTTGGCGCCTGATTTCAGCGATGATTGCTCTCGTCAGGTATGTTTTTCCAGTCCCTCCTGAAGCATTTAAGAAAAACAGTTTCCCCTCGTTGTTTAAAATACTTTGCATCACAAAATCTTGCTACATAGCGTCCCACAAATGCACGCATTCTTCTGGTTTGTGCGAATATATCCACTACGCTACGTGTACGCTAAAATTGAAATGGAACCAATCGTTCCATTTCAATTTTAGTGTACACGTCTATGATAAACTGACTAAATAGACCACGTTACCTTTGTAAATAAATAAAACGATTTCATATAACTTGTAGCAGGTAAGCATAAATTTATTGTTTTTTTAAGTAGCTTTTTTAGTTCTATTTTTTAGTTATTTTTTTAAACTATAATTTATTGTATACACCATGTTGTTTATGCAAATAAATTTAGCTTTGTTCTGCATCAGGTGTTCCAAATATTGGATTTTTGTACCTCAACAAAAAATACTCATCAAGTTGAACAACTTTTGCAAATGCGTCAATTTTATATTTCTTATAGTTTAGCTGAACCATTATGGTTCTGCATCAGGTGTTCCAAATCTTGAATTTTTATACCTCAACAAAAAAATGCTCATCAGGCTGAACAACTTTTGCTAAGGCGTCATTTTTATATTTCTTATAGTTTAGCTGAACCATTATGGTTCTGCATCAGGTATTCTAAATCTTGGATTTTTATACCTCAACAAAAAATGCTCATCAGGCTGAACAACTTTTGCTAAGGCGTCATTTTTATATTTCTTATAGTTTAGCTGAACCATTATGATTCTGCATCACGTGTTCCAAATCTTGGATTTTTATAACTCAACAAAAAATACTCATCAGGCTGAACAACTTTTGCTAAGGCGTCATTTTTATATTTCTTATAGTTTAGATGAACTTTTATGGTTCTGCATCAGGGTGTTCCAAATCTTGGATTTTTATACCGAGATGGAAATTTCGTGTCAATGTTTTCAAATCGATGCCATTTTCGTAATTGACGTCTCAGAAAAACATAGAATCAACACCCATATTGATATTATGACATTTCAACCCCATCGCACCCCCATAGGAGTGCTCTTTTGTCACGTCGGTTATGTTAGATTATAAAATAGCTGTTGTTTTCGGAATCAGCGACCCGTTAAACCATAAAAACAATACCCATAACGATTTTCAGACGTTTGCACCTCATTTCACCCCTTTAGGGGTTGAATTTTGAAAAATCCTGAAACACGTGTTTACTCATTTATCTACAGAAGTGCTCATGTAAAGTTTCGTATAAAATAGTCCAACTAATCTTGGTTCCCCATACAAACTTTGGACACCCGTTTCACCCCCTTAGGGGTTGAATTTTCCAAATTCCCGTCTTAGTGAGCACCTACGTCCTAAAAGGAACCCCCTTGAAAAATTTGACACTCCTAGCACTTGTAGTTTCTGAGATTTCGTGATGAGTGAGTGATTTACTCTTTTATATATATAGATATATACTTAAAAGGAGCTTCAGTCATAAATTATTTGTTCACAAACTTGTACCAAATAAAGATATTTTGTATTTTGAATGTTTTTGTAACTTTTGTGTAGTGTCCGCTTTGAACATTGTGTGCATACATATGGACACAGATTTGTAAATATGAATGGATAACATGAGCCACAAAAAATGCTAAATGAGCATAAAATAGCATAGCAGAGAGCACAGAAAAACTAGGTTAGGTTAGGTTTGGTATGTTTTATGTCAACTTTAGTGACCAAGTCAGCGTAATAGTCGCCCAGTTTCACAATTTTAGATGCTCGGTTTATAACTACTCAATATGAATACCACAGAACAGAAAAAAATTGTAGTTTTTCTTTTCTGTGATGAATACGCTATAAGACATTGTTAGCAAAATGTTTACGAAACGTTTTTCCTGTTGCCCGCTAGATAATATTAATCATTATATTAATTTATGACCAATTTATACATTTGATTGTAAAGTGCCCATTTCTAGAAAAATAAAGTCACCAATGATTCATAGTATCACGATGTTGCATCACATATCATATTTTTGACATTTTTTTATCAATTTTTGAGGTGAAGTCATGTAATTTTTCACCACAGAAATGAATCGATAAGGCATGGTGACGTTATCATACCCTCGCGGTATCTCAAGTGCTCAGATTGTGTCTGATTTATATACTGGTATTTTGAGACACTTTGACAGTTTGCACTTTGGCACCAGAGTTTAAAGGTTTTGGCGACGTAAAACAGTAAGTACATATTTCTTGTGTTTATATAGATTTTACAGTGGTGTAGGTAATCATTTAGGTCATTTGTTTTACAAAAATATTTTGAAATCTTTTCTTTAAGTAAGCCATAAATAACTTTTAAATATTTATATACTTATTATACCTAACTACGCAAAGTAGACATTAATATTTTTTAAGCCTTTCGAAACAAATGAAGTACTAAACGTTCTAGATAACCTTGGATATATATTGGCAATATATTAAAATATTTTTTTTTGTTTGTGCAAATAAACAGATTCTTAATATTAGGTCGTTTTGCTTTTAGGATGTCGTGCTCATAGGGCGTTTTACTTAAATGTCCTTATGATACGTAAGGAAGAAAACAATCAGGTCTCCAAGACAACAGATATATTCATGCACACAAAATATTTTTCTTGTGAGGGGGTTGAAAGCCATAACTGACCCTTGATGTTATAATTTTTTAAAGAATAGAATGAACAGACTTCATATATTTTATTCCCTAGCTTTTTATACATTAAAACAGTCAAATAGAGAGACCCGGCAAATCGGATTTGTAGTTTTTGCTAGAGATGTTACGATCTGGAATTTTGTCAAACCGAGTTGAATCGGTTAGACAATTCATGCAAGTCGATTCCAAACCGAATCGATGAAATCGCGATTTGAATCGGTTTGAACCGATTTGAATCGGTTTGATAGCGATGATCGGTTTAAAAAGTCGAGTCGTTACTCGACTTTTTAAACCGATTAAAAAGTCGAGTCGTTACTCGACTTTTTAAACCGATTAAAAAGTCGAGTCGTTACTCGACTTTGTAAACCGATTAAAAAGTCGAGTCGTTGCTCGACTTTTTAAACCGATTAAAAAGTCGAGTCGTTGCTCGACTTTTTAAACCGATTAAAAAGTCGAGTCGTTACTCGACTTTTTAAACCGATTCAAACCGATTTGAGCATAAACCGAGTTGCGTCGATTAGCGCCTTTACTAAACCGATTTGGCCGAGTCGAAAGCGATGTAACGACTCGACTTTTTAAACCGATTTGAACATAAACCGAGTTGCGTCGATTAGCGCGTCAGCGCGTCTACTCTACTAAACCGATTTGGCTGAGTCGAACTTGCATTTCGCTCGCGTCGCTCTGCGCGCATGCGCGCGCTTGTCGTTACGAGTTTATACCGTCCCGCATGCTGAACAATCAGAAAAGCCGGTGCCCGACTGGAGTAGCGGTTACGGTTATTTCGCGTCGTCACTCGTCCGTCCGTAAGTCCGACTGAATCGAGCCGCTTCACATCAGCCGGGCCGTATAATTGTCTGCCATCAGACGTATTATAAAAAAAATATAAGACAAGCATGGTAATAAATAATTAATCTATATACGTAATTGTTTTTCTGGACCGCGTGCGTAGGTAGGTTAGGTAAGAGGTAGGTACATAACTAAACTAAACTACCAATCATTGGTTCAATTCAACCCCATTTTGGGGTGTAAGTGGTTCATCAACGTCTTTGAACCAAAGCCAACTTCACCTGCACGCGGTGCACCCTGCTGACTGACAAACGAAGCTCTGGCGAAAAGAGAGGTAGGGAGCGTAATTGTAAGCTGCCCGACTGGTGTATGTACCTCCACCTCACAGAATACCGCATCCAAATAACAATTCCATTGAGGGTTGTTGTGTTCCTGCGAGTGAGTGAGGTCACCAGAAAGGAAAGAGATGCTGCGTTGGCAGCGGCGGTGGCGGCGCTAAAATATGACTTTCTCAGAAGTGACCGCTTTAAATGAATGGATGGATGGACGGACGGACGGTAAACAAGCAAACGAGCAAACGGGTAAACGGCCAAACGGTCAAACGGCCAACCGGCCAAACGGTCAAACGGCCAAACGGGCAAACGAGCAAACAGCCAAACGGGCAAACGGCCAAATGAGCAAACAGCCAAACGAGCAAACGGCCAAACGGGCAAACGGCCAAACGGGCAAACGGCCAACCGGCCAAACGGGCAAACAGCCAAACGAGCAAACGGCCAAACGGGCAAACGGCCAAACATGCAAACGGTCAAAGGGCCAAACGAGCATGAATGCGCGCAGAGCGACGCGAGCGAGATGCGTAAGTAAGTTCGACTCAGCCAAATCGGTTTAGTAGACGCAAGACGTGCTGACGCGCTAATCGACGCAACTCGGTAAATCAGTTTGAATCAGTTTAAAAAGTCGAGTCGTTACATCGCTTTCGACTCGGCCAAATCGGTTTAGTAGACGGGCTAATCGACGCAACTCGGTTTATGCTCAAATCGGTTTGAATCGGTTTAAAAAAACGAGTCGTCCAAATCGGTTTAGTATACGCGCTAATCGACGCAACTCGGTTTGAATCGGTTTAAAAAGTCGAGTCGTTACATCGCTTTCGACTCGGCCAAATCGGTTTAGTAGACGCGCTAATCGACGCAACTCGGTTTGAATCGGTTTAAAAAGTCGAGTCGTTACATCGCTTTCGACTCGGCCAAATCGGTTTAGTAGACGCGCTAATCGACGCAACTCGGTTTGAATCGGTTTAAAAATTCGAGTCGTTACATCGCTTTCGACTCGGCCAAATCGGTTTAGTAGACGCGCTAATCGACGCAACTCGGTTTATGCTCAAATCGGTTTGAATCGGTTTAAAAAGTCGAGTCGTTACATCGCTAGTTTTTGCGCATTTAATCGGTTTGGCATTTAATCTAAGATGACGTCGTTACGCGTGGTTTATTTATCTTTCCGTGCTTCGGAGGGCACGTTAAGTCGTCGGTCTCGGCTGTTGTCATTAGATGGCAGTCGTTAAGCGAAGTCGAAGCGAAGTATTGAAAACACAGGCCACCAACTCACAGTTGAACAGAGTGGAGGAGTATGCTTTAAACCACCTTCGTTTGAAGGGAGACCCGTATCCTAGCGGTGGGATGAATAAGGGTTGACGACGATGTACGATAATGCATTTTTGATACTTGTTACACGGTCGAGCATTTGTAGAAGTCGTCCAGTTGTACCTACCCATAGACTGATTAAAGTTTCAATTGATAAACAACTTATATACATGTCGTAGGTACCTACAATTTTACTATCGAAAGAGCAGTACTCACGGTCAGTCACAGTAGGCACAATAAAAATGACGACTTGAAGATTAAAGACTTTGTGATTATCATAATGCTGTTACACGGAACACCGGACCTGCTTACGCAGTAATATTACAATAAAATAATAAATATTATCTTATCCATATACTACTAATCGACGCATAAGATTGTTTTGTTATTAAACATTGAATGAACAAAAAAAAATAATACAATGATAAAGCTATCAGTATAGTTCGTGCCTCTTCATGACGTATATTGTGAATTTTTTGTATTGTGTATAATACTATATGGACTACGTCCGAAATAAAGCATTATTATTATTATGAATCTTTCTTAAATCACGGGTCAAGCCCGGTCATTTGATAGGCGTGCGCGGGGATATGGATCCAACGCGTAGAGGCCCCTTTGAGAAGTTTGATGTAATGTTGTACGCCCGCCATGACCCGTTCCAGATTATGTCTATGGAAAATTATTATATTATCTGGCGTTAGGGAGTTTTTAAAGGTTTGAGTGTTGGTGCAAGTTTTTCACATTCGAACGTGTTAACGTTTACAAGCCGACCAAATTGAGAAAAAGTTTCATATTGTGAATTTACCAGACGCGTGTTACATATTCAAATTAGCCGGGTTGCTCGCTTGAAAATGTGAGTAGGTAAGCCACATAATTTTGATATGTAACGCGCGTCTTATAAATTGACAACATGAGAGTTTATCTCTATCTGATCGGTTTGTTTACATTGACACGATCGAACGCGAACAAAAGACTTGCACTAAGCACTCTGACTTTAGCGGTTAATGGACAGTTTTCGAATTTTGATACGAGACTGATTATATTTTTTTACACTGTGTTAGGTAAGAAATAAGCAAACGGCCTGCTTAATTTGAAGCGGTTACCGTAGTCATATAAACGCTCGCAACATGAAAAGACCCCGCTACCGACGCAGCAACTACTTCGTTCCTGGTAACCTCACTCATTTGCAGAATCACAACAATCTTCTATGTTTCTAGGAATTGTTATTTGGCTGCGGTCTTCTGCGAGATGTTTCCTCTCTTTCGAACCTCGGTAGTAAATTAGCAGGCTGCATCACGTGCTCAACTGCACGCGGTGCAGCCTGCTAATTCATTTGGCTTTGACTCAAAGATGGTGCTAAACCACTTGCACCCCAAAATTGCGAGTCTCTAAAGATGACGGATACAGATTATGCCTATCCGTTATATTATTTTACATTCAAACAAATGGAGCAAGATAAGAAGTTACCTATGTAAAAAAAATAAAAAAAAAAATCAGAAAAAAATAGCTTAGTTTGTTTATTATTTAATTTCAGAATCAGTAAAGATGACCGTACCAACTGTAAGAATGGACGAGCTGTCACAAGCCACCCAAGATCTAACAATGAACCCCACTCCCAAGAAGGTTCTAGTGGGTATCCTAAATGACTTCATGGACTTGCAATTTGGAAAAGAGACCCCATATACCACTGGGAAAACTGTTATACCTGGAGGATGTAGTATTGAAGACGTGGACACTTCCGCTGCTGACGAAACTGTAGAGAAAAAATTTACAGATATATTTGAAAAGATTTCTATTACCCATGGTAGTGGGGATTTGACCCCCCAGTCGGCGAACACTGGATGGGATCCTAAGCTCAAGCCTGTGTTAGTCTTTGTAACTCCAGCTATTTAAGGTTCTCTCGTCTAGGTTCGATGTTTAAGTACTTATGTTATTTTATTTATAAAATTAAGCAATTACAATGTGTACGATCCCAGAACATTTAAACACAACTATATTCAATGATGTTATAAACACTATAGATATGGCATTCCACACGGAAGACGGTTGCCGTCTGCTGGGAGATCTATATCTTTCGCTATCCTTACCATCTCGGCGCTTTAATATACTTGCTATCTCCTTCCATCGCTGAGTACGCAATTGGCGCAATACCGTTTTTTTTGCAAATATATAAAATTAACCTAAAACACGCGTTAAGATCAAATATTATTGTATACTTTAGTGTGATTATTATTTATTTACTTTACCAATATAACTTGTGCATTTTGATAATACAGAAGACGGCATGTTTACCTATTTCCATCAATTGTCCAAACGTCAGTTTCCTTGTGCGAACTAATTGCGAGGTGAGACAGTTGGCTCACTTTTCAGGCATAGGTTTTTGACGCTTGTGTCATATCTATAGTATTTATTACATCATTGTTTATATTCCTATTTCTATGTCTACGATAGTCGATAGTACAAGTTCGTTCAATTCAACGAATTAGATGTTTTGACTTCACACATTTTTGTTGAATAATTTATTTATAAAGCGTAAAAAGCTCATATGTCGAATATTAGGTAAAAATATTGTATTAATTTCTCATATTTTTAGATTTTTTATTATTGTTTGCTCAAAAAAAAAAATTCTTTTGTAAAGAAGCTAAATTTTATGTAGTCAATTCAGTACTATTGTTAACGAATATTTGTATAACATAAGTTATTCGAACTGTGTAATTGCTTTAGATAATTGTATTTGATTTTACCTACATATAAGATCGAACTAAGACACTTATTTGTCAATAAATACGTGTAATTATTCTATCTTCAATACCGCCAGTTCAGTTTCGGTATATAAATACTCGTGGTCAACACCATTTCGGGTATTCTATGTTAAAACATTGCACGAAATACATCTTTAGTACAAAGAATAGACCATAGTTTTATTCTATATTAGCAATATCTATATTTTTTGATTATATCATCATCAGGTCATTGTAGTCTCCACTACAGGAGCACGACCCTCTCTCGTCCGTCCCTGACAGAAAGAGGATTTTGCCTACGCTCCCCACGCTGACCAGACGGGTTGGGGAGGCCTGATCGATGTTTTATAATGTATTTCCCTTAGTCGCCTTGTACGACATCCACGGGAAGAGACCGAGTGATTTTATTCTAGTCTGCCGGAAACCACACGGCCATTTTTTTTGATTATATAAGTAGGTCAAATTTCAAAAGCTTCCTACTCTTACTAATTTCTTCTGATTAAATTCGTTGTGAGTTTTAAGGCAGCCGTAGTTTTATCTCCGTGACTGCAGTGGACTTCATTGTTCATTGCCTTTTTAGTGGTCGCCGCTGTTAATCCTGGCTACACATGAGACACAGTGGTGGGAATATGTGGTGCGCCCTCGTCCCTTTATACAAGCACATTTACATTTTCACATTCAAGTTTAAAAAAAAATGTCCCCTCTCTGTTATCCTTTACTTCCATCCCTTTTTGATTTTTGTATTTGACGGTACAAAGTTACTTTGAATTAGTACTTTTTTGTTATACTAATGATTTCAAGAAATTCATTTTAAAATTTTCATATATATATATATATATATATATATATATATATATATATATATATATATATATATATATATATATATATATATATAATATTTAGATCCTTCAACAGCATAACAGCACATTAATAATGTAGTCTAATATATATATCGAATCTAAGATACATAGCTCGAGTGTATGCCGATTATATGTGCACATAGCATATGCTATACAGTAATTTATTATTACTTTTAACATTCTTTAGCAATTTGTTAATTAATACAAAAAAGATTAAGGTTTCACAACTAATACAGTTTTTATTTTACTCTTAAATTATTTAACCGAATTATTAAATATGTCAATATTTTCGTCAGTAATTTGGTTGTATGGACTGGACAGGCGAGGTACAGGTGAATGTTTACATGTCTCTAGTCCCTGATGTTTCCCAAGGTTAGTCCGTAAGAATCTGACATTTAACAGTGGAGGAGGTTTCCGAGGCAACTGTAACGGAACACTTAAAGAAAACTTACTAAGAATAGAAGGAAATCTAGAGCATTGTTTATTACTTTGTGCAAAAAAGATAGATTTAAATTATCTCTCCTTTTCCTTAGTGTCTACTAAATTCAGATAATTTTATTTTGCAATATAAGATTTACTATCTTTGTGTGTTCGATAGCGATATGATACAATATATTGCACAAACAATATAGATATTACAAAGGGCAGTAGCATTTTAAAGTATAATAGGCGGCCTTATCTCTTCCAGGTAAACTTTGGGTAGATTTGGGGTGTTAGTGGTTCACTAACATCTTTGAACCAAAGCCAACTTCACCTGCACGTGGTGCACCCTGCTGACTGACAAACGAAGCTCTGGCGAAAAGGAAAAAAGAGGTAGGGAGCGTAATTGTAAGTTACCCGACTGGGGAATGGAGGTACATTCCCCAGTCGGGTAGCTTACAATTACCTCACAGAATACTGCAGCCAAATAACAATTCCCGTGAGGGTTGTTGTTCCTGCGAGTGAGTATGGTCACCAGAAATCAGACTAGAAAGCCCGTAGGTGGCGCAGCAAATACAACGATCTATACCAACATATACATGCACATACATGATAATACAATAAACTAAAATATTGCATAAATAATATGTATGTTATGGTCAATGTAATAAATTAGTTGTTATTCATACTGACCGATACTTGGTCAATGTAATAAAACATGTTTTGGTTAGATTTCAGTTGATTTTTGGTTAGGTTAGGGTTTGCTTGTGTCCTGTCATCGGAAATAGGAGCTCCGCGAAGCCGAGCTCCGTCAACCTAGATGATGAATGATGTTGGCTCCACATCATTCATCATCTAGGTTGACGGACGAGAGAGTGAGCTTCATTATTAACAATTGTCAATTTTTACATTGGCCGGCCATTGTAAATAATTTCCAATTTATTACATTGAGTGTAACATATACACAAACATATGTATAATTTAAACATGATGGTCGCCCTAGGAAGACTATATGATTTCGCAGTAAATCAGTTGAAGGGTTGATGTGCAACATCTAATGCGGTGGGATACGCTGGCTGTAGGCGTGGCGACGCGACGTCACGCTCTGATAACTATTCAAGTCTCTACGCATGGTTTCTAGAAGCCCCCATTCGGTTCAGGCAAGTTTTATATAAAATCATTTCGATATTTCACATCTGTCAGGCGTCCCACGACGGGATTTTTATTTATTAACAACAATTTATAGCTTTAAATTTTATTATGATTAGAAGACGTAGTGCGATTCTTTGAGTATTAAGCCACTTACACAAGTGGCTTAATACTCAAGGAGTGCGATTGGTTTTAGGAGGGAAAAAGTAAAAATATTTAATAATACTTTTATTTCAACCAACGACGACGACATAATTGTTTTCGTTGCTTACATCGTCTATTTTAATATTATCATTATTGAATTTATAATGTTATAAATTCATGAAATGTACTCTTATCCTTCATATCTATCATGTCTAATTTCTTACAACCATGATGGCATGATGAAATCATCGATCGATTGATGACGATGTTTTCTCAGGAGAATACAGCCTGGGGTTCTTCAAAAAGGGCGTGAAAAGGTTTTTACAGGGCAACGCGCGTGTGATGTCTCTGGTGTTACAGGTGTTCACAGGCAATGGTAAATGCATTCCATCAGGCGGACCGCTTGTTTGCCACTTATGTGGTATAAAAAAAATCGATGTATTCTTCGATAAATACAAGAGAAAATAATAAAAACTAGACTTATCAACTATATTTTGACATTATATTTTGAATCACCACGATCAATGAAGTATTTAATAGAGGAAGAGCCCGTGACTGCCAGACCATAAGGTTTGTAGGTTTTTGGAATCAATTTTTGACACCTTTGTCACCTGTTATCTTCCAAAGCTACGATGATCTAAACTCTATACTCGCTGGTATTTTTTACTTGTATTAGGAGCATACACAAAGAAACTTTCAGCTTTTATAAAATAACGAAGGACTGGCAGTCACAGGCTCTTAGACTACACGTTTCCAATGAATTCATTGAAAAATGTTAAGGAAGTAATTTGTAAATAAAACTATGAATATAAAAGGAACCGGCAAAGAACGATGGTGCGATAAAATTAATTTATGAGTGCGATAAAATTAATTAGCTAAAGATATGAATATTTTATCTAAATTATATTTTATTACGCTTCAAATAATTGATAGGTTGTATGAAACCGGTTTGCTCAATGAAAATTATCACCATGCATTATAGAGGACTAGCTGACCCGACTGTCAAATAACTGACAGTTCTATCAAATGTCATAAAGTTACATTAGAAAGGTTAATATGGTCGTTCAGTTTTCTTAAATTTTCTTATTTAATTTTTCTCTTTAATAAAAACCTTCTCCTGACATTAACAAACACATCGTAAAAAGAAATAGCGAAATCGGTCCAGCCATTGACGCGAGAATCCGTGACCAATGGAAATAGGAATTCATGTTTATATATATAGATATTACTATGTGTATTTATTCAAATAAAAGCTGTTCATACATAAAAATGCGAGCTGCTAGCCTGTGAATCGAGGGTGCAAGACCACGTAGCAGATCACTCATGGGATGGACAGACCAGGGGCCCTACCGTCGAAGTTGAAGCCGATTACCATCGAATATTTTGATTCGAAAAATAGGTTTTAATATGTTACTGACAAATATTTTTGGCCACTAATCTGGAGAGCTCTAGGAGTTCTACCAGCTAAGCTACACACCACTCTCACCAATCTAAGCCGAAGTTTGATTTGGGCAATCAAAAAATCTGATGGTAATCGGTGTCAGCTTCGGCGGTAGGGCCCCAGGTAAAGGTAGGGTAGGGTGGGCGACCCATTGCATGAGTGTACCAGAAATTCTTCGAATAGGGAGAGATGGCGAAACATGGTGAGACGAGCGACAACAGTCCCCTATCTTTCTCATGACGACCACGTGACGAAACGAAGAAGAAGAAGCACATGTATTGAGA
Organism: Hypsopygia costalis; assembly: GCA_937001555.2. Lineage (NCBI taxonomy): Eukaryota > Metazoa > Arthropoda > Insecta > Lepidoptera > Pyralidae > Hypsopygia > Hypsopygia costalis. Next base: position 17,831,770 of record OW443342.2, read on the forward strand.
CTATTGAGACTCTGTCAGTAAATGCTAGAGCATAGTGTGCTATGAGATTTGATTTTCCAAATAGATTTACAAATAAATTTCATTTGATTTGATTCCCTCGCGCGCGAGGAAGTAAGCTCATTTTAGTACCTATATAATATGGTTTCCCTTGTTTCACAAAAAGAAGTTTTCTTTTTGTAGAAACAGTTTCAAAGAATATTTGATTTTTTAGTTTTCATTTCAAATAATATTGTTTTAACGACTATTCATTTCAAAGAATCATTTTTCATTGAAATAAAATTCAAGGAATTTTATATCACATATTTTTATTTCACAAAATAATCAAAGTAGATTTTTTTATTAATATTTTTTATTAGTTTTTACTGATAAATAATAAGTTAGACCAGAGGCCCTACCGCCGAAGCTGAAGCCGATTACCATCGGCATTTTTGAATGCGAAAATCAAACGACTGCTTAGATTGTTACTAATTATGTTTAGCTTAGCTGATAGAAACCCTAGAGCTCTACCGACTAAGCTGAAGATGTTTGTCAATAACTTTAACTTAAGAACAAATTTTGGAGGCAAAAAAACCGATGGTAATCGGCTTCAGCTTCAGCGGTAGGGCCCCAGACCAGAATGTAAGTTAGACCTGCGACCCTGTCAGAAACTGACTACCATTAAAGTATGTTAAGTTAGAACTGCGACCCCACCGATAAGTGAATCGCTCTCACTCGGTAAAATGTGTTTCTTAGTAACAAGTATTATATTAACTAAACAATATTTCATGAAAATTTAAAAATAATATTAAATCTGTAACAAAAATCTGAGTTAAAATTATTTGAAGTCAGTATACTTACTGTCTACTGATTATTCTATGAAATAAAAATGTGAGAAATATTTTATGAGAAACGAAATTCTACAAAACTTCAACTACAGACTATATTTTTGATTATATAAAACAACTTTAACTGTTGTCTATAAAACAACGTACAACGAGATAATATAGGCATTATATCGACACAGAATACTTTTTTTTATATATATTTCTGGACAATTTACACATCGCCATCTAGCCCCAAATTAAGCGCAAAGCTTGTATTATTGGTACTAGACATTTTTTTGAAAACACCTAAACCAATACAAACAGACATGCACACAAATGTTTGTCTTGTGCGGGAATCGAAACCGCGACCTCGGAGTCAAAGTGGCCATTGCTAACCATTCGACCACCGAGCTCGTCATTTAATACTAGCCGCAGAATGCATGAATTTTTACCAATCATCAATTTTGGGTGTAAATGGTTCAACATCTTTGAACCAAAACCAACTTCACCTGCATGCGGTGCACCCTGCTGACCGACAAACGAAGCTCTGGCGAAAGGAGAGGTAGGGAGCGTAAGTGTAAGCTACCCGATGTACCTCCACCTGACAGAATACCACAGCCAAATAACAAAACAATTTATGTTGCGAGCGTTAATATGGCTACGGTAACCGCTTCACATCAAGCGGGCCATATGCTTGTATGCCACCCGTCGTAGTATAAAAAATTCCCGGAATGCTACCTTGTATAAACAACAGCTTGTAGATCTTAACCACAGTATAGATAATAGTACTATGTACAGTAAGTTCACCCCCTGCCACCCTCTCGCCTCGATTTCCCCTCTAAGATGAATTTGGAACAGTTTGTATGGCGCCGCACTCACACACGCTTATTCACGATCTGCACAGATGTCAGTGTTTATGTTGCAATTAACGATGTGACATTTGTATGGAGTAGCTGGGGTGTGCCTTAACCCTAGAAAGCTAACGTTCGTCAAATTTACGAACATTAAAATTTAACTCTCAGTCTCTTTCCAACCGTTGCACTCACGGGCTCGCGCGTTGGCGCCAACTCAGTGACCGCTAAGCCGCGTTATGTGGCAGTCGTGTTTAGTTGGTAAGTAATTTCATTTTTGAGATACCTACTATGTATTCGTCATTTTTACGAATGGTTAGCTTATAAGTAACTTTTGTGATTGTTCTAATGCGTTGATATTATCTTTAAATTTTTAGTTATTACATTGAAAGTCAAGAATGGCAGCAGGTTCGGTTCTCACAGATGAAGAAATTATTCCGGCATTAGATAATGAAGAGAGGAGCGAGACAAATGCTATTTCTGATAGTGAAAATGAATTGGTTGATGACGTGGAGAGTGACTATCATGATGAGCGTTCTGACAATGAACAACTACAAGAAAGACCACCATCAGAACCTATTTTACCTGGTGAGATACCAGAAAAAGCTGTAGTTTGTGTAATTACAAGAAAAGACGAATGACAAAAAATAACTGCAATAGTTGTAAGGCGCCCATTTGTGGAGAACATTCAGTTGACTTTTGTCCAACATGCGCTTTAAAAATATAAATATTTTTTATTTTTTATTTAATTTTAGAGTTTATTCTTTATGTTGCCAAAGAAAAGAAACGTTTTTTTCTAACTAAAAGTTCCTAATTTAGTCATTTAAGTTTAAGTACCAAAATTATCTCAGAAATATAAGTGCCGTGTGAAAATTGTAATTTATTAATTATGAGTAAAATAAAAGTTATTTTTTTCTATCATTATATTTCATTTACATCCCAAATAACCTAAAACACAATAAAACTAATTTAAATATCTTTATATTGCAATAAAACGTACACATATAAAATTCATCGTCAAAAAGTCGAATGGTTAGCTTTTCATGGAGGTCGAGGAACGTTAGCTATCTAGGGTTAACACTATATATACCTATAATAATATAAATCTGAGGACAGAGACTTCTTTGCCGGCAGCCAAGCGGGGCTGCCAAAGACTACTAGTGCTGTGACATATATTGATTTATGTGCCACAGCATTCGCTGTAAAAAACATTTGATGCCAATGCAGCAAGCATGATTAATGGTAATAAGTTATTGTTAATCCACCCCTCTGTGTTATTTGAAAACGAATAATTCTAATAAATCACGTAATTCTGAAATTAGTTCTTATTTTACCATTTACTTGCACCCATTGTCATTAGAACCCCTTTATTTACCTGCAAATAGCTGTAGTTTTAATGTTACCTTTTTGTCACTAACCTGCGCCACAAATTACATAATCTGCTACCTGCTACCTGCTAAGTATCTGTTACCTGCGTAACAGATACTTCACTCAGTAGAAAATTTCCAATACCTACTGCTATAATAGCCTACTCCGTCGCGTCAGCAACCGCTGCATGGTAAAATGTGCCTAAATGCTCAAGCGTACAGTTGTGATTGCTTCGTACCGCGCGATCCCACAGCAATCGCAGGGCCTGAATTTGGTCCGCAAACGGCCCGAGACCGCTCGGCCGGGCGGTAGGTAATTATAGCGCGCAAGTACATAGAGTGACGGAGGCCTGCCTGCGCCGATTGTCGATAACCAGGGGCCCTACCGCTGAAGCTGAAATAGATCTTAGGTTTAAGTTAATGATAAACTTAGTCGGTAGAGATTTATTTCTATCAGCTAAGCTAAACATGCTGAAGTTTTATTTTCGCAATCAAAATATCCGATGGTGATCGACTTCAGATTCGGCGGTAGGGCCCCTGGTTGCAATTAGTGGTTCCCCTCCTCACCATGTACTTTCATGTGCTAAACTCATCTTCTAAAATAATTATAAAAATTACTTCCCCCCCGGAAGGTATAAATTATTTAAATTTTCGGAGTGTTATGTTAATACAAAAAAAAAAAAACAAACCCAATTTAAAAAAAAAAACAATATTATCTTCGTGGTGCCACTTATTTGACGGTAAATAGTTGTTCGATAAATGTGCCTTACGTGATGCAATAAATTAATTATGTATATCTAATACTACTGGGCAATAGGTAGCGTCAAACAACTTATCAGATTGCGTTATGGTTTGTATATTAAAAAATATAAATTCATCCTAACTTGTTCTTTTCTCTACTTTTGTTTTGGTGATTGCTTTGTAATTATTCGTAATGTAATTAAAATTTATTTATCACTACATAGTATAAAACAAAGTCGCTTTCTCTGTCCCTATGTCCCTTTGTATGCTTAAATCTTTGAAACTACGCAACGGATTATGATGCGGTTTTTTTTAATAGATAGAGTGATTCAACTGGAAAGTTTATATGTATAATATATGCATAACATAGTAGAAAAACACTGATAATTTAGAGGTTTCTAATGTGATGTCGTAAATAAACACATTTTTTTGCTCTTTCATTGCAAACGCTGGCTGAACCCAACGAGATAGATCAAAATAATGTAGTACAGTATTGTTCACCTTAAAATGGTCTACAAAAAAGTTCGCGATGGTATATGTCTATCTCTTAGTGGTAACACACAATAACCGTTATTTTATCCTTTGCTTTTTACAAGAAATAATGCCTTATTTACGAAGCGATTTTAAGCAATACAGAATTAATCCTTATCCAATTAAGTACCTTAAATACATTGCGCATTTAATATAGATCAATATGGCCCTTCACAGCATGTAATTTAAATGAATAGTTTAGAAGATATTACACATTTAAAATGCAGGGACATAACGGCTGTGGCGGTACCGGCCGCGGAGCCGGCGGCGTGTGCCTATAACTGGGGAAGGACTGGATAGGACAAAGCGCAAAGACCTTCTGTAGTACATTTAGTATCAGCATTGCACCCGTGCGAAGCCGGGGCGGGTCGCTAGTTGAATATATGGTAGAAAAACATAAGGTACGTTCTTTCCGTATGTTGCCAACACTACGTTAGACTTTGGTTATCATAATCTGCCATTCTCCATAAAAATACAGCTGATGAATTAGACGAGTTCACGTTTGGCGTCATGTGAATCGTAGACGACCCGCTTACATACAGCATCGAGCCTTTAAATCTGAGAAGAGACTCTGCCTCCATTTGTGCGTTCTACCGTCTATATAATGCGTTGTGTTCGGAGGAATTGTTGGATATATTTATGCCCACGCCTTCGTTCAGGTGTTAATACAGACGATGTTCAAACGCAGAAGTGTTCTGTGTAACTCACAACCCTGGAACCCTGTACTTTAAGAAAATATATCACTAATAATATTTTTGTTGTAAATGTTTACTATTACACGATAAAAACAGCTGCCTGATACAGCAATATCTAATACGGAGAAGTGACTTTATCCTCTAGTACTAATAAATTACAAGTAACTAACTACCATTTATTGGACGGGATTTAGTGAAATCCTTTAATCTAATCTTTGATTAAATTTGTTGGGCCGTTATAATTTAACTTTTAGCGAACATTGCTCGTTGGCATAAGGCGTTTATTCGTTGCCAAGTACGCAGGTGAGGAGAGTCTTTGTTTTTATTTATGAATAAAGTTTTTAATACCTATCTAATCATTTTCATATGCTGAAATCACTCAAATCTTAGTGGTGTACTCATAAACATTGTATGTACTCAAATATATACCCTACTAATTTCCATTTAAGTTAGAGTAGCTCTTGAAACGTTCTGGATATTTAATTTTATGTTAATAATTAAAGACAAGAGTGAATTTCATTTAAATTTTTTGCTAATTCAATTATTGAACCGATTTTTTCAAGCATCATTAATATATATGTTTTATAAATAATAAACACTTCATCATTTAAAAAAATCTGAATGCAATTTTATTTCTGACAAATAGAAACTTCATATTACTCTTTGACTTTCATATTGTAAAAACGCCGTGTCAAATAATGTATTCAATAAAACATACAGACCTCTTGTGTTCCGTGAATCATAACTCTGTGTTTAGTGTGTTTTTAAATGTACATAGATAAGGAAGAATAATTATTGTTTATAGGTATAAAACCATGAAGGTGTTTCTGCTCGCTGTTTTGGTGGCGTTGGCTGCTGCTGCCCCCGTCGAGGATGCTGGAAACGTAGTGGACCTTGTAGTCAACGGTGTTCCCGAGGGAGAAGCTCTTGAGATTGCTGATATTGTCGACATAAAACTGAAGGAACACGTTAATGGAGAAGTCGCCGCCACAGCTGATCTACTCCACCCTTTCACTGCTCTGGGTATAGCTGAGGCCGCCGCTGCTGCTGAACCTGAACCTGTCCAGGAAATTGAAATTGTAGAAGAACCTTCGCCTGCTGTAATCCCCGATAATGTGGTAGACATTGTTGTTGGTGAACCTCCAATGCTTGTTGAGGAACCTGAAGTTCCTTCCCCTGTTATTCTTCCTGAGCCCGTTCAGCCGGAATTTGCACCTGAACCAGTAATACTCCCAGCGCCGGTTCTTCCTGAAGTTGCTCCTGAACCAGTTGTACTTCCTGAGCCAATTCAGCCTGAAGTTGTCCCTGAACCAGTGGTTGTCCCCGAACCGGTTGTTCCAGAAGTTGTCCCTGAACCAGTTGTACTCCCCGAGCCAATTGCTCCTGAAGTTGTTGCTCAGCCTCCTAATGGTGAAATCTACAACGACGGTATAGTTCAGGTTGAAGTCAATATGCCCGAGGATGCTGGAGTGATGGCGTCTTTGCAGTCCTGGTTCAACATGGTCCTAAATTACTTCAATCAAGGAGTACAGACTACTCAACAGGTTGTATAAAATATGGCAAAGAATAATCTAATCGCTCTAGACATTTTCAACAAACATTGGTGTATTTGTTACCATCTTAAACGACGTAGTAGTATGATGTCTATTCCTCTTATTTACAACAATTACTGGAAATAAAACTATCTTTGGGAGCGAAAATATTTTTTATTTTGTTGATGTAACTAACAAGGAATGGCCGTGTGGTTTCCGGCAGACTAGAATAGAATCAATCCGTTTCTTCCCGTGGATGTTGTACAAGGTGACTAAGGGAAATACATTATCAAATATCGATCAGGCCTCCCCAACCCGTTTGGCTAGCGAGGTAAGTGTAGGCCAAATCCTCCTTCCGTCTAGGACGGACGAGAGGGGGTCGTGCTCCTGTAGTGGAGACTAAAATTGACCTGATGATGATGATGAACTAACAAGGAAAGATTGCGCATGCAAAGCCACGAAAATGTACAAAATTTTTGCACAGTTGATGATTTCGGGCATAACATAACTACTTATTTCTCTGTTTATCTCTAATTTTGTAGAAACAAAATTAGAGATAAACAGAGAAATAAGTATCGCTGAGTGTTGTTTACCACTTGGCTTGTGCGTTGCACTCCCACTTTCAGCGTAGCAATTTTTTCTTGGTGACTTCACTGACTTGCAAGAACAAACAATCCTGTTTTTGAGAGGTCCAGGGCTAGTCGGGCTACTGCCAATGGAAGTGTATTTTCTTTTTCGTCAGGGCTTCGTTCGACATACCTATTCCGAGGACAACCAGACATTTATGTTCTGATAAAAATAGATGCAATATATGCTCTAGAAATAACCAAATGAAGAATAAAAGAAGGAGTTGTTGCGTTGGAAGCGGGGGCGGCGGCGCGCAAGCGATATTTCAAGAGCGTTAATATGGCAGCGGTAATCGCTTTACATCAGGCGGGCCGTAAGCTTGTATTCCACCCGACGTAGATAAAAAAAAAACAAATATTGTATAGACAGGAATTATGGTGGTTTTACGCGGTTCTCAGAAGTACCTGCTCTACCTGGCTATAAACAAGTGTGAAAGTTTCCGCAGTGATCTTTCCGAGGCAGATCCGAAACATTTAGCTGAAATGAAACTATGAAGTTATGCTTAAAATAAATGTTAAAACACCTGCTCTATCTATTGTAATCTCATTCGTTCGAACCAATTTAGTTAATTTCTGCAAGTTTGAGTATGGATATTCCTAAGTAGATCTTTCCAAGACAAATATTGAGCAGAAAAGCAATCTTAATATATAAAAGAAGAAACTGACTGACTGACTGACTGACTGACTTATATATCAACGCACAGCCCAAACCGCTGGGTCTAGAGATTCCAAATTTGGCAAGTAGGTCTAGGGGTGCACTAAGAAAGGATTTTTTAAAATTCATCCCCTAAGGGGGTCAAAAGGGGGTCCAAAGTTTGTATGGGGAAACAAGATTAGTTGGACTATTTTATCCGAAACTTTACATGAGTACTTCTATAGAGAAATGACTAAACACGTGTTTCAGGATTTTTCAAAATTCAACCCCTAAAGGGGTAAAATGGGGAGAAAAAGTCTGAAAATCGTTATGGGTATTGTTTTTATGGTTTATCGGGTCGCTGATTACGAAAGCAACAACTATTTTATAATCCAACATAGCCGACGTGTCATAAAATCACCCCTGACGGGGTCCGATGGAGTTGAAATATATAAAAGAAGAAACTGACTGACTGATATGTATATCAACGCACAGCCCAAACCGCTGGGTCTAGAGATTCCAAATTTAGCAAGTAAGTTATTTATGATGTCTAGGGGTACAATAAGAAAGATTTTTTCAAAATTCAAACCCTAAGGGGGTGAAATGGGGGTACAAAGTTTGTATGGGGAAAGAAGATTAGTTGGACTATTTTATCCGAAACTTTACATGAGTACTTCTATAGAGAAATGACTATACACGTGTTTCAGAATTTTTCAAAATTCAACCCCTAAAGGGGTAAAATGGGGAGAAAAAGTCTGAAAATCGTCATGGGTATTGTTTTTATGGTTTATCGGGTCGCTGATTGCGAAAACAACAACTATTTTATAATCCAACATAACCGATATGACATAAAATCACCCCTGTGGGGGGCGATGGGGTTAGAATGTCATAATATCAATATGGGTGTTGATTCTATGGTTTTCTGGGACGTCAATTACAAAAATGGCATCGATTTGAAAATATCAACCCCAAAAAGGGTAAAATGGGGTCAAAAAGTCTGAAAATCGTCATGGGTATTGCTTTTATAGTATAACGGGTCGCTGATTACGAAAACAACAACGATTTTAAAATTCAACGTGGCTAACGTGACCATCATCCTCTGTTAGGGTACGATAGGGTTGAAAGATCTATATATCAATATATGTGTCGTTTTTAGGGGTTTTCGGAACGCTAATCCATACTAATATTATAAATGCGACAGAATGTCAGTTACCTCTTCACGCTTAAATCGCTGGACCGATTTAGATGAAATTTGGTTGAGAGATACCTTGAGTCCTGGGAAAGGACATACCCATGATAGTTTTTATCCCAGATACCTGTTATTGTTATTTATTGTACTGTAGGGCGGTTCTATGTTCGACGGTATGTATTTTTTAAATATAGTTTCAATGATTACTCCGTTAATTGAACAGCAATTTTAATCATTCTTATTTGTTTGAAAGGGCACACTATTCAAGTGGTCCCATATTAATCAAATCAGGATCTGATGATGGACTCCCTGGGAATTCGTGAGAAAGGATTGAAATTTATAGGCATGGACATGGATACTGTAATTGACGAGTTTTCTGATGACATTAGGTTACATAATTTGCATTTGGAAGTCATCGTGTGACACTGCTGAGCTGATGAGGAACGGTTAGGCAATAGTGTTGAGTGCTTCTTAATTAAATAAATTAATGTAGTTTTGTCTAGAAGGCACCATGTCACTACTACTTACCCATTATTATAATAAATAGTTAAAAAAAATATTCACTAAAAAGAAATAAACTTAAAAAAAAAATGAAACAAACTACAAAATCCTGACAAAAAAAGCCGAAAATAACTACGGGAACAATATTTTCTGTCACCTAAGTTTAGATGTGTCACTAATCTGCAGTACCCTAATAATAATATCTATCCCCAAGAAATATATTAGTCATCATTTTAATCAAAACTGTCTCTAAATATAAATCATCAGCTTAACAAACTATTATCATTTAACATAGTATCATTTAACTCGTTTGATCATCAAAATAATAGATCTGTCACCAAATAAATAGATAAGCTCCTTAATTTAATGAAAAAATGGCTAATAGGGGCGAAGTCAAATAGGCGTCATATTCACTGACGAGTCTTACAAATACTTGGTCAATGTAATAAATCATGTTTTGGTTAGATTTGAGTTGCTTTTTGGTTAGGTTAGGGTTTTCTTGCGTCCTGTCATCGGAAATAGGAGCTCCGCGAAGCGGAGCTCCGTCAACCTAGATGATGAATGATGTGGTGCCAAGTAAGCTTAATTATTAATAATTGACAATATAATACATTTACAGGTCGCATCGGGGGTAGTATACTATTCTGATTTGGTAGCAACAAGGGAGAATTACCAAGCGTTCAGACGATTTTGCAATTCTTATTATTGGAATCGATGTGTTAGGTAACAACTCAATGTTCCCAATAGTGATTAGATACTTAAAATCCGTGGTGCACGGCAGTTGAGTTTCACTTGACTAGCTATCTCTTTAGGCTTTTAATGCCTTATTTGCCTTATTGCTGTCTCTCACATTGCTAAGAGGGGAAGTCAAATTCCAAAAGCTTCCTACTCCTACTAATTTCTTCTGATTAAATTCGTTGTGAGTTCCAAGGCAGCCGTAGTTGTACCCCCGGGACTGCAATGGACTTCACTGTTCATTGCCTTTTTTGGCGATCGCCGCTGTTAATCCTGGTCCCCGTCCAAAAAAAAAATATAATACATATAACATCATCCAACATCTCCATGATTTTAGGTGATTTATTGTGGAATCGATTTTATATTGTTTGGTGACTACATTTTGGTGACAAATCTATTATTTTGCGGGCAAACCCTACTAGTTAAGAAACACAAAACTAATTAAATTGGCGATAGCTTAAACGGTACCCAATAACTACTACCTACCTTCTGAGATTTTTGACGTCGGTGTCTTTTTGTCGATTTTTTTAAAGTTTGATTTATCCTTTTTAAGCTGATGGATTAAGAGTTGTGTTATCCTCATAGGATTTTAAATTTGTATTTGGCGTCAATCAGTGCTTATGCGATCGCGGGGCGCGCGGCGGGAGCGAGGTGTAGTAGTTATCGTTAAAGTTCTTGCATCCGTATTTAGTACAATTAAAAGTACTACACGAAGATGGTTGGGTTTATTCATCATCATGAAACTTTGTACACATATTCTTTAAGGTATTAGGAAGGACATAGGATACTAAAAAAAGTAAACGCGGGCGAAGCCGCGGGTGAAAGCTAGTATAGTAATAAATCGACAAAATTTTAGGCATTTCAGCGATGTTTAGAACAGTTTTCTTTAAGCAACAAACTATTTTAGGCAAAATGACAATGTTATAATAAGTAATTACGTGAGATGACACATACCTAGGATGGTGTGAGATGCTAACACAAAATATAGCCAGCTGCTATAAGCAGCGCAGAAGAAACTTTACAAGAATAAACAATTTCATCTATTTCATTCCTCCCATCTATTTAAATAATATTTATTTAACAATATAATGTTTTCTCTTCTAATTATGGGGACTTATACATTTTTTATTGTTTACAACTCATACATATGCTATGTTAAAAGATATAATTTTTTATTATATATACTATGCTCAACATGGTCGACTACAACATGGTCTCTCTCTTATCTCTACTCCGTTAGCAGCAGGGGCTTCAATGCTCAATTTACCTTTTATCGCAAGTCTTCACAGATCACAGTAACCGTTTCACATTAAACGAGTCGTAAGTTTGGCTACTGATATTGTTAACGAAAAATAGTACAAGATCTAAACCAGCAGCTGTTATCACTATTCGAGTATAATGATTACAGGGGATTAAAATTTCTCTAGACATCTTTATTGTAAAACTTGTCGCTAGTTATTTATTTTATTTGTTAATTGTACTTATGTATATAAAAGGCAAAGAGAGTACTTATGATAAAACTTCATAACAAATAAATATATTGACAAAGTTCTATTTGTTATTAAGAGCCAAAATATCACTTTAAAATATTTATAATATTTTGGTCGGCGTCAATCTTCGTCTTATTCATCCCACTGTTGGAATAAGGGTCTCCCCTCATTCGAAGGGGCTTAGAACGTACCCCACCACGCTGCTCAACTGCGGGTTGGCGGAGGTATTCTGGTATGTTGGACGAAATGGCTACGAAATCAACTATTTAAATAATAATTACAAAATAAAGCACTTGATGAATGCCAAATGTACAATTAGGTACATAAACTAAGAATGTGCAAAGTGTAATGTTCTGTTGCATCACTGTACATCCCCTGAGACCACCTGGGTGAACCGTGGTAAGTTTTTATTGTATAACGGTTCACCTATTAAAAAAGCATTGAACGCCCCTAACTTTAGGTGACGGTACACCTTATTTTTCCTCTGTTATATATTTGTTTATTTATATATGTTACAGTTAAAATTCATCACCGGACAACACTTTTGACTGTAAAGACGATTTTGATCAACGTCCTTAGTCAAAAACAGTTTTGACTATATTTTGTAGTCAGAAGTGCTTTTCAATCAAAAGTGGTTTTGTCCGATTTAAAGTTCAGACTGTTAATACCGAAATATAGGCGCCCCTAGGTTTCACTAGTTAACTAGTTAACCCCAGCAACCTCACTTCCACCTCCAAAACCAAGTCGAGCGTCGTTCGCTCGGCTTTTGTTAATCACAAGCATAATCTAACCTAACCAACGTCTTTAGTCAAAACTACTGTCGATTGCTTTTTGCAGTCAAAAGTGGTTTTGACCAGTTATGAGTATTGACTGTAATATATATACACATATACGAAAATTTATATCTGTTAGCTATGTTAACAGATATAGGTATGAGTTTAAACAATAAGAAATTTATAAGTCTCCATAATTAGAAGAGAAAACATTATATTATTAAATAAATATTATTTAAATAGTTGATTACTTACCAGAATATTGTAAATATTTAAAAACCAATAAGGTTTCTTTCTATCTTTCGACCATTTTTTTTAAATATTTACAATATTCTAGTAAGTAATCAACTATTTAAATAATATTTATTTAATAATGTAATGTTTCCTTTTCTAATTATGGGTCAAACATTACATACTACCTACTGTATTACCAGCATATTATAGTATAATGCTATGATAAAATTTAAGCTAGCTCTATGTAAATTTTGGCACGTTCTCAGGCAAGTTGGCTCTCGATCAGTTACCTAGCTCGCTAGTATAGACTTAGTTGAACAAATTGATGTCTATTTTTAACAGACTCCAAAAAAGGAGGAGATTCTCAATTCGGCTGTATTTTTTTTTAAATGTTTGTTATTTAATTACTCCGTGATTTATAAACCGATTTAAAAAAATATTTTTTTATTTCAAAGAGGTTAGTCCTCCAGATTAGTCCCATATTTTTTTCATCATCATCATCAGCCTGTATCTAACCACTGTTAGGTTTGTTATTTCATTACTCCGTCATTTATGTATAGACAGATTTGAATAAAACTTTTTTTGTTTGATGAAGTATACTTCTAGATTGGTCCCATATTTTTTTCATCATCATCATCATCATCATCATCAGCATCTACATACATAAATATAGAGTATTGTTTGGCGTCGGTTTTTTTTTGTTAAAATTATACAGTTGTGAGATCTTGTTTTTTATGCCTTTTTTACGAGAGGAAATCCATTAAAGTTACCACGCCATGCATCGGGACAAGTGTGATTATGTCGGAGTCTGCTGTTATGAGGAAGTGGTAGCCATATCAATTAAAACCCCACGATCTCTTTCTCTCCGCCGATTGGAGAGGCCGAGGGAACTGCGAAGGGATTACGGTAAAATTAAAGCATACTACGCCGCCGTAGTATAAACAAAAACCACCATGTGCTTTTGGTTGCCATTCGAGTGGCAAACAAGCATACGGCCCGCATGATGTGAAGCGGTTACCGTACCCATATAAATGCTCGCAACATGAAATATCGTTCGCGCGCTGCTATTCCCGCTGCCAACGCATGATTAACGCAAAATACCATATCCGAAATCATGCTGATTGACGAAATTTAATAATTTACAGTTAAACAAATTAACAAATTTCGCCAATTCACAGTTTCCTTTCAGGGACTCAAAGGTTGACTGGAAGAGATCCCTTATAGGGATAAGTTCGCCCTTGTACACTATGTCTTATCGCTACAATCTGTGTTATGTAATATTTAATGCAATAAAGATTTTACAAACAAATACAAACAAACAAACAAAACTGACACATAACTAAATAATGTGACATGTATCAGCAAAAGGGCTATCAGTAAGTAAAAAATCGGCCAAGTGCGAGTCGGACTCGCGCACGAAGGGTTCCGTACCATTATCTATAAAAACGGCAAAAAATTCACTTCTGTTGCATGGGAGCCTCCCTTAAATATTTATTTTATTATTTAAATATTTATTTTTAAAGTGAATATATAACTAAATATTATGTGAGCATTTTAAGCGTCTACCTATTACCGTTATCAATTGCGAGCAAAAACGAGCAAAAAAAAAAACGGGCAAGTGCGAGTCGGACTCGCGCATGTAGGGTTCCGTAACATTATCTATAAAAACGGCAAAGAAATCACGTTTGCTGTATGGGAGCCCCCCTTAAATATTTGTTTTATTTTAATTTATTTTCAAAGTGAATATATAACTAAATATTATGTGAGTATTTCAAGCGTCTACCTATTACTGTTATGAATTGCGAGCAAAAACGAGCAAATAAATCACGTTTATTGTATGGGAGCCCCCTTAAATATTTATTTTATTCCGGTTTTTAGTATTTGTTGTTATAGCGGCAATAGAAATACATCATCTGTGAAAATTTCAACTGTCTAACTATCACAGTTCATGAGATACAGCCTGGTGACAGACGGACTGACGGACGGACGGACAGCGAAGCCTTAGTAATAGGGTTCCATTTTATCCTTTGGGTACGGAACCCTAAAAACCACTATGAATTATAAACATTCACATTGGATGTACACACTGGATGTAAGGACTTGCGAGAGATGCTGCGACTGGAAGAGCAGCGAAGGCCAACACGCGAGTAATACTCATTTATTGCCAGTTGCATCTCCCCTCAATCGAAAGGGTTTAGAGCATACTCCACCACGCTGCTCAACTGCGGGTTAGCTCACTCAAACACTGACCTCCAGTGTTTTCAAGCTGCCCAAAGGCCACTGACTTGTCTTAATGACTGTCGTCTAAAAACAACAACCGGGACCGACCACTTAACTTGTCCTCCGAAGCACGGAGTTGCTTGAGATAAATAAACCCATCCATAGACAGGCTACGGTCGACGTTGTTTTGCGCGATCGATTAGAGTCCATCAAGCTACTTTTATGCCAAATTTCAACCGTCCAGTGGTTTGAGCTGCAGTAACGGCAACGACTATTCATAATGAGACCAACTAATAACACTAATAACAACTAAATACAACTAATACAACGTTCATACAATGGCTGTATGTTTGTTTGGCACCAGACGTGGTGTAAAAAAAGTACGAAATATAATTAAAATTCATCATAATCATCATCAGGTCCATTTTAGTCTCCACAGGAGCACGACCCTCTCTCCTCCGTCCCAGACGGAAGGAGGACTTGGCCTACACTCCCCATGCTGGCCAGATGTTTGATAATGTATTTTCCTTAGTCTCCTTGTACGACATCCACGGGAAGAAACGGAGTGATTCTATTCTAGTCTGCCGGAAACCACCCGGCCAATAATTAAAATTATTTATATGAATTTCCGTTCGCCTGAACGTTGTTCGGGAAATTAATAAATAATAATAAATATTGTTATACAAATTACACAGCGCCATCTAGCCCCAAAGTAAGCGAAGCTTGTGTTATGGGTACTAGACAACTGATAAACATACGTAAATACATTTTTTTTTTTTTGTAAATACATACTTATGATACATAGAAAACACCCAGACTAAGACAAACAGACATGTTCATGCACACAAATGTTTGCCCTATGTGGGAATCGAACCCACGAGCGTTGGTGTCGAAGCCGCGTCATTGACCGCTACGCCACCGAGCTCGTCAAATTGGTTAAGTGGCGAGTCTTGCTATTAACAATTAATAACAATTAAAAAGCGTTAGAGAAGCGTGGAATATGATTTTCAAAAAAAATCTGTACTAGTGTATTAGCATTGTTCCTATCCTTTTCAATATAAATTGACTTTCACTGACTTGTTGCATCAATACGATATCCAGTGAGTATAGAAACTACTTTTATTAGAGCAAAAACACACTGAGAGCCGTATTAAAGTGAATATTAATTTTTCGCCTCCGACTAACGCGTTTATTTTGTTGATATGTTGCATAATACTTTGTATGCGTGACGATGTTTAGGGTGTAAGTGGTTCATCTACACCTCCACGTGGTGCACCCTACTGACGAGACGAGCTCGGTGGCGTAGCGGTCAGTGACGCGGCTTCGACACCAACGCTCGTCGGTTCGATTCCCACATAGGACAAACATTTGTGTGCATGAACATGTCTGTTTGTCTTAGTCTGGGTGTTTTCTATGTATCATAAGTATGTATTTACAAAAAAAAAATGTATTTACGTATGTTATCAGTTGGCTAGTAGTACCCATAACACAAGCTTCGCTTACTTTGGGGCTAGATCGCGCTGTGTAATTTGTTTGACAATATTTATTTACTGACTTACAAACGAGGCTCTGGCGAAAAAAGAGGTAGGGCATAGCGTATTTTTTAAGCTGCTCGACTGGGGAAGTACCTCCACCTCATAGAATACCGCAGCCAAATAACAATTCCCTTGAGAGTTGTTGTGTTCCTGCGAGTGAGTGAGGCCACCAGAATGAAAGTAAGAAAGGATGGCGACCCCTTGGTGGTGCTGGTTTCCATGGACGGTGGTGATTGCTTTCCATCCGGAGACCCCCATGCTCGTTTACCCCCCCTTCTAATATATACGAGTATAAAAAAATATATATGTATGGTTATTCTCTTGTGTCATTGTATGTATGGCTACGTTACTGCCTGATCCGGTATCATACAACTCAAACCATTGGACAGTGCAGGTTGAAATTTGGTATACAGGTAGCTCGACGGCGTCGTTACGCGTGTCAGTCTAATGGATCACGCAAGTTAAGCTACCTCGATCGTAGCCTGTTTATGGATGGGTTTATTTATCCTGAGCTCCTCCGTGCTTTGGAGGTCCCGTTAAGCCATCGGCCCCGGCTGTTGTCATTAGATAACAGTCGTGAAGCCAAGTCACTTGCCTTTGGGTGGATTGGAAACACTGGCCTCCGCCAACCCGCAATTGAGCAGCGTGGTGGAGTATGATCTAAATTCCTTCCACTGAGGAGAGACCCGTATCCCAACAATAGGATGATTATGTTGTTTTCTCTTGTGTCTTTAAAAGGCAACCATTACTGAGTGAACTGGACGGTGCAAATAAAAAATAAAAATCAATTTTATAGTTTAAAACGTGATGATATTTATTCATTTTAAGTATTTTATATATATTGGGATACAAATTTACACTATAAACTAAATTAACTAGGTGACAAAAAATAAGCTAATCTTAAAATACAAACTTAAGTAATTAAAAATAAATAAAGAAAGAAATATGTATATAACTAAACGGCATCAAAAAATTCCTCCGCATCATTGTCTACAGGCATCGTGCCCAGAAGGCTGGCGGCATTGCCACGCTGAATGGCAATGCTTATACGTTGTGCCAAATAGAGGCCGGCCTTCTGGTCACGGGAGGTATCGACCAAGCGCTTTGCTATTTCTCTAAATAAAAGCCTTGCACTCGGTCCCCATGGGCCAAGCGTTTCGACCCCAAACGGCTCAAATATATAATTACCTATAATATTTAAATATTTGCGCCGCTTAAGTGTCTCCGCTGATGCAGCAGCAGCTCCCGCAGATGCCGACGTGTAAGGGAGATGAGAAGGCGCCAGGGTATCGACGCAGGTTGCATCCCATACCAAAGGCCTTCCCATCTTCCATGGCAGCAACGACATCCCATCAGGTCTCTTACCATCGGCGCGTGCCAGACCATTTGGTTCCAATACAGCTGGAACGCCGGCGGTGGCAAGAGCCCGACGAATAATGTCATTTATGCTGCCGTGACGTGGGATTCTGCCAGCGCTCCTATTTTATAGTAGACACAAAACACGTTGGGGTGTAAGTGGTTCATCAACATCTTTCAACAAAAGCCAACTTCACATGCACGCGGTACACACTGCTGACTGACAAACGAAGCTTTGGCGAAAAGAGAGGTAGGGAGCGTAATTGTAAGCTACCCGACTGGGGAATGTATCTCAACCTCACAGAATACCGCAGCCAAATAACAATTCCCTTGAGAATTGTTGTGTTCCTGCGCATGAGTAGGTCACCAGAAAGGAAGGAGATGCTGCGTTGGCAGCAGGGGTGGAGGCGCGCGAGCGATATTTTATGTTGCGAGCGTTAATATGGCTACGGTAACCGCTTTACATCACGCGGGCCGTATGCTTGTCTGCCACCCGACGTAGTATTAAAAAAAAAAGTGTCTATAATTTGTTATTTGGATTAAAGCATGCTTAGACTCGAGCGAAAAGGCAATCCTCTTAAGGATCAAGCCATCTCCCGTGTCATGAATTCCCCGCGCTGGCTCACAGAGCTCGGCTGCAACGCGAAATGAATATTAAATTAATCAATTAAAAAGTAATTAGTAAGACGTCACATTTTTTGCGCTTTTACGTCAGTTGCCCGTCTGTTCTGTTTCTGAGTGTTTATTTGCAAAATGGGAGATCATTATGTAAATTCATTATTAATTTATGGGTAGGGCTATGCTTAGGGTTTCTCTAAGGGACCGGATCCGAAATTTGACGCTCAGAGTCAGGACGCTGAAGTAGAAATAGGACGGCTATTGCTATTGGCAATGTCATTTTGGGACACTGAGGTACAGGCCTCGGCTTAGTTCAGGCGCCAGACCCTCTCTATTTAAAGATTTGTAACATCTATCTGTATGCACTTGTTGTAAAATTGTAATTATAAAGAGAAAAAATACACGATTTTGAATTACCACCAACCAAATGGTGCCCAGTCCAATCGAATGCGTCTATCGATCTCTTTGTTGAATAAATAAAGCAATTTCAATAATAAAGCATTCAAATAAAAAGATAAAAAAAAAAACAAAAACGTACCGAGCTAGTAAAACTATATAAGCGTGACCACGTGTGTTTACTTAAAGAGCGTGGTTCTCGTTTCACATCTAAAAGGCCGTGGGATCTACCTTTATTGATCTGAGAGGCCAACTAATCCTTCAGTGGAAACCAGTAACATAGAGCCGGCAGCAAGCGGCGAACATTAGCCGCGGTAGTTTAATACGTTTTTTTAAGAATCACAAACAAAGCCTGGTGACACGCATGGTTGTCACGCGATCCGTTGGCACGCCACTAGTGGTCGATTACACCGCAGTGGTCGGCGATCGACCTGCCTACACGGTAAAACGCCAATCATATCGTGAATATTATTTATACTTGATACATCTCTATAGATAACAAGAATCTATATAAAATACACGTATTTGTTAGTAAGAAAAAAAATATTATATTATATATTACGACGATATATATGGCGACAGCCATATGTGATTAAAAATGAAAGAATTTACATAATCATGCATTGATACGCGAACCTAACGAATGTGTCAAATTTCACCTCAATCGCACACGGGGAAGTGCGCCAACTTTAACTAACAAGATATTTGGTAGAGTAATTATTAGTAACTTTACGATAACTGCATTATATCAGGCAGAACTATGCTGGTATGCCACCCGACCACATATTAAAATGCTGGATTGATCACGTGAATTGTTCTAGAGAATTTGTGAATTCTCTACTTCGCGTAAATTTATGAAAAAAAGGTATACTTCAATTTTGTATGGAACTGCAGTAGATTTATATAATAATGATCTTCGCAAAATATTTAATACATGTAACCCTGTATCCCTGAGATAAAAAAAAATATGGATGAACGCGTCACAACCTACTTGACGAGCTTGGTAATCGAATGCCTAGCAATGCCCACTTTGACTCCGAGACCGCGGGTTCGATCCCCTCTTTTTATTTAATTGAAGGGAGACTCGTATCTCAGCATCTCAGCAGTGAGATGCATATGAGTTAATGCACAATGTTCGTTTGTCAAAAATGTTTAATAATAATTCTTTAGAGTGTTGCCTCGTTACCACGCCTACGGATTAGTAAACTAGGCTCTGGAGAAAGATATAGGGCATATCAAGTCTGACAGGGGAAGTATCTCCACCTCACAGGAAACCGTTGCTGAAAAACAATCAGTGGGTTATTGTATTCCTACGAGTGAATGAGATCATCAGGAAGTTCTTCTTTCTTGTTTCTTAACGAGGTGCTGCATTAATAGCGGTGGTGACAACGGGCGCTACTATTGTAAATTACGACTACGAAATATGTTTTAGTTAAAGGGGGGCAGTAAGCTTGTGCCACCCGATTGCAATCCGACAAAAAGGTATACACGATGTATAGCAGTTACCGTAGCCATTTACTACCATTTACTGCTCCTCACATCTCGTAACCTTACTCACTCGCAGCAACACAACAATCCTCAAGGCTATTGTTAATTGTATTGACATGTACTTTCGCCACCTCTTGGTGGCAGGGTTTAAGTGCCGGTGAGGTAGGCTTTGGCGCTTAAGATACTAATCAGCTGCTTACACCCCTAAAAGATCTTCCTTATACAAAATTCAAAGCATAAGCCCGCAGTCGCGTCCTTTCCGTAACCGCAGTAGTGCGTGGCCGCTAAGAACTATGGGATAACACTTTCGGAGTTTTATCCCATAGTTCTTACGCTATTAAACGAGAAACTTTTATATAAAAATATTACCCGGCCCTACGAGCTTTTCCTAGAATCATGACGAGCTTTAGATCAGGGCTGTATGCTTGATTATTGCCCGACCTGATATGCGGTAATGAGCTCTACGTTTTGGTCCGCAACACAAACAGTTTACTCTACCAAAAGTACACAGTTGTATGAAATACTTATCTCAATATTTAAAAGCATAGTACATTTTTAAATGTTGAATTTAAAATGTAGGCCTATAGATACAGGTGAATAGATAATAGAAAATTATGTGCTACGCCAGCGTAGCATACCGTAGCACTCTGAAGAGACGCGCGTCAACGCCGCGTCGTAGCTATAACGACGTAGCGCCGCGTAGCACTTTATCGTAGCATGACTGTAGCTATTAAAATTTCTGCATTATACCGGAAAATAATATAAAATGTTATCCTATACTTTTATAATCTTCATTGTCCTTCAATATAATTACTGACCGTGTATTATATACAAGTTATTTTAATCAAAAATATTGATTTTGTATTTTAAATAATATCTTACTCTAATAAATTTGTTGTTGCAATTATAAATTTATAATTCCTAAAAATGTTATACTTAAAACAGGTTCGATTTATTTGTAAATAAATGCAAATATAGATATCGTAAAATATTTGCGTACACACAAGTTTATAAGCACGCAGCGAACGTAAAGAATCAATTAAATTGTGACCTAGAAAACGGGTCGCGTTTTTGATAGTGAGCAGTTCCTGACCGCATCGTATTCGATCGAGTTAACTTTTTACTTTCACGAAACGTACGCGTCATGGAGCGAATCGATAGGGTGTGCGGCCGTCGCGGCTGCAGCGCTACGACAATTATGTGCTGGCTGTAATGCGAATTTAGGGCAACGAAACGCGGCGGCGCGAACAACCCCGCCCGGGCCAGTCCGCCTCGCGCCCCGCGCCGGCCGCCCGTGTGACGAGCCGACGCTCCGAGCCGAGCCGCGCGAGCCCGCCACGCGCCGCTTCGAGCCGCGCGACCATGCGCACGCCCGCGCCGCGACCGCCCCGCGACTCGACAAACGCCGCCGCGTGCGACCCGCAGCCCGCTCTACTCACCTAACTCTCTCGGACACGGACTTGACATGATACGAGTTATGTATAAACGCGATCTCAGGTGAGCACTTTTTCGAGTGAAACTTTCATCAAATGTGAAATCGATTGAACTTTGTTCGCGGCGAGATCGATATTTTGTTGGTGAGTCGAGTTGTTGATACATTATTTACGATGGTATTTGGACAGGAGTGCCTAATAATAGATTTCGGTCGACGTTACCGAGTACATGTCGGCATGTAGTATTTTTAGGTTAATCGTCTGGTTTCTTATGGTGTGCGTGGTGGTGGCAGTGCAGGATACCGTAACATAATTCATTAAACTTTAATACAGGTAATAAAAATTATATGGTTTAACCAAATCCATAAATTTATATCCTTAAAGGTGAAAGGTCAAAGAGTAATTCCGAGTTATAAACTTGGACAAACTATATAATTATATCAAGTATGGCAACTAAACCATAATATTACAGATAATTACCAATGTTGCCATCTGAAATGTATTATAAATTAATTGAAAGTCATTATAACGATCACAGGGCTAGTAGTGTGAATAAGTTATCACTTACTAAACAACTATTCATTATTCTACGAGATAATACATTTATCTTTATTAACTTTTGTTAACGATATACAGAAGATTTATTTAGTTGCAATTATTTTGCCATTGTAACTACCATGTAATAATAAAAAAAAAATGCTATATTTATTTACTCATCCCAAAATTAAAATACATAATATACATGTACATTATTTTCTTTACTTTATTAACTTACAGTTTCCAGTCTGCACCATACTTAATCAATATTTAAACATTTTATATACCTATTATTTAAATGTTGCAAAAATTGAAAATTATGGAACTATAATAATTTTAGAGGCGAACATTTAAAATGGTTTTGTTCTATATATATTTATTCATTAAGAGTGCAATAAGCCTTATTATAGTTTACTTAAACTTCACATCAAGTGGACTGAATATATTCAGTCCACTTGATGTGAAGAAGTAACCTATAGAAGTTTATAATACAAGAAGTATCGCTGGTGCATTACCACTACCGGTGCTGAAGCGTGCAGCAGTTTTGTAAAATGAAGGTACTTTCCACTATTTCGGAACTTTCCGCTAGAACTCTTTCTTGGAACCGTTAAGGGTTTCAGCGGTATTAGAATATCCTATGTGTTTTATTGGGTATAAGCTAGAAAGATAATATTTACAATAAGAATATTTACAAATAAAATATTTACAAAGAGGTAGAATAAAAAAGGAAGAAAAGAAATAAAACAAAAATTATAAATAAAAAATTTCCCCCAAATCGTTGCCCGTTGGTAACGTACCAAGAATGCTAGCAGCATTATCTCGCTGAATAGCAATGCTAATCCTCTGAGCAAGGTAATGGCCAGCCCTCTGGTCACATGAAGCCTCGACCAACCTCCCGCATATCTCTTTAAAAAGATTGCGGGCTGATGGACCCCACGTCTCTACCCCAAACGTCTCTACCCCAAACGGCTCAAATATGTAAGTGTTAGTCAGTCCAGCATATTTGCGCCGTTTGAGTGACCTATGTTGTACCACTAGAACTCATGTAATAGAAACCACAGTTTTCCTACATTGCTTCCATTTATATGAGAAAATTGCCAAATCTTGAAACTTCGTTAAATAATTTGATAGATTTGCTTCGTACGTCCTAACATTAGAATTTATCTACTACGATGCAGAAACTTGAACTCCCACGGTTGGGCTGTTCCATAAATTGAAAGTCGCGCAGTGAGCGTTGGAGAGAACTATGCGAGCATAGCATAGCATTTCTCTACGGGACCGAATCCGGAATGAAGAAGTTCGATGGAGAACCAAAGTTATCGACATAGCTCTCAGAGTCACATCTGCTCTCGTATATAGCGACGAGGCGTCGGGCGCCCCCCCCCCCCCCCCCCTTTCTAGATCTACCAATCACCTCAAGGGAAACGCCGGAAACGGTTGGATGCGGAAAGCAGAGGATCGCATGTGGTGGAAGGCATTAGGGAAGGCCTATGACTAGCAGTCATAGATACAGGCTGATGATGATAATAGTATCTGAACAAAATAGGATATTCTAGTACCACTAGAACCTTTAAAGGATCAAAACAAGGCTACTCGTTTTTAGTTCTACATAGTTATACTACTCCACTACTTCTACATCAGTGACAAATTTCCATGTGTCCTACATCTCTTGCCCGAGCTTCGGTGTAATCGGAAATGAGGCTGGCCTTTATCCTTAAGAATGATGGAGAATGAATCCCCCTGTCCATTAAGATCTATAATCTAGCTCCACCAATTTGTCCAATCCAGTAACGGCACATGTAATGGTGCAACACATTTCTCAATTAATCCTGATTCTCATTCACTCACTTACTCGCGGTCGTAACATTAGAATATTCGTCCATCTTGCATTGATAAAAAGATAATTTAAGTTATATCATAATGGGTCAAATGCCTCATTGAAGCGTCAGTTGCACGTTGATACTTTTGAATCTTTTGTGCTCAAGAAAAGAAGAGTTTGGACGAAGCAACTATGTATAATTTCCCAGACAGATTAACATTTTTATTTTTTTATATACATAATAATAAAGCCGTAACTTAGCTATAAAAATACCTACCTAATATATAAAAAAAATATAGTACAAGATAAAAAAAATAATATTTTTTTAAATAGGTAGTTGATTTTGGCCAACTCGCCAGAATATTATTTACTCGTACAGAAAACTATAATACAAGTACTATACTACAAGATAATAAAATGATCTACCATAATATTTTAAGAAAACTAGAACATCTGTTTGTCTACCTTGTTAACGCCGTAAGGTGAAACCGGTCGGTAAAATTTAATTAAGTGGAACAGTACAAGCAATTTTACTAATACAAAAAGGTAATAAAAGTATTCATAATTTTAAAAATAATAAAATTGTTCAGAATTTATTATGATCTAAATAATGCACCAAATTACCTTTATATAATAATGCAATTACATTATGCTGGCGAATGCAACTACAGTATAATATCATCTAAATCAAGAAAATCGTGAAAGGAATGCATCCGTACCAACATAATAAAAATTCGAGGCACACAAATAGGTTACGAGCGTGTTTTCAAAGCATTTCCTTCAATTTCCTTATGTTTTCTCGAGCTGTCGGCGCACCGCCTTCTAGGTTACCTAGAATTTATAAAATGTACATTATTCTACTTACTGACTTTTGGTTTTTAGATAAGTTAATAACTAAATACTTACTAAATCTAGTAATGTAGACTGAATATTCTATCAGAGACAAGTATTTCAAACTAAAGTTTGAAAGCAAACTTTATGGTGATTATAAACGCATCCTAATCGAACAAATTAGTCAAACAACTAGTAGCTTGTCTATGCTTGACTAAGGTTAAGAGATAATTCTGTATCTCCATGCTTCAGAGGATAAGTCATGCTAGAAGTTGTGGCTGTTATTATTCGATAACTGCCAAGTCTTTTGATGGTTTGAAAATACTCAGCCAACATTTTTGGGGTGTAAGTGGTTCATTAACATCTTTGAACCAAAGCCAACTTCACCTGCACGCGGTGCACCCTGCTGACTGACAAACGAAGCTCTGGCGAAAAGAGAGGTAGGGAGCGTAATTGTAAGCTACCCGACTGGGGAATGTACCTCCACCTCACAGAATACCGCAGCCAAATAACGGTTCCCTTGAGGGCTGTTGTGTTCCTGCGAGTGAGTGAGGTCACCAGAAAGGAAGGAGATGCTGCGATGGCAGCGGGGGTGGCGGCGCGCGAGCGATATTTTATGTTGCGAGCGTTAATATGGCTACGGTAGCCGCTTCACATCAGGTGGGCCGTATGCTTGTCTGCCACCAGAAGTAGTATAAAAAAAAAAAAAAAAAAACATACAATGGTGTTGAGTTGGTATACTCATCGTAGCCTTATTTCGACGAGCTCCGTAGTCGAATCGTTAGCAATGGCCACTTTGACTCCGAGGTCGCAGGTTCGACTCCCGCACAAGACAAACATTTGTATGCATGAACATGTTTGTTTGTCTTGGTCTGGGTGTTTTCTATGTATTATAAGTATGTATTTACAAAAAAAAAAAACATTTATCAGTTGTCTAGTACCCATAACACAAGCTTTGCGCTTAATTTGGGACTAGGTGACGCTGTGTAAATTGACCAGAAATATTTAAAAATTTAAAACATAGTGATGTTAACTTGAGTGATATCACCTGGGTGAATAACGTGAAGTCTTTGTTAGGTTAGAACTCGTAATAGGGCTGGAACACCTGGGTGATATCTGAGAGAAAAGTGGAATAAAAAGCTTAGTAGCGCGCGGACTTTTACATCCCGTCAAATAAAGGGAAATTGTATCTCTTGTTGTGGAATGTTTTCTTAATATAGTCACACTACTGGTATCTTAACTATATCTATTCATTCACCAAAGAATAGTCCTGCCGTTGAAATGACTATAGCTTTTTATATAAGAGGGGGGCAAACGAGCATGTGGGTCATCTGATGGAAAGCAGCCGCCACCGCCCATGGAGACTAGCAACATCAAGGGTCGCCGATCCGTCGCCAGCCTATACTCCTTCCTTTCTTTCTGGTGACCTCACTCAATCGCAGGAACTCAACAATATAATTACAGTATTACATATTCTTATTAATAGCCTTTTATAACGTAGAACTTAATAATATTACATTAATGTCGCAAACCCCGGAGTTAACTTAACCCAACTTTGATTATACCTACACTTATAGCGAATAAGAAATCATAGTGCTGTTGATTTCATAAGTTTTAACAAACATAAATAATAATATAATAATAATAATACTTAATTTAGAACAAAAACCCTACACCCAATGAGCAATGACATACGCAAGTATAGAACTCGAAACAAATGATGTTATATTATTATTATTTAAATAGTTGTCTTGGCCAAATTGTCAGAGTATTATAAATATTTTTGAAAAATGGAAAAAATCAATTGTGAATTTTTCCATTTTTCAAAAATATTTATAAAATGATGTTATAGCACAGAACTAGAAACTATAGGCATGGCATATACATACTAAATTGCGTTAGAAGTCAGAAAACGGGTCCTGTCGCCTAGAAGATCTATGACAATTGCTATCCTTATCATCTAAACGTTTGAATATACTTGCTACGAGTATCTCTTTTTCTCTCTGAGTACGTTACCGGTGCAATGGCGTATTTTTTCTTACAAAAATATGAAATTAACCTAAAATACGCGTTAACATCAAATATTATTGTGTACTTTAGTGTGATATGTAACCCCTTGGGCTTTATTTACTTTATCAACATATATTGTGCATTTTGGTAATATAGAAGACGGCATGTTTACCTATTTCAATCAATTGTCAGTAACGTCAGTTTCATCGGCTTGCTTGTACGAACTAATTGCGAGGTGAGACAGATGACTCATTTTTCGAGTGTATGTTTTTATGCTTGTTTAATTAATCTATAGTATTTATAACATCATTGACCAGAAATAAATAAATTTAGTCTAGAATTAATTATAATAAATAATAATAAATCTTTATTGATAGAATATAAATCATAAAATATTATCATAGACCAAAAATTTTACGTAAATAATAGATCATTCAATTCAATATTCTATTATGACATATGCTGGCATGTTATAGATAATATATGTATAATAGTATTTGACATGAATTAAATAATTATACTTGATATCGCATAAATTTTGACATTCAATTCGATTATTAAATAAAATAATAAATTAAAAAAGCACAGAGCTTTGTACTAAATTTAATTCACACTAATATTCAAAATTATGTAATTATTATGAAATATGCCTGAGCTAGCAGATTCCTGTGATAATTGAAAAATATAAGCCATATTACAATCAGAATGCTTTTTTACTCTCACAAGTACAATTATAATCCTCATAATGTTTTAAAAGGACAATGAAAACAGGGTAAAAACGTATTTCCCAAAAGCCGCGCATTGCAACAAACAAGTTAAGCTTCCTAAGCCGGTTCAATTCTCATGAACCCTTGTTACGCACTAATTTCAGTATATTCTATTTCACAAGCGTAATATATTAAAGTGACATAAGGTCAAATGATTTACGCTGATTCCGAATATGTTTCCTAGCCTTTTGGTTAATATCAAAGTCTTGTTTTATGCGGTAGCAGTCAGTTTGATTTATTAACTACACGCGTTTGTTTTTAATTCAACACTGAAATGTGCAGTGATAATAAAGTTTTACAGCCAATACACTATACCCATTTGATTAATAGAAAAGAGTTGAAAGTTATTTCAACGTGTTTAGACTTGGGAAATCTTTTATCTTTATTCCTTGGAAAATTGAAAGGCGTTAGAATTGGTTTTTAATTATTTTCCAAAATATTAATCCGATTCGAGATACGTCATAGACTTGGCTTAACGCCTGTCTTCTAACGACAACAGCTAGGACCGACGGCTTAAGGTGTTCTCCGAAGCACGGAGGAGCTCGAGATAAATAAACTCATCCATGGATAGGCTACGGTCGACGTTGCTTAATTTGCGTGTTTGATTAGACTGACACGCGTAACGACGCCACCGAGCGAACGATATTTCATATTGTGAGCGTTTATATGGCTACGGTAGCCGCTTCACATCAGGCGAGTCGTATGCTTGCCGTATGGAAATCCACTGGAGTGAGATGGAAACGGGAAGATTGAGCCACAGGAATATTATACGTCCCACTGCTGAGATATGGGTCTCCTCGCAATTAAAGAGGTTTAGAGGATACTCCCCCACGCTGCTCAAGTGCGTGTTGGCGGAGGCCAGTGTTTTAATGCCAAGTTTGTCATGTGCGGGGATCGAACCCGCGACCTCGGAGTCAAAGTAGCCATTGCTAGCCACTCGACCACCGGGCTCGTCAAACAACATGACACTGGACTTGTCGAATCTTGGTAAAACTTCTTGAAAAAACAAGATTTGCCTAAACAATCTGCGGCAGCCGTCTTTCTATGCCGGAAACAAGGAAAAAAGCCATATTTTGTATGTAGAGTAGGATAATCTGCCGATAAACTCATGAATTTTGTATGTGCAATCTAAAGATACAAGGCAAAGGGGCAAAGTTAAGCGAGGTATACATTTATTTATATACAACAGTGTAGAGGGATATCGGAACTCACGAGTGTCTCGACAGTTACGCCAAGTTTGAACTTAGTTTCCTGTTGTCGCGTTGTTTAAACATACATGATGTTAATGTTTCAGAGAATGTTAAGCTTTGTAACCGAAACTCACAGGAGAGTTGTGGTAAGATTAAAAAAAGGGACAACACTGTGACATTTGACGAGCTCGGTGGCGTAGCGGTCAATGACGCGGCTTCGACACCAACGCTCGAGGGTTCGATTCCCACACAGGACAAACATTTGTGTGCATGAACATGTCTGTTTGTCTTGGTCTGGGTGTCTTCTATATCATAAGTATGTATTAACAAAAAAAATTTATTTACGTATGTTTATCAGTTATCTAGTACCCATAACACAAGCTTCGCTTACTTTGGGGCTAGATGGCGCTGTGTAATTTGTCTGACAATATTTATTTATTTATTTCTCACAAAATTTCTATAGACGAGGGCCTACCGCCTAAGCTGATGTCGATTACCACCGGTTTTTTGATCGTGAAAATTAAATATAACCTTACATTAGTGACAACTGTGTTTAGCTTAGTATCTACTAAGACACCATGAAACTCTACCGACAAAGCTAAAAATATTTGTCAGTAACTCAAACCTAACATCTATTTTTGGGGATCAAAATATTCGATGGGAATCGGATTCAGCTTAGGCGGTAGGGTTAGGTTAGGTTAGGTTAGGTCCCTGGTTGACAGCGTCTTTTTGCGCGTGTCTGTCTAATCGATCACGCAAGTTCAGCAATGTCAACCGTAGTTTATCTATGAATAGGTTATTTACGGAAAGCTCGATCTTCGTGATTCGATGAGTAAGGTAAGCCATCAGTCACAGTTGTTGTTGTTAGATGACTTTACGCTGCTTTAAAACACCAGCTATAAAATAGCGTTATAAGTAAGGAGAGGCGACGGCGTCGTTGCGCGTGTCATTCTAATTGAACACTCAAGTTAAGCAACGTCGACCGCGGCCTGTCTATTCCTGGACAATTTTTTTATACAGCGCCATCTAGTCCCAAATTAAGCGAAAAGCTTGTACTGTGGGTACTAGATAACTGGTATAATTCCTCAATACATTTTTTTTGTAAATATATACATATAATACATAGACAACGCCCAGACCATGACAAACAGACATGTTCATGCACACAAATGTTTGTCTTGTGTGGGGATCGAACCCGCGATACAAATGTTTGTCTATGGATTAGATTATTTATCTCGAGCTCCTCTGTGCTTCGGAGCATGTACGTAATCATGCATGTGCATGTAGGAGCACCAAACAAGAGTGCCCAATTTCAGCTCAATCGTACAGTGGGAAATAAGTCAAATTTACCTTGTAAGATTTGATTACAGACACCGCGCTGAAACCAAATAAAAACTTACTAGGCCGGATTCTAGCCCACGGGGCCGAAATCAAATGGAGGTTGAGTGGAGCGAGTAGATTTGCTGAGTGTATGTTTTCCATTGATTTCAATGGAAAATGTATTTGATGATCATTTCTCAAGAACATGATAGATATCAATTTTTTTCGACACAAACCTCAAATATGTCGAGGTCTTTTAATTGTGACAAATTTGCTGATATATGTCATATTCGCTCGCGATAATATGTCATATTCGCTCGCTCTACTCAATAATATGACATATTATTGAGTTGAGCGAGCGAAGCGAGAGGAACGTCATTTTTAGGGTTCCGTACCTCAAAAGGAAAAACGGAACCCTTATAAGATCACTTTGTTGTCCGTCTGTCTGTCCGTCTGTCTGTCTGTCCGTCTGTCTGTCTGTCTGTCTGTCTGTCAAGAATTTCTATGTCGAGAATGCGTGGAGGTATCAAGCTGAAATTTGAACTGTATACTCAGGTCTACGGTCCCATGAAGTTGTAAAAAAATCAAACTGCTAAGTTTACGTAAAAAAAAGTTACGGCTGTTTATTCAGCAAAAAACGCATATTTCGACACATTCTCAAGGGAATCAAAACCTATAGGGTACTTCCCGTTGACCTAGAACTATGAAATTTGGCAAGTAACATCGTTATAAAAAAGCGTAAAACTATACATTTGTAAATCTTAAAGATTAAGATCTTAAAAAATATTTAATTAATTAAGATCTTAAAAAATAGGGGGTCTATATTTTTTATAGGGTGTCGAAATTTCAAATTGAAACTACTAGTTCAAATGGGGTATCATATGAAAGGGCTTGATGTACACATTGCAAAATATATTTTATTTATTTTTTTCGAAGCATTATTTATAATGAAAAATATCAAATTTAATATTGATACTACGTACGGAACCCTCGGTGGGCGAGTCCGACTCGCACTTGTCCGGTTTTTGGAAATGAATAGGCTCCAAAACCACTGGACCGATTTTGATGAAACTTGTCGCTGAGTATAGTTCTAGTGCAACTTTGTTGATATATTACTCATATATCAACAAAGTTGCACTAGAACTATACTGCTGCTACAGTGTTCTCCGCCATTCCTACATATTTCATTATGTAACCAACAAATCTCTTGATTTACTTTGTATTGTCTATGCTTGGCGTCTGTATTTTTTGCCCCCTAAAATATTCACAAATGGGCCATTCGTCCCTCAGAAGGTCAGTCTTGTATTGGGGCCGTCGATCTGTTCTCTCGTACACCTCTCAATCACCTGCGAATATTTATCAATCATGCATTTTTATTACTTCGATATATGTATGTACAAGTTGCTTGAGAGAGCTGCTGGATACCTTTTTGTAGAGGTACTTTGTAAGTGGTTTTTCGTAGGAATAACACACATTGTGTGTTTCTATTGTTCTCTGATCTATTGTTCATACATAGTAAAAAAATGACGTTTAATTAAACTTATGCTTATACCAATTGATATAAAACATAACTTTAACAAATCTATTGATATATGATTTAAAGAGTCGTACCTTTTTTATATAAAATAATGTATTTCCTCTTGACTTACATATAAGTTATATATCAGTGATTTTCTTTATTTTGATGCAAGTTTTTTTTGATGACTCAGTGTTAAGGATGTTATTTTAAACCAAGATTATCGATTTCAGGCTTGTCTTTTTATATTTTATATGTTACTTTAATTAAAATTGTATTTGGTTGTATAACATTGTATCATAAAAATATAAAGTATATTAAAGCATACAAAATATTTTTTTTTATAGAAATCCATACTAAGTTAAGCGTTCGGATGCTTACAGATGACACGAGCGCCACGCGTACATCCCTATGTGTACTATTTACTTGCATTCTTATTCATAAAAATCCCTTAAAATTCACTAGATTCTAGATTCTAGTGAGTTTTAACCTTCTATAGAAGGTTTAATAAGCTGCTAAAAGGGAAATAGAGATGCCAAAAATCACTATTCATAATCGTTTTCTACAAGGATAAGTCTTTAATAATATGATTTTCTCCTACATATGCAGTCCTCTATCAATAATATATTATCTACTATCACTAACAATTGTAATAAGTTTTTCTTTTGTTTTTTACAATGTAATTGTACACATCATCTTGATAATTGGCGATCAGTACGTTTCCTAAGACATATACCACGAACGGTGAAACTGTGGAATCAACTTCCTTCCCTCAGCGGTATTTCGGAACAATTACGACATGTAGCCAACAACAAAGTCTTTATTTGCCTTATTTGCGGTGATTGCTTTCCACCAGGTGACCCACATGCTCGTTTGCCCCCTCCCCCCCCCTCATATAAAATTATTTTACACTACAAAATAATTCTAATCCTTGTATAATTCATACTTACCCAGGTCCAATCTATGACAAAGGCGGCACCAAAATTTGTCCTGTTATTTTGCCGGCCACGTCCACCTGAATTATATTTATATCTTGATGGGATTTAAAAGACCCCATAAATAAAACGTCAGGCCGGGTTTTTACACCGGCTAATTTCAGAATTTACCCGCGACGCACATGGCGCTTACGTTATAATTACACCTGCTTTTATCTTTCGACGTGACATTAGGTCGTCGTAATGAAGCCTCTGGCGTCGTGCGTGTCAGTTCAATCGAACACGCAAGTTAAGCAAAGTTAACCAGGGATGGGTTTATTTATCAAAAGCTCCTCCGTGCTTCGGAGGGTACCTTAACCCGTCAGTCCCGGCTGTTGTCACTGGATGTCAGTCTGTAAGCCAAGTCAGTGGCAATAAAGCGACTTGAAAACACTGGCCTCCGCCAGCCCTCAGTTGAGTAATGTGGTGGAACTCCTAGCTTTGGAGGGTCGTTAGGGCCGGCAGGGTTAGGCCGCCGGTCCCAACTGTTATTGTTAGATGACAGTCGGGTCTTTAGGCGGCTTGAGAAACCTTAACACCGGCGTTCGACTCTCAATTGTCAATTGAAAACGTGGTGGATTGAAGAATGCCTTGCCGGCACATTGGAGCCTTCAAACGAAGCATGAAGAGGCGCCTTAACGCTCGCGGTGACACCTGACTTGCAGTGTCAACTGACTGAATACTTTTTAGCTAGTCAAGCTTTTAATCAGGTGCCGTTGCAATTTGGGCTCTTCGTTACGCTTACCATCAGGCGAAGTGAAGCCACTATGCTCAGCTAATATAAAAAAAGAGACTGTAGATAGATCCCTTTCCGCAATAAATGTTACAAGTCCAATATCTATAGAATAGCAATAAAGTAAGAAGAAAACGTACCTAGTACACGCAAAAATATGATCATTTTGTTTGCTCCCGCGAGCGTTAAAGGGCGGAGGTCAGTAAGGTATTGTATTATAAACAGTCCGCCATTTGTTAGTCCCGTAAGCTTGTTCTGTATAAAATAAGAGGCTTTTTCTATGATAACAAGGCGAAAAATGTTATGTGGCTCACGGTTGAATGGCTTGATTTCTTTTTACAATCCTTTTGAGGTTGTGGCACATTCATGGATTTTGTTACATTGTCGTTAACGGGTAATGTATAGGTTTGTTTTCAAAATTATAAGTCGTATAAAATTGATATCAAATATAACTTAATCTGTAGATAGACTGGTGGATGATATAAGTTTTAACTTAGACCTAGAGTTTTTAGAGGATCTAATTATTAAGACAATTATATCGCAATAAACTAAAATAGGTAGTACCTAGGTTTCAAAAGCGTTCTGTCAAAGACATTCAATATTTTGGACATACATATATAGACAACTAGCTGACCGGGCAAACGTTGTTTTACCATATACATTAATCATTTAGGGATATGAAAAATAGATGTTGTCCGATTCTCAGACCTACCTACTTACCCTACCTACCTACCTACCTACTATATCTACCCGATATGCACACCAAATTTCATAAAAATCGTTCCAGCCGTTTCGGAGGAGATAGGTAACAAACACCGCAACACGAGAATTTTATATATTAGAAGAAAGATAGTTCTAGAATTATGATCGAGAACTTTAAGAAATAAATGCTTGCCTCTGGGAAAGATGCGACAACGGATTTTGTCCAACTTCAAGTTTTGATATTTATTTCATTTTAATGTTATTCTATATTATCAAAGATATTTTTATAATGATTCTTATCACGTTTAATTTTCTTGTAAGAAAATTTAAAATTAACATTGATTTCAACAGTTACGTCTACCAAATACACCAACGAATAATGAAAGTCTTCTACATCTGACCATTAGTTCAGATTGTTACGTAGCCTGCCCGTATCTAGAAGGGCATAACAATTTTATCAGGCAGGCTGAGCGAGGTTCTTAGACGAATTTCAACGACAAACCATATTACGTTATGGCCCGGCCACATTTGCCGTATCCGTGATGACAGAGGGAGGATTCAAAGCATTGTCGTCCTTCGCAGGGCGTCCCTGCGAAGGACGACAATGCTTTGGATGCCCTCCTTCGTGATGGTCCGATGATCTCAAGAAAGCGGTTGGAAGCGGCGGGATGCAGAAGGTGGAGGATCGAATTTGGCAGAAAGTATTAGGGAAGGCCTATATTGAGCAGTGGGTAGATACAAGCTGATGTTGATGCTGATATTTATTATATCAGCAATGCTTTAACAACTGTGCCAAAAATTCTGTCCGATTAGGGATTTTATTTATACTTCTATGGCTATAACATTGGGACTTGTATTGTGCAATTTAAAAGCTTTTGGAAGAGTATTTTTTATATAAACCTTATTATGTACTCTGTCTACCAAAAAAAAGTTAGTTTAAAGCAGATTTCGGCAAATATAATTTGGTTTTTTGTCGGAATCTTCGAGCAATGTCTGCTACTCTAATTTAGTTTTATACTCGTAGGTAACCATGTAAAAAGTTGTTTCAAAAATTATTTTAAAACTTCAAATAAAAGAAAAGCTCGGTTGTAATGATACAGTACGTGTAATTACACTACAAAGTGGTCGCCCGCAGTGAATAATTTAGTAATGTACGTGATAAATGTTATACGATGCCTTTGTAGTTAACATACGAGTCTAAGTCTGCATTCAGGCATTATATTTTTTGAAGTGAAAACATGTGTGGTGAATAAGACTGAGCCGTCACACTCGGATATGTAACACGGCATGCTCGTCTCTGTAACACTCGTTCGGGTAAAGTTGATAGGGAGGGAGAGAGAGATGAAGTTTTCACTTCTGTCGTGTGGTCATGTATGCACCGTTTTTTCTTTTTTTTTTTATACCATCTTATCATATCGGATACAAAATAAGCGCACTTTACGACTGACGTAAAGCGGTTATGGTCATGTATAAACGCTTACAATACAAGGACAGACAAAGTCATAGCAAAAGTCAATGTTGAAGCCAAAGTAAAATCGTGTGTAAAGCTGTTATTTTCCTAATAAAGCAAGAGAAAGTAATTCAGTAGACTTCCCCGTAGGTGTCAGGTTTGAAAAATATTTGACGGCGATGAGGATCGTCGGGTCAAGCGAAGATTCTCGCGGGCTCGGGGGAAACGGACGTAGGAAATAAAGCGGCAACATTGCGAATATTTTGCGTACAAAAAACTTATCACGGTTCATATTTCTTTTTTGTGTATGAACCTTATTATGTACTCTACCAAATACAATTATGATATTTGCAGTATGGTGCGAATTGGAAACGTATGGTGACGGTGACCGCTTCACATCAGGTGGGCCGTATGCTTATCTGCCATCCGACGTAGTATAAAAAAGAATAACCGAAAGTAGATAAGACGACGCCTTGACAATTCTGTAGGCAGGGATATGGATTTTTAGAAAACATACGAATATAATTTTTGACTACCTGATACTTCATGCAGCTTCATTTTGTCAGTTGCCAAAAACGAATTGTTAACTTTTTAATCCGAAAAAAAAAAGTTATATTTCATGAAGGAACGTATCAATAGTTTGACAGAAAACAAGATTCCTTGTGAACACAAAGCGGCGGGCGGTTTTCCGAAGAGAAATGTAATTAAGAATTAATAACTTTCGACCTCTCGCATTTTCTTAATCAATTATGTATGAATAGTACTTGGGAGCTAATTATAAGCCTTGTATTTTACTGGGTAAGTTTTCAACTTGTTTAAAATTGACTGTACTTACTTACTTTTTATATTGCTAACTATCCAACTTAGTGTATATTAATAATAATATATAAGTTTGGAAGGCGTAAGGGAGTTTTCTGCTGTCGTAAGCGTGTAAAGGCTGCGATGATTTCTTACCATTAGGCAGGTCACATTCATATTTGACACCTTAGTTGTTTAAAAAAATAGATTCTTCAAAAAAGTGAAGGCGTGAAGAGATCTTTACAGGGTCGGCAAAGCGCGTGTGATGCCCTTGTTGTCATAGGCTACGGCAACTGCTTCCATCAGCCGGGCTGTATTCTTGTATGCTACTTTAGTGGTATAAAAAAGGTATTAAATAAATGAATATTTGTAAACAAACTACACAGCGCCATCTATTCCCAAACTAGGCAAAGCTATGTGTACTAAATATCTGATAAATATTCATAAACATAACAATAACTTTTAAACTTTCGTGTTGCCTGATTTATGAAAATAATAACGTGAATTAACGCGATCATGCATACGGGTATTTACATACCTTTATTACTAATGTTTCGACCAGGTAGATGAAGATTCATCGACTTCCAGAAACAGTTAGCCTGTGACCACGGCCGGTGCGACCAGCTTAGCTGAAGCTTATTCCCATCGAATTTTTTGATTGCAAAAATTTAACTTAATTTTAGATTAGTGGTAATTATGTTTAGGTTAGCTTGTTGACATCCTAGGCCTCTACTACTAAGCTGAATATGTTTATCGTTAACTTAAACCTAAAAGCTATTTTTGGAACTAAAGTATAGTTGAGTCGGTAGGGCCCCAGAGTTGCCAATGTAGCTACAGCTATTTGAACAACTGGCTAGTCGTTATTATTAAAAATTAGGGCTATTTTTTAAAACGAGGCTTTTGTTACGGGACGGTGTCCCATCACACATTCCCATTACTGTGTCTCCTGGTGTAGCCAGGATTAACAGCGGCGACCAAATTGACCAAAAAGGCAATGAACAATGAAAGTCCACTGCAGTCCCGGGGGTAAAATTACGGCTGCCTTGGAACTCACAACGAATTTAATTAGAAGAAATTAGTAGGAGTAGGAAGCTTTTGTAATTTGGTTTCCTCTCTAGGCCATGTGAGACACAGCTATAAGGCAAATAAGGCATTAAAAGCTTAAAGAGATGGCTAGTCAAGTGAAGCTCAACTGCCGAGTTAAATGAAGCTTGTCTAGTTTCTATATAAATAGATTTTTTTTTAACTATTTACTATCTACGTTGAGTAGTAGACAAGCCGTGGTCCGGTTTGCTTTGAAGCCCTTGAGGCTTCTAGCAATTATTATTTGACTGCGGTTTACTGTTAGATGGAGGTAATTCCTCAAATTATAATTACCCTTTGCCCTACCTCTCTTTTACCAGAGTCTCGATTACGAGTCTGGTTAGTTAATCAGCAGGGTGCATAATGTGCAAGAGAGGTCAGATTCGGCTCAAATATGATTATGACTACATCCCAAAACGTTTTATATGATAGATATAAAGTACTTTAGTGTCGTAGTTAGGTTCTACAATCTAGTTAAGAATTTATAGACAGGAAAATTTTCTCGTATTCGGCGTCGTTTCTACGAGTTATTGTTGTGATACCTACATAAATCTTTATTTTAAGCCTTTTTATTCTCGTCTGTAAAGTGTTCTTCAATATATAAATATTTTAAAAAATGGAAAAATTCATCTCCCCCGCCTAGGTGGGATTTGAACCCTCGACCTCTCGATGACCGGTCGAGTGCTCTTCCAACTGAGCTATCAGGAAGGTTTGTGTTGGTGACGAATTTTTGCATTTTATATTTTACTGCGTAAGTCACAGTGTGGCGCCATCTACCTATTAAGCAAGTACACTACTAAACACGGCATAGCAGTTCATCGTTGCAGATGAAATTCGGCTATTCTTTTGATAACACCAAACGTATTAAATTATTATTATTTAAATAATTATTGTATAAAAAAAATAAGGGTACGGTAGGTGGTATGGCGCTAATGACTCCCGACAGTACATCCAGCAACGAATATGGGTTAAAACGATATCGAGAGTATTATAAAGGTTTGCATCTAATTATTTACTTCCAAACACAAAAGAAATAGCTGTGAAAATGCTCTACGAAATCGAGTTTAATATGGAATATATTCTATGGAACGAATTTCCCAGTAGAAAATGTTGGGTGTTGAAATTTTAAGCAGCGTTCCGGAGAGTTGCAAATACGTATCATATTTGTGGCCTTTGTGGGCACGTTGGGAAGTTTTTCAATATGTTATCGTCAAGGTTTACGAAGAGAATTAAATGTCGGTGTTGAATTAGCAATGTACTTTACAAAGTATGTTCAAACTTGTAGTAAAATTCTAGGAAATAATTTACTTTTCTTTACCATTTTAACACTAATGTTATTTTAATACAAAAACTATATTTTCCAAAATAAACTATGTATATATTACGGATCGGCGACCCATTGGAGCTCGTTTGTTATTAAAAAAAAACAATAATTTTATTTATTTGATTTTTATATTTAATTTTGTAAACCATAATATTATGTATTGTTTGCACACAGCCAATTTAATTGTGACATAATAAAGTCTATTGCATATTTATACTATCTATTTGATGTTGAGGTATGGCGAATCACGTTGTGGTTCGCCATTTTCGCGTATTTGTATCATTTTTGTATTTTGTATGTTATATTAAATTCATACTTCTAAGTATAGAAGTTTTCCACTTTATAACAATGTAACAAAATTAAAGTGTATAAAATTAAATTACTATTATTAACTATAAGTAAAAATAAGCATGTAAATGTTTCTATACATTTACACTTGCCTTGTAATATCTATTTACTACCTTAAAAATAGGAGAGAAATTCACATTATTCTCTCTCAAAATTTCCGGGTCGTAAAGTTATATGAAAATCCATTACGTACCGGAAAAGCAGGGAGGTAAAAATGTATGAAAATTTTATCCATTCTGGTTTTTACTTTTTAATTTAGATGGAACGCGATGCAGGGTTAAAGATAGGGTAAATAATAAAACTTAAGTCATGTGGCAGATTTTAACAATTATGATAGAAACTATTTTGTGCAGAAAATATGCCTGATCGACGACCCGAGTGGCGAGAGAGACACAAAATTACGAGCCCGAGCACGCAAGCAGATTAGTAGCAGGTAGTTTGCCTAGGACAGGAAAGACCAGCTAAATAGACTGAGCTCTTGCTAAATGAGCCAGCATGATGGCGATGAATACTGAAACGAAATTGAAAATGGAATTGAAATTAGAAGATTAAATACGAAACTGGCAATACAGAAATATACTTCACGTATTAGATAGAGCTAGTAGCTAACTGAGATAACTCAGCAAAATTTACTTCTCGAACCTGTTTTCCGTAGAGGCAACTAAATATAAAGATTAACATCGCCATACAATAAACCACGATCAGAAGTTAGTAATGTGCTAGAAACTAATTTTTCCAGTTGACGGTGGCGCCCCCGGGACCAATCCGAAGGCACAGTTAGTGGCGCTCTCCTTTTGTACTAACTTTTTATATAAACTACCAAGCCGAGGTTCGGTCCCCATTCACAGTTGTTTTATTTGATGTTTTTAAAACTTACCCGTGGTCTTAGTTTTTCTTGTCTGTCTGTAGCCTAGACCTGTGGCTGTATCTTACATATTATTATATTTATTGCCGTTATTCAAATGACATATCAAAAGATACGCTCGTTCAGTGCGTGATTGAAGGAACTATACAGTCCTATCATATATTTCGTACATCTATACTAATACATATGTATTCTAAGACTGAAGAGTTTGTTTGGACAAATGGACTAATCTCAGGAACTACTGGTTCGAGTTGAAAATACCTTTTATTGTTGGATAGCCGATTTAAAGTTCGTCTTTAAATCGGCTATCCAACACTAATAGATAAAATCGGCTTATTGTAAGATATATAAGACGAGCGGAGCACCAATGAAAAACCTTGGAAAAATGCTAGTCTATCTATATATATAAAAATCAATGCCAATTTTCGTTGTAATTTTATAACTCAAGAACGGGCTCACCTATCCAAACCAAATGTTTAGACTTTGTTCGG
Organism: Hypsopygia costalis; assembly: GCA_937001555.2. NCBI lineage: Eukaryota > Metazoa > Arthropoda > Insecta > Lepidoptera > Pyralidae > Hypsopygia > Hypsopygia costalis. Next base: position 17,872,276 of record OW443342.2, read on the forward strand.
ACTATTTAGTAGATGGTTTATGTGAAGTTTGCACAAAATCGGTAGAGCGGTTCTTCATTTATCACATTTTTTGTAACAAATGAATTCAATAAATGGCGGATCATTTTGTTAATGGGGATTTTGCTGTCAAATTGAAATTTTTTTCAGATGGGGATTGTGCTGTCAAATTGAACCTTTTTTCAGTGTTGACAGTACAAGCATGTTGTTATGTCATTCATGCGGTCTTTTCATTTTGGACGTGCTTCAACTTTACGTTGCCTGTTACAGAGTCGGTACCCCCAGAAGTTTGTTTATTCATGCTCAAAATGGAAAAACAAAAAAATATTGTTTATCCAAATGTTTTGGATTAAGTTTTAAAATAGCTAGCAATTAATAAAATATTTTTTGTTTGAATAAATGAATTTGATGTTCCAATAAAATTTTTTTAGTACTTCACTTTATACGTAGCGAAGCACGTACCGGGCCGCTAGTACAATTATATATGTCAAGACGATCTTGTAAATGAATCTAACGATTTCAAAGAAAGTAAAAAACATACGGGTCATTTTGGTCTAGAACTAGAAATCGATCTGTCAGAGTCAAATCTTCGGAAAAAATCTTTTTGAGATAGATATTTTAATTACTCAAATATTTATAGCACCACCTTTTGTCGAGTAGGTGCTATATGATGTATAGCGAATTCCCCACTCTACTACTTCATAATACTATTTGATAAAAATTTAAACCACAACTTTCCGAGCGAGGTTCGGTCTCCCAAGTACCATTATAACCTAAGCTCGCAACGTGAAAGTAATTCTTATATTACTTACAATTACTGTATACAATGGACAATGGAACATTCATACTGTAATATTCACGCGAGGGAACGAAATAACTTCGTCTAAACCTTGAAAAGAATTTTAATAAGAGTTCGCTGTTCTATTCTGTATGGCGTATTCAAGATCTATCTTTAAAAATAAAAATGAATCGCCGACGTGTTTGTCCACAAGGTTTGTATAAAAGAAAATGAAATAAAACCGAAAAAATATTTTGACGTGACAACGTCTTATAAATCGATGAACGCCGGCTGCACGCACGAAAAAGCATGACTCATTGTCACGTTCCGCCTGAGCCGAGCGTGCCAGCGAGAGGAACAAGCGATAGAGAAGCACAATCGGCCTAAGCTTTCGGTTTGTATGTCATCTATCTCTTTTCCACTCCATCGGCTGATGTTTTCTTATGACGTTATCACGTAAAATTATCGTCCGTAAACCGACTTTACAGACAACCAATTTTTTTTAAAACTTCATAATATGAAACGTGAGTGAGTGAATAAGACAGAAGACTGTGAGATATCTTCACTATATTGGCAAAACATTGATAGATTGACATTCGAAGCAGTCATAAATCACAAATGTAATATACCTAGGTATATTAACTTTACGGCATAAATAGTAGTTAATAAGTTTTTCAGGAATTTTGAAAATATTCACGAAAAAAAATGACGATACGAAGTTTGCCGAGTCAGCTAGTTTAATATAAAATACACACAAAGAGATACACACCTACACATTTTAAACAGCTTAAAGTTTTTTTAACTAAAACATTTACTTGAATTAAAATTGGACAGGCCCATATAGAAGCCGAAAACCAAATAGTTGAATAAAAGGAATAATGCAAAAGGACTCTCAGCCGTTGGGTAACCAACATGGAGCCGCTGTCTCCTAAATAAACTGTTGAAACAAACACATCGTGACCTTTGACCCGTCACTATAGTTTCCTGTCCAATCCTTCGGATCCATTTGTTATATTGGGACCTTCTGTTTCTTATTTATCTATGTTCATCTGTGATAATGTTTCAAACGCAAAAGTTAGATACAAACAACACAAATGACCGAGCATTTATTCCTAAAACGGTTGTATAATTGTTTGTTCCATTATTAATGAAACCGAGTTCAAAGAGAACTAAGTTCGCTTTACCACAGACCATCGTATATCAGTTAGCAAAAACTTAATTACGAATGGAAACGGCTCAGCCGACTGGAGTCGGCGTACGTCATTTCCGCTTTTTGTCGTATTCAAACGTTCCCCACACACAAATATTGTTACCGGAAGTCGGCTTTGCCGCGTTTTTGTTTGCGAGCCTTGTCATCGCGAGGAAATGATTATCGCGAAGATAGCTTTGTGTAATTTTCTTTCGTAAACATTTTACTTTTGAAAGTAGCTCGCGTGATGGTATATGTATTGACGTGGATTTCAATCTGTTTTTCTGTTCATTTCAACCTTCTATGTAATGGCAATATATATTTATCTTGTATGTATATATTTATCTCTCAATCAATCATAGGACGCATAGGGTTCTTCTCAATCATATTGTAATAAATTAAGGTTATTATTTTGCATATTTTTTTTTGTTATAATGGGACAGGGGTTACCAATGTGTTTCCTGTGAAGCCAGGATTAACAGCGCCAACCACCAAAAAGTCAATGAATAAGGAAGTCCACTGCTGTCACGGGGGTAAAACTACGGCTGTCTTGAAACTCATGACGAATTGCATCAGAAGAAATTAGTAGGAGTAGGAAGCTTTTGGAATTTGACTTCCCCTCTTGGCAATGTAACAGACAGCCATATGACAAATTAAAAGCCTAAAGAGATGCCTATGACACCCAGGCAATGAACGCAAAAGGCTACAATGCATTTACATACCAATATATTTGAAAATCTTTGAAATAACGACCAAAACTTTGACTTTGTCTTATTGACGATGTGCGAATATGACAAAGTCGCCGAAGCATTATCATGGTACAATAGGATGCGAGTTCTTGGTCGTTTTTCCTAATTTGGTGAGTTCTGAAAACGCAATACTTGCTCGTGACCCATATCATAAATAACTTATTTGCTGAGAGGTTTGACATTTACGGGCCCAGAAGGTGCCGCGATAGCTTTCAACCGGCACTTGAAAGAAATGCATTCAGACCAATGATATTTGCATTAGTTATATCATTCATTTCATATCCATAGTAATATTGTAAGTGTGAAAGTGTGTTTGTTTGTTTTTCTTTCACATCGAGTCATGATTTTTTACGGGAATAGTGCATGGGAGTGGCTAGGCTGGAGGGCAAGAAGTTAATCCACGTGGAATTTTGATATACGCATCTAATTAGCTAATGTGAATAATAGAGTCAGGGGAAGAAAAATCTTCCATGACACTATTGTTAGTGTCATGGAAGATTTTTCACGCGGGCTTAGATATAAAGAATCTGGAGAGCGACATACGCTGCTTTTTATTCCGGAATAATATCTCATTCTCATGGAAAAAAAGATTTACTAAAGAAATTACATTGCTTAGCCACGGGGAATCTAGTGCTTAATAAGTGTCAAATATTGATTTTATTTATTTATTTAAACTTCATGCACAAAATTGTACACAGGCGGACGTAATGATATACAAACATTTTCTACCAGTCAAGTCAAGTCAGTACCTAAGGGTGATGCAGAGATAAGACTTGGCAGGTGCACAGGGAAGGTATAATTGAAAATTAAAATGTTAATTTAGGTATAGTATAAAATTAAACGTATTCTAATACATATAAAATATTGCAGAACACCTAATTACAACTATTATAAATTATATATAAAAATACTGATTGACATTTTTGTTAAAATTTAAAGTAAACATTGTGTACACTAGAAACAGTAATGTGAAGGTAGTTTGAGTTTATTGTGAATGCATGAGGTAACTCCCCGAGGTAATCACGGTTAACGAAGATCCTAAGATTCAGTGCTTCGCTGTGTAAGGCTGGCTGCACGTGGGCGTCATTTGACGTCAAACAAACGTCGCGTATACGTATATGTTATGATATCGATGTATATAGGTAACGTCACGATGCGATGTGTATTTTTTTATCTTTATATACGAGTATATGACAAAGTTACACCATTTACAACTAAAGAAAAATCTTTGCGTTTGTCTCCATCCCGAACAGCAGAATATATCAGAAAAATTAACGAAAATAAATTATTAACCGGAACGGAAAGTTTGAGCCACAGAGAAGTCTGACAGTATTTATTATTATTATTATCTCTCCTAATTCACGGGTCAAGCCCGGTCATTTGATAGGCATACGCGGGGATATAGATCCAACACGTAGAGGCCCCTTTGAGAAGTTTGATGTAATGTTGTACGCCCGCCGTGACCCGCTCCAGGATATATCAATGGAACGATATACCCATGAGCAGGTCTCGGCAGGCGTTGAGACTATTGCGAAGTGTGATGGAAAATAAATGGGCTATGGATATGAGATCTGGATGAACTTAATACCGGGCTATTACAGAAGAGGGACGGACGCCTGCCATAACTGCTTTTATTGCTAGTTATTTGCGGCAGGCGGTGGCTTGTCACTCACTAGATGGGCCTCCGAAATGCCAGGAAATCGGCCGGAGGCAACACCGGTGTGAGTGACTCAGGGGTGTCGAGAGGTGTGCTGCGCTTTCTCCGAAGTTACTCGCGGCGTGATGCCCTTTAACACTTCCACCCCTGGAGCATATAGCTCTAGCGGCTCCTCTCTGGACGGCCAATGAAGGCAAGCCAGAGCTGAGAGTCCTGCGGGCCTTCTTGTGTTTACACTCCGACCGATGAAGACACGCCGGAGACGAAGGCCCTGACCGACTCTCTGGAGACTCGGGTCCGTGGTGTCGCTACTCACACAACAGCTCGCCACACAAGCTGCCCTGCGGACAAGCATTATTATTATTATAGTTTTTTCTTCAAGTGTGTATTAATATTAATATTATTTGTGTGTGCATTTGGCCGTGTGGTTTCCGGTAGACTAGAATAGAATCACTCCGTCTCTTCCCGTTGATGTCATACAAGGCGACTAAGGGAAATAAAATACACTATAAAACGTCGAGGAGGCCTCCCCAGTCCGTCTGGCCAGGGTGGGGAGTGTAGGCCAAATCCTCCTGTCTGTGACGGACGAGAGAGGGTCGTGCTCCTGTAGTGGAGACTAAAATTACCTGATGATGATGTGATTGTATTGTATTGTTTAAATGTCATTTAATAATTTTGTATGTTGTTTGATCTGATTAAAAAAATAGTTTTTAATGTTTTACCATAATAGTGTTTTTAGTTTATTTGTGTAAAAAACTATTGCAAAGATGTTTCAGAATGGTTATATCGTTGTCAGTTGTCAACTATATTCTTCTTCTTTTCCTATCGGTATATCCTAACGGACGTTGGCGATCATTCTTTAGAGCAGTTTCATAGAATGCAGTTGTCGTAAATATGTATGTCACTTAATACGTATTGTCCTTTTACCATATTTATGGAGGACAATTACCATTTTGTATATTTCTCTGGATTATTGTAATTTCTCTTTATATATACCAAGCCCCAAGTATAGCAGTTTCATCACCATTTTGACTATAGGTATACATAACTCTGTAATAATAATTTCCATTAACCTATCATCACAGTAATCAAATTAATTACTCAATTCATCTATTTTAAGGCAAACTCTAAAATCAAATTATATCCGAAGTTGTACATGTATATTATGCTTAGCAAAGTTCCAACATACCCTCACAAATAACATAGTTCGCGCAATCTCGTGGGCGTCCAGCAAACATTGCCCTATTATTTAATACAACTCTCAAAGGTACGAATGTTTCGCTAGATTAAATGTTCCCGTATATTTATTGGGGTGCTCGTGCATTGTTTTCTTGTGTTGCCATGTTTTTGCTCTCATAAAACATTCAATTATGGAGCTTTCTGTCCCAAATTGCATTGTGTTATTCAATAAACAACTGATTGAAATATATGGACTATTAGATTAAATTTATTCATGTTTGATTTTTTAATACGGTGTGGCAGTATTTTTGCATTGAGTTCCAAAAATCAAGCATATAAAGTCATGATATAGATGTATGATTCATGTTCATTTGCAGCGCAGTGGTAGATATAAAAATTGTTGTTAAATCCAGCAAATATACAATTTTCTTAGTGCTTCAGAGGGTACGTTAAGCCGTAGGACCCGGCTATTGTCATTAGATGACAGCCAATTCATTGGCTTTTTGGCGACTTCAGAGCACTGGTCCACCAATTGAGCAGCGTGGTGGAGTATGTTCTAAACCCCTTCGATTGAGAAGAGACCCATATCTCGACAGCGGGATGAATAAAAGCTGACAACGGTATACAATTTTCTATTATGAAAATAGTTAACTACGCTGTTGGTACTATAACTCTACTACTAAATTGATATCTCTAAGACTTAAATATACCTAGATATTTCGATGTTTCTTAGTCGTAGGCCATGTTCACTCCACTAAGATATGGGTCTCTTGACAATCGAAAGGTTCGAGCATACACCACGCTACTCAACTACGTTATTACTGATTGGCGGAAACCAGTGTTTTCATATCTCTATTCACTAAACGTTAGGACCAAATGCCAATTCAAATCTCTGCCAAGTTTCTTGGTGATGATACAGCGAAAATCATAAAAAAAGCATGCCGCGAATATTTTAAATTGCATTCATTCCCATCCAGCCACACAATTTACAAAGTTACCACAGATTAATGAAACAGGTAAGTTGTAAATAGAGAGAATATTACAAATACTACATTATATAGAAGTATTTTAATAGGTAAAAATCGATGACGGCATTACCGGTTTCTGCTTGTATTGAAGTAAAGAAATAAACGACGCCGGGTGCCGTTTCCAAGAGATTTGACGCCCCTAACGATAGGCAATTCACAACAAAACAACTTGAGCAGAATGTCGGCCATCTGTAAAAACCATTATGCTGAACAAGACATGTTCAAACCGTTCAATCGTTAAGAGAGATATTACTTCAACTAGAAGAAAGAAAAAATTGTTGAAATGAAAATCGACAGGAGACATCGGTCAAGTCCTTACTTGACCAAGTTTTTTACGTCTGTCTGTTCGAAATAGTCCTGGCTCTTTCCGGTAGGGCCCCAATTAGTAATATTGTTTATTTTATGAAGACCACTCGGACGAAGTCGTGAGACGTCGCTAGTATTTTTATATATTAAAGAAAACAAATTATCTAAGTAAGGATCTTAATATTTTTCAAAAAACCGGTATAAATAGTCCTCGCTCTTTCCGGTAGGGCCCTAGTTAATAATAATGTTTGTTTTATGAAGACCACTCGGACGGAGACGTGAGACGTCGCTGGTATTTTTATATTAAAGAAAATAATTTATCGAAGTAAGGATCTCAATATTTAAAAAAAAACCGATTGAAATAGTCCTCGCTCTTTCCGGTAGGTTCCCAATTAATACTAATGTTTATTTTATGAAGACCACTCGTACGAAGTCGTGAGACATCGTTAGTATTTTTATATTAAGATAATAATTTATCGATGTTAGGATCTAAATATTTAAAAAAAAACCGGTCGAAATAGTCCTCGCTCTATCCGGCAGAGCCCCAATACGACACAAATAGTAAATCATAAGTCTTATCGTTAAACAGGCGACATAAATGTTACGACTATCTGATAACTTGGTTTTATAGGTGACATAGGTACTGTAGATACATACACCGTGTCGCCTAATGGATGGTACCACTTATTTGGATCCTCTGTCGTAAAATCTTTGTGAACTTATGATCTCGTAGCTTGGCACGTGTTCCACCGTTAAGCGAAAGTATATAAGGGTAACAATATTAACATGAGAAACTTTAGGAGTAAACTAAGTAGATGAAGACATCAACAACAACAAATAAAATACAATGTACGGACTTAAGCGACACTAAAATAATATCTGATTGTTGTAGGTAGTTAATCCTAACTAATATTATAAATGCGAAAGTGACTTTGTTTGTTTGTTTCGCTTTCACGCCTCAACTATGGAATCGATAGTGACGAAATTTTGCATTGATTATTATAGAAGTTTAGGATAATTAATAGGATACCTTTTATCCCGCAAAAATGAGCTGTTCCCGATGGATGACTAAAAGTATTTTTTTTATATATGGGAGGGGGGCAAACGAGCATGTGGATCACCTGATGGAAAGCAATCACCACCGCCCATGGATATCAGCAATATCAAGGTCGCCGATCCGTTGCCAGCCTATACTCCTTTCTTTCTTTCTGGTGACCTCACTCAGTCAGTCAGCCATACTATACGTATTACGTATAGATATAGTATGGCCACAGATAACTTAATAGCTACTTCGTAAGTAATACTTTTACTTACTACAAATATTTTTGAAAATGGAAAAATTCACTTCCCTCGCCTAGATTTGGATTTGAACGCACGACCTCTCGATGACCGGTCGAGTGCTCTTCGAACTGAGCTACTAGGAAGGTTTGTGTTAATGTCTTATATTTTACTACGTGAGTCACAGTATGGTTTCATCAACCCATTAAGTAATTACACGTATAAGTAATAATACTGTGATATCACATCACTTTTAATACTGAGTGCGTATAGCCGCCGCTTCAGGCGTGTGTCGTAGGGAGTCCATTTTCCGCCTCCATTGATGCACAAGCTGGGATAAGTCGGGGGGATTACCTGGATTTGTGTTGTCTGCCGTACACGCATATTTCTATATTGACCCTACTTACAGATAATCGAAAAACGTAGAATATAATGAATGCCTTTTTGATATATGTATCATGGCTTCTCTAAAAACATAAATGTAATATATTAGACGAATTTTTCAACGAGAAGAATGTTGTTGTTTTGAGGGTCACTTGTGAATCTATGTATGTATATTTATTATACATAGGGTCACGTGAGACGATCACACATGTATACCTATACCATAATATTACACTATGAAATGTGCTATTCTTTAAATATATCATCATCATCAACACCATCGTCATCATCATCATCATGATTACCAGCTCCATCATCGTCATAATTTCAGCCAAATAAGGTCTACTGCTGAACATAGGCCTTCCCCTTAGACTGTCACAAATATCTGCTTTATGGCCGTTTGCATCCATCAGCTTCCTGCGATCTAGGCGGGAGCCGTCCCACTTTACGTTTTCGTTCTCGCTCGCTTTCCAGAAACTTTTTGCCCATCGGCTGCCAGTTCTGCGTGCTATATGGCCTCCCCGCAGCCACTTCAGTCTTCTGATAGTTAGGGCTATGTCAGTAGCTCTAGTTCTAAATATTTTTTTTAAATTGGAAACATTCACCTCCCCTCGTCTACGTGGGATTTGAACCCACGACCGGTCGAGTGCTCTTCCAACTGAGCTACCAGGAAGGTTTGTGATGGTGGCGAATTTTTATATTTTATATTTTACTGCTGTGAATTCACAGTAAGGCGCCATCTATCTATTAAGTAATATACTACTAAACAAGACATAGCAGTCCATCGTTACATATGAAATTCGGCTATTTTTTGATAACACAAAACTTATTAATTACTTGTTATTTAAATACTTTCTGGTAGCTCAGTTGGAAGAGCACTCGACCGGTAATCGAGTGTTAATCGACCTCTCGATTCGACCGACCCCTCGACTCGACCGGTAATCGTGGGTTCAAATTTAGTTTTTTTTTTTTTTTATATTTATAATATTCTGGCAAGTTGGCTGAAGTCAACTATTTAAATAATAAGTAACTCTAGTTTTGTTACGCATATACCTCACTGATACACTCATCCATTCACTGATTTTGTCGAAATACTCCATCATCCTGATGAAAACTGACAATCTGTACCTACAGTAGTTTATGAAATTAGTCATAACAAATTTGATACAAATTTGGCGCTCTACAAATAGGCGACTCTAATTTATAATATATAGTGATTTATAACTCATTTACGGAATGCCTAACGATAACTTTGTGCATCTAATCGGTTGTGAATATAGCTTCAATTAATAATTTAAGCGTAGACTTAATTCAGCTGTCATCTCCTATACACAAGAATCAGTTTGTATGAGCGGGTGATTAATGAACAGCTCAAACGAGGATCGGGCGCAACCGCGCAATTTGTAGTTGCTTTACTTTGTTCATTAAGGAAAATCGTTTTAACGTTAATAATAATTAAAATTATCTTATTATGTGCATACTACAATACATTTTATAATTTCTGACATTATTATTTTATTTATATAATTTTTGTTCTTGTCTAAAAATATTTTTCTAACTTTCAGAAAAGATCTGCTTGACTAAACAACCCTAATTTTAATCGATTTAAAATAATTACAGATGTACGCAACATTCGGGGTAATTTTTATTATGCTGCAGATAAATGTAGAAACTCTTTTTTCCTTACATTTGCTTGTTTTCAATTTGTTATTAATTTACCGACGAAAGAATAAAGATATACGTTTCGTTTCACTTGTCAAGGCGTTTGGCTACCAAAAACCAAAAAGATTTTATAACATTTACCAGAAAATAACCATCAAACCAATAAAAATAATTTATAACTACCGTTATCACGCATAGTCATTACATACATACAGGAAAAATACTGTATAATCTTATTTTTTATTTGTCTTTAGATTTTTTTCCTCTATGTAATTTTCAGAAATCCAAACATTTAATGACATTACATTTGCATTGGTCGGATTATACTTGCCGCCATTGTTCGAGGTTATTTGATGTCGATTTCTCTCTTTTCTTTTTATTTTGTTCTTGAGTTTGGTTAGGTTATATATTTGTTAAGTTTATTTTGTTATTGTTAATTGAAAATTGTAATGAGCGACCACGAAGCCGGTCCGAGTCGACAGCCCGTTGTTTTGGGTTTGCAGCTGTTTTCTTCGCCTAAAAAGAAACGTATGAATTTCGTTTCTTTTTCATATATCAGCAGAATTTAAAGCAGGCATTTGCCTGTTTTAAGTTCTGCTGATAAAACGGTCATTATCAATATTTACAACTTGGTCGAAGAGACCCGTATCCCAACCGTGAGATGAATAAAGTTTGACAAGTACCAAAAAAATACAAGTCCAGAATAAATCCTAAATCACAATACAAAGCCACCTTACTTGTGAATGTCATAGGCTATATGTTAACTCGAAAAATGAAGACTTTTTCGTAAACACGGGCTAAGCCGCGGGCGGAAGATAGGAGATTTTTAAGAGAAAAGAATGAGTTTATTTTAAATTCATTTTAAATTTCGTGTTTATTTCATTTTGATAAGCTTAGAAGAAACAGAGTTATTAACATTGATTGTATAATTTGCTTCTTAAAGACAATAAAAAATACTGTAATTGGTTTTGTTAGGAATGAAAAAAAATCGCTTAACAAATTACTATAAATTTTTTTTTTAGCAAATATCAAAATTTTATTTGGTTGAGAAGAGCGGAGGTATTTCATTTTCTGTGAACCGTGTGTAAATGGCAAGTAGCATTTAATTAAAAAAAAAAATCGCAACATACATGTTTATGCACATAAATGTTTGTCTTGTGCGGCGATCGAACCCGCGACCTCGGAGTCAAAGTAAGATCTCGGAGTTTCAAATAAAAGTGGAAAATTTTATATTAAATATAATACCCTTATTACGAGGCGAGTTCAAATTTCGACGTGAAAACTATCAGCGGCGTGATTCCATTTATGAAATTGTATTTATGGAGAATCAAATGACTAAAATACATGTTCAAATTAATTAAACAGTGTTCATTCGTTCCCAATTTAAACGTTGTAAAATATTTTATTGGCTCTGCGTGAAAAATAACATTGATATCAGAATATCGTAACAATAACTATGTTTAATATTTTATGTAATCCGCTCGTGTACGCCGGGCTTAAAGTATTGGATTTAACGGCCGACAATAAATTAACGGGATAGGTAATTATTTTCAAAAGGCCTAGGGTATTTATTATCAATATTTTAAACTAAAATCAAATTACATGATTCTTGACCCAAATTAAGCGTAAAGCTTGTATTATGGGTACTAGACAAGTGATAATACATTTTATTTGTAAATACATAAGTATGTATTTACAAAAAAACCGGACAAGTGCGAGTCGGACTCGCCCACCGAGGGTTCCGTAGGTACGTAGTATCATTATTAATTTTGATATTTTTCATTATAAATAAAAAAAAATGCGTCGAAAATAATAAATAAAATATATTTTGCAATGTGTACATCAAGCCCTTTCATATGATACCCCATTTGAACTAGTAGTTTCAATTTGAAATTTCGACACCCTATAAAAAATATAGACCCCCTATTTTTTAAGATCTATTTACAAATGTATAGTTTTGAGATTTATTCCTGTACTTGTAGTCTATAACGATGTTACTTGCCAAATTTCATAGTTCTAGGTCAACGGGAAGTACCCTATAGGTTTTGATTCCCTTGAGTGTGTCGAAATATGCGTTTTTTGCTGAATAAACGGCCGTAACTTTTTTCTACGTAAACTTAGCAGTTTGATTTTTTTTACAACTTCATGGGACCGTAGACCTGAGTATACAGTTCAAATTTCAGCTTGATACCTCCACGCATTCTCGACATAGAAATTCTTGACAGACAGACAGACAGACAGACAGACGGACAACAAAGTGATCTTATAAGGGTTCCGTTTTTCCTTTTGAGGTACGGAACCCTAAAAAATAAAAAATGGGTGTTTTCTATGTATTATAAGTATACAAATAGGATGATAAAGAATTACATGTACAATGGCGGACTTATCCTATAAGGGATCTCTTCCAGTCATCCATTCGATGAGTAATTAAAAAGATTGCACGATTTGGCGAAAACTTAGATACAATCCGATTATACAAATTCTTGGTAATGAAATAAAAATAATTATATAATAAGACTAATTATGACAACTATAGTGAAAAAAAAGTTTGAACATATCTTCTTCTTATATATAAAACTGAATTGCTGTTTTGTTAGTCTCGCTAAAACTCGAGAACGGCTTGGCCGATTTAGCTGATTTTGGTTTTGAGATGTTTACCGTAGCCCAGCGAAGGTTTAAACGGTAAGAAATTATGGAAAAATTTCAAGAAAGATAGTAAAAACAACAATTTTATTTTCCAAAGATGGCTAACCTACCTATCAATAGTGTCATTGTCACAAAGGATCGACATATTTGTTGGTTGTCAAATTTTAATAAGACTTTCCAGAAGTGACATAGAAATGACACAACAATAATAGACATTAAGAATGGAGTTGAAATATGTAGTGACTGTTTATGGTAAATCATACTTTGTACAGTACTTACGAATAAATAATAGAAATCTGCTAATTTCATAAACACTCGCATTGTAAATTACAAAAATGATTGCAATTGTAACCAGTGTCAGCAATACGAATAGTACCAGAAAATGTGGGCTGAACGCAGTACGAGGTTTGTGGATTCACCACAGACATTCAATAGGGAACATGCAAATATAATATTTATGAAAATTTTGTTATTAAAATGTTAAAAAAAGATAAAAGAAGGGCCACTGCAAGGTTTATATTTTATATAATGTTGTTTTTTTAACAATAATTACGAATTTAAGTATCTTGAAACGGAACGGATTTGAAACACCAATCAGCGTTCAGTGACGTCACTCCTGTTATGACAGTAGTTAATTTGATGTTACAGTTAGTAGAAGTGAACATTAAAACGAAAATTAATTGTGTTTTTCGAATAAAAATGGAAGTTGGGTTTGTCAAAGCTGATTCTAGGAATTTACCAAAAGTTAGTGTTGACATGGTAGTGACTTTTTTTGTCGAAAGTGCAGAGTTTTCAAGTGTAGAAATGAAAGGGACTAAACTACTACGGTGTGTAAATCATAGTTAGTCAAATTTGTATTTCATTCAGCGGCTTCTATAATATAGCAGTTATTTCAGCTCAACAAGAGAATCTTACGGCGATAATGCAATCGGCTATGTTTTACAATCCCTTACATTCTTACGGCGATAATGCAATCGGCGATGTTTTACAATCCCTTACATTGACTTGCTTAGGTGATAAAGCTACAGTCCTTTGAGGTATTTTCATTTCTACTTGAACTTGTTTTGATCGTTTATGAGGATATATGGACACCTGAACACTTTTATCATGGGATAATTTAATATTTTGAGAGTCATGCGTTTCTGTAATTAATGAACACTCTAAAGATGGATCTGAAACACAGAAGAAATAATAATCAATTCCTTCATAAATAAAATAAATAAAGAAAGCATTATTCTAATAATATTATAAACTAGCAGCCCGCCCGGCGTCGCCTGGGGTAATGGTATATAATATACCCTATAGCCTTCCTCAATAAATGAGCTATGTAACAGTGAAATAATTTTACAAATCGGACCAGTAGTTCCTGAGATTAGCGCGTTCAAACAAACTTCAGTTTTATAATATTGGTATAGATGTGAAAGTTTGAATGTTTGTCTGTCTCCAGAAAATAATATATTAATATGATACCTGGTGTATTTTCAATGCTCTCTAGAATTTCACGTCTTTTCCTTTTCATTACTGCTGATCTAGGTTTCAATGGCATCATTCTATTTTGGCATTCGAAAATAGGAGGTACCACATCTTTCTTCAGAAAAAGTTTCCCTCCAATCATTTTAAACTTCATCCAATTTTCGACGTCGTTCTCCAACTGTAAAATAAAAAGTCATAAGTTTGGATAAGTATTAGGTAGGTTAGGTAACTATGTTTCTTTTGCGAACAAGCAGATTAACTAAGCGTATAACAAATATATCCGCCGACTTACGTCAAAATGGTCTTCACAGCATCGAATGATAGTCTTTGAGGAATAATTGTCATTTCTCTTCGCAGCTTGAAACCACTTTTTTCTCAGTTCTGGGTCAGAGGGTCCAGTCAAAAACAATTTATTTGGAAACTTATTTGAAGTAGATGGACACATTGGCACAAAACATACGTCAACACGGCTTTTTCTCGGAGTAGCGATTGTATAGTTATGATCACCTGATGTTGATGGATAGTCCATTTTAATTTTTTACAAAAAAATATCTCGAAAGTCGAGAAAAATGCAAAAGTATGAAGCCAGTGAGGACACAAGCGCAGTACAATCAGTGGGCCAGCGACTAATGACAGACAGGAGTGACGTCATACGAACTACAGATCCGTTTTCGCGGGAAAATTTAAATTGACAGTTTTAAACCGCATTTTTTGCAGTAAATTACAGTATTTTTATTTTTTAATATACTTGTGGTCTATACTACATGGAGTTCTTTAAAATAAACACAAAAATAAAAAAAACGCATCTTCCCTATTCAATTGAAAGTCTGTGGGATCCACATAGAGTCGTAATAGGTAGGGGAAAAAGTCTTTTCGCATTTTGGTATGTTTGAACTTGTAATAAAATCTCTTTGGTTATACCATTTGTATCTTTCAGGTTTTGATATCTTTAAAAAGTTTAAATTTTAAAAAAGATAATTCCAAATTCAAATTAGGTAAATGTGTGATTTTCATTTGTTTTTTTTACTGTCAAGATGAGTGAATCTAATGAAGAAATTCGATACATTTTAAAATTTTACTACAAAAAAAGTAAAATTGCAACGCAAGCTGCGAAAAAAATTTGTGACGTTTATGGATCTAGTGCAGTGTCTGTTAGAGTAGCACAAATTTGGTTTAAGCGTTTTCAATCAGGAAATTTTGATGTGTAAGATGCACGTCGCTCTGGTCGCCCTGTTACGGATAAAATGGATGCCATTTTTGAAAAAGTGGAGCAAGATCAGCATATCAGTAGTTACGACGTAGCTGAAGAATTAGGAATTGACCACAAAACAGTTTTGGCGTATTTGAAAAAAGCTGGGTACACTAAAAAGCTCGATATTTGGGTGCCTTACGATCTCACTGAAAGAAACTTAATGAACCGTGTACTCATTTGCGATCCTTTACTACGACGTAATGAAAGCGAACCGTTTTTGAAGAAGCTTATAACTGGTGATGAAAAGTGGATCACGTACGACAAGAACGTGCGAAAAAGGTCGTGGTCAAAGGCCGGTCAGGCTTCACAGACTCTGGCAAAACCCGGGTTAACCCGCAATAAGGTGATGCTGTGTGTATGGTGGGATTGGAAGGGCATTATTCATTATGAGCTGTTACCGCCAGGCAGGACTATCGATTCTGAACTCTACTGTGAACAACTGATGAGATTAAAGCAAAAAGTTGAGAGAAAGCGGCCGGAATTAATTAACAGAAGGGGTGTGATTTTTCATCATGATAACGCTAGACCTCACACATCTTTAGCCACTCAGCAAAAATTAAGAGAGCTTGACTGGAAGGAGTTAATGCATCCGCCGTATAGTCCTGACCTTGCACCTTCTGATTTCCACCTGTTTCGGTCTCTTCAGAATTCTTTAGGCAATGTCAGGTTAACATCACGAGAAGACTGCCAAAACCACTTGTCGTGGTTTTTTGAACAGAAGTCCCAAAATTTATATAGTAATGGGATCATGTCTCTACCTACAAGATGGCAAAAAGTTATCGAACAAAATGGCACCTACATACTTTAGTTAAATGTAAATAAACTTTAGTAAAAAATGTTTTGAATTTTCATATAAAATACGAAAAGACTTTTTCCCCAACCTATTATAACTTTGTAAGACCAACATCACATTATATAGGTCTGTCATGTTAACCAAGGTGATTAACAAGGTGAAAATAAAACGGATCCTCATTATTTATTCTGAAGTACCTAAATCTGTAATTCACATTAATTTTAATTAATTTACATTTGTTTAGTCATAAATTTATTTGGCGAGAACTTTCTTTACTGAAGTCTAAAGAGCTGCCAGGGGTTTATATCTCCGAGACATGTACCGAAACCTCGGTCTCTCCGACCGACAAAATTCCCATTAACGTCGGTGTCCACCAGCGATCAGTCCTTAGTCTGTTTTTGTTCATATTAGGCATATTCTTATATATTAGACATTCGTGGTATTAGACGAATTGTCAAGTAGTATCATGGATCCAGCTCTGTGCGGTGGGTTGACAGGTGTTCATGTATGCTGATATAATTGCACTGGCGGATGCGGATAGAGGGCAGTTGGTGCGATGAGTGAATTAATGGAAGAGGTCATTTGAGAACTATGGCCTGAATCCGAATACGGGAAAGATCGAGTACTTGGGCTGCAAAACAACAGATTCCACGACCGTGCACATAAGGATATGGTCGAATGCACGGACGATTTAAGTACTTGGGATCTGTTCTTCGACCATCATTTCAGTAGCTTGGACTAAGTGGCTTGCGGTAACCAATTTCATATGTGACTCCAAAATTCCGCCAAGTTGAGAGGAAAATCTATAAATACAAGATTAGGCCATTTGATAAGTTAGTAAAGGATCGCCAATACTTGGTGTTGTCTTTCATGGAGTTGAATATGCTGCGCTGTATGCGCGAGGTTTTGTAGAAGGACCGCGTCAGGAATTCTCCGACATGACAAACAAACTGCAAGAGAGTTATTTAAGCCGGTATTGTCAAATTTTATGGAAAGCGGCAAGTTAGGAAACAAATGTCTTGCAATGGCACATCCTCTAGGTTCGGGCACACAGGGTAGGCTCTTCTTAAAGAGACACAGATCTTAGATCGTATATATTTATTATGTAGATAGATTGTAGGTGAAACAAAGTTCACCGGGTCATCTAGTTACACTATATACATATATATTACTGCATCTGTAATGTTATCTTTCTTTAGTTTAATATCAAGCTACCTGAAGATTTCTACTCTTATTCGCATTATCCACTTTGTATAATACACAAATAAACATTGAATAGTAAGTGTACGATATAGAAAAAAATATTTTTCAAAACATAAGAGCAAATGTTATTAAGAGGCCCGACCTATACCTACATTAACATAAGGCGAATTTTCTCTCGGTCATAAAAAGTAGCTAATGGTGTTTTTATGATATCCCTATAATGGTTCAGTGCACGTTTCAGGGGTCAGTAATATTAATTTGTGGTTACTTGAGGTTATGAGTAAGGTTTTTTTTAATATGAGAGGGGGGCAATGAGCATGTGGGCCACCTGATGGGAAGCAATCACCACCGCCCATGGAGATCAGCAACACCAAGAGGTCTCCGTATATCCGTTGCCAGCCTATACTTCTCCCTTTCTTCCTTTCGTTAGACAAATATATAAAAATCACGTGTGACGTTGTTTACTTCAAATCAGCTTCATCCAATATACATAAATTATTTCATAAAAATCGGCCGAACCGCTTCAGAGGAGTTTTAATAATACAAACATCGTAATACGAGATTTTTACATTATATAAGGCAATTTAACTCCAAACGCAAATATTTTAAAGGCGAGTATAACTAACTAAGGAAAGTACAATTAATTTATAAGTACGATTAATCATAAATGCTTAATTTATGATTAAAATAACACACCAGAAAAAAATAATTGTTAATTTCATACAAAAATAAAATAGATTTAATGATCATGCTGTGCAAGTTCGCGTCTTCTTTGACGGTATTGTTTCGACATTTTCGCGTTCAGTTTGACATTTATTTATTTAGTTCCGTAACTTGTTCGTGATGTTCATGTACAGCATGTTAGTTTTAATTTTTATTATTAATGTAATAATTGATTTTATCTCGTAAAGTAGTGTGTAAAAAATATAAATAGCATGAAATATATTCTTATGAATTCTTCATTCTATCATATTAATATTTGAACTTGATGTAAAATGATCTTATATAGATGGTATAAAACAAATCTAGATGAATATAATATATCATATAGTAGATAACATCATCATCGGCCTGTATCTACTCGCTACTGGATATAAGCCCAAAACTTTCCATCAAATACGATCCTCCGCCTTCCGCATACAGCCGCTTCCAGCCGCTTTCTTAAGGTCATCCGACCATCTAGAAGGAGGGCGACCAACGCTTTGTCGTCCTACACGCGGCCTCCACTCTAATACCTTTCTCCATCTGCCATGACTTACTCGGCAGATGTGACCGGCCCATTGCCACTTAGTACTATAGGTTAGTAGATATAGGTGATAATAATTCTTTCATTACCGATATTGTATCTTAATGACTGAAACAAACAACTTTATAACTAAACATTTTTGTAGGATTTTGAGCATTTAGAATTTGCTAAAAACTCATTAGTAACACAAATATGTGTATCATTAACTAACGGTCTTTATTTGAAAGTAATCGTCGAGAGAAAGGTTGAAAGCGGGTCGGGTGTATTCATCCCTTTTGAAGAACTGCCGTTACTAGGTCGCTGTGTCTATACATGGTACGTTCATCTCTCGTCTGAATTAGGACCATGGTGCTCAGTTGGAGATTTAACTACGTAGCTGTTGTATTCCCTTTATTGTACACTAAGTTTATAGCATACCCTTCCTTGATACAATAAAAAATCTGCCTTACAATAGTTTTAAAAATACGCTTTGTAACTTCTGATTAGAAAAAAGATATTATAATGTTAATGATTTTTTTGACAAATAAGTCATTTTTCAAATGAACAATTTAATAGACTTCTTGATTGATGACATAGGTACATGTAAAAATGTATAATTAAAATGATATGCAGTAGATTTTATTGAATTCTATAGAACATTGGTAGATACTAATAAATTAATGACAAATACATAATATTGTTTCATTCTGAAATTAAAATTTGTAATAATTCTAACTATGTATTCACTATACAACTTTTAAAATGAAATAATATCTGATAAATTATTAATTTGACAATTTATTGTATCAAATTTTTTGCATGCTATAAAAGTAGTTAAATAATAAGAAACTATATTTACCATAATACCTTGTTACTACATTATTTAAATGGCAAATAAAAATATTCATTCATTCATTCAAGAAAATCAAAATTTTGAGGAAATGTAACGGTACAAAGGCGGGTTTATCTCTTTTAGATATCTTTTCCAGTAAAACTGTAAGTGTTTGGTAGGAATATATACAAGAAATGTGAATAAAGTACCTAGTTCTTATTACATATTTATTTTTATTCTTTACTAATGGCTACTTGACTCCGATGTCGCGGGTTCGATTCTTGCGTAAGACAAACATTTGTGTGCATGTATATGTCTGTTTGTCGTGGTCTAAATGTTATCTATGTATTATATGTACGTATTTACAAAAAAAAAGTATAATATCAGTTACTTAGTAGCCATAGTGCAAGCTTTGCTTAGTTTGGGACTTGATGGCAATGAGTAATTTCAAGAATATTAATATACTAAAATTCTTTAGTTTAATAAGTTTATTATTCTTCGGAAAACTTCAGCCATCTATACCAAATATAAAAAGATAATTACTTAAAGATAAGCCAATTATAAGATTTTGCATTAACTTATACAATATTAAACACATTTGTATCAAGCAAACAAACACACTTAATATATAAATAAAGGTGATAAAAATGATTTTTTTATAACTATGTCTGATGGCAGACAAGCATTCGGCCCACCTGATGTGAAGCGGTTACCGTAGCCATATTAACGCTGGCAACATGAAATATCGCTCGCACGCCGCCAGCCCCGCTGCTAACACAGCAACTCCTTTCTTTCTGGTGACCTCACTCACTCGCAGGAACTGTTATTTGGCTGCGGTATTCTGTGAAGTGGAGGTATTTCCCGGAGTCGGGCAGGTTAAAAAATACGCTATACTTCTCTTTTCGCCAGAGCCTCGTTTGTCAGTCAACAGGGTGCACCACGTGTAGGTGAGGATGGCTTTGGTTCAAAGATGTTAATGAACCACTTACACCCCACGTAGAATGTTGAAAATGTAAAAAACTGTTCATTGCAAATCGAAATCGGTTCATCGATTATTTAAATATTGCGTTATTGTTACAGATCCCTTCATCCGATTTTCATGAATAATTTATACGTAGTTTATATAATAATTATCATGGGGATTATAATCGGTTATGTTTGAGATTTAATTTGTTTTTGGCCAATCGTGAGTCGCGGCGAATTATTAATTATTAACTTATTTTACAATGTACAGTCATGAGAACGCTAAGCTTGACACATCGTACTTTTTAATACAGTGCGCAATAAGGACTAAAATTAGATAATTCTTTAGCTAGATTATGTTCTAGTTTATTTCTATATTTTGGGGTGTAAGTAGTTCATTAACGTCTTTGTACCTCACCTGCACATGGTGCACCCTGCTGACTGACAAACGAGGCTCTGGCAAAAAGAGAGGTAGGGTATAGCGTATTTTTAAGCTGCCCGACTGCAGGGAGTACCTCCACTTCACAGGATTCCGCAGCCAAATAACAGTTCCTGCGAGTGAGTGAGGTCATCATAGCATATTTTTAAGTAAGTATGGGAAGTACCACCTCACAGAATACCGCAGGCAAATAACAATTCCCTTGAGGGTTGTTCTGTTCCTGCGAGTGAGTGAGGTCACCAGAAAGAAAGAAAGGAAGGAGTATAGGCTAGCAACGGATCGGCTACCCCTTGGTGTTTCTGATCTCCTTAGGCGGTGGTAATTGCTTTCCATCAGGTAACCCACATGTTCGTTTGCCCCCTCTCATATAAAAAAGAAATCTTCTTTGTTTAAAATTAAACACCCATTATGTTCCACGGGGTAACTTTCACTTGCCCTATATTACAATTTTACATATTCACATCGATGTAACCACTCACTCGCCAGTATCATTAAGGTTTACATTAGCTTAAAAATATTTTAACAAAGCATACTTTTGGTGTAGGTACATGCGGCTTTTCAAGGCAACTTTGTATTAAATATGCAAAGAATTTTACTCGACTCTCGGCAGTCTCGGCATAGTCTCTATATTTTAAAACCCCTTCGGAACGTGGTGTTGCCAGAATACCCTCTCGTTGACTTTTAAGTGGCACAAGTGTCATTGTTGCTTTATCCTTTTTAAATTCAATGGTTTCTTGACGCGGTTAAAAGTATAAAGTGACAAGTGGTTATGGTGTATGTGGGCAAACCTTTATTGAAAGAGTAGCATCCGCGACTTCGTACGCGCGCATCCTGAGGGGCAATTCTCTGAATTAAATTATATTATAATTCTTTATTGCATAACAAGAAATACATAAAATTTGTGAAGTATACAAAGGTCAACTTATCTCTTCAAGAGATTTCTTCCAGCCAACCGAAGCAAGCTATGCATAACATTTTAGTAGGTATCTTTTAATCAAATTGAATATTTTTATCAATGTAGTCAAAAATCAGTTCCGATCCAGTCTCTATGTCACAAATGTCAAGTTTAGTACTCTAGTATCACAATATGAAACTTTGAAGTATAATTTAAGTGGGATTATATCGAAATATGACCGAAAATTCAATAAACTAAGTATTTTGCTAACAGTAAGAATTGATCGAAAGGAATTAAATTAATGAATGAAATCAAGTAATATAAATTATAGTCAATTAATTCAATCTCGATTCGGTCAACTTTCATTCCGCGATCGTAAACGAAATACGAAAATTGAATATCGAGAATTGAGTAATCTCGTAGGAATTTTCAAAAATTCTTGTATGGCAAGTTGTAATCTGAGTGCGTCGAGTGGTTTGAGCTGCGCTTTGTTAGATCAGTCAGTAACGGTTGCAGTGTTGATGTATACGTACAGACTGGCTTTCCGTACTGTGGTTATGCTCGCGTGAATTTTGCGCAAATTTCGAAGACTTTGCTCGCTTTTTCCATTATCCGTCTTCTATATTACAACCAATTTTCCCTCTTCTTCAAACCATCATATCTTTTTTGTTTTACCTTATACCAAAAATACACATCAAACTAAAGTTAGATGAATGCGATTCTTCACCTTCCGCATCCAGCCGTTTTCTTGATGTCTTCGGACAATTTCGTATATGCAACGTATCTGCAACGGCTTGCTCCATGTAGACATATAAACCTTCCAGAAAACAGTATCAAAATGATTGTAAAAACAGGATCAAAATCTGTTGCGTTAGGAGGAGTTCAGTGTAAAAGCTCAATCTATCCATTTTTATATATACCTTTCATCCATCCAAAAATTTTGTCTAGGCATTTTTTTTTTAATACTACGTCGGGTGGCAGGCAAGCATACGGACCGCCTGATGTGAAGCAGTTACCGTAGCCATATTAACGCTCGCAACATAAAATATCGCTCACGCGCCGCCACCCCCGCTGCCATCGCAGCATCTCCTTCCTTTCTGGTGACCTCACTCACTCGCAGGAACACAACAGTCCTCAAGGAAACCGTTATTTGGCTGCGGTATTCTGTGAGGTGGAGGTACATTCCCCAGTCGGGTAGCTTACAATTACGCTCCCTACCTCTCTTTACGCCAGAGCTTCGTTTGTCAGTCAGCAGGGTGCACCGCGTGCAGGTGAAGTTGGCTTTGGTTCAAAGATGTTGATGAACCACTTACACCCCAAAAAGGCATTTGTCGTTATTTTTTAAATAGTTGGCCAAAAGGCCAACTTGCCAGATTATTTTTTTTATTGAATGGAAAAATTCACCTCCCCCCCCCCCCCCCCCTTCCAGGTGGGATTTGAACCCACATATTTGTCGGTTCACCTATTTGTAATATTAGAAACGGCTTTGCCGATTTGAATACAATTTTGACTGATATATATTTTGACTGATAGCAAGCTCCCGTAACGTTTAGTGTTTGTTTCATTTTCGCAGGCTCAGCTAGAGAAACAGTTTAAATAAATACATAGTATGAAACTATGTATTTATTTAAATTGTTTCTACAACTAATATTTAAATACTTGATTTCGGCCAACTTGCCAAAATATTATAAATATTTGAACAGAATATTAAAATGGAAAATCTTGTTTAGTAGTGTAATACTTAATAGGTAGATGGTGCCACACTGCGACTTCACAGCAGTAAAATAAAAAAGGCAAAAATTCGCCACCATCACAAACCTTCCTGGTAGCTGGAAGAGCACTCGACCGGTAATCGAGAAGTCGTGTGTTCAAATCCCACCTGGCTGGGGAAGGTCAATGTTTCTACAACTGTTAACATTTTTTTTTATTATAAGAGAGGTGGGCAAACAAGCATGTGGGTCATCTGGTGAAAAGTAATCACCACCGCCCATGGGGATCAGCAACACCAAGGAGTCGCCGATTCGTTGCCCGCCTTTTAAGGGAAGTAAAGACTCTATTCTTGAATACTCCCATGTCGTAGTTGTTCGGAAATACCGCTGAGGGAAGTTAATTCCACATTTTCACCGTTCGTGGTACAAAATGTAATGGTACAACTTTTAAAACTTCGCCCGCTAGTATTTTTTTCCGATTACTAAAACGCTAGAAATACAGAGAAAATGTACCCAAAAGACGAAAATGTTTGCGGCAATAAAATTTCCCCGATAATTATGCAAATCTCCATCATCGGGATTATTCTATTAACGGGAAAAGTGACAAATAAATGGGGCAACTCACCCTCCGTCGCTGTGCGCAACAAATGTTGTTCGCACATAATCTTCATAAGTCCTACGATTAACTTTTTATTGTCCAAAATATCAGGTGTTTTTATGACTTTGAGGGAGTCGTACTTTATTTCACCATTCGCCTAACCTGTCTTTAAGTAAACAGTTGGGGTGTATGTGGTTTTTTATCATTTTTGAGTCAAAGTCAATATTACCCGCACGTGGTGCACCCGGCTGGCTGGTAAACTTGGCTCTGGGAAAACAGAGGTAGGGATCGTCATATTTATAAGCTATGCGATTCAGCCTTCATTAAGCCTTTTCCGGCCGTTCTCTTGATATTATCGGTTAATCTAAGAGAAAAAAAGGGGGGGGGGGAGTGTATTTGGTTGCGGTCTTTGGGTGTTACTTCCCGTCGCACAGCTTACATTTACGCTCGGCCTACCTCTTTTTCGTCAGAGTACCGTTAGTCAGTTAGCAAGGGACACCACGTGCAGGTGTGGTGAGTCACTTACACCCTAAGCGATCAAACGACTTTTTAATAATACTTTCCATTAGTCTTGCAAGTTTCATAACATGAATTATTCACGCATTTTATAGGTATATATCACATCTTCAATTTATTGAAGGCTCCGCGTAGTAACAGGAAGTTCGTGGTACAAGTTGTAATGTTATGTAGTTTCACTTTATAAATAATGTGTTCCGTAGCTCATACACATTAGAAATTATTGTGATAAACTTTAGAATAGCGTGCGGCCATACATTTAATATACATTTGATGAGTAAGTGATGGAAGATAGGGGGGAAGGTATTAGATGACAAAACGTTGGACGCTCTCTTTCTAGATGATCGGATGACCTTAAGAAGGCGGCTGGAAAGCTGGATGCGGAAGGCGGAGCATCATATTTGGTGGGCTGAATTGGTGAAGGCTTCCATCCAGCAATGGGTAGATTCACTCACGATGATTATACATATACATATGAAATGATTCAATGGGAATGAAAGCCTGACGCTTTACAACTGTAAGGATTCACTTCATAGACTTGAATCTAAAAGTTAGTAGCCTAATATGTTATACATATCTCCGTATTCGGTCCCATATTGTTGAGGATCGTGACTTCGACGCAATTTAGTCACAATTTCTCTCCACCTGTGTCGATATTGTGCCTTTGTTTTTTCCCTGCCACCTTACCCGTCACCATTAGTTTTTTCCCGGTTGTCATCACTCCTGCGCGCTATATGTCCGAAATATTGGAGTTTGCGTTGCAAGCAGGTGGAGGATATGTGCTGCAGGCTACCAAATCTTGGTTGGTTGGAGGCGTTGGTTCTTCGAGCAGTCCATTTTGGAAATAGATTCCTAAATCAGAAGATGGTTTGTAAATGTTCGCAATATTTTTAGTCCACTTAATGACATCCTCATAATGAGATGAAATACATGTAATAGCAAAACAAAAAGTCATTCCAACCTTACCTGAACTGTACCCATTTTCTTTCATATTTTATTCTATTTATCGGCATAATTAAATTATATCCCTTTCAAATTATAGCCTTCGAGTTCTAAAAGCCTCTGAGCCAAATTACACACAGACAGTCAGATAGACATTTTTTTTATACTGCCAGAGTGGAAAACAAGTACAACCCGCCTGAAGTTAAGCAGTCATCGTAGCCTATGAACGTTTGTGACACCAGACGCATCGCTCACGCGTTGCCGACCATATAAGACCTCGTTCACGCCTTTCTTGAAGAACCTTGCACTGTAGTTTCATGAGAAAAATCTGGGCAGGGATTCATTTCACAACTTGAGAGCTCGGGGTAGAAAGCTCATGCGGAACCCTTTTTCCCTAAAAGACTGGCTCCGTGTTGTTGATTTCTATTGGGGTTGGTGATTATTTTCCCTGTCACCCACATGCATTTTGGGGTGTAAGGGTTCATCAACATTTTTGAACCAAAGCCAATTTCACCTGCACGCGGTGCACCCTGCTGACTGACAAAGCTCTGGCGAAAAGAGAAAGAAAGTTAATGCTGCGTTGGCAGCGGGGGTGGCGGCGCGCGAGCGATATTTTATGTTGCCAGCGTTAATATGGCTACGGTAACCTCTTCACATCAAGCGGGCCGTATGCTTGTCTGCCATCCGACGTAGTATAAAAAAAAATGCTCGCTTGCCTTCCTTTCTAAAGGGTTTAGAGCACATGCTGCTCAATTGCATGTTGGTAGAGGTTATCATATAAAAAAAACCGTACAGTATGTAATCATTTTCACATCGTGGAGCTATAAGACTGCGAAATAGCAAACCAAGTGAAGGCATGGAGGAAATATTAGAAGTAAAGCAAAATTACTATTTAATGATATTGAAACTTAACATTTCAATAAATGTTAGGGGTTAATGTACAACCATGTTGATACCTAAACTACACGCAGCTGTCTGAAGTGGCTTCACATTATGTGAACCGCTAATTACGTAGATACTTAATTGTGTTTACATTAGTTAGAATTAATGACTCAAATATATGTTTTACCTGCTGTATATTGCAGCGGGTATAGCGGCGCGGGAGCGATATTTGCAATATTTCATTTTACGCTACGGCCCGCATGATGTGAAGCGGTTAGCGTAGTCATATAAATGCCTACTGTAACCGCTTCACATCAGGCGGGCCGTATGCTTGTCAGCCACCCGACGTAATATAAAATGAATACTACTTGGGAGATTTATTTTTATACCACAAGTATAATAGTCAGTAAGCATACAGCCCGTCTAATGAAATAAAATAAATGATGTCATGCTGCGAAGTGCACGCTATGCTGTCGATACTGGCTGTTACTATTAGATGAAGCATCTTGTAGGCCAGCATGGCAGCGTCAACAGACAAGACATCAAGGTCTCTTGTCCGTTGCCGTTGCGATTGGGGCTCTTCTTTTCGCTTACCATCAGGTGAAGTGGAGCCAATATGCTAAGCTAATATATAAAAAAAAACCAAGTCAGACTTTGGGCGGTTTGAAAACACTAAAGCCGCTTCCGCAGTTGAATAGTGTGGTGAAGTACACTCTATATTCCTTAGATTAAAAGGACATCAGTATGGCTGCAATAGAATAAAGTTGGATTAATGCAGAAATTTGCAATGTAAAGACTATTGCTTGTACGTGACTACATAATAATATGCGCTGGCTGCTGAATCAACAAGACCTTATCAGGACTTCCTAAAAGTTTAATCAACAGTCTTGGGATAAAGAAAGAAAGATTTTATAAAGTAGGGGTAAAGATCTGATTAGAACTATGCGGTCGAATCGAATCACGTGCCCACTGTGCCCAGGTTGAGTATTTGGAAATTGTTAGGCTGCTCTAATTTTAATGCGTACTGGCCTCCCCTCCTCGCTCGCCTCTGTTAACGGGGCCGACGATCTGGTAAAAATCGCAGGGAGTTGATAGAGGCAAACGGGACAGAACCGATCGTTGCTGAAGATAGCGGAATTTGAACACGAAGGGAAGCTATCGATGATGCATATTAGATCGCTATGATGTAATAATATAATAATGATTTATTTAATTTTCTTTTAGTTTAAGAATTTAAATTATATAACAGTTTTCATTGTTATTATATATTTAAAAGAATAGAAAAAAATCTATGTACAAATTATAACTAATTCGCATCAAAATATTCCTCCGCATCACTGTCAAACGGCATCGTACCCAGAAGGCTGGCAGCAGAAGATTGCTACACTGAATGGTATTTTATTTCAATAACTATTTATGAGTTATTAATGTACTATGGGAGTTAATACATAATTGGGTAACACAGTTTTTGATTGTTAGTGTATATTCATCATCATCATCATCATTATCAGTCTGTATCTACCCACTGTTTGATATAGGCCAACCTCTACCAGTCACTTTTTTGAGATGTCGGTCCATCTAGAGAGGGATCGCCCTGCGCTTCGTCGCCCCATACGTGGCCACCACTCTAGGACTTTCCTCCCCCATCTGCCATCGCTGACTCAGCAGATGTGGCCAGCCCACTGTCACTTCAACTCGCTGACTCTGAGAGCTATGTCGACCAGTTTGGTTCTCCGTTGAATTTCTTTGTTCTAGATTCGATCACTTAGAGAAACTCCAAGCATTGCTCTCTCCATCGCTCGTTGTGCGACTTTTAGTCTGTGAACCAGCCCAACGGTCAGTGTATATTGCGAATAATTAATTTTTCACTCGAGTGGCGTTACTTTTGCTGCAGGCCGTACTTAAGTGGTTTTTGCAGTCCAGGGTGTCACAAGCGACCATAGGCTGCGATGACTGGTTTCAATCAGGCGGATCGTATGATTGTTTTCCACCCTAATGGTATAAAAAATATGAGTTCACACGATGATCCCTTGAGGATCGGGCTAGGGGATCCTAATGGCCGGAATCCCATATATAATCATAGCGAATATAATCTAACAGTACGCAATCAAAGTAACCAACAAAATAGTAATGCAAATATTTAGCATCTACGTATATACTGCTACGTATTTACCGTAAAATAAGTGATGCAAAAAGAAAATATTATGAGAAAAGAAAGTCTTAACATTTGGCGTTATCTCCATCAGATAGATACGCGGCAAGCGAAGTGTTTGATTATAAAACGATTTGTAACGGGTATTGACTCCTTTATAATATATTTAACGGGTATGGTCGCCTTTATAAAAATATATGTCGTAGAATTCACGCGAATTCATTTAGGAATTCAGGCTTTTATCTCTGTGGCGAATTCGCGTTTTGTAGCTACAAATCAACATAGAGTAATTTGATAGTGAAATAGAACAGTGAAATGTCAGTAGCGAAAACTGAAAGCATCACAGACCTAGGATTTCACTATGCGAATGATTGAATATAATAGAAGTGGACGTTTTAGGAGTGGAGTAATTAGGAAGTGGACGATACCGGAAGTGGAATAATTAGGAAGTGGACGTCATGAGAATTCCGGTTCCTAATTTGGTTCACAAATTAGGAAGTGCGCGAACCGGAAGCATAAAAACTTGGTTTCGAGATAATTCTCAGTGCTTCAGAGTGCACATTATGCTGTCGGTGTCGGCGGTTTTCTAAGGTGACTATCGTTAACCAAGTCACACTTTTGTGTGACTTGGTTAACGACACTGGCCTTCGGCAACCCGCAAGTGAGCAGCGTGGTGGAGTATGCTCTAAACCCCTACGATTGAAGGGAGACTCGTATCCCAACAGTGGGTAGACATCGACGTATATAATAATCCGTCATTGTAAAAATAAACTCAACTTATACAAAAAGGACCTTGAAATGTATTTACGGACTGAAAACACAGCTGTAATTCCCAGAAGGGTAAGATAAAACCCTGTAGAGAGGGTAATCGTTATAAATTATCATAACGTGATGTGATTAATTTGCTTATTACATCCAAATACGGCTGATGCCTGACGACAAAATGGCGTTGACAGATAAAACTGAAACCGGGGGCCCTATCGCTGAAACTGTATTCATTCCATCGGAATTGAATGCGAAAATGAAACTACTCTTAGATTGTTGCTAATTATGTTAAGCCGTGTGGTTTCCGGCAGACTAGAATAGAATCACTCCGTCTCTTCCCGTGGATGTCATAAAGGCCTCCCCAACCCGTTTGGCCAGCGTGGGGAGTGTAGGCCAAATCCTCCTTCTGTCTGGGACGGTCGAGAGAGGGTCGTGCTCCTGTAGTGGAGACTAAAATGACCTGATGATAATGTTTAGCTTAGTTAGTGAAAGATGTAGAAAACTTACACCTCAAAAATAGCTTCAAGTAATTTGTAAGCCTTCATAACCGGGAGCCCTACCGCCGAAGCTGAAGCCGATAACCATTGGTTGTTTTTTATTCCAAAAATTGGTCTTAGGTTAAAGCTATTGACAAACCTCTTCAGCTCAGTGGGTAAAGCTGTTGGGTTTCTACTAGCAAAATTAAACATAATTACTACCGGTTGAGTTTCGTATTCAAAATTCTCGTTGGTAATCTGGTTCGAAAGTCCCAGAGGTATTACCGCCGTAGCTGAAACCGATTACCATCGAATATTTTGGTTCGAAAAACAGGTCTTACGTTTTAGTTATTGACAAACATCTTCAGCTTAGTCCTAGAACTCCAGGTTTTCTACAAGCTAAGGTAAACACAAATACCATACATCTAAGCTGAAGTTTGATTTTCGCAATAATAAAATCCGATGGGCTGCAACTTAGCCGGTAGGGTCACTGGTCTAGTCCGACTGATTATTTTATTATATCACTATTTACGTGCTAGTGGTGCTATCCCTATTATCCCTACTTTAATATTATAAATGTGAATGTCTGTTTGTTTGTTACGCTTTCACGCAAAAAGTACTCAACCAATCATCATGAAACTTTGTACAAATATTCTTGGAGGTATCAGAAGTAACATAGAGTACTTTTTATTTAAAAAAAATACGAAAAAGATACGCAAAAGCTAGTACACATATAAAGGCTTCAAACATATCTCACTTGGATCGGCTGTTCAAAATAAATACAGGGAGACCTCATCTGAAGTTTAAACTTGCATAAAATGTTAGGAAGTGAATAATTTGAGTCTAGTTAGCTTTTTGTTATTAGGGTTAAATAGCGCATTGCATGTCTACTGCTGAATAAACTACTAAAGTAAGCACGTAAGTGCAGCAAAATGTACGTACTTTGTACATTTAATATGCTGAGAGAACTGAATTTGTACAACACCTCATTCCTACAACATGAACATTCAATTGAAGCGTGAAGAAGCACCTCGCGAGCCTGCATGTACTAAGTGTAAATTGACAGATCACTGTTTTCTAGTCTTTGTCAGTTGAAAGAAAATAAATATATATTTTCTTCTATAATATACTCGTATATTATATTCAATGTAGGATAAACACCCATTGTATATCGAGCTATCGAGGCTATCCGGTAGTCAATATCCTACATGTTGCATTGGGCCCTGCCGCATAAGTTGAAGCCAATTTATGTCGAATATTTTGATTCCTAAAATTATGTCTCAATTAATAACTTACATCTTTAGGTTAGATTAAACTCGGATACAAAAAATCTACGGCAATCTGTTTTGGTCTTTAATGTTCTATGAAACTATTCATTCATAACTTCGTCGTTTAGCCCTGATTTTTTCTTAACTTGCTTCCTATCTGTGTGTGAGATCCACATATACATTAAAACATAAGGACTACTGCACATAAGGAAAAACTAAGAAATAGCAGAAAAAATGGAATGAGAGAAAGAAATTTAAAGAATAACGTAGAGTAAAGGTGAAGAATAGAATAATAAATAATTATTGAACGGAACACGGCAGTGTTAAAAAAATATATTTTGTTAAAGATTCCTCTATATATTTTTTTGCGGACTCCATATTGAAACAATATACCATATGTCACTTCTATAACTAAAACAAATCTAAAGACATTTAGGTCGTAGAGCGCGCCATGAATTAGACATACAGTATGTACTCTCAAAAAACATTACCTTACCTTCGGCAGTCGGGTAAAAAGCGAAGCCGTATGGCGGAAAATTGGTATTAAAATAAAAACAGTTGATCTAAAATATTTCATAGGTAGTAACAGTAAATCCTGCCGAGTCAGCTCTCGGAGTAGCGCCCCGAGCTTTTATTGTACCTATAACACATTTTATAACTTAGTTTCAATGTAAAATATAGTGTGGATTCCGGAGCGAAATTAGTTTGTCCCAATGATATATAGTTGATGTCGGCTCTAAATTTTTCTGCAGAGAAATCAGATTTGTTTCATGACTTTTATCATGTTCACGAATGTATTGACTTGAATAAGAGATGTTGTTCTTAGAAACTTGAAATTTAACATATGGCATTATTAGTATAATTAATTTAACGAAGAATTAACTATTGCCACAGAATAAGTAATAGTAGTATGTATGGTATGGTTACTCCCTGCCGCTCTGTCGCATCGACCTCACCTCCCCCCTGAGACAAATTTGGAACAGTTTGTATGGCGACGCACGTACATGTACGCTCAATCACGCAATGCACTGATGGCATTATTGGTGTAGTAGATCACGACGCAATATTTGTATGGAGTGGCCGGGGTGTGCTATTACATTTAATATTTCTGTTGGTAATGCTCTAAAAAGAAATCAATTGGTTATTTAGATTTGTATATTGGTAATATTTTAAAGAGTGTTTAACTGTTTAGTTTGATTGTAATTTTGGTAACTTTTTGTGACCAACCTATTGAAATACTAGTGTCTAAGAAAACTCATATAGAACATATCTTTAAAATCCTGAATCATGTTTGCCGAGTAATGGAGATGATTTAACCATTTTCATTACTCGGCAAACATGTTTGTGGTATACACCACGTTTTTACGTGGTCAAATATACTTTTGCTATTTCATTACATTATTTCACAGTCCATGTCAGCAACAAATTTATATACCTATTATTATTATTATTATTTTATTTTGTCCAAAGTTGAAACAGCTAGAATGATGAATTATAAGCCAGAGGTTTTCAGTAAAAACATCACTTCAATATAACAAATAAGCATACGACCCGCCTGATATGAAGTTATTATCGTAGGTTTCCAATATATTCAGGTGTCATACAAAGCCAAAGAATATAGATTAGAGAGAGATTATCTTATAAACTGTAAACTGAGGAAACCAACTTAGTTCAAGATTTCTTGTTTGAAAAAAAAAAATGCCTTTTTTACAGAGTAGTGAAACAGTTGCCATAGCGGACAAAGTCACGGGAACGAGCTTAGTAGACAAGATTTTTTCCTGGGAATTGTTCTTTTCCCTCACAATTTACTGAAAATGTTTGCACTAATTCGTTATGTGATATTCATGCTGCTAATACCAACATTACGCGCGTGTGATGCCCCTGAAACTGAAGTAACTGCTTTCCATCAGGCGGCCCGTATGATTGTTTGACACTTTAAAGGTAAAAAAAGATGAATTAAATCATACATCATAATCTTAATATACGTACCCATATATACATATCAAGTGACACGATAAAGCTAAATAATTACATTCTTAGACAGACTACGGTCGACGTTGCTTAACTTGCGTGATCGATTAGACTGACACACGCAACGACGCCATCGTGTTCCTACGTATCCTCCTCTTAATTTTCGTACCGTTGGCTGTATATGAAAACTAAACGCCACAAAGCAGAGGTAACTGTCACTGAAGCCTGTTGTACCGTCCATCTGAAACAGAGGGTATGTTCACTGCCTGTAGGTATATTTTTTTTCCGCATGAGCGCGCCTGGTAGCCATAGGATCGATAATTCCCACGATCGCTGCCACAGTCCACAGAGTATGGAGCTGTGACGTCATTATCATAATTAAAATCAGTGGTCGCCGGCGTTTAGTGGGCTAATTTCTTTTTATTTACCTGCCTGTTAAAGTTACAGGCTGGGTAGCTATGTAAGTAAGTTACAACTTAATGCTTCATGGTTGTGGAGGTTAGTGATTGATCATATAAGCATGTCTTATTATAATTCGAGTGATCATCCGTAAATAAATCCGTTTGACGAGCTCAGTGGTCGAACGACTAGCAATGGCCACTTTGACTCCGAGGTCGCGGGTTCGATCCCCGCACAAGACAAAAATTTGTGTGTATGAACATCATTGTTTGTCTTGGGTTGGGTGTTTTCTATGTATTATAAGTATGTATATATATGTGAAAAATATATTTAAGTACATTTATCAATTGTCTAGTAATTAGTACAAGTTTTGCGTTTAATTTGGGACTAGATAGAGCTGTGTAATTTGTAAAAAAATACTTGTAGTAACTTTGAGGGTTTATTAAAACATGCAAACACAGGGAAGATTTTAAAGAGTCGTTATGTATGTTGCATCATCCTAAGTATAATATTTTATTTTTTTAAACTACCCAATATATCTCATATCAGTGCTACGGAGGGCACGTTAAGCCGTCGGTCCCGGCTGTTGTCATTAGATGACATTCGTTAAGCCAAGTGGCCTTTAGGCGGCTTGAAAACGCTGGCCTCCGCCAACCCGTAGTTGAGCAGCGTGGTGGAGTATGCTCTAAACCAGTGTTCCTCAAAGTGTGTGCCGCGGCCCACTGGTGTACCGTCGTGTACCGTGGTGCCTCTAAATAGACGGATAGACGAATAATACTTACACAAATAAAAAATATTGGTTGCCTGTAAAGTCGGTATACGGGCGAAAGTTTTACGTGACAACGACTTTGAGTGGTAAAATGTTTTCGAGTGGAAGGGACGCATGCCTTTCACTTTTTATGTCTGTCTCTCTCGCTCTTAGAAGGGACACGCGTCCACGACACGCTTACAATGAGAGCGAGTGAAAGGCACGCGCCTTTCACTCCTCTCATTGTAAGCGCATAACGTGACCCAGTTTCTTGAAGTGTCACCCGGCTAACCAATTTATAAGACGTTGTCACGTCAAAAAAATGATTTGACATTTATGGTGTAACTCCAAAAAATTTCTTTTACCCATGTGCCCTAAAGACAAAAAGTTTGCGGAACACTGCTCTAAACACCTTTGATTGAGGGAGACCCGTATTCCAACAGTGGGATGATTATGGGTTGATGCCGACTGGTATTATACATATTCTAAATATATAAAAGTAAAAACTGTCTGACTGACTTATATATCAACGCACAGCCTAAACCGCTGGGTCTAGAGATTCCAAATTTGGCAAGTAGGTTCCTTAAGATGTCTAGGGGTGCACTAAGAAAGGATTTTTCAAAATTCATCACCTAAGGGGGTGAAGCGGGGATCCAAAGTTTGTATGGGGAAACAAGATTTGTTGGACTATTTTATCCGAAACTTTACACGAGTACTTCTATAGATAAATGAGTAAACACGTGTTTCAGGATTTTTCAAAATTCAACCCCTCAAGGGGTAAAATGGGTTGAAAAAGTCAGAAAATCGTCATGGGTATTGTTTTTATGGTTTATCATATATCATAATATAGGTATTACATTAGGTATAACATACCTAAATTAACATTTTAATTTTCAATTATACCTTCCCTGTGCACCTGCCATGTCTTTTCTCTGCATTAACCTATCTATGGTTGACTGGTAGAGAATGTTTGTATAGCATTACGTCCGCCTGTGTATAATTTTGTGCATGAAGTTTAAATAAATAAATGTCCACAATGCAAAATTGGACTTAGAAAAATATAGTTATATACGAGTGTATAAGATTGAGTTTTTTCTAACAGATAGACTGTTAGAAAAAACTCAATCTTATATACTCGTATATAACTATATTTTTCTAAGTCCAATTTTGCATTTCATGTATAAGATTGAGTTTTTTCTAACAGATAGACTGTTAGAAAAAACTCAATCTTATATACTCGTATATAACTATATTTTTCTAAGTCCAATTTTGCATTTCAGTGAGGTTTGGTACGCGGCCAAGTTTCCCTTGTGTTGTACACCTGCGGGTATTATGCAAAATACTTGGATTACATTGTACCCACAATTGTTAGTTGTATGGTCAGCATTAAAACTCACTTGGCACACGGAAATATCGGATGAAAGATAATTCAGTAGATCATTGTGTACGAGTATATGTCGCAGGCAATTCGAAAATGTGCCGCATTGCATAATGCTAGCTGTTTTACAAAATGGCGGAGTCATTATTTACCATCCAAGTGAAAGAATCTTTGGGGTGTAATAGGTTCATCAACATCTTTGAGCCAAAGCCAACTTCACCTGCACGCGGTGCACCCTGCTGGCTGACAAACGAAGCTCTGGCGAAAAGAGAGGTAGGTAGCGTAATTGTATTCGGTGAGGGAATGGTAGATTCCCTCACCGAATACCGTAGCCAAATAACAATTCCCTTGAGAGTTGTTGTGTTCCTGCGAGTGAGTGAGGTCACCAGATAGAAAGGAGATGCTGCGTTCGCAGCGGGGGTGGCGGCGCGCAAGCGATATTGCGATATTGTACGTCGCGAGCGTTAATATGGCTACCGTAACCGCTTCATATCAGGCGGACCGTATGCTTGTCTGGCACCCGCCGTAGTATAATAAAAATATGGATTCGTGAGTCCTATTTCTGTATTTCTGATTACTCACAAAGCAAACCTAATCTAACATAACCGAACGATAATTTAATGACAATCCGCCAATACGTTAATCCGCCGCATCACAAAGCGGAAACATTATTAATACAGCTAGCTTTATGCAATGACAAGCTCGGTGGTCGAATGGTTAGCAATAGCCACTTTAACTCCGAGGTTACAGGTTCGATCCCCGCACAAGACAAATATTTGTTGCATGAACATGTGTGTATATAATACCTGCTGTTGAGAAATTACGTTCTGCTACCAGTAAATTCCAACTAACCAGAAGCCAATTTTTCTAATTATTTTTCATCGCAGAATGAAAGTTGACCGAATCGATATTGAATTATGAATCGACTGAAAATTGTATACTTGATTTCATTA
Organism: Hypsopygia costalis; assembly: GCA_937001555.2. Taxonomy (NCBI): domain Eukaryota; kingdom Metazoa; phylum Arthropoda; class Insecta; order Lepidoptera; family Pyralidae; genus Hypsopygia; species Hypsopygia costalis. Next base: position 17,908,961 of record OW443342.2, read on the forward strand.
ATTAATGAATATCAATTCTTATTCGACGAGCTCGGTGGCGTAGCGGACAATGACGCGGCTTCGACACCAACGTTCGTGGGTTCGATTCCCACACAGGACAAACATTTGTGTGCATGAACATGTCTGTTTGTCTTGGTCTGGGTGTTTTTCTATGTATCATAAGTAAGTATTTACAAAAAAAATGTATTTACGTATGTTTATCAGGCGCTGTGTAATTTGTCTGACAATATTTATTTATTGCGAGCAGGGGCGGGCTACCGCCGAAGCTGAAACCGTTTACCATCGTGTTTTTTGATTGCGAAAATCAAACTTTTGGGGTGTAAGTGGTTCATCAAGATCTTTGAACCAAAGCCAACTTTACCTGCACGTGGTGCACCCTGCTGACTGACAGACGAAGCTCTGGCGAAAAGAGAGGTAGGGACCGTAATTGTAAGCTACCCGACTGGGGAATGTACCTCCACCTCACAGAATACCGCAGCCAAATAACAATTCCATTGGGGGTTGTTGTGTTCCTGCGAGTGAGTGAGGTCACCAGAAAGAAAGGAAGGAGATGCTGCGTTGGCAGCGGGGGTGGCGGCGCGCGAGCAATATCTGATGTTGCAAGCATTAATATGGCTACGGTAACCGCTTCACATCAGGCGGGCCGTATGCTTGTCTGCCACCCGACATAGTATAAAAAAAAAAAAAAAACTTTAGCTTAGATTAGCAGTAATTGTGTTTAGCTAAGCTACTAGAAACCATAGAGCTTGACTAAGCTGAAGATGTTTGCCATTAACTTAAATTTAAGAACTATTTCCGAGATAAAAAAAATCCGATGGTAATGTGGTGGTGGTGGTGGTTCAGCTTCGGCGGTAGGTCCCCAGCATGCCATTCTTAGTTTGTATAATTTTCACTCATATTTCGTTTTAATCACACTTTAATTAATCTTTGAAGCTCCGTATTGTGATACGAGAATATCAAATGTGACGTTTGTGAGATCGAGATTAGATCGAAACTGAACTTTAGATAAACTTTAATTAGGAGAATTGCCCGTCTGACGTCTTATGAACTAACCTAAGTCAAAGAATATATACACTGCCACAGTATAAGTAAGAGTCTTTAAGTACACGGAACTTAAATAGTCCTTAAGTAGAGTATAAGTAATAGTCCCCGCGGGCGGGAATACTCCCCGCCGTTCTCTCGTATTGAACTTACTTGCCTCTGAGTAGAATAAGTTACAGATTATTCGACATTACATGTATGGTTCTATAAAATAGATTAAAATTCATACATTATTATATATCCATGATAATATTATAAGATTTAGCTTCTATAGCTCCTATAAACTGGGGAATTATCTCCATCTCACAGAATACCACAATCAAATAACAATTTCCTTGAGGTTCATCGCGTTCCTGCGAGTTTGAGGTTAACAGAAAAGAAGCAGTTGCTGCGTTGGCAGCGGGTGTGGCAGCTCTTCTTTGCCTGGCCCATTCCCATTTTATTTGGGGTCGGCCCTCCGTATAATGCGTCTAAAGGCAGCTCGGACCTGGGTCGTCTTTGTTGATCGCTTGGGGGTGGAAGCATGTGAGTTATATTTCTTATTACGAGCGTTAATATGGCTACGGTAACTGCTTCACATCAGGCATGTCGTATGCTGGTTTGCACCCGTTTAAAAATTCACAAATTTGTCAATAATTGTCAGAAGTTATGGTGTTATTAAAGTTTTTAATATATTTTTTTTATGAAACGAAACACCTGAAACAAAAGGACAACTTAACATTTCAGTATAAACGACAATTGCTAGTCTATACTTGATTCGAAACCGGATGCGGAAACAGACAACACTTAACTGAATGGTCGGACGTTAAAGTCCGGGTAATTTGCACATATTTGAATATTGTGCTGTTGTGTAGTGTTGTACAATATCCGTCATAGAATTAAACATGGCTTTGTGCAAGGTGCCATTTTACAGTGATTTTTAAGTAGTAACGTGAAAGAAAGTGGTTTTTTGACGTTGAGTACTCTTTAAAATTGAATTGAATTTAAAATTCAAAAAAACGAATGATACAAAATAGAGGATATAGTTTGGTATTGCGCATACCTATCATCTCCATCCAAAATTCAATCACACCACTGGATAAATGCAGGATCAAAAAAAATACTACGCCAAGAAAGGACTATGGAACATCGCGTGCGAGGGAGGGGGAAGCGCTGCCATTTTGAGATAATTTTAGTGCATATAACGTATTCACGTACAGTCACGAGCAATAATATATATACATTGTCACATTTTCTAAAATATGTTACTTCTACCATTGCAGAAATGAGTGTACGACATTTTTTTCTAAATTACCTAACCATCAAACTGTGTCAAAACTAGGTATACATTGGTTTCACATTGATATAAACGAAACAGAATCAATAATAACTATTCACTTCCAATGTAATTTTAAAGTATCCGTGACAATTTCTATTACATGTATACGAATTGTTCACATGTAATAGAAATTGTCATGGATATATGAAAATGACATTGGAAGTGTATACCTGCTTTTTACACGAGTGCCAAAAAAGAAAATATTTATCTACCTGCACTGCACGACAAACAAAAAAAAAAACAACCGTAATGCTCGCTTATTTCTTCTGTATATTTTGCAACATTTTTAACCGATTTCAAAAATGGTGGAGGTTCTCAATTCGGCTGTAATTTTTTTAAATGTTTGTTACATAATTACTCCGTGATTTATAAACCGATTTGAAAAATACTTTTTATATTTGAAAGAGTACACTTCCAGATTGATCCCATATTTTTTTCATCATCATCAGCCTGTATCTACATACATAAATGTAGAGTAAAGTTTGGAGTCGGTTTTTTTTTATTAAAATTATCACAATATAATTTTAGAGCGGTATACGGAAAAAAAACAGTCCACGGGCGAGCCGTCAACGCCTGCTGATGGCACTCACTTCTTTACTTTAAACACTGACCTTTATTTTTTTTTAAATATTATGGGTAATGACGCAAATTAATGGATTACATAATGATAAAACATCTAGAACTAAATAATGCCTACATAAATAAATAATACTATAAGTACTAGATAAATGATACTTCCATGCTCGAAGCTGTTAGAAACTGTTAGTTTATAATTGTTTCCATATTTTCAAAATTGTACAGTGTACATGTTTTTGAGAATTAGTCAGTGGGTACTTCCGAGCTCGTGCTGTTTCAAACACCTATTTTGTAATTGTTCACATAATTTTAAAACTGTACTGTGTACATGTTTTCGAAATTGACTTGGTGGGTACATAAATATGTAACTAAAAGTGAATATTATTCTTTGGTAATCTATTGTTGACAATAATTTGATAAAAATGTGTAGTTTATTTTGACACAATTTAACGTTTACATAATTATTGGGCACAGCTTAGCATACTTATTTTTGCGATTTATTGTTGCTACATGAATTTGAAATGTCAGGATGTTTCTATGTTATTACTCGTGACTGTACAACACACGGCCATGTCCATGACACAGCCACATACTATTTTTTCCCGTGAGAATTTGATATTATTCCGGAATAAAAAGTAGCTTATTTCACTCTCCAACCCCCGTACCACCAACTTTTATTGCGATTCAATAACTGGATAGAATGCTTATTCATACCAATGAATAAACGACTCTATTTCAAATTGAATAGAGTCGCTTATTCATTGGTACGAATAAGCATTCTATTTAGTTATTGAATCGCAATAAGAGTTGGTGGTAAGGGGGCAGACCCTTTTTTCCTAAGCCTGCGTGGCACTATCACTATTGTCATGGAAGATTTTTCTTCCGCTGACTCTACTATTCACATTGGCCAGTTCGGCTTATATATCAAAATTCCCCGTGGATTAACTCATTGCACACTACCATCCAGGCCCTTAAACTATTCCCGTAAAATGGTAAGAAATGTATAGGTTTAATAAAAAAAATATTTTGGTTTAGTTGAAGATCAAACCGGAGTCTAGGCAAATTTTACTGACTTGTATCATGTGAAGATATCATGGAAAGTGTCTAAGATCTGATGCTGATGGGTGAGTCAGCAATATCAAATTACTATTCGCATTACAGATTGCGTTTTGGCATTCGCGATGGCTACATCGCAGCGCGAGTCATTTACCAGTCCTGGCGGCGTCTCTTGAGACAAGCAATGATGTATTGCTACTCGTAGCTACTAGCAACGACCCTATGCCTGCAGCTAATGCTCCCTTGTGCACCAACCTTACAGTTATATCACAGCATTGTGAGTCTCTCGCCCAGTAATCCAACCAGGCAAGAGAATCTTTACCCGCCCCGCTATCGCGGCTAGTAAACCAACTTGGCACTTAAACGGATTGGTAGCAGATCTTACTCTCCTTTCGCCTGCTAACAAACTACCTAGGCATTATAACGTTGAGTAACGTGACTGGCATATTATGGGCTTGTCAGCTAGTTTCCGAGGTACTCTGATACAAACAGCCAGACCCGTAATTCCAGCTGCGAAAAATAAAAGATGTTAATAGAAATATTTCAAACTTCTCAGTCGTTTAGGCTTTGCATTGATTCTCCCTATATGTTCTAGATATACAGGCTCATAAGGGCGCGGGTGAAAACATGAATTATAATAAAGTCCTATATAACTAGAAACAAAAAACCATTTTCATTTTTTTTTTATTGTGAGCCATTTATTTTTGGCTTGTTAGTGTATATTATGTCACTCTCCTAGCTGCAATCTGAGACGAATTGAATGATACCTTATTTGTTGAAATCCTTCAACGGGTTTATGCTGTAGACTCTACAGCATAAAGCCGTTAAAGGATTTCAACGCGTCCACGGTCCGCGAACCCCTAGATAATCAAGCACAATATCCAGGAACCCCCTTAATAAAAAACGAGGAATATTTTTTTTATTATTTCAAATGTTCATAGATAAGACGATGGACCCCCTTATACATACTTGAGGACCCCCAGGGGTCCATGGACCACAGGTTAAGAAACACAGCTGTAGTGCATGCCAAAGAAAATCACATTACCATATGCATGTACTCCAAAAACATAACCCTTTCTTGGCCAGTCGAGTAAAAACTAGCTTCCTTAAAAGAAATTTAATTCTGCGTGTTATGAAACCATTGCTCAGGAAATGAAGTTACCAGTTCAGCTGTAACTGACAAACAGTTATAAAATTCGTGCCGATGGTGACGTATAAATAACAAACGGTAAGTTCTCGCGTGTCGAAACTGCATTTTTATGCATCGCATTTGTTGAACTTCATGTAGTAGTCAACATTTATAACTCGTTAGTCTATATCGGTAATAATAGGTGGATATTTATTTTAAATCTACGATTACATATCAGTTTTTAATCATCATCATCATCATTATAATTTTAGTCAAAATACGTCCATTGCTGTATAATATCCACCATAGATTTTCCCACCCCTAGTGGTCGAATGGCTAGCGATGGCTTTTTTTATATTACGTCGGGTGGAAAACAAGCTTACGGCCCGATGATGTGAAGAGGTTACCGTAGCCATATTAACGCTTGCAACATAAAAAATATCGCTCGCGCGCCGCTACCCCCACTGCCATCGCAGCATCTCCTTCTTTCCTCCCTGGTGACCTCACTCACTCGCAGTAACACAACAACTTTCAATGGAATTGTTATTTGGCTGCGGTGTTCTGTGAGGTGGAGGTACATTCCCCAGTCGGGTAGCTTACAATTACGCTCCCTACCTCTCTTTTCGCTAGAGCTCCGTTTGTCAGTCAGCAGGGTGTACTGCGTGCAGGTGAAGTTGGCTTTGGCTCAAAGATGTTGATGAACCACGTATACCCCAGATGGCTACTTTTTAAGATATTATTAGCAATTTGCACTCCTTCTCTATTTAATTGCGAAATATTATACTCCTCCGTCCGCGCAATTTTTGCAAAAAGGGGTACTACGTTTTTGCTTCACGTATTATTTATTATTATGATTTTCTATGATTATTACACAAAAAATATAACAGAGAAAAGAGTTTCAACCGTAACAGAGTTTTTGTAGACATTTCGATAGCTCTGATAGTATCAGACGGATGGCAAAATAGACAATGAATTAACGAGTGCCAGTAAAACACAGCGGCTAACGATCGGGATGTAGATTTTTCGAACAAATGGAATGAAAAAAATGGGATTTTACCATTTTGAACATTTTGTCTTAGTTTTTTTTTTTAATACTACGTCGGGTGGCAGACAAGCATACGGCCCGCCTGATGTGAAGCGGTTACCGTAGCCAAATTAACGCTTGCAACATAAAACAACAAATGACTAATAAATGCTTATCTTATCTTATCTTATCTTATAAAATATTGCTTCCTTTGTTTCTGGTGAACTCACTCACTCGCAGGAACACAACGACCCTTAAGGGAATTATTATTTGGCTGCGGTATTCTGTGAGGTGCAGGTACATTCCCCAAACTTGCAATAAGCACTCTAATAGAAGGAATTTTAAGGTAGAAATTGTTATTACACAAAAATATTATGTTCTTGATTCTTGAAAATACTGCAGCCAAATTACCCAATGTTCACCACAATACACAAGAATGCTTGCAATTACCCACGCAATAGCGTGTAGGCACAGTATAAGTAATAGTATTACGTACAGTACTCGACACGAGAGAGCGGCAAGGAGTGGCCAGCTCTCTCGTGTCGAACTCACCTCCCCTCTGAGACAAATCTGGAACCGTTTGTATGGCGCCGCACGCACACACGCATATACACGCTCTGCACAGACGTCATTGTTTATGTAGTAGTAAACGACACGACATATGTATGGAGTGGCCGGGGTGTGGTGTAGGTGGCTCACCACGAACTTAACAGCCAAAGCCAACATGGCCTGCACGTGGTGCGCCCAGCCGCCTAGCGAAACAGGCTCTGGCAAAAAAGAAGTAGAGCACAACATATTGTAAGCTGCCTGGGGAAGTACCCCATCTCACAGAATACTGCAGCTAAATAACAATGCCTTTGATGGGTTGTTATGTTCCTGCGGGTGAGTGACGTCACCAGAAAGGAAGGAGTTGCTGCGTTAGCAGTGGCGGCACGCGATATTTCATGTTGCGAGCGTTAATATGGTAACCGCTTCACATCAGTCGGGCCGTGTGCTTGTCTGCCACCCGACGTAATATAAAACAATGCTTATACGCTTTGTGGTAATATTGCTAGGCCAATCATCATATATTTATCCAGTGTTTCTCAATGTATCAGATACGAATTTTATTAGATTACACCGTAAATGCAGACTTTTCATCCAATATCCAACACAATAAATAATGAAGCATTGATATTTGTTTTCTTGAAGACACTACATGCCTGTAAGAAAACAAGATTTTTTAATTTATTTTTTATTTTTCACTGTCCATATTGTACGTGATTGTATTATACTGTGCCTATAGGGAAATAAGCCAGTCAGCCGACAAAGTATTTTCATTGTAATTTTGTTCACACTGCGGTATAATTTAAAAGTTTCGTTAACCTATAAATAAAATGTAAATGATAAATTTACATAAAACAAGGCGTGCGTGCACACGCGCAGCATTTGGACTAGGTATACTCAAAAAGCTTACAGCACTCTTCGTATCCAGTATAATAACACATTCAGGATGCTGTTGCGGTTGTCTCGTATCTGTAGTACAGCAGCCCCTCTAGCCAAGTGTAATTCGTAACGTAACGAACATTAGATAGATCACGTGACATTTGTCAATTCGAACATTTTAGTATGAGCTCCACAGTTCAAATTAGCGATCGCCACGCTTTTCTACTTCGCAAACTGCCATTTCGCTAGCCCCCCAGGGATGTTCAATCAGCAGTCTACGCCTGCTTCTACCCAACATTGCCCGAGGAATTTGATGAGCCCGGTGGTCGAATGACTAGCAATGCTACTTTGACTCCGAGGTCGCGGATTCGATCCCCGCACACGACAAGTATTTGTGTGCGTGAACATGTCTGTTTGTCTTGGTCAGGGTGTTTCTTAATGTTTTATATGTTAGTATGTATTTACAAAATAAAATGTATTTATTTACCAGTTGTTTAGTACAAGTATTGCGCTTAATTTGGTACTAGATGGCGCTGTGTAAATTGTCCTTTTAAAATATAATAAATAATAAATGCGTAAACGGTGAGCGTCTCTTGTACGCACGGTGCGGGCGAGTGGTAATAGCATCCTGCCCCCCTACCACCAGCGACTCTATTCCATTTGAAATAGAGGCTAGAGAGAATGCTTATTCATTGGTATGAATAAGCAATCTATTCTATTATTGAATCGCAATAAGAGATGGTGGTAGGGGGGCTGAATACGATCACTGGCAGATTGAACTGCATATATTATGTGAACCATTCTTATGCTATTTCAGGGGAAGTGGTACAGAAATGGCAACTTTAATATGCGTTTATCATAATATCTTTACTAACGTAGTTTATAAATATTACTAACAACTTGAGTCTACTTAAGTAAATAAATAAAATATTCATAAAAGCAATTTTACCTTTTATTCATAGTAAAATTATTAAAATATATTCAAGCTTGTATATTGCAGTCGCATGTTCGGTTGATATGTACGTACGGTACGTGATTGGAATCAATAAATACATGTTATGTTCGGGTTGATTCAGTACAGTAACCTCTGATTGCGAGCGAGTTGCGAGTTAATGAGTTTAATAAATTAGCATGACAGTTCATTTAGTTCATAGTTCATTGATAGTGAATTATATAGTTGCCACCACACAGTAAGCTCAATTACTTGTTTTGATTTAGTCAAATTGGGGTGTATATGGTTCATCAACATCTTTGAACCAAAGCCAACTTCACCTACACGCGGTGCACCCTGCTGACTGGCAAACGAAGCTCTGGCGAAAAGCTACCTCTCTATTCGCGTTGTAAATTGTAAGCTACCTGGGAATGTATCTCCACCTCACAGAATACCGCAGCCAAATAACGATTCCCTTGAGGGTTGTTGTGTTCCTGCGAGTGAGTGAGGTCACCAGTAAGGAAGGAGATGCTGCGTCGGCAGCGGGGGTGGCGGCGCGTTAGCGATATTTTATGTTGCCAGCGTTAATATGGCTACGAAAACCGTTTCACATCAGGCGGGCCGTATGCTTTTCTGCCACCCGACGTAGTATAAAAAAAAGTAAATAACTACCAGAGATATGGCTTCCATGGGTCCTACCGCCGAAGCTGAAGCCGATTACCATCGAATATTTTGATCCGAAAAATAGGTCGTAAGTTTTAGTTATTGACAAACATCTTCAGCTTAGTTGGTGGAGATCCAGGGTGTTTACCAGCTAAGCTAAACATAGTACCTACTACCATAAATAGATTATGGTAATAGGATATTAGATTTATGGTAATAGGTACCTATTACCATAAATCTAAGCTGAACTTTGATATTTGCATTCAAAAAATCCGATGGGACTCGGCTTCAGATTCGGCGGTAGGACCCCTGTTCCTATCTCATCACACATACGAGTACATATTGAAACGAAATTATTAGTGAAATGTTTTTGAAAATGAATTTTTATTTGTTATTGTTCAGATATTTGAATAGCTATTCATTTTTTTTAAACGGCGTAACTAACCCGACTTTGTTTTGTACCTACCTATGTATTATACCTTTGGTATAAACCTTTCTCATGCCATTCGTAAAGTTGACTGTAGTCCTAATCAAATATGATAGCAAACAATCATCGAGTATATTCGCATACTCGGTTTCTATGAAACAAGTAAGCAGAAAATCAACGACGAAAATTTTAAAGTAAGCATAACTTTTTTGCCGATGCCGTGAGCGTACATGATTAAAAAAAAACTTATGTAAATATTTCTTACCCTTAATACACATATAAAAATTGATAGATGGCAAAGGATTTATAAGTAATGCATGTTAAATCTTTTTTGGCAGATCTTTTCGCCCGTTTTCGTATTTCGTCTCGCGTCGCCATAGTATGAAATTGATGAACCGCTAAATCCCTGTTTCAACACTTTCAGCATATAGGAAAGCGTTTTTCGAAGTATTTTCAAAGTTTTCAGTGTTGGGGAATATGTGAAGATTGTGAAAAATGGTAACGATTTATTATGAATAAGTGAAAATGCTTCGGCAATAAAGCACAGACGAAGTATTAAAATACCAGAGAAACTTAACGTGTTAGCGAAAAGTACATTACGTTTACGGGCAAGTGTATATAAAAAAATATTTTTTTTTCAACTATATATTTGCTGAAAACGTCACAGACAGTAAATATGACTTGAAATTTGCAATAATGTTGTGCGTTAGTCAGACACCATTGGCTTTAGTACAATAGATCCCTTTTTTTTTCTCACTTTTGCAAATCGATTACGGTAATTTTTGACACATCAGGCCGTGTGACACGTGGGCGTTGTACTAAGCGTAGTAAGATAGGAGGCACAGGCTGCACAGTACAGGGTAACACAGCGTAAGTTAAACAGTGTGATACAGGAAATGTCTGAACTACGCGGAACTACGTATACAAAACTTGCATGACTGTAACATATTGCCAGCCAAGCAACACTAGTTCTACCCCTGAATCAGATGTTGAAATAGAAAGTGTACTCTTATATTGTATATAAATAAAAATTAAAGAAGATTTTTATATCAGAGTGAAAACAAGGAAAATATTTCTTCTTATCGTCTACATGGACAGTGTTATGTAATACTGGATATTTCCGTTCCTTCACATAAAGTGAATTAACACATAAATTAAACGTTAAGCATTAAAAACAGAATGTTCCTGTGGTGCACAGAAATCTGTGTCCCGATTACTGTGCGACACGTCGCTCATACGACGTCGTCGCCGTATACGCTCTTCTATGATAATAAAATGTTTACAAATAATGATTTTTAAGAAAAAATTAAAACCGACTTCAGCTGGCAAGCGCAGCTTATTGGTAGAATACCCCGAGAGACGCTGCTGCCCGATCTTCCGGGAGAAAAGTTATTGCGTCACACAAGATTTCTTTGTAGGTACGACATCCAAAGCAGAGCAATAGAGTGGCGCAATTCTATTCTGCCGGCAACCACAGGGAAAATTTAAGGGTTTCCATCGATTTTTCTGGGATCCCCTCACCAAACCCTGACTTGGTGAATAGATATGGGACCACCTCGCAATCATACCCTTTCAAATAAAAAAAAAAGAATTAGACCATACGTGCTTATAAAATTTAAGAGTTTCCCTTGATTTCCCTGGGATCCCATCATCAGATCCTGACTTGGTGAATATGGGACCAGCTTGCAATCATACCCTTTCAAATAAAAAAATAATTTTGAAAATCGGTTCATAATTCGCGAAGATATCAAATAACATACATACAAAAAAAAAAAATCAGTCGAATCGACAACCTCCTCCTTTTTTGAAGTCGGTTAAAAACTGCGCTGTACTGAACTGAACTGTGTCGCTTGCACGACCGCAGTCACCGTACACGCTTAGGCGTAAGCGGTTATTGCAAACAAATCGGGAAACTATTTTTTTTTATACTACTTCGGGTGGCAGACAAGCATACGGCCCGCCTGATGTGGAGCGATTGCCGTAGCCATATTAACGCTCGCAACATAAAATATAGCTCGCGCGCCGCCACCCCCGCTGCCAATGCAGCATCTCCTTCCTTTCTGGTGACCTCACTCACTCGCAGGAACACAACAACCTTCATGGGATTTGTTATTTGGCTGCGGTATTCTGTGAGGTGGAGGTACATTCCCCAGTCGGGTAGCTTACAATTACGCACCCTACCTCTCTTTTCGCCAGAGCTTCGTTTGTCAGTCAGCAGGGTGCACCGCGTGCAGGTGAAGTTGGCTTTGGTTCAAAGGTATTGATGAACCACTTACACCCCAAACTAGGCCTATAAAGGTGTCTTTATTGGTAAAATGATTCGGAAGTATATTTAAAGTGTTATTGAGGTCAAAACGTTACCTCCGCCAAAGTTCCGGAGAGGTCCCTTGTCCCGGAATCAGCGTTCAACAATATTTAGACCTCAAGTGCTGAAAATATTAGCCTTATATTCGTAATTTGATTCTTCTCTGTCCTCTAAGGAATCTAAGGAATATACTAATACTTATTATAAATAATAAATAAATAAATAAATATTGTCAGACAAATTACTTACTGGGTTCTAGACAACTGATAAACATAAGTAAATACATTTTTTTTAAGTACATACTTATGATTCATAGAAAACACCCAGACTAAGACAAACAGACATGTTCATGCACACAAATGTTTGTCCTATGTGGGAATCGAACCCACGAGCGTTGGTGTCGAAGCCGCGTCATTGACCGCTACGCCACCGAGTTCGTCAAGATTTATTATAAGAAGAATATGTTTTAAAAAGTAAGATTTTTTAGAATTTTTAAGTGGTTTTACTGTTATTGATTAGGAATGTACCTCCATCTTACTGAAGACTATAATTGCCACTTTCTTTTTGACATGGTAACATTTGAGCACTTTAGAAGTTCAAAACATTGCAATGAAACACAATAACATTCTGAAAGAACTAGGTACTAACAAGGTACCTTGTTATTGAGCGTTGTTTTCTCACAAATACCTGACAAGAGCAAAGTAATACGAACAAAGGCAAATAGGTACGTTATTTCATACTAGACACTTTCGTAAGTTGGAGACACTTAATACGAAAATAAAGAATTGTGGAGATAACATTAAGTTTATTTCTCTTGAAAATGTGTGCGGTTTAGTGAAACGGAACTGTCGTTTTCTGACTTAACGACGTCTTACAACTGGTTTGATGGGCGATGTGCAGCTTGTGGTTTCTGCTACTGAGTATGCTACAGTGTAGTTATAGATTTTTTGTTATTGTAAACTTTTTGTATGCGGCTACAATACTATTTCTTCGGACTTTGCGGACTTTTTGGAAGGAACTCGTTGAACACATTCGAATTTAATTAGTCAAATAATGATTAAATGTTGTTATTAAGAATATACTATGTAAGTGATCATTATATACATAACGTTAGTGTAATCATTGATTATACATTTGTGCATAGCCAACGCATTTGTTTCTTTGCAGCCGTGTCCATTATAACTTGAGCTCTCATAGTCTAATAAAAGATATCAACTTTTAGCGTTATCCACGGGTCTAATGTTTAGTCGAAACTGAATACGCCGATTCCGGAGAATCATCATGAAATTTTCATTGATTCGATATAATAAGCTACCTGACGCATAGGTACGGAAGCTATTAGGCGGGCCAATGCTTGCTTGCAATCGAGCGGTTATAACCATAGTCTATTTAAAGCTGAATCCAAATATATCATCAGTGATATGTGCAGAAGTTATCGATGTTAAGTGCATTACGAATGCACAGTGCTTCGTGAATACGCGACTCGGTAGTAATCGATCAGTTTATTTGATTATATTGGAAGAGTGATACCACTGCGCAATGCGGTTTTCCGTAATCACGTTACGTTCATTGTTTGTTTATTAACCGTAACATGTGTTTACATATGCTTAAGCAGGATTTGGTCAGTTTAATAGGTTCAATTTTTCTCTAGCATTCGTCCCGTGAATCTCCGTATCGCATGGGAATTCCCAATTGTACTTACCAATTGTACTACCCAATTCTACTACACTCCTGTCACTCGATACAAATGTCCGGTCGTTAACTATTTAATTAAGAATGTTGTCTGTCCAGAGCTTGAACGAGCGGGTGCCTGTGCTGTTGCAGATGCGGATGAGAGATATCCGAATGAGCGGCATTAGTCATACTGTACGTTATTACTATTATCTACTTATACACTGTCTGTATAATAAAAGGAAGAAAAAATGATATAAGTAGCACACGAACTGTGAAATTGTGGAATAAATTTCCCTCAGCCGTATTTCCGAACAATTACGACATGGGTGCCTTCAAGAACAGAGTTTATTAAAAGGCTGACAACGGATCTGAGACCATTTGGTTCTCGACGGCGGGTGGTTCTTGGATCGACGGCTGATTGCCATGGGCAGTGGTGATTGCTTTCCATCAGGACAAATATGCTCATTTGCCCCCCTCTCATTTAAAAAAAAAAAACTTTAATCTACTAATTTATACACGTGACAGGATAAATTCACGTTTAAGGAAACTTTACGAAATTCACGATTTTTGTCCCAGAGCGCTTTATCTCCTTCCTTTTTATGGGTAAATACAACGATGATTGCATATCAAATACCATTGAGTTCTGTAGTTAAAAAGATGTCATTCTAATATCGGAGAGCTAAATCTACCGGATGGTCGATGCTATCTTTGTATCGATCCTGTCTTTTTTGTTCTCGATTTTAGTATTTAGCATTTACAATAGGGTTCATCATCATCATCATCATCAGGTCGTTTTAGTCTCCACTACAGAAGCACGACCCTCTCTCTTCCGACCCAGACAGAAGGAGGATTTGGCCTACACTCTCCACGCTTGCCAGACGGGTTGGGGAAGCCTGATCGGTCAACAACGGCCAAGAACGTTACCAATAGGGTTACTATCACTAAATTTCAAAAACAAGGTTTTTAAGCTGAACCGAGTTTAGATATACTCAGTTGTTCATTTAGCATTTTCATTGTTCTTAATAATTTATTTATTTATTTTATTTACTTTTTTATTTAAGTCGTTGTTGTTGCTTAATAAACATGATAAATATTATTAAATGTGAAGCCTTATTGCTAATTATAAGACTCCACCATTGTGATTAAGGCACTTAGCTATATATAAAACTAGCGGCCGCCCGCGACTTCGTACGCGTGGAGTTATTTATTTGCATATAATTTTTAATTATATTCGAAAAAGCTAAATGCCTAATGAAAGGAGAAAGTAAAAGAAAGATAAAAACAAACAATATCTAGACGAATTTTTAGAATCAATGAAGTCGTTGGATATTATTTTTGCAAAACAACTCTGTAAAACCTAAAATACTTTGTATTGTTATAATAAAACATCCCACCTTATAATAGTAAGTAGTTGTTTTCAATAATTCTAATGCTTAAATACCATTTAAAACCCTTCTGCCATAATTTCTTTAACTTCTTTAACTTTGGACTTTCATACAAACTAACATCCCCGTTTTAACCCTAAAAAGGGATTGATTTCTAAAGATACATTATTAGTACACCTCCACATCATCTGTAGAGCATACGTTTTAAATTTCAAATCTCTTACTTCAAAAACATAGGACTTTCATACAGAATTCCAACCCCCGTTTTACCCCTGGGGTGGAGTTTCTTAAAATCCGTTCTTACCGGATGTCTACGCCCTATAAGGAACCTACCTGCCAAATTTGAATTTTGTAGGTGTTATAGTTTCTGAGATTTCGTGATTAATCAGTGAGTGGTATTTCGCTGTTATATATATAGATGTATCTTTTATCAATCAGGGTGTCTTTAATCCAGGACGCGCGTAAAAACTATCCAGGACACCCCAGGGCATTCCAGCAACTAGTACATATCCAGGCTAAACAGGACGGTTGGCCTACATTTATGTATTATTATATTAATTACTAATATGATTACAAATTTTAAAAGACATCGGTCCTTTCAAAACATTACTTAACAATTTTGTTTTATTGTAAGATTTCTATTGGTTTATTAAATTAATTGCTCATCGCGTCTATTGTTTAAAAATATTCATCCCTTTATTGTCAAGAGGGGTTAAAACGGACTGTCATTATGAGTTTTTAATAGGTCAATCCATGTTCGTGTCATTTGTTATAAGCAAGTCATTCTTTTCTACTGTGAAATGCTGCAATGCGATCAACTGTTTTTGTAGTATTTGTGTGGTTTGGTGGGTTTGATATTTATCATTTGTTATTTGATGTATCAAAAATGAATGATGACCGTCGAACTCATTTTTAAGAATGATTTATGTAAATCGTAGAAACAGCGATGAATATTATTATTATTATTTATTATATACTCTATCGTGATGAGTAGTTTTTTATATTATGAATGATCGTGATTATTCTGGGTACATTGATACCATACATATATACATACATACAGATATAAAAAGAAATCTGATATTTTCAAATTCAGGCTTCAGGTTGGGTAATATTAATAATAAAAAAACTTATTCACGAACATTCAAAAATATTTTTAAATATCAATAATATCATCATCATCACGTCATTTTTGTCTCCACTACAGGAGCACGACCCTCTCTCGTCCGTCACAGACAGGAGGATTTAGCCTACACGCTGGCCAGACGGGTTGGGGAGGCCTGATCGATGTGTTATGATGTGTTTGCCTAGTCGTAGTCGCCTTGTACGACATGCACGGAAAGAGTTCGAGTGATTCTATTCTAGTCTGCCGGAAACCACACGGCCAAACAATCAATAATATACTGATAGCAAATTGATTTAAAAAAATAACTTTTAGCCCCACTCTCCCCTACTGCTCCCCTACTGGGTCGATATTTTCCATTCCACTCCTAGGCTATCGTGATTTCTTACTATACTACCTGATTATAATAAAAATGTGATTGAACGTTTCGCTTCAGAAAAATGACGTCGAATTGATTTAATGTATAAAAACTAATAAAAAAAAAAACGAAATGCTTATTTATGAGCAAGGAAAGTGCACCACCAGTCGCCACTGATTGAATTACAGCTTATTTTCTAGTATTGTTCATACCACAGTTCATACACACAGTACAGTAAATAGCCATTTTGTCCCACTTTTATTTTTAACATTTGTGCAATACTTTTGTTCTCATACCTACTCGTAAACAACGTGGAGCGAACACGTGCACGACGCAAGCCCTGAGCTTGTCCACTGGCGAAGTCAGTTTGAATCAGTTTTTTCCAACCACGCGGCCACGGCGTGTACGCGACGGGCGGCCAGTGGACACTCACACAAGGCCACGCATGCTTATAGTAGTGTACCTAAACACCGCGGTTGAATGAAGCTTTCTCTCTGTTCCTTCTTTACTCATGTGGTGCAGACTCGTAATTTCGTAGCACTGCACTGTCATTGTGACGTATCGCGTATGGTGTCTCTGCTACGCTGTAACGTAGCAGTCAGCCATAAGTATGTAGGATCGTCATCCGTCCGGGTTTCCCTGAATTTGTCCTAGTTTAGAGTGCGTCCGGGGAGCGTCCGGGCCGAGTTTAATTTATAGCCCGAGGTTAAAAGTTTTAAATCACCACTGGTGCTATGCCGCGAACAACCATCGTGTCACAGAATAAGAAATAGTACTAGCACTTAAAATACTAATGATATTTCCGGGGTTTAAGCTTAAAAATCCGGAGATATTTCTCTTGATCTGATCTTTCACGCTTTTATTGCGCAGAGTATTCTTGTCCTGAAGCTCTACCGTCTAGGCTGAAGTTGATTACGATCGGGTTTTTTGATCGCAAAAATCTAACTTCACTAATAATAATAAGCTTTGCAGGTAGAGACGGAGGCGCTCTACTGATTAAACTTAAGATTTTCACAAATTTAAACAGAAGTCAAATTTTTGCAATCAAAATACCCGGTGGGAATCGACTTTAGCTTAGGCGGTAGGCCCTGGTTGCCCGATTTTAGAGATGGCAATCCTACACGTATGGGATGGCGTAACAGATGAAGAGCAATTTCTTTTCACAATTCCATTTATCTCTTGTAGTTAAAGAAAATATTATCTTCAGTGGTTAATCTAGCCATTAAGGTAACCAAAGAATAATGAACAAGTCTAGCCGTCAGTGCAGAAAATAATCTCTTTGAATCGACTAAGTGCAATGCTGGCTGTAGCAGCGTGATAAATGCTACGATAAAATATTATATCTATTTTAACGTTGCTTACTTATATTGTTATTAAGCTACTGAAGAACTGGGGGCCTATTCTCAAAATAATTTTACGATCGCAAAATGAAAGTTGACCGAAACGAAATTGAATTGTGAATTGACTAATAATGGTGTACTTGATTTCATTTATTAATTATCAATATATTCTTAGTTTGTTTAGGTGTCGATTTTAATTTCGATGTAATCCCACTATTTACAATCCAAATAATTAAATTTTAAAATTTCATATTGGGATACGAGAATAGGTACCAATGGCATTTATGAGATTGTGACTGGATGGGGACTGAATTTTTTAAGGAAAATAATAACATGAGTTACAAAAAATACTAAATGAGCCACAGAAATACTAGGTTAGGTTAGTTTTCGTGTGGTTTATATAAACTTTAGTCGCCAAGTCAGTATAATAGTCGCCCAGTTTCACAATTATAGATGCTCGGTTTATCCTATATATATCGGCTACCCAATATTTACTACATTTTAATTATGACAATTCCTATCGGCCAGATAGGAGTTGTATGCTAGAATGTACCCACTTTTCCTTGTCTGCAAATCTACATTCCGCGTACTTACTCGTATATGAAAATAGGGCTCCTTTTGTCTTCCTAATGAGGAACACTGCTATTAGAAAAAAAATCGAAGCGAGCACAGAAAGGCCTGGAGGTTTTTTCCCGACATCGTAGGGTGACAGGTCAGCATACGGCTCGCAAGATATGAAGCGTAACCGCTACGGAAACCCGTAGCGTCGTTCCCACGTCGCCAGCCTCGTTGCGAACGCAGTAACTCCTTCCTTCCTGATGACCTCACTTATTTGCAGGAACACAACTACCCTCAAGGGTCGAGTTATCGCAATATGTACGACCGCTAACGCTGCTCACCGTAGTAGTACACTACACCTCACGTAGGTATTTTGTTTGTTCCAGTGGGCAAGGTCTCAGCAAACGTAACTAGAACTCGGACGGGACGGGACGGGCACGTCAAGTTGATAACGATATAAAGTGTATTTATTTATATATTGTATAACTGTGGATTATAAACAGTTTTTTTGCTTATATTTATATAATATTGTGCCATGCAGTTTGCCTCTTCGGGCGTACAATAATAATAAATCTATCTATATTACTAGAAAGTATAATAGCCTCCCCAACCCGTCTGGCCAGCGTGGGGAGTGTAGGCCAAAACCTCCTTCCATATTTTGGACGTACGAGAGACGGTCGAGCTCCTGTAGTGGAGTCTAAAATGACGATGATGATGATAAAATATTTTGTAATCACATTATCATTCATTAAATACCATAAAATTAAGATATCAACACAAGTAAACTAAACATTAACACATTATTAAAAAAATCATTTACATTAAAAAAAAATGCTTGTTAACAATTTTTTCAGTTGCTTTGCTGTAGTAATGCAGATTAAAAATACTATAGACGATAATGTCGTTTACAGAACATTTGTTTATATCCTTTTAGTCCATTAGAACCACTAGATAGTGGTTCTATATATTCTAGATAGAATATATAGAATATTGTGGAATATTCTCGATACCGTACATAGACGTATAACGGCCCCGAATGTATAAAAAAAAATCATTCCATTTTTTACGGGGTACCATAGATAGAGATATATACACCGGTTTTTGGATGTAGATTAAAAACAATTAAATATAAGGGTTACCGGCGTCAATTAGCTATCGCGGCACGTGGTAACGGCTCTATGCGTCGTGGTCGTGCGGTGTGCGTGCCGCCTACGCCGCAGCATCGATCCACTGCACGACCTTCGCTCGCTATGAATGGTTGTTACTCCCTCCCCAAGTGATGGTGTCCCTGCCCTATTAGGGCTGTAGCTATGACATTTGTATTGACTATTCTACGATTTCATAAAGCGTTAAAGCTAATGTTTCTTTTGTAGGTATTTCATTAAGGCGTAAAGGTCGTTTATTCATCACACTAGCGCCATCATTGAAAATGAAATCATCGGAAAAGTTTTCTTAACCCATATTATAAAATGCTCTGTATTATCTCTTAAGAAGACAATAAATCATTAATAAATATTCTTGGACGAATTACATATTGTCATTTAGTCCCAAACTAAGCAAAGCTATGGGTATTATATAACTGATATTATACTTAAATATTTTTTTTTGTAAACACATACGTAGAAAACACCCAGTACAAGGCAAACAAAGATGTTCATGCACAAAAATAAGTAATTGTCTTGTGAGGGGATTGAACCCGCAACCCCGGAGTCAAAGTGGACGTGGCCATTCGATCACCGTGGGCGACAATCATTAAGCTGTGAATCTAAATGGTTTATTGTATTTTTAAGAGGACTGGAAGTAATCTCCTGTAGATACTACTTTTGTATACAGCCTGTGCAGCATTGATTATGTAATAAAAGATACAATTTTATTAATAAAATATGGTTCTATAGTTATGTCACAAATTATTGTAAAAATATTATACAGTCATATGTTTAAATAAATAAAAACTAATTTATTTAACTCGAGAGTAACCATAGATGTAGAATTTTTCGCTATATGAGTAACAGAATTTTTCTTTGGCAAAGTTCCAGGAATTTTTATAAATAAATTTTCCTACTTTCACGTGACATTATTTCCTACTATTATTGTTTTTATTAAAGTTAAAACTAGATATGTAATACAATAAATAGGTATAACAATAATTAATTGTAATGTACGGGGATACAAATCGGGTAACAAAACAGGTAATACGACTATATTATCAAAAAGACGGGACAGTACATACACAAATCTTTAGCCATATGTTTGACTTGAAAAACACGGATGAGTGGAAAAATAATTAATAAAAAATGCTGCAAATATGTGAACGAATAAAGTTGGAACGAATTAAATCATTAATCAATCACTTAGGTTGAACGAAATTATTTCTATTTATTTATAAAAATGGCTCGAATAATAAATGTAATTAATTTATAAATAAAATAAAATCCATAAACTTTTTACCGATACGGTTGCAATCCGATAAAATTAGGTTGTTTAGCGTGGGGGCGGGAAGCGGCTGTCCGCCTGTTATCCCAGCTTTGTTCGCCTAACCGTTCCTTTGTTTCAACTCTGCAAAACACAACGAGGCCTTAACTCAGCGGCGCTTCATAATTAGCCCCTTCGAACCTTCATTACACTGCCCGCCAAATAAACTGATACATCAAAAGATGTTGTGGATCTTTTTTGTCGACTTAATTATTATGAATTTCTGTAGTATTTAGACTAGATTTTGCTTGTTATTATAATGACATTGTGAATTTTGTAGGACGAGGTTTATGAACAGCTGAGGATTATAAATTAGCAATAGCAAGTTTACATACAGGATTTTAACTAACCTAAGTGTGTGACGAGCCCGGTGGTCGAAGGCTAGCAATGCGCAATGGCTACTTTGACTCAGAGGTTGCGAGTTCGATTTCCGCACAAGACAAATATTTGTATGCATGAACATGTCTGTTTGTCTAGGTCTGAGTGTTTTCTAAGTATGTATTTACAAAAAAAAATGTATTGAAGTATAGTTATCAGCTATCTAGTATCCATAGAACAAGCTTTGCTTGGTTTGGGACTAGATGGCGCTGTGTAATAATAGTCCAGGAATATTTATTTATTATTGAATCAATGCCACACCACATACAATCATGACACATGGTTACAAGTTTTATAATCAAGGTAAAACGCTGTTACTGACTGATATATCAGCATAAACAAGTACCAAAAGGTCACAAAAGATAATTAACATTAGTAAATATAAAGTATTTTCTTATTTTGTCTTGCTTTGTGTTTGATATAGATAAGTTTGTGGTAAACGGAGACATGACACAACAAGTAACTTTTGTTTTAGCCTATATATTCAGTGGGCGCGGTATATACTAGTATCAAAATGTTTTGTATGACATATAGATAGATAGAATATGCTTTATTTGCCGTTTACGTTACAAAGAAAACCAATAAAAATATTAATTTGTTACAAACATGTAAATGCAACAAGGCGTCTTATTGCTAAATGCAATCTTTTCAAAACAGCCTTATGTAACGGATACGTGTATACGTTACCTAAAGGTTGAACAGGCAGGTTTCGAAAGATAAGGAAAGGAGACATACTAACAGAATTTTCAACTAACAGAATTTAAAACTTTCAATACAACTTTAAATTATATTATTATAATAATATATTCTACACACATATCTAATATATTATGCAATAAATAGTGTTGGCGTAATGTATTGAATGGAGAGTGGAAATCGCGGCGGGAAAAGCAAGTATCAGTAGCGAATTGCGACATCGCTCACATTTTACTCTTACCGCTCCAAAGAAGTGTTTTTTCTTGTCTTGCGACGTATAAAGATGATGACTTTTTTATACCTAATCTTGTAGAAATATCCACAACCCCTTGCTTCTTTTGATATATCTCTTTATATTTGTTTCCGCAGTGAGAGGCAAACTGATGATAACAAAATCGGGGGTAAAGTTTGCGGTTGTAGAAATGATTAGACATCTGAGGGCCAGTTCTCTTAATTATTTCCCATCGCTGAATGAATCGAGATTGAATTACGCATAGACTGAAAATTGTATATACTTGATTTCATTCATTAATAAATATCAAGTCTTATTGCGATCGATTTGGGGTGTAAGTAGTTTATCAACATCTTTAAACCAAAGCCAACTGCACCTGCACGCGGTGCACCCTACTGACTGACAAACCAAGCTCTGGTGAAAAGAGAGGTAGGGAGCGTAATTGTAAGCTACCCGACTGGGGGATGTACCTCCACCTCACAGAATACCACAGCCAAATAACAATTCCCTTGAGGATTGTTGTGTTTCTGCGAGTGAGTGAGGTCACCAGAAAGGAAGGAGATACTGCGTTGGCAGCGGGGGTGGTGGCGCGCGAGCAATATTTTATGTTGTGAGCGTTAATATGGCTACGGTAACCGCTTCACATCAGGCGGGCCGTATGCTTGTCTGCCACCTGACGTAGTATAAAAAAAAGGATCAGCGTACCATACCTAGTTTGTATAATTTTCACTCATATTTCGAACTAATCACACTTTAATTAACCTTTAAATCTCCGTATTGTGATACGAGAATACCAAATGTGACATTTGTGAGATCGAAATTAGAACCAAAATGAATATTGGCAAAATTTTATTATGAAAGCATTTTTACACTGTGATGCACGCGCACGGAGAGGTGGGGGAAGGTATATGTGATCGTTTCACTACGACTCATAATCCGTTACAAAAATGTATTCACAAAAAGCACACACAGTGTTCATGACAAACCATACCATGACTTTATAATATGCCAAACTGCAAATATATTTGTCAGTTATTGTACGGCTCTAACGAAAAAAGGTTGTATCGTTGTAGATTATTTACAGCGGTGTATTTATGTTACGTTCGTGAAATATTACTTTTAAACTGGGCTTTCGAGCGGCAGATTTTATACTGTTTAGTTCTTTGATGTACCGTGTTTAGAGAAATGGAGGATGCAAATTTTATAACGTAACGTTTAAAGTTACGGCCGTCTTTCAGCTTGATGTATTTTAAAGTATCCTTTGGCTGTCTTTGTACTTGCATATATTTCTTATGTTGGATTTTATAATCCAAATGAAGAAGGCAACTGTAATGGAAGTTTATATCCCCGTTTTTTTGTTGCCCTACTAATTTCTCCTATTAGTAGGATAACGAAGGATACCTATTTCTGTCTGTCCTGTTATATGTAGAAGTAAAACATCAACCTCCTCTATAGCTAACATTATGATAAGAATTCTAAAGTAATTTATTACTAAACATTATAAGGGCTAGGGGAATCTCGTGCTTTTAAGAGCTAAATTCAAATATAGTGCACAGCGCTTAACGCTTTTTAAACCCACAGATGGCAAGGCGTCAGCTGATCTATTAGCAGCTGATTTATTATCAGCTGGTTGTTTATATGCATTTGTCAAGGAAGGCGATGAGAATTTGTGTCGGTATAATAATGTCGTTGTACGATCGGCTATACAATGCATTTATTAAGTGTCACAGGGATTCCTTATCAGTACATGTGTCCAAGAACAAAATTTACAAAAATGGGTCACGTAGTATGGGTAATAATAATAATAATAGTCAACCTAATCCAATCATGGGGTACGTTGACCAGTTTTTCCTATTATACAAGAACTGGCCTGTACTCTGTGTCATAATATTAATAACATGCTTTTTGCCACTTTTTTCCAAAGCTTAATAGTAAATCTATTAACTGAACCCGTTTTTAAATTAATATACTCTAAAAAGCTGAAACTTGATCAACCAACCCTAACCGGTCTCCCCTATGTTCCGTTACAAAATAATAAATGTACTTAAGTACATTTTTTTGGTAAATACATACTTATAATACATAGAAAACACCCAGACCAAGACAAACAGACATGTTAGTTAATGCACACAAATGTTTGTCTTGTACGGGAATCGAACCCGCGACCTCGCAGTTAAAGTGGCCATTAAATATATATATATATGTATAATATTTCCATTTATTAGCAAGAAATCAACTTGGAGACTTTCCTTCATTAATAATTTCAAATAAGAAACCAGCAAGTTTCCTATGAAACCATTTTCAATTAAAACTTATTGTATGGATGTCTGAACGAGAACTGGCTTGGTTAGTGGCGTCTTTGTCAGTAAAACGAATGTTGGCAGACACGGAACTTACTGAAGTTTCCCGTCAGGTGATCGGCGGATACCTGGCGGATGCCACGCTTTTACCTTAATTTGCCTTTTGACTAGTTACAATAAAATTTATACCGCCTTAGTGTCGAGATTTTTACATACACGACCCCGATGGTTGAAAGGTTAACAATGGCCTTTTGACTCCGAGGTCACTAGTTCTACCGCAGTGAATAATTTTAGGAATTTTCGCGGTTAAAATGAATTTTCTTGCTCATAAAGCACCTACAAATGCTTTTAATGTAAGAAGCATTACTAGTACTATGCAAATCCTACAAATTTAGCATTCATCAAGGATTCCCTAGTGTCATTACCCGTAGGAGCAGTGGTATCAGTGTTTATAGAAATATCTTAATATACTTGATGATCAACCTGCGAGTGAGTGAGATCACCAGAAAGAAAGGAAGGATTATATGCTGGCAACAGATCGGACACTCCCTGGTGTTGCTGATCTCCATGTACAGTGGTGATTGCTTTCCATCAGGTGACCCACATGCTCGTTTGCCTACCTATAAAATAAAATAAAAACCTTTGGAAGGCGTTTAAAATGACCGAGGTAATGACAAAACAGAAACCGCCGAGTCAGAATAAGTGGCGGAAGGTGATAAAACAATGAGACGGCTTCGTGGAGGTGAGTCAGCGAATCTCGTCTCAAGAATATTCTATTTACGAAGCCTCACTGAAAATTCCTAGTCACAGACACCGCTGTAAATTCCAGGCACTAGCTGGGAATCTTATATTCTCTGGGTGAAACTAGTAATAACTTGTTATTTATATGTTTGTTTCACACTGCGACGATAAGGAGACGTTCTTCTACTTTGATTTTGTTAAAATATGTTCTTAATGTGTTGTTTTATTATGTTGCTAAGAATAGTATTTAGAACATTTTCAAGTGATGCCAGTATACCTACACAAGTACGAATTCACGCGCGAAAGCTAGTATATATAAAATACGATGAGAAATTTTGAATTTTGAAGTATAATAGGTATTTAGTAGACACGATAATACATATAATATTTTAAATAAAAAGAAAAACTGCCTTTATTCAAGGATAAACAGCAATATTAATGCGGGTCGACTTCAACGAATTCGCTTTATCCTTTCATTTATTATTATGTATGAGTATTTATTTCATATTTTTTATGTTATGTCCGAATTCGATTCCATGATCAGATCATGATGCAATTTTTAGAATACAATAATAATTTTATTTCGAAAATTTATTTATAAATATCGGCGCGAACGCGAAATGAATGCGTAACATAACAAAATACAGGCGACTGGAAACCAATGGTATAAAATTTAAGAAAAAACAACAATTTTTTTTTAATTACAATATTTTCAGATTCTCGAATTCAATCAATTTGATTTTCCCATTCAAAAAAACCGACGGGAATCAGCGTCAGCTTGGGCGGTAGGGCCCCAGCTCATAATGAAATTTATAATGAGGGACCACCGTACGAGCACCCTCTAGAAATATTAAAAATAATTTCGAAAACACTTTTCGGTAGCTCGAAATTACGTACCAAAAAAAGACAAAAGTCACTTAACGAAATTTTTGACTCTTTTCAGTGGCTCCAAGATACAAACTAAAAAAAAAATAAGTGTCATTGTGTCAAGTATTCTATACATTTAATGGGATACGATGGCCACGAAACGCGTGGCTCACACAATTTTAGCCCGTGTTGACCCAAACGCCCATACAAACTCTATGTAGCAGAAAACATAATAAATGGTCGTTTAGAACTACGCGTCCTGACTAGCAAATGGCCGCAATAGCTAATGGCTTTACGTAAGTGGACGATAAAATATTTCTTCTGTTTGTAATAAGGGACTGATTTATACGTACAAAAGTGTCATTGATTATTTCTTTAGTAGATAGAGATCTACACAATATAACTTGTTGTAACATTCATCATCAGCCTGTATCCCAAACCCCAATGCTCTCTACCTAAAACCTTGTAACATTATTACATTTACAATTTGAGATTTTGAGAGACAAAATTACATTTTCTTTCGGAATATTGCTATGACATCATATATATAGACGGACCATAGGCGAACATCACAGCAATAAAAACTGGCTACAAAGTGCTTACTCAATACCTTCTCATGTATACATGCAGCACATAAAGAAAGGAAAAGAACGTGACTGAACACAGGAAGGAATTTTATCTACAATTTTTCAATAATTGCTTTGATTAGCGCTAACGTCTTGTCGTGACGGTAAGTGACGCGGGACTGAGTAAATACAGGGCAATTACCTTGCTTTCTTGTTGGCACTTGGTAGGTAGAACGCATGTCTAAGTATATCTTAGAATTATTGGTATTATATACTGCAAATTGATCTATGAAGTAACAATATATCATTCATCTGTACAAAGAAAAATGTAATTTACTTCTAAAGTTCACCTGATGGATGCGCATTTGGATAATAAGATTTTCTTTCTTTGTGCAAATCTATCAAAGGTCCTTACGTGATTGAAGCGAAAATCAATTTATTCAAAATGAAGTCCTTTTTTTTATCCTACGACGGAAACCTAACAAATTATACGATCTGTTTGATGTTAAATTGTTGCCGTAGCTTCGGAATGCTTGTAAAATTAGGAGCATTGCTGGCTGGCATCCTCGCTGTTAAGACAGCCACAACACTCTTCATGGGCATTCTGCTAAGGTCTTCTGTGAGATAGAGGTATTTCTCCAGTTGGACTCAGCATCTCTTTCGCCAGAGCCTCGTTGCCTAGTCGTCAGGTCTTTGCCCTTAAATATAAGATAAATTATTGCACATATGAAGACTGACTTATAAAAACTACTTGGATTATTCCTATTACTGTGTATTATTTCATATTGTTGTCAACAACAAAAACTTCTTTGTACCAATCTATTGTGGATAAAATCTATGCCGCATTGTATCATTGTATTTGAGCGGATTCAGTTGAGTTTATAATCTCTTAAAGTGTTGGTAGAATTTTCGCTCCTTTGTCGATATCGAATGACTAAGAAACTTAAGTTATATTTACCTCGGAAAGATGAACGAGAAATGTAAATGAAAAGTCCTTATAGTATGTTTTTTTTCTAATGCAACATACATGTTAACAAAAATACGATCTAAATTTCATAATTGGAAAATCCAAAATTGAGTCTAAAAAATATTTAAAAACTCCGTTGTGAATAAATTAAAAATATGTATTTCATTTAGAGTGTCCGACTGCGAGCCACTTGTAGGCTTTCTACGTTATTTAAAGTACTTCATTTTAAATAACGTAAACTGGTAACTTTACTGAAAGAAGACTTTGCTTTAATTTTACGTAAAACTGCATTCAACGATTTAAAAAAATATATATTCCTCGAGCCGGGAATACTTCCCCTCCAGGGGGAACTGTCTCGAGAATAATTTACATTTAAGCGAGACCTTTCCATGAATGAAAAAGAAGTGATGTCTTCTGGAATGATCTTAAAAAAAGGCAATACCTTCGTTTCACTATATTTTAATTGTATTATACGAACCTATCTACAACTCTGTATATACTCCAATGAAATAAATTTTAAAATCCAACAACGTCAAATTTTTGTAAAAAAAAAATGGAAAACAGAAATGTAAGAAACATTTCTTCCTCTGTTTAAAAATAATCTACAGCCTTCATAGCCTTCCCAATATACATAATAACATCACCGAAAGTATCATAGAAAGCCGCAGTCTCGCGTTGTGTACACGTGCACTACACAACGAGCGGCAATGGACATATAAGCATAAAAATATACGATGGAATCAAAGATTCAAATCAATGTTCTGCATATGAAATCTTATTTTTATACAGCTCACTAGCTTTCGCTATCGACTTCGTACGTAAAATAAAGTAAAAAATATATTTTTCTATTGACTTAATTCAGATCTACCATTTTTGCGCTGCGCTGAACACTGGCGTTAGCATACGCGAGATAACATACTTGTCCTCATCTTATGACGGTTTGCCGCCAAAGCTGAAAAGACTCCGAAAGATGAACGGATTTCCATACAAAACTGATGTTACATAAACAAATCTGAATTAAGTGGAATATAATTACTCCCTTACCTTACAAATCAATGAAATCATCATCATTATCGGCCTGTAATAAGAAACACGATATTAGCTAAGATTTATGAACAGAACAACAAACTTTTTCTAAATATATTCCATTTTATTTAAGGTTCGCCGCTGTAAACTACTAATCTTGAAAAAGGAGATAATTAATCTTCCCAATGTAAAGCGAGGGCCGTAAGTCTGAGTCCGTATTGAATAATAGATGATATTAAATCATAAACAATGGACGGTGAAAATTAAAATGTAATTAGGAAGGTAACTCATGCATTCTTAAGTGGCGGATCTAAATTGGAGGCTATGTAACCCACGACCAGAGCAATTCTGCCAAATGGACGAAGGCATTTTCTTTGATACAGTTTTCTTGAAGTTTTTTATACGCCGTGGGCTAATTAAGCGTAGGACCCGCCTGGTGTAAAGCGGTTATCATTGCGCATATTGCACCAATGTTCATCCTACTGTTACAAGCACAAGTCTCGCCTTAATCGATTAGAGTGTATTCCTCCATGTTGCTCAACTACGGGTTAGCCAAGCCTTTGGGCGGCTTGAAAACATTGGCCTCCAGCGTTTTCAAGCCGCCCAAAGGCTTGACTTAATGATTGTTAAGCAATACCATTGTGGAACCTGTACTGTACTGTACTGTACGCATAGACACGAATGTGAACTTCGAAATCTGTGTACAGCCATAGAGTAGATAGGTCCTTGTCTTCTATTTGCATAACATAACAGATATATAAGCATTACTTTAAACATTTTTTTTTTATGTTTTCATTATAAATAATATTATCCGAATTACTTTTTATTATCCGGTTTCAAAGGTGTTTTTTTAGAAACCTGTAACACCAGGGGCATCACACGCACATTACCGACCCTGTAAAAACCCTTTGTGAAGAACCCCGTGCTGTACTCTCCTGAGAAAACCTCGACAGGCAGTTAATTCCACAGCTTGACAGTACGCGCGTGAAAACTTCTCTGGAACCGCACAGTACGCGACCACTTAGACTCCAATGTGTGAGGATGAATTCCTTGTGGATGGCGAACAGTGCGACTGTAGAAGGAGGCCGTGGCCATTGTACAATTACACACCCCATTGTACAATCTCTTCTCAGACTTAAAGGTTCTAAACCGATTGTCAGTTTGGGGTCGTCAACAATCCTCACAGCACGCCTGTGAATCGAGTCATAAGGTACAAGATGGTATCTATGCTCACCCGCCCATAGATGGCAACAGTACTCCATATGCGGCCCTACTTGAGCTTTGTAAAGCGTAAGTCTTTGCCGCGAGTTGAAGTACTACTTCGCCCTGTTGAGCACACCTAGTAACATAATATATAGGACAAGTTATGGCACATATTTATATTTTATATATTTTTATTTTATGACGTAAAAACTTCGAAATCAATGAAGTCAGTGCTTATTTTATTCAAAAGACTTTATAATTGAATTTATAGACCTGTAGACAATATAACCGTTTCCATCCAACATAAACTAAATGCATTGCGTCAATAAAAATCGTATTAAACTTACCACAAGTATGCGATAAAGTGCACTTGAATTGTGCAAGTAATCGCTTTTTGAAACAATGTTAGCTTTAGCGAGGTTTTACACAGAAAAAGCGAACTAGTGAAGTGAAGTGATTTTGCGTTTATCGTCTCTTAAGAAGATAACAAATTTTTTAGGTCACTTATATTGCAGTTAAAATGTTGTACTTTAGTAATATCAATGTTATACTCTAAAACCTTCTTTGAAAAATATGTGGTCGAATAGCGAAAACCCATTCTAATTGGATCAGTTATTTTTGAGACAATCGCGCGTATGTTGTTCAAGAAGGTTCTCTGTTTGACTCATAGGTTATGTATATATATAAACAGGATAATAAAAAGTAATTCATAGCCATACTAATATTATAAACGTGAAAGTGTGTTTTTCTGTTTGTTTCTTTCGATGTGAAAGAAAGACCTTTCACGTCAAAAGTAACTAATGCATTGACATGACATTTTTATGGGCATAGTTTAAGATCTGAAGAGTGTCAGGCTAACCATGGAATATAAAGTTTTATTAAAGTAATGAACACGCTTACGAAGCTACGGGTACCAGCTAGTAAATTGACATGACATTTTTATGGGCATTGTTTAAGATCTGAAGAGTGTCAGGCTACTTTTGTCCTGGAAAAACCATGGAATATAAAGTTTTATTAAAGTAATGAACACGCTTACGAAGCTACGGGTACCAGCTAGTAAATATAAAAAAGTCTTATTCATGTGTCACTATGTCCCGAAAAGTCGTGTAACCAAATAACTTTCTCATGCGACACTAGTAGATAAAAGGAATTTGGCAGGAAAGCCTACCTATTTATGCTAATATACCTACAAGATTAGTATTCCTTCCGAATTCCCAACGTAGCACGGATATTTAAGGACAAAACTCCTTGGATTGTTCAACTAACGTATTAAGGAAATCATGTTTACTGAGTGAAATTCTACGAAGAAAGTGTTTTATTATAAATGTTAAAGGAAAGTTGTTATCTAAATGTTTTTTTTTTAAATGTGCTGTGGGAAAATTGCTTATGCGACGGGGGCCCACCGAACATATCCACCGCTGTGTCTCCTGTGTAGCCAGGATTAACAGCGACGACCACCAAAAAAGGCAATAAACGATGGAGTCCATTGCAGTCCCGGGGGTACAACTACGTCTGCCTTGGAACCCACAATGAATTTAATCAGAAGAAATTAGTAGGAGTAAGAAGCTTTTGGAATTTGATTTCCCCTCTTAGCAATGTGAGAGACAGTAATATTGCAAATAAGGCATTACCTAAAAGCTTATTGAGATGCCTAGTTAAGTCAAACTTAACTGCCGGGTTCTTGCATATATGTAATGATAGAAAAATAGTTACTTTTTATACCATAATATAATCAGGTTTCGTCGTGATAGAGAAAGGCATCTGGACCACGTGGGTCCAGATGCTAATGGTATAACAAGTACATTATTTGTATGAGGTCACCATTATCGAAACAAGAGGGTAGTATAAATTCTACAATTATTATTGTAAAACGTTACTTCGATACGTCTCGACCATGAATATGGACTTGACGTCAGCGTGAATTGAGCCGTGTAGGTTGTCCTCTGCCTATGTGGTAGAGTACATCCTACTTTAATTACCGCTTATAAAAAAAACAACAAAATGCCTGGGATCAGATCTTTATTTTTTAAACAATGAGTAGTGTTCTTGGTCTTGTTAGAATTTCCACAAATCCCACACTGTATTTATAATTAAGATTTATAGGATAGAATTTAGTTAATGATTTCAGGAAGATTGATGACGGGGCTAGGGATAACTACGGGCTCGGGGATGACCACGGGCTCAGGGATTACCACGGGCTCAGGGATGATCACAGGCTCGGGGACGATAGGAGCTTGATCAACGACGCCGACGGGAGTGGGGATTATCACGGGCTCAGGAATTACCACGGGCTGAGGGATGATCACAGGCTCGGGGAGGACGGGAGCTTGATCAACGACACCGACGGGAATAGGGATGATGGGGGTACCAACAACAACGGGTTCGGGGATTATCACTGGCTCGGGGATTACCACGGGCTCAGGGATGATCACAGGCTCGGGGATGACAGGAGCTTGATCAACGATGATGACGGGAGTAGGAATGATGGGGTTACCGATAATCACAGGGTCGGGGATAACGGGAGCTTGATCAACGATGATGACGGGAGTAGGCTCGATGGGGGCCTGATCAACGACGACCACTGGAGTAGGTTCAATGGGAGTCTGATCAACAACAACCACGGGAGTAGGCGCAATGGGAACATCAGCAACAACGGGAGGAACCTCAAGAGATTCCGCTTGGTTGATGTTTAGGATAATCTGAACTAGAGGAGCGCCATTAGTTTCCGGAACTTCAGCGGGGGAGGGTACAATGACGACGGGGCTGGGGTTTACCAAGACCGGGCTTGGAGCCACAATGACTGGGGTGGGAGCAACAGGGAAATCGACGATAGCGGGTCCAACGGAGATGGGGGATGTCTCAGCTTGGTCTACAACGATGACAGGTTGGACCTCATCGACAATGGCGGGGCCAACAACGATAGGTTCGACGCCAATGAGATCCAACAGGTGTTGTTCGAGGATGGCAGCAGTAGCGGGGTCGGTGCTGGGGCTCTGGATAGCGGCGATGATTTGAGCAAGTTCACTCTCAGAAACTTTAACGTTTCTTATGAGAGGACTGGCAGCAGCCACGGCGAAGAGGCCAGCGATAACGACGAAGAATTTCATTTTGAATCTGAAACAGAGTTCAACTTGGTAAATTTCCTGAGGCACTTTTAGAAGTCAGCACGGGATATATTTGATAATTTTTAAATAATCTGAGACGTCGATATTAATATATATTACCTTATAATAAGGTATGAAGGGGTTAACATATGGTAAGGATAATAAATGTAGACTTTCATGTACCAAAGGTGCATAAATAATCGTTTAGAGAAAAATAAAACATATATTTTACTTACAGTCCAACTGTTCGTTGTGATCAAACTGATAAATTTGACAGAAAAATATTCGCTTTTATATGTAGAAAATGGTCGTGATAGCAACACAATAAGACCATATTAAATTTATTGGGGATATTAGTTAATCTATAAAGATAATACGTACTCGATGATACGGCCAATAACTGTTAATACTAGGTAGTAATTATCATTATCTACACTCACGTGCCAATTTGTGCAAGATATGCTAAACAAGTAAGCGGGGTGTTCAACATGTTCGTTAATCTCCAAAACGTTTTCAAAATTTATATGGGCCCAAGACTCTCGATCAATCTTAAATCAAACGATCTTATAAGGGTTCCGCGTTTTCTTGTGAGGAAATTGTAATTATAAAATTCCGGCGTCACTGCTCGTTCGGCCTCAGTCCAAGTCTCAATCTTGAAAATCTTAATAAGGGCAGGGCTTAAACTCACTCCTTTCAATTTTTATTTAATCGTGGCATTTATCGTTGAGGTTAGAAGAACCTGGGGCCCTTACTACGAGATCTAACAAATGACTTAAGCCATCGTAGTAGGGATTTTAAAGCTAAACTCGTCATTTTTTATATACTATGTCGGGTGGCAGACAAGCATACGGCCCGCCAGATGTGAAGCGGTTACCGTAGCCATATTAACGCTCGCAAGAGAAAATATCGCTCGCGCGCCGTTACCCCCGCTGCCAAATGAGCATCTACTTCCTTTCTAGTGACCTCACTCACTCGCAGGAACACAACAACAAGAATTGTTATTCTGTGAGGTGGAGGTACATTCCCCGGTTGGGTAGCTTACAATAAACGCTCCCTACCTCCCTTTTCGCCAGAGCTTCGTTTGTCAGTCAGCAGGGAGCACCGCGTGCAGGTGTTCCTGTTTTGAATTTATCACTTTTAGTCTACCTTTAA
Organism: Hypsopygia costalis; assembly: GCA_937001555.2. Taxonomy (NCBI): domain Eukaryota; kingdom Metazoa; phylum Arthropoda; class Insecta; order Lepidoptera; family Pyralidae; genus Hypsopygia; species Hypsopygia costalis. The sequence goes on from OW443342.2 coordinate 17,942,998, forward strand.
TCAATGACCTAAATTATTTTTAATTTCAGATAACAACTTTGTTTTTTTTTTAACATACGACTCTAATACGCTAAGTGTGTTCATTCGATATTATCAGAAAATTCAGTAAATTTATGATTTTATGACGACAATGCGACGCGATAACAGTAATCTAGTGTTAGCTTCAATTTTATTACTTCCGATCATGTACCAATAAAAATAATCTTTTATTGCTAATATAAATTTATTATTTATAAAAAATATTTCCATTGACAACAATACCTTTGTTTCTTTTATCTATAATCAGTCCCGCCGTTCACGCGTGATGCCATGACATAGGGAAATAAATTTCACTGATTCTTTTTTCGTTGTCTTTGTTATTGCCAGGAGAAGATTCTTATGAAGGTAAAAAATACGAAAGATGCGCGGAAAATTACAAAATTTAAGAAAACTGAATGACCATCATTTCTAAACATTCTAAACAACAATTCTAAAGTAACTTTATGGCAACTGTCAGTCATTTGACAGATAGCGCAATTCAATATTCATTGTTAATGAAGACATTTATTTTAGTAACCATAAATCTATAATTATAAAGCTGAAGAGTTTGTTTGTTTGGTTGAATGCGATAATCTCAGGAACTACTCATACGAATTGAAAAAATATTTTAGTGTTTTATAGCCTACTAGCTTTCGCCCGCGGCTTCGCTCGCGTGAAATTCGGGGCAAACACGTGTTTACTCATTTATCTATAGAAGTAGTCGTGTAAAGTATAAGATAAAATAGTCAACCAATCTCGTTACCCCATAAAATTTTTGGACCTCCGTTTCAACCTCTTAGGGGTAAAATTTAAAAAGTCCTTTTAACTAACTTTATGTCCACTATGTTATATTTTCAAATCGATGTCATTTTCGTAGTTAACGTTCCAGAAAACCATAGAATCAACACCCAAATTGGTATTATGGCATTTCAACCCGATCGCACTCCCACATGAGGTGATGTTATGTCACGTCGGCTATTTTGGATTATAAAATAGTTATTTTTTCCGCAATCAGCGACCCGATAGACTATAAAACGATACCCATGACGATTTTCAGACCTTTTGACCGCATTTTAGACATTTTAACCCCATTGCACCCCAATAGGAGATGATGGTCACGTTAGTCACGTTGAATTTTAAAATCGTTGTTGTTTTCGTAACCAGCGACCCGATAAACCATAAAAACAATACCCATGACGTTTTTCAGACTATTGGGACCCATTTTACCCTTTTAAGGTTTGAATTTTGAAAAATCATGAAACACGTGTTTAGTTATCTATATAAGTACTCATGTAAAATTTTGAATAAAATAGCCCAACTAAACTCGTTTCCCTATACAAATTTTGAACCTCCGTTTCACCCTCTTAGGGGTAAAATTTGAAAAATCCTTTAAATATTTTCTTGTCCACTATGTTATATTTTCAAATCGATGCCATTTTCGTAATTGACGTCCTAGAAAACCATAGAATCAACACCCATATTGATATTATGACATTTCAACCCCATCGCACTCCCACAGGGGTGATTTTATGTCACGTCAGCTACGTTTGATTAGAAAATACTTGTTATTTTCGTAATCAGCGACCCGATAAACCAAGAAAACAATACCCATGATGATTTTCAGACTTTTTCACCCCATTTTAGACATTTCCATCCCATCGCACCCCCACAGGAGCGACTTTTTATCACGTCAGCTATGTTTGATTAGATAATAGTTGTTATTTTCGTAATCAGCGACCCGATAAACTATTAAAACAATATCCATGACGATTTCCAGACTTTTTCACCCCATTTCACCCCTTCAGGGGTTGAATATTGAAAAATCCTGAAACACGTGTTTACTCATTTATCTATAGAAGTACTCGTGTAAAGTTTCGGATAAAATAGTCCAACTAATCTCGTTTCCCCATACAAACTTTGGACCCCCGTTTCACCCCCTTAGGGGATGAATTTTGAAAAATCCTTTCTTAGTGTACCCCTAGACGTCATAAGGAACCTACGTGCCAAATTTCGAATCTCTAGACCCAGCGGTTTGGGCTGTGCGTTGATATATCAGTCAGTCAGTCAGTCAGTCAGTCAGGACTTCGAATTTTATATTTATAGATTTTTCGAGGAAGACAATAGGCTATATCACGCTACCGCCAATAGGAGCGGAGCACCAATTAAAAAATGTTGCAAAAATGAAAAAAAAAAAATATATATATTCCTTTTGAGAGCTTCCGTTGCATGTGCTGGGTAAACGGTTCAAGTTACTTACTCAACAATTATATACGACGGAATTATTCACATTAAAAAGATCTAAAAAAAGTCCGTGATAGCATGTGCCTATCTTTTAAAATTGGCTCACTATATAACCTTCCAAATGGTAAGCTTACGCTTCACTCTTAAGGCACTGTCTCACGCATACAAAGTTGCGCGAGTCAGCTAGTATCATTGTTTGTCAGTGATTTTTTTATTTAAAAAGGTAGTTACAATGGCTTAACTACAATAAATTGGACATATAGTATCGCGGACTTTTTTTGTATATTTTTATATATTGACATATTTTTTAATATTTATAGTTCATTTTTTGTTTCTATCCACAATAGTTTTAGCAACGCATACAATGTAAGGAGTATTACGTTTAATTTTATTACACCTAGGATTTCCTTTTTGAAGGTATATAGTAGTTATATCCCTAAATTTAGTTTATTAACAACATTGCCCATGTAATAATGTAGCATTAAATTAATGAAAGAATTTGTAAAATTGGTCAAGTAGATTTTGATTTATTCATTACAAACAAAAACACAAACATACAATTTTTTACTTATTATAATATTAGTGTACATATATATTTTTTTTTTTAATTTCACGTCAAGATCTAAGCAAAACGATGATTGTAATTCACGAGAGTTCGTGAGAACTTCTAGTAGGGCTTTTCATTCGAGCAAATTCGTCCTCTACTACGTACCTAGTGTAATGGCCCGTGGTAGTTAATACCTTAAGCCGCATCTTCAAGTTTGCTGATTGGTTTTTGCCAAGTCTGAGGTAGAACTAGAAGATTACGTCGTTCTACGAGTATACATAATACGAATCTACGAATATACATAGGATTTTATTTCTTTGTAGTCTTGTTAATAAAATGGACTAATTTGTAAATTGTTTTTTTTTATATATTTAATGTACAGAAACGGCTCGTTCAATATATGTATAGAGTAGTTTTCTATACTATTCTATAAATTCTTCCTTGTCAGCGTACTGGGTTCTATTCCATTCTTTTGCCGTCACGGCCGTATGACTCTGGAACGTCCTCCCGGCAACATTAGACGAGCACAGACTCGCGGTTCATTTAAAAATCAAGTTTATATATAGAATCTCTATAGAATAATAAATAATATCGACGAGCTCGGTGGCGCAGCGGTCAATGACGCGGCTTAGACACCAACGCTCGTGGGTTCGATTCCCACACAGGACAAACATTTGTGTGCATGAACATGTCTGTGTGTCTTGGTCTGGGTGTTTTCTATGTATCATAAGTATGTATATACAAAAAAAATGTATTTACGTATGTTTATCAGTTATCTAGTACCCATAACACAAGCTTCGCTTACTTTGGGGCTAGATGGCGCTGTGTAATTTGTCTGACAATATTTATTTATTTATAAATACTACTTTATACAGATAGAAGATAGCGCCACAGTGTTATAGACTGCCAAGTCTATTGCAAATTGCAACACGTAAGTTAAGGAACGTTCGTCGTTGCCTGTCCATGGATGGGATACAATACAATACAATACAAAACTCTTTATTGCACCAAAAATACAGTACAGTTTTAAAAATAAACATATAAACAAATTAAGTACAAAAGGCGGCCTTATCGCTTAGCGATCTCTTCCAGGCAACCTTTATCTAGTATGGGATTATTCATCTTGACCTCCTTTGTGCTTCCGGATAAGGTTATAGATGGCAGCCGTTAAATCAAGTCAACAGCATTTTGGCGGCTTGAAAATACTGGCTTTCTAAACCTTCGATCGAGACCCGTATCTCATTAGCGAGATGGATATGAATGCATGCTGACGAAAGCGATGTAGTATCAAATTAAATACCATGTGATCTTGGAAGGCATGGTATTTTTATTCCTAACTTTATGTTACGGTCGGGTGCATAGTTGGTAATTCGCGACTAAATATAGGTTCCTTTTCGCGCGGTATACCTAATACGCAGAACGACCACTTCGCGTTATGACTAAACTTCATTTTCGATAAACTTTTAGTCTAAGTATCTGTTTGCCTAAGTCGCCATTTGCCTATTTCGCATAATGATTACTTAGCTTTATTTCCGGGGATGCGCTTCAACGTAAGCAGGATTCATACTGAACCTGGGGCCGCTTGAGTTGAAGCGGATTACCATCGGATTTTTTGATTGTGAATCTTGTGATTTGAACTTCAGCTTAGATTTATGGCACCTATGTTTAGCATAGCTGGTGGAGACCCTGGAGTTTTGTCGACTAAGCTGACGATGTTTGTCAATAACTAAAACGTAAGATTTATTTTTTAAATCAAAATATTTATATAGGCTGTAGAGGCCTTTGTCAAATAGCCACGGTGAATCACCACACAACGGTGTACTTGCCGTCCAGAGCTCGTGCGTTCTGGTGTCATATTTGGATGTGAAAAAGTATCGGGCGTGCCAGGATCTAGTTTCCCGTTATATATATATTCTTTGTTGCATATGACATGGTTACATAAAAAACAGTGTAAACAAGGTGTACAAGGGCGAGCTTATCTCTTTGAGAGATTTCTTCTGGCCTTAACTTCTTTAACTTCCAACTTTAGCAATAGTGAACAAAGGTGAGGAAAAGAGGTAACAATAAACTTGTTACCTCTTTTTCTCACCGGGCGGATAATTCGCTAATATGATAAGGAGGACGATAGTCTGTGTAACTATATATATGTCTACCTATCCATGCAACAGCAGGAACCGTTTTCTGATGCTATTTAGTACGAATATTCCATATCTATAGATATAACATCATTGTCTAGGAGACACTAAATATTTTAATTTAAAAGCTATCGGCTGAAGGTTCAGATTTTCATTTTGGAGTAGGTCTATAATAACTGTTGTTTGTTTGTTTGCTATAACTTTATTTTACATTTAAAAAAAAATAACAGGAAATAAAATGCAAAATAAAACAGTACAAAGGCGTTTTTTTATTTTTATTATTCTCCTTTTGTATTATGTTTCCAAAGATATTACCTATAACAAGAACCCCGGCGTAGAATGGTTGTCTTGCCCGTCCCACACAGAAGTCAATCCCTTGACTTTTATTTTTACATAATATTATAATTGAGCAAGGAAATAATGCCTCTGACCATCCTTTGGTGTTAGAGTTCTATGCCTGGAAATATTATATTCGCGCACTATGTAGAAGCGTTTTTGTTACTGAACATCCATAAGGCCAGAGGGACGGATCATCTCCCATTGAAGATGTGCTCCGATTGATGATGCTTCTTTCAGTACCTTTACTCCCTTGGCATGGTTACTCGACTGATTGAAGAGGACTTTAATATATGTTTTTTATACTACTATAGTTGGCAGATAAGCATACGGCCCGCCTGATGAAAAGCGGTTACGGTGCATATGCGCTTACAATAGGAGTATAGTTTGCGTGCTCTCTCTCTCTGATAACCTCATTTACTCACGAACACAACAGTCATTGAAGGTATTGTTACCTATTTGGCTTTTTTTATGAGAGGGGAGCAAACGAGCATGTGGGTCAAATGATGAAAAGAAATCACCACCGCCCATGGAGATCAGCATCACCAAGAGGTCGCCGATCCGTTGCCAGCCTGTACTCCTTCCTTTCTTTCTTTCTGGTGATCTCACTCACTCGCAGGAACACAACAACCCTCAAGGTAATTGTTATTTGGCTGCGGTATTCTGTGAGGTGAAGGCACTTCCCCAGTTGGCCAGCTTAAAAAATACGCTGTGCCCTACCTCTTTTCTCGCCAGAGCCTCGTTCTGTCAGCAGGGTGCACCACGTGCAGGTGAGGTTGGTTTTGGTTCAAAGATCTTGATGGACCAGTTACATCCCAAAACTATGGCTACGGTCTTCTGTGAGATGGAGCCAATTCTCCAGTCGGACTCGACATAGGTACCCTAAGTTTCTTTCACATCAGCTAGCTAGTCCCCAGTCCACAGGATGGTAATGGATCTCTTATAACCAAAAAATTAAAAACATGCTGAATATTTATTCAATTAGAAAAGTAGATATCTTATCAAACATCATTAACCCGGCGAGCGTGCTTCGAATTTCAACTTAAAGTGTGGGTGCTACGTACCCATAAATTGAATGTAACTTTTTTTATAGCAATTTATAGTAATCTCAATTTATATCATTTTATAAATGTTTCATGGATATTCGTCATTATTTTATAAATAAGTAAAAATAAAATACGCAAAAAAAACGTTTGCGTTTTGATTTTTTCAGTTTCTATAAGGACATTTTTTTTTCTTCGATGCTTTTATTTTTCATAACTTTGCGACAAAAATGATTAAAGTCAATAAAAAGAGGTTCTGGCGTCTCTCAAGTTATGATAATGTATATTTTAAATAATAAAGTCAGATTTCGTGATTTACGAGTGTCTCGCAGTGTAAGGTTCTTTTTAACCGACTCCAAAGGAGGAGGTTCTCAATTTGACTGTATTTATTTTTTAATGTTTGTTACTTAATTACTCCGTGATTCATAAACCGATTTGATAAAAACATTTTTTAAATGAAAGAGTATATATACATCCAGATTGATCCTATATTTTGTTCATCATCATCATCATCATCAGCCTGTATCTACCCACTGTTACGTTTGTTATTTCATTTCTCCGTCATTTATAAACCGATTTGAAAAAAACTTTTTTATTCGAATGAGTATACTTACAGATTGGTCCCATCTTTTTTCATCATCATCATCAGCATGTATCTACATACATAAATGTAGAGTAATGTTTGGAAATTTTTTTTTTTTGTTAAAATTATCATCTACAAACTCCCCTTCAAACAGAGTGCTGACTGAATCGAGACTCTCAACGCTATTTCTTGCCTTGTAATAACTCGATATATACAGTGTGTGAAAATAAATCAAAGAGTAACGACAAAAAATATTAAAAAAATAAAAAATATGTATTGTATTTTTTATGAATTAAGATTTTTACTTTTCACTAAGGTTTCTATGTGAAATATCGATTTCTTTCAAAGTTATCGGTCGATTTCATGAAAATAAAAAAAGTTAGTAAGCAATGATAATACGCCAAATAGCCAGCAAAAAAGTCTGTCATTACCTAACCTGTGTACATAGAGTTCTTAGTAAAAATAAAAATCTTAACTCATGAAAAAAATAGCAAACATATACTTTTTACTTGTTTAAATATATTTTATGTCCATATTTTTTTATCTATTTTCACCCTTTTAAGTTAAACTTTTTGCCTGCACACACTGAATATGCATATTTAGTACGAAAATTATTTAATCCTGGGTATTTTATACACGTTGCTGTAGTTACTCGCCAGGTTAAGAGATTAAGAGCTTAATGGATATCGTTCGTTTTATTATTTGATAGGACTATTGATAAATTAGCTATGTTATCAACTTATTAGGTAAAGAAAAGTGCGAAGGAACGGAGTAAAATATGTTAGTAATTAATAAGGAACATTATTCCAAATGAGTGAAATGTCTCATCATCATCAGCCTGTATCTATTCAGTACTGGACATAGGTCTTCCCTAATGCCTTGCTCCCCCATGCTTTGGACCGATCAGATGAAAGCGGCGGTGGGCGCCCTTGTACACGAATGTACCCGATTGACGACCAGCAGGCAGAGGTGGCGAGACGTCGTGAGTTGAGTCCTGTCTGATTCCTCATCATGATAACCATGACCACTCTGGCAAAAGTGAAAGAATGCCTTGCACCATAAGCGATTCTCCGCTTCCCGCATCCAGTCGATTCCGGCGGTTCCCTTGAGACTATCGGTCCATTTAGACTGGACTGGATAGTAAAATGTATGCATTGGACGAATTTAGTAATTATGGAATGTATGTAGAGTACAGGCTCTTTAAAGTACGACCGAAATTTTGAGTGTCATCAGAATTAAGGTGGGTACAGAATGAATACATGAATAAATATATTTGATTCTTTGTTAATGTGTCTCAACTACTCTCAACACTCTCGTCATAATACAAATAGAGAAGTAAGACAACTCAAGCCCCGAGCGGGTGATAGTAGCCTAAACACGTAGGGCTATCGCTTAATAGTTTATTCAACCGTCAAAAATACTTAGTCAATCTCTAAAGTAAGGCACAAAATACAAAATTAAGTAGGGTAAGTATTAGGGTACTGTAACAAAAAACCGGCGAAGTGCGAGTCGGACTCGGTCACGAAGGTTTCCGTACCAAAAACAAACAATCATGTTTGTTGTATAGGAGCCCCCCTTAAATATTTATTTTATTCTGTTTTTACTATTTGTTGTTATAGCGCTAACAGAAATACATCATTTGTGAAAATTTTAACTGTCTAGCTATCAGGTTCATGAAATACCTACAGCCCCTGGTGACAGACGGACACCGGAGTCTTAGTAATAGGTTCCTTTTTATCCCTTGGGTGTGGAAAAAAAGAAGAAAGATAATTCTGGATTTGACAAATTGTTATTGAGACATCCATGAACACTGCAATGTTTTTTATGGCTAGTCGACTTTGTAGCTATCTTTAACGTATTTGTAGTTACATACGACGAAGGTAGGTACTAGTTATGTAACGAATATTCGTATTCGCATTCGCGAATATTCGCATATTTCTCGACATTCGCATTCCCATTCGCAATTTTATGCGAATATTTTGCGAATATGAACGTCTTAAAAATAATTAAGATTTTCAATTACAAAAAGGTAAATAAAATAATAATAAATAATAAATATTGTCAGACAAATTACACACAGCGCCATCTAGCCCCAAAGTAAGCGAAGGTTGTGTTATAGGTACTAGACAACTGATAAACATATGTAAATACATTATTTTTTTTTTGTAAATACATACTTCTGATATAGAAAACACCCAGACTAAGACAAACAGACATGTTCATGCACACAAATGTTTGTCCTATGTGGGAATGGAACCCACGAGCGTTAGTGTAGAAGCCGCGTCATTGACCACTACGCCACTGAGCTCGTCAAATAAGTATTAACTTCTTATATATTTATTTCAAAACCTTATCTTCTGTTAGGATTTTTTGTTAAGTAAACAATAAACATCACTCGTAAATCAAACTGCAATCGGCTTTTTTTTTTTTTTTTTTTTTTTATACTACGTTGGGTGGCAGACAAGCATACGGTCCGCCTGATGTGAAGCGGTTACCGTAGCCATATTAACGCTTGCAACATAAAATATCGCTCGCGCGCCGCCACCCCCGCTGCCAATGCAGCATCTCTTTCCTTTCTGGTGACCTCACTCACTCGGAGGAACACAACAAACCTCAAGGGAATTGTTATTTGGCTGCGGCATTCTGTGAGGTGGAGGTACATTCCCCAGTCGGGTAGCTTACAATTACGCTCCCTACCTCTCTTTTCGCCAGAGCTTCGTTTGTCAATCAGCAGGGTGCACCGCGTGCAGGTGAAGTTGGCTTTGGTTCAAAGATGTTGATGAACCACTTACACCCCGAACTTTCTTCAGATCGGCTCGACAATGCTCGGAAGTAGATGCAAATAATTACAAATGTGTGCGTGTAACTCGCGCGCCAACTTAGCTGTCAAAATAAAGCCATAGACAAATGGCGCTAAATACAAAAGTCAATATTCGTATTCGCATTCGCATCCGCGAATATCAACGGCAGATATTCGCATTCGCTTTCGCGAATGTCTAGAAATTGACATTCGTATACTTCACTAGTAGGTACCTATATGTTCAAATTATTAACGAACGTCAGCGCAGGCGCGAATATTGCGTGGAAGCGGGCGGTTTTACGTACGGCGCAGCCCCGACTGGCGCTCGGTATAAACCCGTATAAATGTTGTCAGTGTTTGCGTGCGACGGCCATACGTACGGGCGCGCTCACATACAAACCGCGCTCGGTGCGTTTGTATGAAGTTACCCTACTTCTTTATTTTTACTATGCTCTCGTTAATCTTTGAAACCATTTAACTATTTTTAATAATATTTGATATGAGAACAATAATGAATTAAAAAATCAGAACGTCTGTCAGTATAATACTGTAGATTCTATAACATTAGAATAAATATTAGAGATGTTCCGACTAGTCGGTAAAATCGACTGTAGGTACACACTCAACGTACCCTATACCTACAGCTAATGCGCCCCTGTGCACCAACCTTACGGTTATATCACAGAATTGCGAGTCTCTCGTCTGGTAAAACAACCACACGAGAGGACCGTTACCCGCAACGCTCTTGCGCTCAGTAAACCAACCGAGCACACAAGCGGATTGGTTGGAAAGTGGCCAGTTGATTTTACCGATCGGCTATTAAACGGTAAAGACCGTTGACGAATACGACTTCTTACTTTGTCATAGATGAAGCAAAGTTAAGATTGGCAGTCGACAAAACAAAATGACACCAAAAACGATGTGCACTGGCGTCTGTTCATGTGAGTCCACATGCTTAACTTTAGACGAAAATGGAGGGAAATTTGTATTATTTTATTGTAGATTCGTATGATTACAGAATAATAATTGTATTTAACGTAGTTTGTTTAATCATTTATATATGTATAAAACTTACGCGATAATTACGTAACGCTGTGTAAAAACAACAAGACATAACAAATGTGTTGACGTTTTACGTCAGTACATTTGATATGTAACTTAAAATCTGCTGCATGCTTTTTGTCCTATTTGAAATGGGGATGTTTGATATTTTTTCTGACATTAGATATCGCTAGGTAGGCGTCGGGTCCAGATTGTCAAAATGTACTGAATTTTTTGACAGTGATACTTTAAGACGACAAGACAAGACGTCAACAAGACATTTGACAAGATGCTTATGAATTGACAAATGATTGGACCCTACGCTACAGTGCTGCCAAAAGACCCTCATTGGACAGATAATTATTCCGATCACTACAGTGTCTGTATAGACAATTTAAATAATACATTTCGTATTTTTCTTGGACCGAAAATATCGTCGAAAAACTATAGCTGCGCACTAATCATCATTCCCACATAGGTATTTATCTGATTTATTGCTCTGCGTGACTACAACCATTGCTCAAAAGTGATTTTATTACCACTTATCTACGTGCGAATGTACACCTTAATCCCTTCACACTTGAACCTATTTTGTAACGTACTGAATATAAAATGGTGTCATGTTTGTGCTGTATAACCCTGAAATTAGGAATGACCAAACTAATCAAAAGATCATTAATTTGTTGTTGTGAACTCATATATATTTCATTGTTTTGATCGATGTAGGTTACCTGGATTTTGTGCCTAGAAAACTTTTTTTTATAAAAAAGAGGGCTAAGGAGAATGTGAGTCACCTGATAGTTAGAAACCATCGCAGCCTATAAAGTAGTCAAGAGCACCATCAAAAGGACACTTACCTACTAACGTACCCTGGCTACTCCATACAAAAAACGACAACACAAATAGACCACGTCTGTATCCGTTCAAATGTGTGTGTGTTGCCTTTAGGGTTTCTACATAACGAAACAGGTACCTTGCGACGTGACGTAAAACGTTATATATAATTTAGGTAATATTGTAATAATAAATATCTTTGATGATTTTGAATGATTGTGATTATGAGACTGAATTAAATCCAGTAACGTTACCGTGCCACACTAAATGTTTCAATCTAATATTGCGGTTGTCTATTGAAAATCTGAAATGAATAATAATATTCAATTCCAAAAATTCTAAATACTTCGAACTGTCGATTCGAATGTCGAACCAATGATTTAGATGAAACAATATGTAAAATTAATTATTAAAACTCGAGAAATTTAATAATTTTTGAACAATTATGAAAAAAACAGATAGTTTAATGGTAATGGTTAAATAATAAGAAATAAACAATTTTACCGTTTAAAAGTTCAGTTGAGAATAGATACAACGATAATATGATTATATACAACGATTGAGCTTTCATTATACGCGGCGCCGCGTGGCAGCCCTTGTGAACGATCGCTCATTTGACTCAGGGGGGAGTTGAGGTCGCCCTTGTGAGAGCGGCAGGGAGAGGCCATACAGTACATAGTAATATTACTTATACTATGCATTACGTAACTATACTTTGCCAAAGTTTTTAGGGAAATACAAACCCTGTTCTTAAATAGTTAGTCATATTTGTTCGGAAACACCGTTGAGTGAAGTTGTGTTATAAATAAAATACTCTGTAATTGTGTAACTACTTTTACATTATCAACTTCTAATACTTTTTTTAATCAACCAGCATTTCGGAACTGACCTGACTGTTGGCGAAAAAGAAATACCAGAAGAAACTTGCCAATATGAGGCTTTATTCATTTCAATATACACTTTTTTTGGGGTGTAAGTGGTTCATCAACATCTCTGAACCAAAGCTAACTTCACCTGCACGCGGTGCACCCTGCTGACTGACCAACGAAGCTCTGGCGAAAAGAGAGGTAGGGAGCGTAATTGTAAGCTACCCGACTGGGGAATGTAACCTCCACCTCACAGAATACCGCAGCCAAATAACAATTCCCTTGAGGGTTGTTGTGTTCCTGCGAGTGAGTGAGGTCACCAGAAAGGAAGGAGATGCTGCGTTGGCAGCGAAGGTGGCGGCGCGCGAGCAATACTTTATGTTGCTTGCGTTAATATGGCTATGGTAACCGCTTCACATCAAGCGGGCCGTATGCTTGTCTGCCACCCGAAAAACACCCGAGTTACAAATAATTATCATTTACAAATAATTTAGGTATATTAATTTTAGATTAGTATTATCAGTATTATATTACTCTTTGACAACAGAATGACCGTTTTGCCCAAATCCAATCCCCGCCATTTTCCAGCGAACGGAAGTCATCGACCTTAAAAAGTTACGTTTCAATACGATTGGCGTTCGGAGTGCAACCGATCACAAACGAACAGTCAAAATATAAACTTTTAAAACTTCGAATCCTGTTCTGACAGTTGTTTTCACAACTGTACCGTATCTGGAAGAAAATGATTTAAAAAAAAGTTTTTAAGTCGTCACAATAGGGATTTAAACGCTAGTAAGCGCACTAGTTAAATATAAAATACTCTTACCCTTTTCCTATTCGTAATATACACAACCAACCTTCTCCCTATCTCTGGTAGCTCATTCATGTGGCAACCTACGAGTATCTAATAATAGTAGTACTCATTGTTAGTAGACGAACTCGATTACCTGAACTTGACAACATCATCATTATCAGCCTGTATCTACCCACTTCTGGATATACACCTTCTCCGATGGTTTCCATCATGTACGGTCCTCCTTGGTCGGTAAAAATATTTAAAGGCGGCAAGAAGTTCGCCGGGCCACCTAGTTAAAACATGTAAATAATAATACAAAATCTATTATTCTAATATTTATTTCAATAAGCAAAAATTTTTGGTAGATTTGTAAGAACGTTAACACAAGTAATATTCAAACACAATACATTAATTTTAATTTCTACCTACCGGACTTCGATAACGCCTGTGAGCCGTGCATGAATTTGAATTTTGTTTATAGTATAGATTATACAATTATAATAGTATAAAAGCCAGCCAAGTGCTAGACGGACTCGCGCACGAAGAGACACGCATTATCTATAAAAACGGCAAAAAAAAATCACGTTTGTTGTATGGGAGGGATTGTTGTTAAAGCGGCAACAGAAATACAGCATGTGTGAAAACTTCGACTCTAACTATCACGGTTCATGAGATACAGCCTCGGACGGACGGACGGCAAAGTCTCAGTAATAGGGTCCCGTTTTACCCTTTGCATACGGAACCCTAAAAAGATAGGTAATAATATTGCCAGTATAAAAAGTATTTTTTTGTGAGGTGTAGTGGTCCATGCCTGTGCTAAAGCACTCCCCGGCCCTCCATACAAAAATCGACAACACAAACAAATCGCGTCTGTATACAATGTGTGCAAATATGTGTGTAACTGCCTTAGAGCTGACTGCATAATGAAGTAGGTACCTTGACTTGTGACGTGAGACGTTATAGTTTAAATCATCATCATCATCCGGTCATTTTAGTCTCCACTACAGGAGCACGACCCTCTCTCGTCCGTCTCAGACAGAAGGAGGATTTGGCCTACACTCCCCACGTTGGCCAGACGGGTTGGGGAGGCCTGATCGATGTTTTATAATGTATTTCCCTTAGTCGGTCGGAAACCATACGGCCAATAGTTAAAATAATATTGTAATAATAGTTTAAATAATATTGTAATAATAAATATCTTTAGACTAAAGTCTTCAACCAGTGCGTCCTCCCTGCAAGGACATATGGTGTAAAGACTTGGACACTGACCATCGGACTGGTCCACAGGCTAAAGGTTGCGCAGCAAGCGATGGAGAGGGCTATGCTCAGGGTTTCTCTGCGGGATCGAATCCGGAACGAAGAAATTCGGAAAACGGAGAACTAAAGTTGTCGACATAGCTTTCAGAGTTTGCAAGCTAAAGTGGGTATGGGCGGGTCACATCTGCCGAGTAAGTGATGGCAGATGGGGGAGGAAGGTATTAGAGTGGAGGCCATGCGTAGGACGACGAAGTGTTGGGCGCACTCCCTCTAGATGGTCCGATGACCTAAAGGGAGCGGCTAGGAGCGGCTGGATGCGGAAGGCGGAGGATCGTATCTGGTGGAAAGCATTGGGGAAGGCTTATATCCAGCAGTGGGTAGATACAGGCTAATGATGATGATGATGATGATGAAATATCTTTAAACGTTTATTTTGGATGATTGCGATTATGAGACTATATTAAATCCCGTTACGTTACCGTGGTACATGAAATATTTCATACGGCTTGTAATTGATTGTTATATAATCTAATGTCCTGAAAATCTAAATATATGAAAGTAGTAACTGACTTACTGACTGACTGACTGACTCATATAAATATCAACGCACAGCCCAAACTGCTGGGTCTAGAGATTCCAAATTTGCCACGTAGCTTCCTTATGATGTCTAGGGGTGCACTAAGAAAGGATTTTTCAAAATTCATCCCCATAAGGGATCACCCCCTTATGGGGATGAATTTTGAAAAATCCTTTGAAAAAACGGGGGTCCAAAGTTTGTATGGGGAAACAAGATTAGTTGGACTATTTTATCCGAAACTTTACACGAGTACTTCTATAGATAAATGAGTAAACACATGTGTCAGGATTTTTCAAAATTCAACCCCTAAAGCGGTAAAACGGGGTGAAAAAGTCTGAAAATCGTCATGGGTATTGCTTTTATTGTTTATCGGGTCGCTGATTACGAAAACAACAACTATTTTATAATCTAACATTGCCGACATGATATAAAATCACCCCTGTGGGGGTGCAATGGAGTTGAAATGTCATTATATCAATATGGGTGTTGATTCTATGATTTTCTGGGACGTTAATTACGACAATGGCATCGATTTGAAAATATAACGTAGTGGACACGAATTACTTAAAAAGATTTTTCAAATTTTACCTCTAAGAGGGTGAAACGGAGGTCCAAAGTTTGTATGGGAAAACGAGATTAGTCGGTTTCTATGGGAAAACGAGATTAGTTGGACTATCCCTCAATCTCACCGTATACAGCAGCAAGCAAGAAAAAAATATACAGAAATCATTGGCAGCTCCCCTGGACCACGCGGGCGAAGCCGCGGGTAACAGCTAGTGTGGAATATCAATATTCAACTTCCAAAAATTACTATATAATATTTTAATTTGGGGTGTAAGTGGTTCATCAAGATCTTTGAACCAAAGCCAACTTCACCTGCACGTGGTGCACCCTGCTGACTGACAAACGAAGCTCTGGCGAAAAGAGAGGTAGGGAGCGTAATTGTAAGCTACCCGACTGGGGAATGTACCTCCACCTCACAGAATACCGCAGCCAAATAACAATTCCCTTGAGGGTTGTTGTGTTCCTGCGAGTGAGTGAGGTCACCAGAAAGAAAGGAAGGAGATGCTGCGTTGGCAGCGGGGGTGGCGGCGCGCGAGCAATATCTTATGTTGCTTGCGTTAATATGGCTACGGTAACCGCTTCACATCAGGCGGGCCGTATGCTTGTCTGCCACCCGACGTAGTATAAAAAAAAAAAAATACAAAAACCTCGAACTGTCGAATCAAATCAACTATTTCGATGAGTAAAATTCATTGTTAAAACTGGAAAGAATAAATTAATTTTGTAATGAAAAAACAAATTCCTAAATCTTAATCATTAAGTAATATGAAATAAATCGGTTCCACACTCGACTCAGAGGGGAGGTGAGGTCGTCTTGTGAGAGCGTCAGGGAGAGACTATACTGGACTTAGGTAGTACTATTACTTATACTGTGGCCAAAGTCAATCTCATTTGCACGTGGTGCACCCCGCTGACTAATAAACGAGACTGGAAAAAGATACGTAGGGCACAGTTTATTCATTCGCTGCCCGGCTGAGGATACTCCACCTTACAGATTACGGCAGCCCAACATCACTATAGGATCGTATTCCTGCGAGTGAGTGAGGTCACTCTGAAGAAAATCCAGGAGTTGCTGCGTTGGCAGTGAAAGCAGCAGTGGGCTAATAATTTTATCTTGCGAGCATTTATATAGCTACGGTAATCGCTCCGCACCAGGCGGGTGGTATGCTTGTTTTCCACCCGTCATTGTATAAATAAGCCTAATTTGTTATAAATATTTTAAAAATGATTGGGGTGTAAGTGGTTCCATCTTTGAATCAAAGGCAACTTCAGCTGCGTGCGGTGCACCCTGTCGACTGACGGACGGAGCTCTGGCGAAAACAGAGGTAGAGAGCGTAATTGTAAGCTACCCGACTGGGGAATGTACCTCCACCTCACAGAATCCCGCCGCCAGATAACTATTCCCTTGAGGGTTGTAGTGTTCCTGTGAGTAAGTGAGGTCACCGGAAAGGAAGGAGTTGCTGCGTTGGCAGCAGGGGTGGCGGCGCGCGAGCGATATTTTATGTTGCGAGCGTTAATATGACAACGGTAACCGTTTCATATCAGTCTTCTATCCGAGGTTTACCTCAGCCGTTTAGGTGGGATTTGAACCCACGACCGCTAGATTAGCGGTCTAGTACTCTTCCAACTGAGCCTTCCTGGTAGGAAGGTTTCTAATAGTGGCGAATTTTCGCATTTTATATTTTACTCTGGTGAACGGAATTAGACAAAAGAATGCTTAGTTGCCCCACGAGAAAACAGTAAAATATTTTAAGTCCCGTCATTCACTGAAATTACAATATCTATACTAATATTATTAAGCAGAAGAGTTTGTTTGGTTGAACGCGCTAATCTCAGGAACTACTCATTCGAATATAAAAAATCAATTGTGTTAGATAGTCTATTTTTCGAGGAAGGCTATATAATATCACGCTACCTGCAATAGGAGCGGAGTATCAATGAAAAATGTTGCAAAAATGGAAAAAGAAATATTCCTTTTGAGAGCTTCCGTTGCGTGCGCTGCGTAATCAGATCAAGTTACACATCAATTATATACTACGGAATTATTCATCTTAAAAAGGTCTAAATAAAAGTCCATGATAGCATGTGTCTATCTTTTAAGATTGGCGTACTGTAACCTTTTAAATGTTAAGCCTATGCTTCACTCTCAACGCTCTGTCACACGCAAACGAAGTTGCGCGAGTCAGCTAGTTGTGCAATATAACTGAAAAAGATATGTTGTCTGTATGACAAAAAATATTCTTATCATCCCTCAGGCTGACAATAAGTCAGTCTAAGATATGATAAGAATAATATTTCGTAACAGCAAAGATTTCGTTCATAAGTTGCGATTTTTCTCCTACCGCTCACAAAAAATCTGCCTCTACTAGCACCAAACGTAACTAAAAAAAGCATAGCTCATAAAAGCAATTGCATCAGAGCGACATCTATTGGTAAGGGTAAAATGGAAGATAATTTTTTAGTGAAAATCATCATTTGTTAACTTTATTAGTGTTATTTATCAGACAAAAACTATTGTATTTAATTTTTAAATTTATTTCATGTTTATTTATCAATTTTCGTTGAGAAATATTCGTATTTCGTTGAGAGGTCACTGGGACGTCCAATCAAATTTTATATAGTGAAAATCGCATCAGAATAAATTAATTACGTACTGTTACTAAGACACAAGTGAATAACAAAACTGACCTCCCACGCATGGTAGAAAATCACCAGGTATGTTCTTTATGATCACGTTATTTGAACTTGCTTACGTCATCAGCTATATTTTGTATGGGAAATGATTTTGACAACCAAACTAACGTAGTCATACTATACTATATCTATCTGTCACGGGCGGAACATACCTTGCGTTTTTGTACCGTGCCCCTACGCCTCTTTTATTCCTCATTTCGTGGTATTTGAACGCCAAGGACACCATTACCACTCGCCAAAAATCTAGTATGAACAAAAAGGCCGGAATTAGAAAACCTAATATTGATAGGTTGGACGGTGCCAATTCTGGCTTGGCCTATGGAGGTGGGTGTGGCAATATTGCTGTCCAGCAGGCGTTGATCGGGGACAGCGGCTATAGAGGAGTCGACGCTGGAGCTCAGGATAGCGGCGATAACTTCTCCCAGCTCATTCTCATAATTTATTGCATCTTTTGTGATAGGACTGGCAGTTACCACGACGACGAGGGTTACGATAGCGAAGAATGATTTCATTTTGAATCTGAAATATTCAAAATTGGTAAATTAATTTGGTGTTATTTGTCTCTAAATCACATTTAGAACTCAACTCTGGTTTATTTAATTAAAAAATAAAATATGTTGTGTCAGCCACCTTACAAAAGACTGCTGCCAAATAACATTATCTTTGAGGATTGGTGTGGTCTAGGTGTGGGTAAGTTCACCAGACGTGATGATTTGTTATTGCCAGTGAGTGAATATTGGAAGCATCTATAGACTACGGTAAGTGGTTTGCATCAAGAGGAGTGTATGTTTGTTTGGTACTCAATACAGGTTATAAGATATACAACACAAATAAGACGAGGAATCAGAAATTAAAATTTTACTTACACTTCAATTGGCTGTTGTGGTTAAACTGATTATTTCTATTCAGATTTATAAGCTTTATATATACATATATACCAACGTACATAACAACAAAAGCGAATTAAATTTAATGATGATATATAACTTAATCTAACTAGATAATAAAAAAAAACGTATGGGTGATTCCTAGGAATTACAGCCATAACATAGTTTGGATATATTTCAATTATATATATGGCCGTGTGGTTTCCGGCAGACTAGAATAGAATGACTCCGTTTCTTCCCGTGGATGTCGTATAAGGCGACTAAGAGAAATACATTATTAAATATCGATCAGGCTTCTCCAACCCGTTTGGCTAGCGTGGGGAGTGTAGGCCAAATCCTCCTTCCGTCTAGGACGGACGAGAGAGGGTCGTGCTCCTGTAGGATTAAAATGGACCTGATGATGATGATAATTAAAATAGTAGGTTGTAGGTAATTAATAAATGGTACAGATGATTTCATACCATCGATATGATCGAGTAAGTGTTGCGAAATGTAAAAAATCTAGGTCAAAAGTTGAGCTTCACAGGTCAAATCGAAAGCTGTAATTTACAATTTAGATAGAAATTAATCTTTGTACTTGTATAACCGAGTAAAGAAAGAACATAAGAATAAAGAAAACGGCCATTTTCTTCTTTATTCGTATTTTTTGGCAACGGTTATTTAGTTTTATTTATTTATTTATATATTGAAAATTTGTTTTAAATTGAAAATAGAATTTATTTTAGCAGATACTTCAGATATTTTCTGACAGAAGTTTTCTTATATTTTCCTTTTCATTTATTTCTGGAAGATATTTGAAGGCTACACCAAATATATTATAATGTATATCATCATTTTGTCGTATTATTCAAATTTTGTCTTTCAAGTAGATTTAAAAATTTTGTTTTTTTTTTTATTTTATTTTATCAGAACATTAGATGACACTTTATTTGATAGAAACTCTTCACGCACTTAATCAAAATAAATAAATAAAATAAATATTCCGTGACATATTATACAGCGCCATCTAGACCCAAACTAAGCCAAGCTTGTACTATGGGTACTAGATAACTGATATAAGTACATAACAACCAGGAATGTTGACCATTGCTAGCCATTCGACCACTGGGCTCGTCAATCAAAAATCTACTAAACAAAAGTAAATATAAAAATATATTATGCGTACATACAGATTTTAATTATATTTAAAACATTGACGCTCAAAATTACATTTTTCAGGAATCACCCATCGGTCACAAATCAGTGATAACATCTTTCCATATTCTAAAAGTGATCAAGGAATTGATAAAGGACTTATCACTTGTTGTTATTCTTATGTTTTTTGGTTTCTATGACTAAGTCAATTATAATCTTATTTTTTAGGGTTCCGTACCTCATAAGGAAAAACGGAACCCTTATAAGATCACTTTGTTGTCCGTCTGTCTGCCTGTCTGTCTGTCAAGACCCTCTATGTCGAAAATGCGTGGAGGTATCAAGCTGAAATTTGAACTGTATACTCAGGTCTATGGTCTCATGAGGTTGTAAAAAAATCAAACTGCTAAGTTTACGTACGTACGTACGTACGTACGTGGGGTATCATATGAAAGGGCTCTTGATGTGCACATTATAAAATATATTTTATTTATTTTTTCCGACGCATTATTTCTTATTTATAATGAAAAATATCAAATTTATAATGATCTTACATACGGAACCCTCGGTGGGCGACTCCGACTCGCACTTGGCCGGATTTTTTTTATTAGTTCTGCTTAGTGGCGCCGTTTTATGCTTTATGGTACCGAAGTGAAAAGACGAGCCCTAACTGCAACGGCAAGTGACTTAACACTAGACAGTAGTGTTCTGTCAGTTGACACTGCCATGCTGGCCCGCGAGGTTCGCCTTAACGTTTCATTTGAAGGACCCCATGTTGTAGGAAGAAGGAAATACATGTGCCGGCAAGGCGTACCGGTTTTTAATAATGTGACGGAGTTAGAAGTTGCCCAATTATTAGTACGCGAAGAGATGTTTTCAACAGTGGAATAATGACATCGCAACCCTGCACGCGTGGTTCTGTGACAAAAGGGAGAAGGTGGGATAAGGGAAAACAGTTCTTCTGACCACTCACGATGGTAGATGCGATTAAATATGCTTAGGGAGCTATGCTCTACGAAGTCGAAAAGTTTCTAGGATCTTGTTGATCATAGTTGATTATGCGGATAGCCCGTCGCTGCCACCTATCGAGAGTCTCAAGAAGATATCGTACGGAACCGTCTCAGGGATTCGAGATAATACTTCACGCAGGCCCTAACTTGAGTGTTAGTTGATAGAGAAGAGAAAGCTGGCCCAGCGCGAAGAATCAGTGCACCTGTCCAGGACTCTTGAGTTTTATTTGAAGCTGTTGTGATGACGCTCTCGATGTATAAATCCCGTTGGTTAAGGTTGCAGCGAATATCCTTGCCTAGTATATTCAGGCTATCTCACAAACTGAGGGAAGCGACCTGAAGATTGGGTGTCGGAAGGAATGGAGACGTTTTTGCTGCAAACGCGCACACCTGAGTTTTCTTATCATTAAACTCAACCAGATTACTAGAACTCTGACTAATAATGAGATCCAAAACCCGATCCAGCTCATGTTCAAGACTTTCATTGTTCTCTTCGAATTCTGTCCTACCAGCACTAGGCAGACCAAAATATCGCCCATGGACCGTACTGCCATCTGAATAGCAATAAATGCTGCCAAGTGGCAGCATTTATTGCTATGCAGCTGGCAGTACGGTAGGTACGGATAGAATTAAACCTTGTGGGACACCGGCATTCACTGAGATGAATGGGGGTCTGAAATTTTTTTTTTGGGTTTTGTTCGGTTGTCTTTTGGCTGCGGTGTTCTGTGAGTTGATGGTAATTCCCGAGTTGGGCAGCCTACAAATACGCTGTACCCTACTTCTCTTTTGCCAGAGTCTCTTTCGCCAATTGGCAGAGTGCAGCACGTGCTGGTGAGGTTGGCTTTTGCTCTGAAGAGAATGGCGAGCCACTTACACACCAAAAAATTTAATTATGATTGAAATGTATGTTAGAGCCGTAGGTATATTGGTATGACAATGTCTGTTATTGTATGTGTGTACGTTATGATATAGGAGTACAGTTAGGTACTACTTGTCTTAGACAATACAATAAAAATGTAGAGATTTATAGTATGTACGTATATAATAATATGTATTTATTAAGGTTTATTTATATATTGCAAAGTATTTAGATTGATGTCCTTTTATTTGCGTATAGATAAAAAAATTCATTTGCTTGTACTGTTTGTTGTAAATTATTCGCAAATAATGTAATCATCTGAAATAACTACTTATCTTACTGTAGACTGTAGGGCTGGATGAGATCTCTTGTAGAGATAAGTTCATTTTTGTATACTATTGATGTAACTATGTTATGCTTATTTGATGTGCACTAAAGAATGTACAGTTGTTTTAACAGTAAAAAATTATCATCAAAATGCTTAATTTACCCCTTCGCATCCTCTCCCCGCTCACAGGGGAAGAACTGACTTCCCTCCACTTCTTAAAATAGTCAGTACGGAACACCCAATCTATGGTAGAAGTTTGATGCTTATATAACATGGAGTGCACAAACTTTCCGCTAACATTGCCTACTTAAAGTTTCAAACAACTTACGATAAAACATCTTGCGATTAGTAAGTATTAAAATTCGATTTTATTATATAGATAAAAAAAAGTATTGTTACAACATTTTAGGGTTAAAAATATTGTGAGTGTATGAACACGATTTTTCTAATTTAATTCGAAATTTAGTTACTTTGTCTTGGCATGTTATGACGTCCACGTATCCAACCAAACCAGAAATCCAAGGCTAGATAGAACCACAGAACATCACATTTTCAGCATTACAAAATTCACTAATTGGTATCGTTGTGTGATTGTTTGTTTAGCATGTAAACTTTATTTAATCCAAACTAATATTATAAATATAATAGTGGCTCTGTCTGTTAACTGTTTACGCTTAAACCGCTGAACCGATATAGACGAAATATTGAGACAGGCAACTACAGAACCCAAACACTGCACATGGCTCGACACGAACTTGACCGGTTTCTTTTAATATAAAACACGAGGAAGTCTTTTATTTCAACATCAGTCGTTATCAATAACCCTAGTTGTACTGTACGTGTTGTTAGAATAGGTAATTTGTTTATCCAAACTTTTAAAACATCATTGACGAGCCCGGTGGTCGAATGGTTAGCAATGGCCACTTTGACTCCGAGGTCGCGGGTTCGATCCCAAGACAAATATTTGTGTGCATGAACATGTCATTTTGTCTTGGTCTGGGTTTTCTATGTATTATAATGTATGTTGTTACAAAAAAAATGTATTTAAGTATTTTATCAGTTATCTAGTACCCATAGTACAAGCTTTGCTTAGTTTGGGACTAGATGGTCGTGTGTAATTTGTCCAGGAATATTAATTTATTTAATTATTTATCATATTAACGGGGAGAAAACTAACAGTAGTGGGTGGGTGCAGGCCGGGGATTTCATGAAGTAACTGATGGTGGATGGACGCGAAAACAGTATATATATATATATATATATATATATATATATATATATATATATATATATATATATATATGTATGTATATATATATGTATATATATGTATATATATATATATGTATATATATATATATATATATATATATATGTGTATGTATAATATACCTAAATAACTCTTTTAATGCCAAATGGAATTCTGCGTTGACTTCTAAATATGGCGCAAGAATTTATTCATTAATTGTGACTTTATTTCAGATTCAAAATGAAATTCTTCATTGTTATCGCTGCCGTTTCCATAATGGCTGCCGCCAGCCCTGCTGCCGACCCACTTCAAAGACGTGTCGACGTTCCTGAGACTATTTTGAGTGCCAGTGGCCAAGAGCAGCCTCTCAACGTCGGTCAAGTCACGGTCGACACAGTCCAACCTATCAACATTATTTTCGAAAATTCCAAAGTCTTTTATGATGTTGTTTTTGATGCCAATGGCAATAGTAATATTCAAGTAAGACGCCAGGACGACAGTTCTTAGGGGATAGAATCGACCCCAGAGTTATTTCTGCTATATTGCAAATCTTATGTACTCTGATCTTTTCTTTATCTTAAATAAAACAAGTAAAAAAATTATATTTATTATTTGCAACAATAAAACTGTTTTACAATGCATATACCCATCCTCACATATTAGAGCCGAAGTGATTGCCAGCGGTTCCAGGGAGGTTTAGTTAGTTTTAGGGAGTAAACACTCCCACGTACTATCAAGCCGTGGAACGAATTTCCGTATATCGAAATGGCGTAGTCTTACAGACTCGGCAAAGCGCGTGTCATGCCCCTGACAAGCGTCTGCTACTGCTTTCCACAAGGCAGGCCGTATGCTTGCTTACGACATTAGTGGTATAAAAAAATGCAAATCTATTCGGTAGCTAGAACACTCCTCGGTAAACAAAGACGACAAGGTTGACCGATTCAAACATTTAAGGTGACGCATAGATAAACGAAATATTATACTAAGTATGCAATGTTAGCGGAAAGTTTGTGCACTCCATGTTATAAGAATCAAACTTCTACCACAGATTCGTTTTCGTTCCGTACTGACTATATATATATTGGAATAACTCGATAACGTGATTTAGACACTTTTAATCACAGATTTCACTAATTTTATGCACTCTAATGATTACTTGTATCATAATACACTATCTTTATTAAGAAGCAATATATTTTTATTATATTGTTATAGCCTAAAGTATTGGAATTCTTGGAGTTGTAATCTCCAGCGACGACAGTTTCATTGTCAGCTGTAGGGGAGGGGTTAAGCTGGCGTCGAAGAAACTAGGTGTGCTCACTGTACGTTCGTATATGGAGTATTATTGTCATCTATGGGTAGCTAAAGGTCACGCTCAAGCTATGGGCAGCTTCAGTTAAATTCTAGAAAATTATCAAGACTACAAAATATATTACAGAATTTTTTATTGTCGTAATAAATACATATTTTATTCAAAGCTAGGGTAGATGGTATTGCACCTGTGATTGCTGAGTATACATGCGTATCATTATACCTAAGTACCAGCTTGCACCTTGTGACTCAAAGGCGTGCAGTGAGAATTGTTGACGATCCCAAACTGACAGGTGGTTTAGAACCTTAAAGTCAGAGAAAAGATTTTGCGTCCCTTTGTGTATTCTAGCGATTGCACAATGGGGTATGTTCAGAGGATTTGTTTGACATGATGTCACGAACTCCTAAAGTCGTACCGGTCACCATCGACAAGGAATTCATCCTCACACATTGGAGCCTAAGTGATCGCGTGCTGTGCGGTTATGAGGAGCTTGTATTTTTCCTTTAGCGTCAGTGTTCAGACCTCACATCCGTACATAAGTATTGGTCTTTTATCAGTCTTGTAAATTCGGATTTTGGCTATTTAGAAGTGTAGACACCAACACTCTGTGAAGGCCGCAGTGCATCGTAAAGCATTCTGTATTCTGCTGTCAATTTCTGTGTCACGTGTGTTTGTGTTAGTTATGGTGCAACCTAAGTGCATAAATTTTGGTACTCCTCTCTAGACCAAATCTTCTACATGCAAATCCTTCTGCTTACAGTGAGTGTTTTTATATCTTTGCATATGAAGATATTCGCCCTTGTCTGACCTTATCCCACCTTCTGTGATTCATTTTCCAGGGTATTGGCAACATTGTGTACTTTAACACTGGTCTATCCCAATAAGGCATCTTCATCTGCATACCCTACCACTTTATGCCTGCCATTCAGCTACAGTCCAGTTTCTAGTCTAAGCACTTTCCGAAAATTCAATTAAAAAGCACAGGCATCTCTCTGCTTCAGCCCAGTGACTACTGCAGCTTTCAGCTTAGGCGGTAGGGCCCCTGATCCACCAGTTTTTTAAGATATTGTAATTCCTCAGAATCGAATACAGGACACTCCTATTGATGCTGTCATAGGCTTTGATGAAGTCCAGGAACAAACAGTAAATGGTCTGAGCGTATTCCCATTTTTTTTTCTATTACCTACTTCACTTGAGCAGAATGTAAAATAACACTTTGTATCGTGTGGGGTGTAGTGTTGTTCCGCGGCATAGGCAATTTGACCAACATTTTTTTCGGTTTGATATATAGGGACCTCCCAATAATATAACCATAGGCAAAAGAATTACTTCGATAGCACAAAAATCTCTCGAGATATGTTAATTTGAAAATCACAATTTTGGTCTTTCCCGATAATTCGCCACACAAAAGGCTACTGAGTTATGACGTCACGGGTTTGTAGTTTGTATGCATCAAATCAGAAATTTGTTCGACAGATATGTTAAATATTACGTTTATGTAATTATGTTTATGTTTATGTAATTAGTATCATAATAAAAGTTATAGTATTTTTTATTGCTTCTCCAATGGAAATATTATTTTTAAAGAGTTTCATACTTTATAAATGGACTTTCCCGCCAAACTTTGATCGACTCTAAAGTAAGTTGGACGGTAGATATTAGAATGAAAGTTTGCAGATATTTGTACTTTTGTGTATTTTACGATATTGTTAAATAATTTATACAATTTTTTAACATTGTCAAATAGTGCTAGAATAGCACTATTTTTTACATTTTTTTATGAATGGGCGAGAAGACTCCAGAATTTAATTCTTCCGGCTACTGTTCTTCTTTCCATAGCCCGTTGTGCTGTGTGTGTGTGTGTGTATGTGTGTGTGTGTGTGTGTATGTGTGTGTGTGTGCGTGTGCGTGTGCGCGTGTGTGTGTGTGTGTGTGCGTGTGTGTGTGTGTGTGTGTGTGTTACACACATTATTCTCCAGCACATTTCCATACCTCCATATCCATAACATATTAGTCTTGTTATTTTCTCAATATAATTCTAACTCGAATCTCATATTTCAAGTTTTTCTGTAGCTTCTGTACCTGGTAATACTGATATTTTAAGCTGTAATTGCACTATTGAGTTTATCTGTAGCTTCTGTACCTGGTAACACTGATGTTTTAACTGTTGTTGACATGTTTTTTATGGAAAGTGGTAGTGAAAATGAATCATATTTTCGAAAACGAAATGTAGTAGCCAACATGCATCTTTTTTTACAGAAAGCGAATTGTTGTAATCCACGTAGTATAAGTTATTACTGCCTTTTTCAGTAACTTACAGCCTTTTTGAATGCAGGCATTTAAGTTAAAAGATATTTTTTCAAAATGTTAATTTTATACCTATCCATCGTAGAATTACGTGACCCGAACCATTTGAAGCAGTTTTTTTTCCTGATTCGAACAGTGCAATAAAAACGACTACGACGTTTTCGCTTTCCGCCGTCGATATATATATATATATATATATATATAGAACAACAATTATTTTAATCATTGCAATCTGTATTTATCGTACCTATTACGTCATACGAAACGAAATGTTATTTTGTTATTGGGTTCCCCTTTGGACATTAGATTAATTAGATTATAGAGTCAAACATGATATATACTCGTATTATGCATGCAATGAAGTTACGCAAACAATTATGATATATATTATTTACATTTTTATAAACATGATTACACAAATCCTTTCTGAGAAGAAACCTATCTAAACTAAGTAGCAATGCTAATCCTGAGCAAGGTCGACCCTGTGGTCACAATTAAGCCTGGACTAGCCTCACGCATATCTAAAAGATTGCGGGCTGATGGACCCAACGGCCCTAACGTCTGTACCACAAACGGCACTGTACAACTGATTCTGGAAATATTACGGTGTGAATTAATTTAGGGTAAAAAGGAACTCTATTACTAAGGCTCCGCTGTCCGTCCGTCTGTCACCAGGCTGTATCTCATGAACCGCGATAGTTAGGCAGTTGAAATTTTCACAGATGATGTATTTCTTTTGCCGCTATAACAACAAATACTAAAAAACAGAATAAAATAAATATTTAAGGGGGCTCTCATACAAGAAACGTGATTTTTTTTGCTCGTTTCTGCTCGCAATTGATAACGGCAACAGGTAGACGCTTGTAATACACACATAATATTTAGTTATATATTCACTTTAAAAATAAATAATTAAATAAAAATAAAACAAATATTTAAGGGGGGTTCCCATACAACAAATGTGATTTTCTTTGTCGTTTTTATAGATGATGGTACGGAACCCTTCGTGCGCGAGTCCGACTCGCACTTGGCCGGTTTTTTTTTTAATTACGGAAGCAATTTTAAAGACATATTCACGTCAAAAAGGCGAAATAAATTTCATACGAAAACTGTATACCTACTTAGATGAAATATCAAAGAATTTATTACGCTATGTAAGGACTATGGAATATCTGGTGCGGGAGAGGGGGAAACGCTGCCATTTTGAGACAATTTTAGTGCATATAACATATTCACGTACAACACACGTTCGTGTTCATGACACAGCCACGCCCCATTTTTTTATACAATCCCTTAAATCGAAGGGGTTTGGTGCATACTCCACAACGCTGCTCAACTTTTTTTTCTTTATACTACGTCGGGTGGCAGACAAGCATACGGCCCGCCTGATGTGAAGCGGTTACCGTAGCCATATTAACGCTCGCAACATAAAATATCGCTCGCCCGCCGCCACCCCCGCTGCCAACGCAGCATCTCCTTCCTTTCTGGTTCACTCACTCGCAGGAACACAACAACCCTCAAGGGAATTGTTATTTGGCTGCGGTATTCTGTGAGGTGGAGGTACATTCCCCAGTCGGGTAGCTTACAATTACGCTCCCTACCTCTCTTTTCGCCAGAGCTTCGTTTGTCAGTCAGCAGGGTGCACCGCGTGCAGGTGAAGTTGGCTTTGGTTCAAAGATCATGATGAATCACTTACACCCGAAAAACTGCGGGTTGGCGGAGGCCCGTCTTTTGAAGCCGACGAATGTCATTTAATGACAATAGCCAAGACTGATCGCTTAACTTGCTCTTCGAAGCACAGAAGAACTCGAGATCAATAAACCCATCCGTGAACAGGCGACAGGCGACGCTGCTTAACTTGCGTTTTCAATTAGACTGATACGCGCAACGACGTCATCGAGCTCCTCACGACATCATCCAGCTCCTCCTAAGCTAGCATATGACCTGCTATTAATCGACACCGAAATGTCTTCGTTCTATTTTTTGGAGGTTAGGTACGATTTTTCTGTACTTACCAATTCAATGTAAACGTGGAGACTTCAGAAAAACAAAATAGTAATAGCATGGAGCACTATGCTTGTCGAATCGTTACCGAAAATGCATGCCCGCAGTGTTACAAGGCTCAGCATTTGTGTTTACTAGATTTTAATAAGAACACTATTTCGTTTTGGTAAAAAAAGCACAATGTATGATTACTTGTTATTATAAATGTAACAGATGTAGGTTATCATGTTATTTTCGTATAAACTAGACACAAAGTAAGAGAGTTACTTTTTTCACAGAATTAAGTAAAAAATTTTTCTTTCAACGACAGTAACAAAGTACAAATAAGTTTCGCTGAGTGAACGGATGATTGTCATTCATTCTATACATTAACCAGTCATTCGTATGTTCACTCACATTGTATTTATGATTTAGAAAACTTTTTTGTCATGATTTAGGGCCCTGGATACGGGTTTCTTAGAGCCTGACTATTTTTTATTTACTTTCAATATAGTGTTGTTTCTGACTGTGTGATATCGCTGTGTCGGGTATGCTCTTTGTTCAAATAATTGGAGAATCTCTTGGATCAACCCGATACCAGCGGTATCATAATTGTTCAATATTAGTATTAGATTTTATGTGCCATAATGTTGGCTAAAATAATTTACATTTACTGACACATAAACACCTGTATTGCGTCTGTTTGTTCGTCCGTGGTGTCACGGATTGGTCTCAGCTGAAAATCAGCGCTGGGGTCTAACATAGTCAGACCACAGCATAATGCTGAGCTGGGTCCAATTTGTGGCATCATGCAGCACTATTGTTTCGTCTTTCTTTATTACATATCTTACCTGTAAACTATGTAATAGTGTTGTGTCATGTTACAATAAATGTTTCTTCTTCTTCTTCTTCTTCTATTTATTATGCGATTACCATAGACATTAGCGTTTCAATACAGAGTACTATTCTATTCACGCGCTGGTACTCTCGCTGCCAATGCAGCATCACCTCACTAATTTGTCAGCTTATCTAAAGAGACTATCCAATGGATTTAGAAGCAATAAATCAAAGGTTTTATCGTCTGACAATGTTGAAAAATTTTTAAAAGATGCTCCAAATAACCAATATAAATAAATAATAATAATAAATAAATATTGTCAGACAAATTACACAACGCCATCTAGCCCCAAACATACGTCATTTTTTTTTGTAAATACATACTTATGATACATAGAAAACACCCAGACCAAGACTAAAACTGCACATTTACTAATTGTTTCTCTATTATAAACTTTTTATCTACATACTTAATAAAAATATTTTATCTACTCTCATACTGAAATTTAGAGATTAAAAAACTAGACACAGTATCATAATGACACTTTACGCACAAGCTATCAAAATAAATATAAAAAGTTCTTTTATCTACACTCAAATCGAAAAATTCGAATTACGAATTCAAAGACGGTTCTATGACGCAGTTTATAAACGCATAAACGTAATATTAAAAATAAAACTCATTATAGTACCGCCAACTGTATCATAATAGTAGTTTATGAAACTTTTGCATAATACCTAATTATGTGCAGTTTCATACACTACTTTATCTACTCTCATGAAATATATGATAATAATATTTTAAATACAACCATGAAGTTAATTTAACAGCTTTATTTCTTACTTAGAAATCCATTTGCAGATCGAGCATGCGTAGTACGCATGCGCGACGCGCCGCGCGGCGCCGCGTTCACAGATTATGTAGAAAAATTTTGCAAAGTTGCAATGTATTTGCATTGCAACCTGTCTAAAATACCTGTATCCAGGGCTGAAGCAGTATCGAAATGGAAAAAAAGTTATTTTTCGATACAGTTGTCCATAAGACAACTGTATCGAAAAATAACTTTTTAAAATTATTTTGATAGCTTGTGCGTAAAGACTGTCATTAAGATACTGTGTTTAGTTTTTTAATGTGTAAATTTCAGTATGAGAGTAGATAAAACTCATTATAGTACCGCTATTTTTTTTTTATTAATTCATTAAACTAGTCTATGGTTTTAGGCTGAATACGAAAAAAGGCGCACGCATGCGCAGTTCGAACTGTGAAAAAAATGGCGCACGCATGAGTAGTTTGAACTTAATTTCCCGCGCTTCCCATACATTTTTTGCCGATCGTGTTTTTGTATTCGGGATTCCAAAAAAGTTTACTAAAATCCTGTAAGTGATTAATATATGATTGGAGAAGAAAGGCTAGATTTTCACTCCGCCAGATATTCTAGACGCGGCATCGGCGTTAACTGAAAGTCTCCTGCCAGAAAAGAACCTACCTACTTTGTTTAATTTCAATTTTTCCTATGAGTGAAGATAAAGTAGTGTATGAAACTGCATATAACTTAGGTATTAAAACTCTCGAGTCAACCTATTGAACAACAGACAGAAACAGACTCTCGTGTTTTAATACTCCTTCTTATATGACAGTTGCATAAACTACTATTTCGATACAGTTGTCATAAGGACAACAGTATCGAAAAATAACTTTTTTTCCATTTCGATACTGCTTCAGCCCTGGATACAGGTATTTTAAACAGGTTGCAATGCAAATACATTGCAACTTTGCAAAATTTTTCTACATAATCTGTGAACGCGGCGCCGCGCGTCGCGTCGCGAATACGCACTACGCATGCCCGATCTGCAAATGGATTTATAAGTAAGAAATAAAGCTGTTAAATTAACTTCATGGTTGTATTTAAAATATTATTATCATATATTTCATGAGATTAGATAAAGTAGTGTATGAAACTGTTGCATAATTAGGTCTTAAAATACTCGTGTGGTCTATTATAACAACAAGTGTGTTGAAAAACGTCGTAGGATACACGTGTGTATTGATAGTTACCAACGGCTCGGGTCTCAATGGTGCCTCAGCGCTAATCCCCAACATTACACACTTGTACTATAATGTACTAAGTATTATTATTTTTCCGATACTACTAATGTACTAAGTATTATTGTTTTTCCGGTCATATAATTTTTAATAATTTCATTTTTTATAAATGGACTTTCCCACCAAATTTAATCGACCATAAAACAAGTCGAACGCAAGTTGTTAGAAAGAAAGCTTGGCAGATCGTTCTAGTTTTGTATATTTCTTATTTTTAAAATTATAATTTCAGATCATTATCAAGAAATCCATTATAAAAACTAAAGGTTCTCATCAATGTTTATAATAAATATGAAGTGGTTTCTTTATAAATACAGCTATCGGAGTATAAATATAAATACCTTTAACTTTTTTCTATTCGTAATAATACATGACCACCCTCATCCCTATCTCTGGTAGCTCAGTCATGTGGCAACCTATCTAGTAGTCATTGTTAGCAAACGAACTCGATTTACCTGAACTTGACAAGTAGAGTCATCATCATTATCAGTCTGTATCTACCCACATCTGGATAGACAGACCTACGTTTCGTCGCCCCATACGTAGCCTTCAGTTTAAGACTTTCCTTCTCCATCTACCATTGCTGACTCGGCGGATATGGCAAGCCATCTGCCACTTCAGCTTGCTGACTCTATGAGCTACGTTGACCACTTTGGTTTGTCGAATTTCTTTTCTATATATTATATACATTCCAGGAAGGTTAGGGTCATCCGATACCTTCATAATAATAATAATACAATATTTTCTAAATACCAGTTCAGAGACTACAAAAATTGGAGTCGGTACCATCTACCCCGGTCGTTTCGCCCCGTTAACGGGACGGTTGGGAAAAATTGTTTCACCGACCCCGGTAGTTCCGACCCTATCGTTTAACGGGGTGGATGGCACAGATCAAGGTTCATCTACCCCGGCGTGGTTTTTAAACGGCCGATAATATCGAATGAGTAGCATACGACCCGGTAGTGTTTAAAACAGGGAGATTAGAGTATTATTTTATATACATAAAATATGAACTGAAAATAAAAAGAAGTTTTTATAGAACAATCAATTTTGACCCGTATCTGAACATGGGGATGAATATGGGTTCATGCCGATACTAAGATCACAAATGTTGGTGAGGTGGTATGGATTCAATTAGAATTTAAGAAAAAACATGCTTCTATATTCTTATTTAATTAAAAAAAACTTATTTGATGTTTGTATAGAAAACTTTATTGCAATAAGATACATAAAGATAGAATAGAAGTAAGTAAGTATACATAAACTAATATATGTAAGGGCGTACTTATTCCGTGAAAGAATCTCCTCCAGTCAACCGTTGCCTTTGAGTAACCGGATGGAATTCGTAATCAGAGGTGAGAGACAATATATGTACTTACAATTAAAAGATATAAATAATAATACCGAAATACGGAACCGAATTTTTTTGCTTATTGAAATACATCTAATATGTATTTCAATAAGCAAAAAATTTCGGTAGATTTGAAAGAACGTTAACACAAGTTATATTCAAACGTAATACATTAATTTCAATTTCATTAAAAAATAAACGCATTTTAATTACTTACACCATTCAAATGTATAATATATTAATGTAGCACCATAAGCGGGCATTCAGCCTTTTAACTTTGATGTATGTGAAACTCACACCAGGGTACCGCCGAAACTGAGCCGATTATCATATAATTTTCCGATTCCGAAAATTGGGCTTAAGATAAAGTTATTGACAAACATCTTCAGCTTAGTCAGTCGAGCTCTAATATAAGGTTTCTATCAGCTGAGCTAATATTATTATCATCAATCTAAGCAGTAGTTTCATTTTCGCATTAAAAAATCCGATAGTAATCGGCTTTAGTTTCCACGCCCTAGGGCCCCTGTTCCTTTAAGAAAATGATAACAGTCTTCGGGGTTCCCTTTCTATTGTTATTGCTATTGTTAAACATTAATATGATAGTTTCTCCAAGAGACTTCTGCGATTTATGAGACCACAGCTACGAATGGTTACACGACATGGCCCATTAAACAGACACCTATTTACTATAGGTGTTACAGATGCCCCCATGTGCATGTGCAGGGAATGGCATAATTAGTAGTGCACACTCACTCTACGCAAAATAGGTGCATAGACGTCGAGATGCGGGGACTAGTCTGTGTTATCCTATCCTAAACATTTATAAAGTCACCAGGATATCCTATCAATTTTTATATAGTGTACGTCACATCAGTATAAATGACAATTACTTACTGTTACTAAAGACACAAGTGGACAACAAAACTAATCTCCTACGCATGGTAGAAAATCACCAGGTATATTCTTTACTAAAAGACGGTCACGTGAATTGAACTTGCTTACGTTATGAGATGTATTTTGTATGGAAAATTTTGACAATCAAACTAACATAATCATCTATATCTATCTGCCATGGGAGGAACATACTTTGCGTTTTTGTACCGTGCCCCTACGCCTCCTTTATTTCTCATCTCGTGATATTTGAACGTTGCCATTACCATTGGTCGAAAAACTAGTACGAACAAAGACGCTGGAATCAGAAAAGATAATATTGATAGGTTGGACGGTGTCAATGCTGGCTTGGCCTATGTTGACGGGTGCGGCACTATTGCTGTCCAGCAGCCGTTGATCGGGGACAGCAGCTTTAGAAGAGTGGACGCTGGAGCTCAGAATAGCGGCGATAACTTCTCCCAGCTCATTCTCATAATTTTTTGCATCTTTTGTGATAGGACTGGCAGCTACCACGATGACGAGGGTTACGATAGCGAAGAATGATTTCATTTTGAATCTGAAATAGTCAGAATTGGTGAATTTTATTATGACAATTTGGTGTGATTTGTCTCTAGATCACATTTTGAATCTCTTGTTTAATTAATTATAAAAATTATAAAATTGATTTGTGTCAGCCACCTTACAAAAGACTTCTGCCAAATAACATTATCTTTGAGGATTGCTGTGGTCTAGGTGTGGGTAAGGTCACCAGACGTGACGTGGAAGCATCTATAGACCGCGGTAAGTGGTTTGCATCAAGAGGGGTGTATGTTTGGTACTCGATATAGTCTATAAGATATACACGACAATTAAGACAAGGAATCAGAAAATAAAATTTTACTTACACTTCAATTGGCTGTTGTGGTTAAACTGATTATTTCCATTCAGATTTATAAGCTTTATAATTATATACCAACGTACAAAACAACAAAAGCGAATTAAATTTATTGAAGATATATGACTTAATCTAACTAGATAACTATAAAGATAAATGAAGATATATAACTTAATCTAACTAGATGACTTTCCGCTTTTTAATGGTGTGACGGAGGTAGTAGTTGCCGAATTATTAGTACGCGAAGAGATGTTTTCAACAGTGGAATAGTGACATCGCAACCCTGCACTCGTGGTTCTGTGACGTAAGGGAGGATAAGGGAAAACAGTTCTTCAGAGCACACACGATGGTAGATGCGATTAAATATGCTTAGCGAGCTAATGCTCTACGAAGTCGAAAAGTTTCTAGGAACTTGTTGATCATAGTCGATTATGCGGATAGTCCGTCGCTGCCACGTATCGAGAGCCTCAAGATGATATTGTACGAAACCGTCTCAGGAATGCGAGCAATACTTCACAAAGGCCCTTGAGTGTTAGTTGCTATAGAAGAGAAAGCTGGTCCAGCGCGGAGAATCAGTGCACCCTGTCCAGGACACTGAGTTTTTTTGAAGCTGTTGAGATGACGCTCTCGATTTAATCCCGCTGAATAAGATTGCAGTGAATATCCTTGCCTAGCATATTCAGGCTAAGCGCCCTGAAGATTGGGGGTGGGAAGGAATGGAGACGATTTTGCTGCAGACACGCATATCTGAGTTTCCTTGTCATTAAACTCAATCAGATTACTAGAACTCTGACTACTATAAATGACAATTACGTACTTTTGCTAACGACACAAGTGGACAACAGTACTGACCTCCCACGCATGGTAGAAAATCACCAGGTATGTTCTTTACTAAAAGACGATCACGTGATTTGATCTTGCTTACGTCATCAGATGTACTTTGGATGTAAAATGATTTTGACAACCAAACTAACGTAGTCATCTATCTGCCATGGGAGGAACATACTTTGCGCTTTTGTACCGTGCCCCTACGCCTTCTTTATTCCTCATCTCGTGATATTTGAACGCCGCCATTACCATTGGTCGAAAAACTAGTATTAACAAAAACGCTGGAATTAGAAAAAATAATATTGATAGGTTGGACGGTGTCAATGATGGCTTGGCCTATGTTGACGGGTGCGGCATTAATGCTGTCCAGCAGCCGTTGATCGGGGACAGCAGCTTTAGAGGAGTGGACGCTGGTGCTCAGGATAGCGCCGATACCTTCAGCCAGCTCATTCCCAGAATATTAGAGAGATTGTGTCGAAATATGCGTTTTTGCTGAATAAACGGCCGTAACTTAGCAGTTTGATTTTTTTACAACTTAATGGGACTGTTGACCTGAGTATACAGTTCAAATTTCAGCTTGATACCTCTACGCATTCTCGACATAGAGGGTCTTGACAGACAGACAGACAGACAGACAGACAGACAGACAGACAGACAGACAGACAGACAGACAGACAGACTGACAGACAGACAGACAACAAAGTGATCTTATAAGGGTTCCGTTTTTCCCTTTGAGGTACGGAACCCTAAAAATAAAAACGATAAGTTAATCTTAATTAGGTAGCCAACAAAGAGATATTCCCCGCTGTCAGCTATCGCCTATCGACAAGTGCGCACGGGCGCTGCGGTAGTGAACAGCCGGTGCCGACGACGACGCAGCCCTTCCACTCCACTACTACGAAAGGGTGCAATTAACCCATAGATAACAGAAACGACCGTCGTTTCTGTTAACTATGAGCTAACCCAATACGCTCTACGCTTTAAGATTGTCAATTTTATTTCTAAGTAGCTGATAATAGTGAATTTTGCGATATACAAGATAAATAAGATATACAAGATAGATGAGGAATCAGAAAAAAAAATACTTACAGTTCAATTGGCTGTTGCCGTTAAACTGATTATTACCATTCAGATTTATAAGCTTTATATATATACTAACGTACAAAATAACAAAAGCGAATTAAATTTATTGATAGATTTATTGAACTTAATCTAACTATATAATATAAAAACAAAAAAAAAAGTTACAGACATGACATAGACTGGAATAAATATATTTAAAATGGTAGGCTGTAGGTAATTAATAAATGGTACAGATGATTTCATACAATTGATATATAGAATAAATCTAGGACTGAGCTTCACAGGTTCAAATCGAAAGCTGAAATTTGCAGTTTACATGGAAAGGAATCTTTGTAGTTGTATAAACGAACTAGCTGTTGCCCACGACTTCGTCCGCGTTAATATCAGTTACCATAGTAAGACCATAGAAAATCAAATACTTAACATAACCGTATAATTAAGAAAAAACACTTATGGTGAATAATTTATGTAGGTACCTACTAATTTTATTCCTGCTTTCAAATTTGTTTGCAAGTAATGAATTGCGAACAAATTTGATTACCATAAAAAAAGGTTATAGTGAGTCAATCTTATAAGATAGACATATGCTGTCGCGGACGTTTTTTAGAACTTTTAAAGAGGAACAATTCCATCATAGATAGTTAATTGATTCGGGTGTTATTTTGCGGAAGTCAAATTTACAGGCAATTTGATCTACACTACTTTGCGTGCTTCCGCCACCAATTAGTTCATGCAAATTACTGCCGGCCGGCACCCACCCACTACCGTTAGTAGTTGCATGCGACTGCCGTGGCTGCTTTGGTCGTCTCTGCTCCAGCTGCTGTGGTCGTCTCGGCGAATCTCCAACATCTGAAACAGAAGATACATGCGACCGCCACTGCCCCGACTGCCGTGGTCGTCTCTGCGACACGTGTTTCGCCTCTACACGAGGCATCCTCAGGCGATCTGTAGGTTGTTGTTCTAACCGTCAACATCTACAGATCGCCTGAGTAGTGAAGTAGTGTAGATCAAACTGCCTGCAATTCCATCATACATGATTTTTTGCGTAATTTCAACTGTTTACGCAGTGCACGCAACGTAAACCCTCAAAAGGAATATTTTTTTCCTATTTTTCATTAGTGCTTCGCTCCTATTGATGTTAGGATGATGTTATATAACCTTTAGCCTTCCTTGAAATATAGGCTATCTAACACTGAAAGATTTTTCAATTCGAACCACTAGTTCCTGAGATTAGTGCGTTCAAACAAACAAACAAACCAAGCAAACTCTTCAGCTTTATAATATTAGTATAGATAAAGTAAAGAGGACGGCCACTTTCTTCTTTATTCGCATTTTTTGGCAGCGGCTATTTATTTTTCCTTATTTATTTATAAATTTAAAATTTGAGTAATAAAAATATTTTAGTAGATACGTATACTTCAGATATTCTTACGGATAGAATTCACACCAAAGTTTTTTTGTGAATCAAGTTTGTTTGCTTTTATTTTCCTTTTCTAATAATTTCTGGAAGATATTTGTAGGCTACACACCAAATATATTATATATCATCATTTTGTCGTATTATCATACCCCGGCCCCTCCATACAAAAATCGCGTCGTTCACTATCACGTACATAAAGACGTCCGTGCAGAGCGCAATAGAGCGTGTGTGTGTGTGCGGCGCCATACAAACTGTTGCAGATTCGTCTCAGAGGGGAGGTGAGGTCGATACGAGAGAGCGGCAGGGGGTGGCCGTATTGTTCTATATACTGTGGTAATATTACAATTTGGCCTTTCAAGTAGATTTAAAATTATAGTTTTTTTT
Organism: Hypsopygia costalis; assembly: GCA_937001555.2. NCBI lineage: Eukaryota > Metazoa > Arthropoda > Insecta > Lepidoptera > Pyralidae > Hypsopygia > Hypsopygia costalis. Next base: position 17,982,165 of record OW443342.2, read on the forward strand.
TTATTTTATCAGAAAATTAGATGATATTTTATTTGATTGATACTCTTCACATACTTATAAAAATAAATAAATAATTATTCCTTGAAATATTCAACAGTGACATCTAGTCCCAAACTAAGCACGGCTTGTACTATGAGTACTAGATAACTGACATAGATAAGTATTTAAATACATTTTGTAAATAAATACATAGAGAACGCATACCGTAACAAAAAGACATGTTGGCCATTCCAGCCATTAAACCACCGGGCTCGTCAATCAAAAATCTACTAAACAAAAGTAAATAAAAAAATATATTATGCGCTCCGATTTTAATTATGTTTAATACATTAACGCTGTCTTCAGCGTTACATTACATTACATTTTCCAGGAATCACCCATCGGTGACAGCATTTGACAAATCGGTGATAATTCCATACTTTAGAAATGACCAGTGATAAGGGACTCTTTTTAGGTTAATTGTTTCTATGATTAAGTCAAATATAATCTTATTTCTTTTTTGTATTAATTCTGCGCAGTGCTCTGCTCTTCGCTTTATGGTAAGCGAAAAGAGGAGTCTAAAGCAGCGGCAACTGACTTAAGACTTGTCTAGTCTTAAGTCTGTGCTACAGTGTTCTGTCAGTTGACACTGCCATGCAGGCCCGCGAGATGCTTCTTCATGTTTCGTTTGAAGAATGCCATGTTGTAGAAAGGAGGAAATACATGTGCCGGCGAGGATTTTGTAGCGAGATGCCTACTATGCCTACTTTTTCGTTTGGGATGGCGGTCGATGCATATCAGTATTAGTGGAGGTGTCTTTAAGTTTCGAGAACGTTCGATGGTGGTTTGGAGTGGGGGTTCGTGGAGACAATAAAACCGGTCCTCCAAGAGAATCGCCCTTTTTTCCTGGTCGAAGGAAGCGTCTCTCCAACCAAAAGCACCCAGTTCGTTCGTCGAGCGAGAGAATTCCTCGAGCGGTTCGTCATCTTGTAATCGTGTTACTGAAGACCTGCATTCGTTTCAGACTTCGTCACCTCCACGAAGGCTTTGGGAGTCCGAGAAGCCCCCGGCGCGTGCGCCTACGTGTTTGGAGGTTTTCTGAAGCAGTCGTTATGCTACTAATTGTATGAAAACGTAAAACAGTCAACCAAGTCCGATAGTAGGCATCTCGCTACTAAACCCCGGCGAGGCGTTCCACTTTTTAATGGTATGACGGTGCTAGGAGGTGCTGAATTATTAATACGTGAAGAGATGTTGTCAACAGTGGGATAACGACATCGCAACCATGTTGTTCTGTGCCGACAGGGAGAAGGTGGGATAAGGGAAAACAGTTCTTCAGAGCACTCACCAAGGTAGATGCGATGAAATATGCTTAGCGAGCTAATGCTCTACGAAGTCGAAAATTTTCTAGGATCTTGTCGATAGTAGTTGATCGATAGCCTCAAGAAGATATTGTGTGGAACCGTCTCAGGGATGCAAGCAATCTATACTTCACGCAGGCCCTAACTTGAGTGTTATAGAGAAGAGAAAGTTGGTACATCGTGAAGACTCAGTGCACCCTGTCCAGGGCTCTGAGCTTTTTTGAAGCTGTTGAGATGATGCTCTCGATGTAATCCCGTTGGTTAAGATTGTAGCGTCCTTGCCCAGCATATTCAGGCCATCTCGCACACTGAGGGAAGCGCCCTGAAGACTGGGGATGGGATGGAACGAAGTCGTCTATGCAGCAAAAGCGCACACTTGAGTTTTCTTGCTATTAAACTCAACCAGATTACTAGATCTCCGATTACTAATGAGATCCAAAACCCGCTCAGCAACAAGACTTTCACGATTTCTATACTACCAGCACCTGGCAGACCAAAATTTCGACCATGGACCGAACTGCCACCTGCATAGCAATAAATGTTCCCAAGTAGCATCATGTCAGTGATATAAAGAAGAAAGAGAGTGGGCGAAAGAATGAAACTTTGTGGTACACCGGCATTCACTGACATGAATGGGAGTCCGTTATCGCTTGCTATAAACTTCGAAAATATATTTTGGTTGCGGTTCGGTTGTTATATTGGCTGCGGTACTGCGAGTTGGTGGTACTTCCCTGGTTGCGTAGCTTACAAATATGCTATAACTTACTTCTCTTTTGCCAGAGTCTCTTTTGCTTGTCGGCAGAGTGCACCACGTATAGGTTGGCTTTCGCTCTAAAGATAATGGCGAGTCACTTACACCCCAAAAAATTTAAAAGACGTATGTATATAACAGCCGTATATTAGTATGACAATGTCTGTTATTGTATGTATGTATGTACATTTTGATATAGGAGTACAGTTACTACTTGTCTTAATAATAATAATAAGTCCGCAGGGCAGCTTGTGTGGCGATGGTTGTGTGAGTAGCGACACTCCAGCTCCAGAGAGTCGGTCAGGGCCTTCGTCTCCGGCGTGTCTTCATCGGTCGGAGTGTAAACACAAGAAGGCCCGCAGGACTCTCAGCTCTGGCTTGCCTTCATTGGCCGTCCAGAGAGGAGCCGCTAGAGCTATATGCTCCAGGGGTGGAAGTGTTAAAGGGCATCACGCCGCGAGTAACTTCGGAGAAAGCGCAGCACACCTCTCGACATCCCTGAGTCACTCACACCGGTGTTGCCCCCGGCCGTTTTCCTGGCATTTCGGGGGCCCATCTAGTGAGTGGCAAGCCACCGCCTGCCGCAAATAACTAGCAATAAAAGCAGTTATGGCAGGCGTCCGTCCCTCTTCTGTAATAGCCCGGTATTAAGTTCACCCAGACCTCATCTCCATAGCCCATTTATTTTCCATCACACTTCGCAATAGTCTCAACGCCTACCGAGACCTGCTCATGGGTATGTCGTTCCATTGACATATCCTGGAGCGGGTCACGGCGGGCGTACAACATTACATCAAACTTCTCAAAGGGGCCTCTACGCGTTGGATCCATATCCCCGCGCATGCCTATCAAATGACCGGGCTTGACCCGTGATTAAAAAGAGATACATAATAATAATAATAATAAGTCCGCAGGGCAGCTTGTGTGGCGAGCTGTTGTGTGAGTAGCGACACCACGGACCCGAGTCTCCAGAGAGTCGGTCAGGGCCTTCGTCTCCGACGTGTCTTCTTCGGTCGGAGTGTAAACACAAGAAGGCCCGCAGGACTCTCAGCTCTGGCTTGCCTTCATTGGCCGTCCAGAGAGGAGCCGCTAGAGCTATATGCTCCAGGGGTGGAAGTGTTAAAGGGCATCACGCCGCGAGTAACTTCGGAGAAAGCGCAGCACACCTCTCGACATCCCTGAGTCACTCACACCGGTGTTGCCCCCGGCCGATTTCCTGGCATTTCGGGGGCCCATCTAGTGAGTGGCAAGCCACCGCCTTCCGGAAATAACTAGCAATAAAAGCTGTTATGGCAGGCGTCCATCCCTCTTCTGTAATAGCCCGGTATTAAGTTCACCCAGATCTCATCTCCATAGCCCATTTATTTTCCATCACACTTCGCAATAGTCTCAACGCCTGCCGAGACCTGCTCATGGGTATATCGTTCCATTGACATATCCTGGAGCGGGTCACGGCGGGCGTACAACATTACATCAAACTTCTCAAAGGGGCCTCTGCGCGTTGGATCCATATCCCCGCGCACGCCTATCAAATGACCGGGCTTGACCCGTGATTTAAGAGAGATACAAATAATAATAATGTTTTATTGTCTATAAAGTTACAGTAGCATCAATTAGGTTGGGCCCTCCTTTTAGGTAATCAAATACCTGTGCCAGGAGAGCCCGCTCTTCAATAACAAGCGCACATTAGACAAGACAATTAAGCCACACATGTACATTTCAACTCAATTCGAAGTTCATTGACAATTACAAGCAGCTATTTAATGCTAATATATTCCATTCGTTTATAATAAATCAAAAAACACAAATGAATGCAGCTTCTGTATATATGAGTAGGTAGTTGTAAGTGTATTACTTGTCTTAGACGATACAATAAAAATGTTGAGATTTATTGTATGTATGTATATAATAATATCTATTCGATAAGGTTCATTTATAATATTGCTAACTATTTAGATTGATGTACTTTTAATTTATTGTGAATCGAATAAAAAAATCACTTGCTTGTACTGTTTGTTGTAAATTTTTCGCAAATAATGTATTCATCTGCCCTCAAATAACTAATTATCTTACTGTAGAGTGTGAGGCTGGAAGTGATCTCTTGTAGAGATAAACTCACTTTTGTACACTTTTGATGTAACTATGTTTTGCTTATTTGATGTGCAATAAACAATATACAGTTGTAGGTATTAACATTAAAAAAAAATGTCTATCAAAATGCGTAATTTACCCCATCGCATCCTCTGCCCGCTAATAGGGGAAGAACCTGATTTCCACATCTTAAAATAGTCAGTACGGAACACCCAATATATGGTAGAAGTTTGATGCTTATAACATGGAGTGTACAAACGTTCCGCTAACATTGCCTACTTATACATATATTGGTGATATTTAGTATGGAATACTTCGTTCACCTTTGCGTCACCTTAAATATTTGAATCGATCAACCTTGTCGTCTTTGTGTACCGAGGAGTAGTCTAGCTACCGAAGAGTGCGTTTTTTTTATACCTTAGTGGTAAGCAAGCATACGGCTTACCTTGTGCAAGCAGCAGTAGCCGCTTGTCAGGGGCATGACACTTTGCCGAGTCAGTATAGTCTAAGATCCGGGATTAGAAAAATATACCCTCATCTGTTAATTGGATGAAATAGTGTTTTATAGGCTCATTTCAATGTAATGAATTTATATAAACAACCTCTGCCACCATAGGTCTGCTACAATTAATAGTTTTATTATTTATCTTTGGCTTTATCAACTTTTTACATGGCAGCGGCAGCGGATTATTGTGTTTAGAATTCGATGCGATTTAATATAGCACTTGAATTTTTTATTTACCATATGAGGGAAATAAGTTAGATTTATCTACCTGTACTCACCTGGCTGCTAGTAAGTATAGATGTCATAGAGCTGGCTGCCTACTACAACAAGGTTTATAATATAAAATATTAAAATTTTCTGCTGGATTCATGTAATTAACATGTGAAGGTAAAAAATATAAATAAATTGACTGTTAATTAATTAATTACTATTAATTGTAGCAGACCTATGGTGGCAGAGGTTGTTTATATAAATTCATTACATTGAAATCAGCCTATAAAACATTATTTCATCCAATTACCAGATGAGGGTATATTTTTCTAATCCCGGATCTTAGACTAGTAAGACTACGCCATTTTGGCTTACGGAAATTCGTAAATTCGTTACACAGCTTGATAGTACGTGGGAGAAAACATCCTTGGAACCACTTCGGCAATCACTTCGGCTCTAATGTGTGAGGATGGGTATATGCATTATAAAACAGTTTTATTGTTGCAAATAATAAATATAATTTTTAAATCATTGTCATTTCTTTATTTAAGATAAAGAAAAGATCAGAGTAAATAAGATTTGCAAAATCGCTTCTTGATATAAATAACTCTGGGGTCTGTTCTATCCCCTAAAAATTGTCTTCCTGACGTGATATGTGAGCACCGCCATTACCAGTGGACTCAAAAACAGCATTATAAAAGACGTTGGAATTTTCGAAAATAATGTTTATAGGTTGGACTGTGTCGACCGCGAGTTGAGCGACATTGATAGGCTGCTCTTGGGCGCTGGCACTCAAAATAGCAGCGAGGCTTTTAATAACCTCATTCTCAGAAACCTCGTCGTGTCTTTGAAGTGGGCTGGCAGCAGGGCTGGCGGCAGCCATGATGGAGACGGCAGCGATAACAATGAAGAATTTCATTTTGAATCTGAAATAAAGTCACAATTGACGAATAAATTCTTGCGCCATGTTTAGAATTCAACACAGAATTCCATTTGGTATTAAAAAGAGATATTTAAGAAGAGTTACAAGGTTTTAGGAATTTAAGAGTTGTAAGGTATAATATCTTTTCTATAATATGATTACTTTATGAGTATAAATTAAGAGGATTCTCTACCAGACAGTTTTTGAGAAAACATACAAACTTGTATGCAGACAAATCGGTAAATTATATATATTCAATTTGACACACTTCACACACTATTTCGCGTGCTTCCGCCACCAGTTCCTCCTCATGAAAACCCCGGCCGGCACCCACACACTACAGTTAATTTCTCCCCCAGAAATAAAACGTTTTAGAAGTTTTGACAAACAAAATATTACCTATTATAACAAACAACACGTACAGTACAACTAGTGCTTTCGATTAGGACTGATAATTAAAAAGAATCCTCATGTTTTATATAAAAAAAACGGTCAAGTGCGTGTCGGGCCACGCGCAGTGTCTGTGTTCTGTATTTACCTGTCTCAATATTTCGTCTATATCGGTTCAGCGGTTTAAGTGTGTAGAGTTTAATAGACAGACCCACTAAATTCGTTGTGAACTCACAGGCCAAGGCAGCCGTAGTTATACCGGCGGGACTGCAATGGACTTCACAGTTCATTGCCTTTTTTGGCGGTCGCCGCTGTTAATCCTACACTATAGCTACACAGGAGACTAGTGGGGTTAATGTTTGGTGCAAATCCCATAAACACACCCACTATTGCATTTATAATAGTAATAAGTGGATTAAATAAAGTTTACATGCTAAACAAAGAATCAAAACAAACAAAGGTGATGCTAGGTCATTACTTTTTTGGTGTTATATTCTGAATTTTGTAATGCTGAAAATGTGATGCTGAGTGGATCTATCTAGTCTTACATTTATGGTTTGGTTGGTCGTCATAACATGCCACGACAAAGTGACTAACAACTTCATCTAAGTCATTTTATAAATTAGTACTCCTACGCATAAGAAGCCGGGGGGTGGGGGGAGACTTCACTCGAACAAATATTAGCACATGAAGTCACAATATTTTGCAAATGGAACATTGAATCGAAAAATCGTTCATACTCAATTCGTTCATACACTCACAATAAATTTGAATGCCCTATACTGACCAAGATAGACAGGGCGAAACTTTAGGGTTTCTTTTCTTCTTCTTTACTACGTAACGCTAAAAATGTTGTATCTGTACTTTTATCTACATAATAAAAACATTATGTATATACACTTACTCATCGAAAGTCTTTGGTATCGGGTAATGAGATTATTATGTACTTACTTCACATTATGACATGTCAGGTACATTCCACTATCCGCATTGTCATAATCCATATTGATAGTACCTACTGTTTTATTAGATTATGATCCCACTACTCAGCAGCCCGACTGGGTAAGTACCTTATAATATATTACAGCCAAATAACAAAATTCCCTTGTTGTGATACTGCGAGTGACGGTGGTCACCAGTTATAGAGTCGCTGCTGCGGCAACGGCGCATATTATTTGATTTTTATGAAGATGATAGAGCAACATGTAAACATACAATCACACAAAACCTAAAGATTTTCGAATGCATTTTTATGTTTTTCGACTTCAGTTATTATGAGTGAAATTAAGTGAAGTTAAGTGAAATTAAGAGGGAATCCTCATAATTTCATTTTCAAACTGAAGCAAAATCACACGTGTACACTAAAACTAAAGTTAACTTTAATCAAAATTGAAAGTTTGGCTATGATACGTAAGCGATCACAAGTGTGGTACCATCTACCCAGCTTTGAATAAAATATATATTTATTACGACACAAAAAAATTCTTAAATATATGTTGTAGCCCTGATAATTTTCTAGAAATTAATTCAAGCTCTCAATAGCTTTCGCATGACTTATAAGCTTGTGGATTTGGACCAATCCGACGTTCATCATAAGTCTAGCTTTTTTAGTAAAAAGCTTGGCGGTTTGGGAACAAGGCTCTTTAGAATCCATTTTAGTATCTTCTTCATCTTATATTCCCGGCTTCATGGACTTGCCGAAAAATGTCTTCAGGAATCTTTTTGTTCCTCAATTACATGTAATAAATAAACAGTAAAACCGATAGTGTAATTTTTCTGCCGTATTGCACAACTTCTTGGAATAACTCGATAGCGCGATTTAAACACTTTTAATATATTTCACTAATTTTATACACTCTAATGATCATAATCCATAATCGTTATTATGAAGCAATATATACATTAATGTACATTAAATTACGCATAGTGCATAGACAAAGGTCACATACTATTTTACTTCTCTCAAAATTTCACGACCATGTACTTGTTCACTGGTCTCTCCCAATAAAGCATCGTTATCTGCATACCCTACCACTTTATGCCTGCCATTCAGCTACAGTCCAGTTTCTAGTCTAAACACTTTCCTGAGGACGTACTCAAGAATTAAATTGAAAAGCACAGGTGACAAGGTATCTCTCTGCTTCCGCTAGTTCACCCGCAACTCGGAATTTCATTTTGCTTTCCTTAGTTGCTACGTGCTACCAGGTACCAGGTACCAAGTACCAAGCAATACGTGCTACCAGGGGTTTTACCAGCTAAGCTGAAGCCGATTCCCATCGGGATTTTTGATTTCGAAAATCAGACTTCTGTTTGAATTTCTGATAAACATCTTCAGTTTAATCGGTAGAGCGTTTCCATCCCTACTGGCTAAGCTTATTACAATTAGCACAAATTTAAAGTGAAGTTAGATTAACACAATCAAAAATTCCGATATATATATATATATAATATATATAATATATATATATATATATATATATAACATATAATTTGCAAGGGCGTACTTATTCCGTGAAAGAATCTCCTCCAGTCGACCGTTGCCTTTGAGTAACCGGATGGAATTCGTAATCGGGGGTGAGAGAGAACATACAATTAAAACATAGGTATAAATAATAATACCGAATCTATTATCCTAACATTTATTTCAATAAGCAAAATTTTTCGGTAGATTTGAAAGAACGTTAACACAAGTAATTTTCAATCATACATTAATTTAAATTTCATTAAAAAATTATTTACTTACATTATTCAAAAGTATAATAAATTAATGTAGCACCATAAGTGGGCATTTAGCCTATTTTTTTTTTATTATACTACCTCGAGTGGCAGACAAGCATACGTCCCGCCTTATGTGAAGCGGTTACCGTAACGGTATTAACGCTCGCAACATAATATATCACTTGCGCGCCGCTACCCCCGCTGCCAACGCAGCATCTCCTTCTTCTTTTCTTTTCTGGTGACATCACTCACTCGCAGGAACACAACAACCCTTAAGGGAATTGTTATTTGGCTGCGGTATTGTGTGATGTGGAGGTACATTCCCCAGTCGGGAAGCTTACAATTACGCTCTCTACCTCTATTTTCGCCAGAGCTTCGTACGTCAGTCAGCAGGGTGCACCACGTGCAGGTGAAGTTGGCTTTGGTTCAATGATGTTGATAAACCACTTACACCCCAAAACATGACATGGCTCTTTTAACAGACACCTTTTCCCAGGGGGGAAGAGCATACGAGCATGTTGGTCGCCTGATGGTAAGCAATCAAATTCATCGTCACCAACACTGACGTCACTCACTGGCAGGTATATGACAACCCTCAAGGGAATTGTTATTTGGCTGCGGTATTAAAAATAAAATAAAATAAAAACCGGCCAAGTGCGAGTCGGAATCGCCCACCGAGGATTCCGTAGGATCATTATAATTTTGTTTTCTTATTTATAATTTTTCATTATAAATAAGAAATATTTGTTGATCGATTTGTCAAATGCTGTCACCGATGCGGTGACAGCATTTGACAAATCGATGATAATTCCCTATCCATACTTTAGAAATGACCAAGTAAGTGATAAGGGACTTTTTTTACGTTGTTTCTATGACTAAGTGAACTATAATTTTATTTCGTTTTTGTATTAATTCTGCGTAGTGCTCCGCTCTTCGCTTTATGGTACGCGAAAAGAGGAGCCCAAATTTGCAGCGGCAACTGACTTAAAACTAGACAACAGTGTTCTGTCAGTTGACACTGCCATGCAGGCCCGCGAGATGCTTCTTCATGTTTCGTTTGAAGAATGCCATGTTGTAGGAAGGAGGAAGTACATGTGCCGGCGAGGCGTTACTTTTTAATGGTATGAGGTGCTGAATTATTAATACGTGAAGAGATGTTTTCAACAGTGGGATAATGACATCGCAACTGTGTTGTTCTGTGCCGAAAGGGAGAAGGTGGGATAAGGGAAAACAGTTCTTCAGAACACTTACCATGGTAGATGCGATGAAATATGCTTAGCGAGCTAATGCTCTACGAAGTCGAAAGTTTTCTAGGATCTTGTCGATCGTAGTTGATCGATAGCCTCAAGAAGATATTGTGCGGAACCGTCTAGCAATCTATACTTCACTCAGGCCCTAACTTGAGTGTTATAGAGTTGAGAAAGCTGGTACGTCGTGAATACTCAGTGCACCCTGTCCAAGGCTCGTGAGTTTTTTTGAAGCTGTTGAGATGATGCTCTCGATGTAATCCCGTTGGTTAAGATTACAGCGTCCTTGCCTAGCATATTCAGGTCATCTCGCACACTGAGGGAAGCGCCCTGAAGACTGGGGATGGGATGGAACGAAGTCGTTCTTGCAGCAAAAGCGCACACCTGAGTTTTCTTGCTATTAAACTCAACCAGATTACTAGAACTCCGATTACTGATGAGATCTAAAACTTCAACATTCAACTCAGCAACAAGACTTTCGCGGTTCTCTTCGATTTCTGTGCTACCAGCACTAGGCAGACCAAAATATCACCCATGGACCATACTGCCATCTGCATAGCAATAAATGCTGGCAAGTGGCAGCATGTCATTGATATAATGAAAAAAGAGAGTGGGCGATAGAATGAAACTTTGTGGTACACCGGCATTACCTGACATAAATGGGAGTCCGGTATCGCTTGCTATAAACTTCGAAGAAATATTTTGGTTGCGGTTTGGTTGTTATTTGGCTGCGGTGCTGTGAGTTGGTGGTACTTCGCTAGTTGGGCAACTTGCAAATACGCTATACCCTTCTTCTCTTTTGCCAGAGTTTATTTTGCTAGTCGGCATAGTACACCACGTACAGATTGGTGTTTGCTCTAAAGAAAATGGCGAGACACTTACACCACAGTATAAGTAATAGTACTAACGTACTTACACCGCAAAAATTTTAATTATGTTTGAAATGACTTACGTATGTTACGTATATTAGTATGACAATGTCTGCTATTGTACGTATGTACATTTTGATATAGGAGTACAGTTACTACTTGACTTAGACTACTATTTTTACTACTATTCGATAAGGTTCATTTATAATTATTGCTAACTATTTAGATTGATGTACTACTAATTTATTGTGAATCGAATAAAAAAATCACTTGCTTGTACTGTTTGTTGTAAATTTTTCGCAAATAATGTATTCATCTCCCCTCAAATAACTAATTATCTTGCTGTAGAATGTAAAGCTGGAAGAGATCTCTTGTAGAGAAAAACTCACTTTTGTACACTTTTGATGTAACTATGTTTTGCTTATGTGATGTGCAATAAACAATATACAGTTGTATTAACATTTTTTTTAAAATCTATCACAATGCGTAATTTACCCCATCGCATTCTCTGTCCGCTCACAGGGGAAGAACCTGACTTCCCTACACATTTTAAAATAGTCAGCTGTACGCAACACCCAATCTATGGTAGAAGTTTGATGCTTATAACATGGGGTGCACAAACTTTCCGCTAACATTGCCTACTTACACATATATTGGTGATATTTTGTATGGAATACTTCGTTCACCTATGCGTCACCTTAAATATTTGAATCGGTCAACCTTGTCCTCTTTGTGTACCGAGTGTGTCTAGCTACCGAAAAGATGTGCGTTTTTTTATACCTTAGTGGTAAGCAAGCATACGGTGCAAGCAGCAGTAGACGCTTGTCAGGGGCATGACACGCGCTTTGCCGAGTCAGTAAGACTACGCCATTTTGGCTTACGGAAATTCGTAAATTCGTTCCACAGATTGATAGTATGTGGGAGAAAACATCCCTGGAACCACTTCGGCTCTAATGTGTGAGGATGGGTATATCTTCTAAATCCATAAAAGAAGAAACTGACTAATATATTAACGCACAACCCAAATCGCTGGGTCTAGAGATTACAAATTTGGCAAGTGGGTTCCTTATGACGTCTAGGGGTGCACTAAGAAATGATTTTTCAAAATTCATCCTCTAAGGGGGTGAAACGGGGGTCCAAAGTTTGTATGGGTAAACAAGATTAGTTGGACAATTTTATCCGAAACGTTACACGAGTACTTCTATACGTAAATGAGTAAACACGTGTTTCAGAATTATTCAAAACTAGCTGTGCCCGCGACTTCGTCCGCGTGGAATAGTGTCTTTGGGCAGCATTTTTAAATATTTCGGCTAATTATTTTACAAATAAGACACATACGTATTAATACTTATATGAGTTGCAGTGTGCCATCTAGTGCTTATATAGCTCTTTTGTGGAACATTGTACATTCATCCCAACCAACAGCTTACACTGCTGCAACTTTCTTCCGCGCTCACTGCTTTTGCTAATGTTACATACCGGCATGTCCTCATCAGCTAAGTTCAATGGTAGTTTTAGAACCGAGTGCGCTATACCCCTATAACTATTTTGCTTTTAACCGTAAACACAGAAAACAAAACTTCTTATTATGAAAATAACTTATTTAAGTATTTTATTTAATTGTATAAAAACCTATTTAAAAAAATATTATAAACCCAAATGAATTAAATTTAACTAATTTTATTGACCCAAATAAACAAAATCTCTATACTAAGTATAACTTTTTACACTTGTACTTAAGAACTTGTTTTTATGAACCATTTGTAACCGATTCCTAGAAATCCCTTTCGGATATTGCGACTTCTGACTGAGTCGGCATGCAAAGGCATAAAGACTCATTCATAAAACTACTTTTGTTTACATTCACAGATGGTCAAATGCTTTGTTTGTACAATGCCAGTTTCTCATTTTGTAATGACTGCGTAAATGTTATCTACATCAGGATAGCACTAATATTTTGTCTCTTGTCGCAAACTTATAAAACATTCACTTATACTTTACATATTTCCATACAAACTTTCATCCCCTATTCCCTATTGTTATTTTACCCCCGTGTGGGTAAAACTTTTACAAACTTTGAATGTCATATTTATTTATATCGAATCAACAGCCTAAAAAATAAGTTTCAAGCTTCTAGCTCTAAAAATAACGATACTTCCATACAACCTTTCACCCCCCCTTTTAACCCCTTACAACCCTTTTTTTGCATTAAAAAGTAGCCTATGTCCTTCCTCAGGCTCTAAGCTATCTGTGTACCAAATTTCATTTAAATCGGTTCAGTAGTTTTGCCGTGAAAGCAGGACAGACAGACAGACAGACAGACAGACAGACAGACAGAGTTACTTTCGCATTTATAATATTATATAATATATAATATTATATATAAATATTATAAATATATATATATAGTAAGGATTGGATTGAATTTTGAAAAATTAAATTAAACTAAAAGAGTAAAATGGAGTGAAAAAGTCTGAAAATCGTCATGGGTATTGTTTTTATGGTTTATCGGGTCGCTGATTACGAAAACAACAACTATTTTATAATCCAACCTATCCAACGTGACATAAACTCACCCCTATGGGGGTGCGATGGGGTTGAAATGTCATAATATCAATATGGTTATTGATTCTATGGTTTTCTGGGACGTCAATTACGAAAATGGCATGGTTTTGAAAATATAACACAGTGTGAGTAAACACGTGTTTCAGGATTTTTCAAAATTCAACCCCTAAATGAGTAAAATGGGGTCAAAAAGTCTGAAAATCGTCAAGGGTTTTGTTTTTATATTTTATCGGGTCGCTGATTACGAATACAATAACGATTGAAATTCAACGTGGCTAACGTGACTATCATCATGTATTTTTTTTATAAACTTTGATTTATCCTTTATAGGTTATTAAAATTGTATTTGGCGTCAATTAGTGCTTATGCATCCGGATGTAGTACAATTAAAGGTGCTACATGAAGGTGGTTGCGTTGCGTGTTAGAATTGAGTTGGGTAATCTAAAACGCTCGAATTTCACGCGAGCGAAGCGGCGGACAACAGCTATTCAAGGCACAGCCCAGACCACTGAAGCTAGAAACCTGAAACTTTGGATATGTGTTCCTTATGCAACGTAGGTGCGCACTAATACGGGATTTTCCGAAATTCCACCCCTAAGAGGTTGAAAATAGGGGTTGAAAAAAAAACCCTTTTTGGAAACCGATTGATCTACGATTTTGAGACTTAGTGGAATGGTTGTTAAAAAAAAAGGTGATGTTTAGGGCTAACTGATTAACTTTTTTTAAATTGAACGGGGTGGCTTCAATTTCCCATAAAGGTATGCTTCGCTATGATCATTAACAAATCTCAGAGGCAGTCTCTAAAGGTCACTGGGGTTGACATGAGACAGTACTGCTTCTCTCATCCGGGCGGCGGGGAGGGGAACCCGCTGTCCAACGGAGTGAGTCCTTGAGCGGATGGCATGCCAAGTGTTCCTGGTATGCCACCAGTAGAAGATTAAACCAAGTTATCTTGGTAGAGAAGAGTCACCAAATGTTTCTGCGGGCATCGGTCGGCGGGGTACCGGAGGTGAAAACAAAATCGTACCCGGAACCCCGCCCAAAGGCGACGAGAAGGAACACGGGTGGTTTTTGAGTTGGTAGGTCTACCCGGTGCAGTCCATTAGGAGACCCTAGCACGCCGGGTAGGAGTCCGACATACCCACGTCGTCTTTCGTCAACCGAAAAAAAAAAAACAAAAAAAAGGACTGCTTCCCACATCCAATATGATCAGTTGTAGGTATGTAGCCTGTAGTCTGCTCACGAGTATGTTCTCCTGGGTAGCCTTGCAGTTTTGGGTCCTGGTGCGAAAGCCAAAAATATTATTTATCGGGAGGTCTTAACCTAACTGGTATATGTTTGTAACAATGGTCAATGCGAAACAGACCTTTATGGGGGAAAAATTAAATATCTGGAATCTTGGAAAAATAGACGCAAATCAGGAGTGTTCCCGTAGCGAAGCACGGGTATTTTGCAAGTGCATTCTAGAACAGGTGCAGGCGCCACAGGTAGTTGAGTGTGCAAAATATGAGGACCGCATTCTGTAAACAGTTTTGAATTCAGAAAAGCTTGTAGATTATGATTCTGAATGTTGCCAGGAAGTTTCTTGGTCCATTTTTTTTTTATACCCCATTCCCTTGGATATCGAGTAAATGGACTGAACAAATGCTTTACAACAATTTTAATAATTGTTTTATTGAAAATATCCAATTGTTTCTTATGATTAAACATACCTAAAGCTACTAAGTGGAAATAAAAAAAACAAAAAAAAAAATTAAACAAATATTGCTGAAAAAAAAACATAAAAGGAAATTTTTACATAAGTAATCAAAAATTTTAATTTATATTTGTACAATTTGTTTTTTTTACCCTAGACGGAACGGAGACGGTATATGCGTTATTTGACAGTTTTATAGTAACTTGTATACTTATTTATATTTACGTTGAAATATAAAATAGAGATGGCAGCCCCCGACGGATTTTCTTGGATTTTTTTATTAAGTTCATAGTCAAATTCTTTAAGTCGGGGGTTTCAAAATTATTTTATCCTTATTCCACTAGCTTTTAACCGTCGTGTGTTTTTTCAAAATTTTTAATTTTGTTTTTATTTCAAACTTTTTAGAGAGCAATCGTAGGTATTACAATTGAAAACCGCATCAGAATCAGACTAGTAGTTTTGGTTTTGCACAAACAAATGTTTACTGCAGCGCCCTCTGGTGAGTTGTCACTGTAACACCTATCTAAGAATATGCACCAATCAAACTCGGACCCATCACTGAAAACCGCATCAAAATCGGACTCGTAGTTTTGGAGATAAATGGCAACATTGGTTGCACAAACAAATGATTACTGCAGCGCCCTCTGGTGAGTTGTCACCATAATACCTATTTAAGAAGATGCACCAATCAAACTCGAACCCATCACTGAAAACCGCATCAAAATCGGACTCGTAGTTTTGGAGATATTTATTGGCATTTGGCAACATTGGTTTCACAAACAAATGTTTACTGCAGCGCCCCCTGGTGAGTTGTCACTGTAATACCTATCTAAGAATATGCACCAATCAAAACCAAACCCGTCACTGAAAACCGCATCTAAATCGGCCTCGTAGTTTTGGAGATAAATGGCAACATTGGTTTTACAAACAAATGCTTACTGCAGCGCCCCCTGGTGAGTTGTCACCGTAACACCTATCTAAGAACATGCACCAATCAAACCCGAACCCATCACTGAAAACCGCATCTAAATCGGACTCGTAGTTTTGGAGATAAATGGCAACATTTATTTTTGCACAAACATCCTTAGCAGCCCAAACGCATGTACCGTCTCCGTTCCGCCCCGGGTAAAAATAAAAAAGTATTAAAAAGAAATAATAATAACAATACTAACAAAACATGCAAATCCTTATTATGCAAAATGTAGATACACATTCTGCTAAAAACGGAAAGTGTATTGCCGGTCCTCACATTTTGCATACTCAACTTCCTTTTGCTTATGTGTTATTGTACATTCAAGTGCATTTTATAAATTACTCCTTTGTTTTCCTTATTATAAAAGTGATTGGCATTTACATTTGATCTTTGATTTATTTTCTACATCAGTGTTTCTGGGAAGTCGGCACTGATCCATGTGGAACTCCTACTATTATATTATGGAAGTCCGTTCAGTCAGTTCTCATTCCTCTCTCACCTGAAATATTCGATTTGCGAGACAAGACTCTACAAGTAGATAATAGCTATGGGGTAGAGATTGTCTTGCACAGGAGGCCTTTGTGCCACACCTTATCAAAGGCTGTTTGTATGTCCAGAAACACGGCAGAGCAGTATTCTTTTTTTTTTCAAAAGAGGATCGTATAGGTCTATCAATAAGATTTTTGTAATCATTTCAAAAAATATTACATAAAATATCCTTTTATATAATATATTTTTTTGCAACATTTTTTTTTAGTTTTTTTATTTTCACTTAGTAGCTATATCTATCTTTAATCATAAGAAACAATTGAAAATTTTCAATAAAACAATGATTAAAATTGTTGTAAAGCATTTGTTCAGTCCATTTACTCGATATCCAAGGGAATGGGGTGTAAAAAAAAATTGGACCAAGAAACTTCCTGGCAACATTCAGAATCATATTCTACAAGCTTTTCTGAATTCAAAACTGTTTATAGAATGCGGTCCTCATATTTTGCACACTCAACTCCATACAGCGCCCGCTCTATATTGTTGCAAATAATAAATATAATTTTTAAATCATTGTCATTTATTTATATAAGATACAGAAAAGATGAGAGTAAATAATATTTGCAATATCGCTTCTTGACAGAAATAACTCTGGGGTTTGTTCTATCCCCTAAACATTGTCTTCCTGACGTGATATTTGAGCACCACCATTGCCATTGGACTCAAAAACAGCATTATAAAAGACGTTGGAATTTTCAAAAGTAAAGTTGATAGGTTGGACTGTGTCGACCATGAGTTGAGCGACATTGATAGGCTGCTCTTGGGCGCTGACACTCAAAATAGCAGCGAGGCTTCTAATAACCTCATTCTCAGAAACATCCTCGTGTCTTTGAAGTGGGCTGGCAGCAGGGCTGGCGGCAGCCATGATGGAGACGGCAGCGATAACAATGAAGAATTTCATTTTGAATCTGAAATAAAGTCACAAATGATGAATAAATTCTTGCGCCATGTTTAGAATTCAACACAGAATTCCATTTGGTATTAAAAATAGATATTTAAGAAGAGTTACAAGGTTTTAGGAATTTAAGCGTTGTAAGGTATAATATCATTTCTTAATAATGTTACTGGCATAAAAGGTCATAAAATAAGAGGATTCTCTACCAGACAGTTTTTGAGAAAACATACAAACTTGTATGCAGACAAATCGGTAATTATATATATTCAACTAGCTGCCCCGGCGAACTTTGTATCGCCGTTAAATATTTTTACGTTAATTTTTCCAATTTTTCAATAGTTATTCAGCTATACAGGGCGGAAACAAATCCAATAATACTAGGTTCAATTTATATCAAATCTTTATGATTACACCAGTATAGGCTCGTTATGTCCTATTTCTCTTTCACCAAAGCCCCTTTTGCTAGCCGGTGGGATGCACCATGTGCAAGTGAGGTTGGTTTTGGCTCTAAAGATACTACTGAGCCACACTCAATCCAAAATAACTTTATGTTGATGACAATTAAGTGCTTCTGTTTCATAATTGAGTTAAAAACTATCCCATATCTCAAGTTGGATCAAACTGCACACGTGTGCAAAATTTGATTTAAATCGGTTCAGTATTTTTGAATTCCATCGCGGACAAACAACGTGACACGAAATTTTTATATATTAAGATTAAGATTACCCTACCAAATTACTTTACACCGCAATTTGTTATAATAGTAGATATGGTACTCAAAGATAATTATTAATAAATAATTTGCAATAAAATAATAATGCTAGTATAAATCGAGTTAAAAACTATCCTATATCTCAAGTTGGATCAAACTGCACACGGGTTCAAAATTTGATTTAAATCGGTTCAGTAGTTTTAGATTC
Source organism: Hypsopygia costalis (assembly GCA_937001555.2). Taxonomy (NCBI): domain Eukaryota; kingdom Metazoa; phylum Arthropoda; class Insecta; order Lepidoptera; family Pyralidae; genus Hypsopygia; species Hypsopygia costalis. The sequence continues at coordinate 18,000,806 of OW443342.2, forward strand.
CATCGCGGACAAACAACGTGACACGAAATTTTTATATATTAAGATAGTATAAATCGAGTTAAAAACTATCCTATATCTCAAGTTGGATCAAAATGCACACGTGTGCATAATTTGATTTAAATCGGTTCAGTAGTTTCGGATTCCATCGCGGACAAACAACGTGACACGAAATTTTTATATATTAAGAAGATTACTCTACCAAATTGCTTTACACCGCCATTTGTAATAGTAGATATGGTACTCGCAGATAAGTATGAACAAATAATTTGCAATAATAATAAATACTAAACCTGATTTTATCTGTATTAGTAAACATTTTTTAAACGACATAAATGTTCATCAATTTTTTATACCCGAATATTGTATAGCTTCTTATAATGTAAGACAAAGTAAAAAAAGAGGCGGTACTATTATTTTAATAAAACAAAACCGTCTGTTTGAGGATCTACCAATCTGTAAACAAATGTATAAGTCAGAGATTTTTGAAATTTGTGGCGTTAAGGACTTTAATACTAATATTAATATTTTTTGTTGTTACCGAAATCCTGTAGATAAAAATTTCGAAGACTTTTTGTCCCAACTGGAGAAACTCTTAGAATATTTTTTTGATAAAAAGGTGTTAATATGTGTTGATTTTAACGTAAACTTATTGGTAGATGATAGGAAAAGTAATGATTTTGTAAATTTACTACACAGATTTAATTTTAGGCACCTCATTATAGAACCAACCTACAGAAGAAATGGTCATGAATCGTGTATTGATAATTTCTTAACAAATATTACGGAACAAACAATATATGAATGTCAAGCTGATCATAATTGTTTGGCAGATGGTCATGCTGGCATTTTTGTTGAAATTAAATTACCTACTAAGAACACTAAATATAATGAGAAGGAATTGTATGCCAGTAGAAGAAATTTGGGCAGAGTTGCAAATAAAAATTTTAGGTCTAGAATAAAGCAATATAACTGGGAAAATATGGGAATAAGTATGTTTTTAAAAACTTTTAGTAACTTATTCAAGACTTGTTTCAGAAAATCGAAAAGAAAAATTCATATGGGGAAAAGACATGGGTGGATAACTAAGGGCACAAAAGTATCTAGTAAAATGAAACGATTTTTACTGAATGCAAACAGAACAAATAATCATGAATATCTAGAGCGATATATCCAAAATTATATCAAAATATACAGAAAAGTTGTAAAGACTGCAAAGCGTAATTATGTAAAACAAGAAATTGAAAAAGCAAAATGCTCAGCAAAAGAGCTCTGGAAAGTAGTAAATCAGCACAGGAATAAAATAGAAAGGATCACAAATAAAAATTATACTTTAAAAGTTGGAGGTATAGAAATAAACAAACCACAGGAAATTGCAAATATTTTTTCAGACACGTTTAGAAATGAGCAAGACTTACAGAAGAGAGATAAAGTATATGCATTAAATCTTCTGCAAGAAAATGAACAACCTGTCCAGAGTTCAATGGAATGGCCTAAAATCACCTCTAAAGAAATTGTAGATGTTGTAAAATCCATGAAAATAAAGAACTCATGTGGTTATGATGAAATACCTATGTCTATAATAAAAAACAACATTGACCTTTTAGCGTACCCTCTTGCTTGCCTACTCAATAAATGTTCAGATGAAGGATATTTTCCAAAAGAATTGAAAATAACAAAAGTTATTCCAGTGCATAAAAAAGGAAATAAAGATGATCCAAAAAATTACAGGCCAATTTCTGTGTTACCAACAGCAGGAAAGCTTTTTGAAAAACTAATCAAAATTCGCCTTCTGCGCCATCTGCGTAAAAATAACATTATTAATAGCAGACAATATGGGTATCAATCATCTGTAGGTACTATTGATGCAATTACTACACTGGTTGATGACATAGTTCTAAATATAAATGAAAAAAAGAAAGTTGTCGGACTATTTTTAGATTTAAGCTCCGCTTTTGACACGGTAGACCATGACATTTTAATAAGTAAATTAAATTATTATGGCATTAATGGAAATATATTAAGATTATTGACATCATACTTGACAAACAGACGACAATTCGTAGAAATTAGACATGTCACAAATAATGAGGAAAGTGTTGTGAAATCTAATGAAATAATAGTGACAAGAGGAGTGCCGCAAGGTTCTATTTTAGGCCCTATATTTTTTATCATATATACAAATGACTTAATAAACTATATGAGTAATGGTAATGTTATGTCTAAGGCAAAAGTAGTGTGTTTTGCTGACGACACAAATGCAATTATCGCGGATGAGAGCTTTCAAACCTTAGTTACTAAAGTGAATGAAACTCTAAGTAAATTTAAGAAATGGTTCAGTCATAATAATTTAAAAATCAATGCTAGAAAAACAAATATTATCTTGTTCAAGTCTAATGTAAGGAAAAATGAAAGTTTAGACATTAATTTTAATGGAGAGAAAATTAGTGACGTTGAAACAACAAAGTTCTTAGGTGTTCACATAGATAGGTATCTTAACTGGAAAATTGAGTTGCAAACTATGGAAAAGGCGCTCTCATCAGCTTGTTACGCAATAAGAAGCTTGCGAGATGAAGTTGACATACAGCAACTAAAAACAGTTTACTTCTCCTTGGTGGAGTCTAAACTGAGGTACAGTATAATGCTATGGGGTCAGAGTTATCAATATAATATGCAAAGGGCATTTATACGAGTATCTCAAAAAAGAGCTATAAGGGTCATGATGAGAATCTCCCAAACTGAATCCTGCAAGGAGCATTTTAGAAAGTTAAGAATATTAACTGCACCGAGTCTGTATATTTTGTTAATTTTAACATATTTTGTGAAACATTTACCAGAAATGGAGTCCTGCGAAGAAAGGGATAAAAGAAATGAAACAAGAAGAAAACACATAATTAGTAAAATCTGCCCCAAATTAAATATTGCCAAACATAGTATGCGTTTTCAGGCTGTGAAGTTGTATAATAAATTGCCTAACATCTATAAGGATATAACTAGTCATTTAGTTTTAAAATCAAAATTGCACAAATTATTAATTGACAAGGCATACTATTCTGTTGATGAATTTATGAAGGACGACTTATAATGACATTATATATAGAATTTCAGACATAAATAATTAGTAATCATAGTAATACTTTGAAATGACATAATATTTATAATGTAAATAATAATTGATAATGAATAATGACATGTTTGTATAATTGCGAAAAATGACATTGAATTTGTTTTGATTGTTAAAGTTTGATAATACATAATGTAATTTAGTCTCAAAATATCGAGCACAATGTAACAACAATACGTGTTAACTACCTAGCTTTAAGATGATTTTCAAATACAATGTATATTGTTAATGAATAAAACTGGAAACTGGAAACTGGAAATAAAAAAATAATGCTAGTATAAATCGAGTTAAAAACTATCCTATATCTCAAGTTGGATCAAACTGCACACGTGTGCAAAATTTGATTTAAGTCGGTTCAGTAGTTTTGGATTCCATCGCGGACAAACAACGTGACACGAAATTTTTATATATTAAGATTTGACACACTTCAAACATTATTAAATTTTCGCGTGCTTCCGCCACCAGTTCCTTCATGAAAACCCCGGCCAGCACCCACCCACTGTTAGTTTTCCCCACCAGAAACAAGATGTTTTAAAAGTTTGGACAAACAAAATACTACCTATTATAACAAACAACACGTACAGTACAACTAGTGCTTTCGATTAGGACTGATAATTAAAAAGAATCCTCATGTTTTATATAAAAAAACCGGTCAAGTGCGTGTCGGGCCACGTGCAGTGTTTGGGTTCTGTATTTACCTGTCTCAATATTTCGTCTATTTCGGTTCAGCGGTTTAAGTGTGAAGAGTTTAATAGACAGATCCACTAAATTCGTTGTGAACTCACAGGCCAAGGCAGCCGTAGTTATACCGCCGGGACTGCAATGGACTTCAAAGTTGCTGCGATCGCCAAAAAATTGCTTTTTTTGGCGATCGCACCTGTTAATCCTACACTATAGCTACACAGGAGACTAGTGGGGGGAATGTTTGGTGCAAGTCCCATAAACACACCCACTATTGCATTTATAATAGTAATAAGTGGATTAAGTAAAGTTTACATGCTAAACAAAGAATCATACAAATGGCGATGCTAGGTCATCACATTTTTTTGGTGTTATATTCTGAATTTTGTAATGCTGAAGCAGCATCACGCTGAGTGGATCTAGTCTTACATTTATGTTTTGGTTGGTCGTCATAACATGGCACGACAAAGTGACTAACAACTTCATCTAATTCATTTTCAATGGAATATGTACTACATTTGATCTTCTCCAAGTACATTTTATAAATTAGTACTCCTACGTATAAGAAGCCGGGGGATGGGGGGAGACTTCACTCGAACAAAAATTTGCACATTAAGTCACAATATTTCGCAAATGAAACATTGAATCGAAAAATCTTGTTGGTCTCATACACTCACAATAAATTTGAATGCCCTATACTGACCAAGATAGACAGGACGAAACTATAAGGTTTCCTTTCTTCTTTACTACGTAACGCTAAAAATGTTGTATCTGTACTTTTATCTACATAATAAAAATTTTATGTTTATACTCATCGCAAGACTTTGGTATCGGGTAATGAGATTAGTATTAGTAGTAATGAGACATGTAGATAGTACCTACTGTTTTAATAGATTATGGTCCCAACTCCATCCCTACTGGCTAAGCTTATTACAATTAGCACAAATTTAATGTGAAGTTAGATTACCACAATCAAAAAAAAAATATATATATATATATATAATATGCAAGGGCGTACTTATTCCGTGAAAGAATCTCCTCCAGTCAACCGTTGCCTTTGAGTAACCGGATAGAATTCGTAATCGGGGGTGAGAGAGAATATACAATTAAAACATAGGTATAAATAATAATACATAATGTATTATCCTAATATTTATTTCAATAAGCAAATTTTTTCGGTAGATTTGAAAGAACGTTAACACAAGTAATATTCAATCATACATTAATTTAAATTTCATTAAAAAATAAATGCATTTTATTTACTTACATTATTCAAAAGTATAATATATTAAAGTAGCACTATAAGTGGGCATTCAGTCTATTTTTTTTACGTCGGGTGGCAGACAAGCATACGGCCCGCCTGATGTGAAGCGGTTACCGTAACCGTATTTACGCTCGCAACATAATATATCACTTGCGCGCCGCCATCCCCGCTGCCAACGCAGCATCTCCTTCTTCTTTTCTTTTCTGGTGACATCACTCACTCGCAGGAACACAACAACCCTTAAGGGAATTGTTATTTGGCTGCGGTATTTTGTGTGTGTAAAATGATTTTGACAACCAAACTAACGTAGTCATCTATCTGCCATGGGAGGAACATACCTTGCGTTTTTGTACCGTGTTTCTATGCCTCCTTTATTCCTGATCTCGCGATATTTGAACGCCGCCATTACCATTGGTCGAAAAACTAGTATTACAAAAACGCTGGAATTAGCAAAAAATATATTCATAGGTTGGACGGTGTCAATGATGGCTTGGCCTATGTTGACGGGTGCGGCACTAATGCTGTCCAGCAGCCGTTGATCGGGGACAGCGGCTTTAGAGGAGTGGACGCTGGAGCTCAGGATAGCGCCGAAACCTTCAGCCAGCTCATTCTCAGAATTTTTTGCGTCTTTTGTGATAGGACTGGCAGCTACCACGACCACGAGGGTTACGATAGTGAACAATAATTTCATTTTGTATCTGAAATAGTCAGAATTGATGAATTTTATTATGACAATTCGGTCTCATTTAATCTAAGTAGACGAGCTCGGTGGCGTAGGGGTCAATGACGCGGCTTCGACACCAACGCTCGTGGGTTCGATTCCCACATAAGACAAACATTTGTGTGCATGAACATGTCTGTTGGTCTTAGTCTGGGTATTTTCTATGTATCATAAGTATGTATTTACAAAAAAAAATGTATTTACGTATGTTTATCAGTTGTCTAGTACCCATAACACAAGCTTCGCTTACTTTGGGGCTGGATGGCACTGTGTAATTTGAGTGACAATATTTATATTTATTTATATTTATCTTAGAACTCACCTCTGTTTTATTATATGAGCGGGGACGGCGGGGGGTGGAGTGTGTGTGTGTGGGGGGGGGGGGGGGGGAAGAGCATACGAGCATGTGGGTCGCCTGATGGTAAGCAATTACCTTCAACATCACCATTACTGACGTCACTCACTGGCAGGAATATGACAACCCTCAAGGGAATTGTTATTCGGCTGCGGTATCACTACATAGTATAAAACAAAGTCGCTTTCTCTGTCCCTATGTCCCTTTGTATGCTTAAATCTTTGAAACTACGCAACGGATTATGATGCGGTTTTTTTTAATAGATAGAGTGATTCAACTGGAAAGTTTATATGTATAATATATGCATAACATAGTAGAAAAACACTGATAATTTAGAGGTTTCTAATGTGATGTCGTAAATAAACACATTTTTTTGCTCTTTCATTGCAAACGCTGGCTGAACCCAACGAGATAGATCAAAATAATGTAGTACAGTATTGTTCACCTTAAAATGGTCTACAAAAAAGTTCGCGATGGTATATGTCTATCTCTTAGTGGTAACACACAATAACCGTTATTTTATCCTTTGCTTTTTACAAGAAATAATGCCTTATTTACGAAGCGATTTTAAGCAATACAGAATTAATCCTTATCCAATTAAGTACCTTAAATACATTGTGCATTTAATATAGATCAATATGGCCCTTCACAGCATGTAATTTAAATGAATAGTTTAGAAGATATTACACATTTAAAATGCAGGGACATAACGGCTGTGGCGGTACCGGCCGCGGAGCCGGCGGCGTGTGCCTATAACTGGGGAAGGACTGGATAGGACAAAGCGCAAAGACCTTCTGTAGTACATTTAGTATCAGCATTGCACCCGTGCGAAGCCGGGGCGGGTCGCTAAATAAAATAAAAAAACCGGCCAAGTGCGAGTCGGACTCGCCCACCGAGGATTCCGTACGTAGGATCATTATAATTTTGAAATTTTTCATTATAAATAAGAAATAATACGTCGGGAAAAATCAATAAAATATATTTTGCAATGTGCACATCAAGCCTTTTCATATAATACCCCATTTGAACTAGTAGCTTCAATTTGATATTTCGACCCCCTATAAAAAAAAATATAGAACACACTATTTTTTAAGATTTAATTACAAATATATAGTTTTGAGATTTATTTTTATATTTGTAGTCTATAACGATGTTACTTGCCAAATTTCATAGTTCTAGGTCAACGGGAAGTACCCTTGTAAGTAACTTGAAAGTAATAAAGTAAGTATTCAAAACCTATGTTTTGATTCCCTGTAGTGTAGTGTCTAATATGTATTTATAGGTATAGCATTTAAGAGTATATATAAGATCGTCAATGTAACATGAACGAATAATAAACCAAATGTAAACCTAATCAGACGTTTGCATCATCTCCCGCTCACCACCACATTCATTACATGGCGACCCTTGCCACTTAGGCGGTCTGACGGTGTTCGGTTGAGCGAGGCGCGTGTCTATTGTGCATAATTTAATAATCCGACTGTGAGTCAAAAATGATTTATAAAAAAAAAAGTAAAGTTCAAAAACGCCGAGGTCTTTATATTGCAATATATGTCTTCGAGTATAAAGAACATTATGCAGTCTTGTTGCAAAATGTAATCTGGTCATTTTGGCTACCGAATCCGGAGGCTCGTATTTGAGTGTCATCATGAGGAGCCTCACCGCCACGAGCCAAGCGAGAAAAGGTTTTGGAAACAAATAATTTAGTGCAAAAGTGTAAAAAAAAATTAACAGTGCTAAATCAGTGCTAGTGTGAATTAAGTGCATTCGTTCGAGTGAAAAGTAAGCAATGTGTGGTGAGAACTGAAAAACTAATTAAAAGTGTGCATTTTCTAGTGTTAATATTTTTTTTAAATATAATATTTTTGTCGAGTGTATGTTGTTGACATGTATATTTTATTTTATCTCTATGTTCATACAATTTTTTGATACATTAAAATCATATTATAATGAATAAGAAAATTCATAAATAATGTAATCATTAATATTAGTAATGCGTGTAAAATCAAAAATAGATAACATGACAGCCATAAATGATAGGAGAATAAAAAGAAATGTTTTTATATGAAATTCTTACAAATACTATAAATAATAGTATAATACAATAATAGGCAAGATAATATACTTAGTAATGAAAATAATATGCAATTTGAAAAATTTGTTTATACTAGGATGCATATGCCCCACTTTCGATTTTTAAACCATTGTCTTGTTGTTACCGGTGTTGAATTGTAATAGAAGCGACATTATGCCTGATCAATACTATAAATAAAAAAATAATAATTAAATAATGTTAATATATTTATGGGAAAGATAAATTTAGAATTTCAATATGTCGATCATGAATTATGTTTATAATAATTATTATAAAGCTCAGATTAGAGACATGTGAAATAAAAAATAAAAAAAAGTCGAACATATGTATAAAAATATTATTAATACTAGTATACCATAATTAATTGTTTTAGTTTAGTTTTTTCTTTTTTTTTTTTTCAATAATATTTTTATAATCATAATCATAATCACATTTTATTTGCCAGATATTGTATTAACTTGTATGTATGAGAGGTCAGTGGAATGTATAAGTTGCCAAATATAGTGTTGTTATAGATTCCGGAGCATCTCTCTCGGTATTGAAATAAGAAACGCTGATACAGTGGAACGTTCCAGTGCGAGTACATTACGTGCGGAATGCATCGCTATAAAAGGAACTGGGAACAAAGTACAAAGTAAACAAATGAATATGAATTTGATAACCTTGATTATACCTATATTATAAAATTCTTGCATTATGAATTATGTGCTAATGATATTTTTTTTTTATTTTGCAAGCATTAGTTTCAAAATGTATAGAAGCTCTAAAAAACTTCGAGTTATATAGTATTATTACAAACAACCATATTTATGTCCAATGGTTCTATATACATGCATTTAAGCATTCCACCGAGATGCAATTTCTTAATATATAGTATTTTATAGTATGCGTGATTTAAAAAAAAAAAAAATGCGAAGAAAAAAATGTTGGAAATATTTGAAAATTGTAAAACTATGTAGATGTGAAAGCCATGAACGAAATGATTATGTCTGTATTAATTTGTGTACAAAGAAAACGAATGGATAAAAGATGGAAAAAAGGATTGTACAAGATATTAGTGATAACCTGAGATTGTTATGGTTGCTACAAACAATTGGACTGATCACCCAAGAGTTGTAGGATCCTATAAAACTCCAAGGTTTGGATTGAATTTGTGTTTTATGAATGGCAATGACTTGTATAGAATAAAAGGTGACAGATATGTCAAGAATACATAAATTAATTCTCTTAAATCATTAATTATGTAACCTTCTTTCCGATCATGACGCGCACGAGATGCCTTCGTGAGGATGTTGGAATACTTTTGTAATGATATTAAAGTGTGTTTTATAAAAGAATAAAAATAATGAAGAAATAATAAAAGAGTTAACTCTATGAAATGATAAAATGTATAAGTAACACATGGAGCTGGAACAAACCATGCTCAATTATTTTAAATGATGTTAAGAGAATTTAGTGATGACTAGTTGATGGCGATAAGAAATGCGTAAGTGTATGACTTCCGAGAATGATAACTATAAATGTTATATTGTAGAGTTATTGAAGTTTGTCAATCAGATATAAAAATAGAATGTAGAGGCATAGCACTGTTTGACCATGAGAAATGGAATCTTTTGATTAAAAACAAAGATATTTTATGTTATATTCATTTGTAACTCAACCTGCACAGATTTTCTAGACTTTATTTTTGTTACCCAGGTAATGGTAATTTATAATAATTATCTTGTATCAAAAAAAAAAAAATATTTATCTGAAAATATTTTTTATTTTATTTTGCCCGGTGGGCGTGTAGTGTAGTGTCTAATATGTATTTATAGGTATAGCATTTAAGAGTATATATAAGATCGTCAATGTAACATGAACGAATAATAAACCAAATGTAAACCTAATCAGACGTTTGCATCATCTCCCGCTCACCACCTTATCATTACACCCTTGAGAATGTGTCGAAATGTGCGTTTTTTGCTGACTAATGAATGAATGAAATAAATTTATGGTTTTGTTATATATTTTTAAAGCGCATTCGTGGATATCTGCACTTCCCGAAGGTTGACTGGCAGAGAAAGCTTTTAGCATAAAGTCCGCCTTTTGTACCATTGGTCTTATTGTGGTCAATAAAGAGTTTAAATAAATAAATAAATAAACGGCCGTAACTTTTTTACGTAAACTTAGCAGTTTGATTTTTTTACAACTTAATGGGACTGTTGACCTGAGTATACAGTTCAAATTTCAGCTTGATACCTCTACCCATTCTCGACATAGAGGGTCTTGACACACAGACAGACATACAGACAGACTGACAGACAGACAGACGGACGACAAAGTGATCTTATAAGGGTTTCGTTTTTCCTTTTGAGGTACGGAACCCTAAAAATAAAAACGATAAGTTAATCTTAATTAGGTGGCCAACAAACAGATAGTCCCCGCTGTCGGCTATCGCCATATCGACAAGTGCGCACGGGCGCTGCGGTAGTGAACAGCCTCCCCAACCCGTTTGGCCAGTGTGGGGAGTGTAGGCCAAATCCTCCTTCCGTCGAGGACGGACGAGAGAGGGTCGGGCTCCTGTAGTGGAGACTAAAATGGACATGATGATGATGATACAACTTAATCTAACTAGATAATATAAAAACTTATGGTGATTCCCAAAAGTTACAGACATGACATAGACTGGAATAAATATATTTAAAATGGTAGGTTGTAGGTAATTAATAAATTGTACAGATGAATTCATACAATCGATATCTAGAATAAATCTAGGACTAAGCTTCACAGGTCCAAATTCAAAGCTGAAATTTGCAGTTTAACTTCAACTGTTTTGGGGTGTAAGTGGTTCATCAAGATCTTTGAACCAAAGCCAACTTCACCTGCACGTGGTGCACCCTGCTGACTGACAAACGAAGCTCTGGCGAAAAGAGAGGTAGGGAGCGTCATTGTAAGCTACCCGACTGGGGAATGTACCTCCACCTCACAGAATACCGCAGCCAAATAACAATTCCCTTGAGGGTTGTTGTGTTCCTGCGAATGAGTGAGGTCACCAGAAAGAACGGAAGGAGATGCTGCGTTGGCAGCGGGGGTGGCGGCGCGCGAGCAATATTTTATGTTGCAAGCGTTAATATGGCTACGGTAACCGCTTCACATCAGGCGGGTCGTATGCTTGTCTGCCATCCGACGTCGGATAAAAAAAAAAAAAAACTGTTATTTCAACTGTTTACGCAGCGCACGCAACGTAAGCCCTCAAAAGGAATATTTTTTTCCTATTTTTCATTCGTGCTCCGCTCCTATTGATGTTAGCGTGATGTTATATAGCCTTTAGCCTTCCTTAAAATATAGGCTATTTAGCACTGAAATATTTTTTCAATTCGAAACACTAGTTCCTGACATTAGTGCGTTGAAACAAACAAACAAACCAAGCAAACTCTTCAGCTTTATTATATATGTATATAAAAATTTATATCAAAATGCGTAATTTACCCCATCTCATCCTCTGTCCGCTCACAGGGGAAAAACCTGACTTCCCTACACATTTTAAAATAGTCAGTACCGAACACCCAATCTATAGTAGAAGTTTGATGCTTATAACATGGGGTGCACAAACTTTCCGCTTACATTGCCTACATACACATATATTGGTGATATTTGGTATGGAATACTTCGTTCACCTATGCGTCACCTTAAATATTTGAATCGGTCAACCTTGTCGTCTTTGTGTACCGAGGAGTAGTCTAGCTACCGAAAATATGTGCGTTTTTTTATACCTTAGTGGTAAGCAAGCATACGGCTTACCTGGTGCAAGCAGCAGTAGACGTTTGTCAGGGGCATGACACGCGCTTTGGCGAGTCAGTAAGACTACGGCATTTTGGCTTACGGAAATTCGTAAATTCGTTCCACAGCTTGATAGTACGTGGGAGAAAACATCCCTGGAACCACTTCAGCAATCAATTCGGCTCTAATGTGTGAGGATGGGTATATGCATTATAAAACAGTTTTATTCTTGCAAATAATAAATATAATTTTTAAATCATTGTCATTTATTTATACAAGATACAGAAAAGAGGCGAGTTAATAATATTTGCAATATCGCTTCTTGACAGAAATAACTCTGGGGTCTGTTCTATCCCCTAAAAATTGTCTTCCTGACGTGATATTTGAGCACCACCATTGCCTTCGGAATCAAAAACAGCATTATAAAAGACGTTGGAATTTTCAAAAACAATGTTGATAGGTTGGATTGTCTCGACCGCGAGTTGAGCGACATTGATAGGATGCTCTTGGGCGCTGGCACTCAAAATAGCAACGAGGCTTTTAATAGCTTCATTCTCAGAAACCTCGTCGTGTCTTTGAAGTGGGCTGGCGGCAGCCATGATGGAGACGGCAGCGATAACAATGAAGAATTTCATTTTGAATCTGAAATAAAGTCACAAATTTTGAATAAATTCTTGCGCCATGTTTAGAATTCAATACAGAATTCTATTTGGTATTAAAAATAGATATTTAAGAAGAGTTACAAGGTTTTAGGAATTTAAGCGTTGTAAGGTATAATATCATTTCTTAATAATGTTACTGACATAAAAGGTCATAAAATAAGAGGATTCTCTACCAGACAGTTTTTGAGAAAACATACAAACTTGTATGCAGACAAATCGGTAATTATATATATTCAATTTGACACACTTCACACATTATTAAATTTTCGCGTGCTTCCGCCACCAGTTCCTTCATGAAAACCCCGGCCGGCACCCACCCACTGTTAGTTTTCCCCACCAGAAACAAGATGTTTTAGAAGTTTGGACAAACAAAATACTACCTATTATAACAAACAACACGTACAGTACAACTAGTGCTTTCGATTAGGACTGATAATTAAAAAGAATCCTCATGTTTTATATAAAAAAATCGGTCAAGTGCGTGTCGGGCCACGTGTAGTGTTTGGGTTCTGTATTTACCTGTCTCAATATTTCGTCTATTTCGGTTCAGCGGTTTAAGTGTGAAGAGTTTAATAGACAGACCCACTAAATTCGTTGTGAAGTCACAGGCCAAGGCAGCCGTAGTTATACCACCGGGACTGCAATGAATTTCAAAGTTACTACTAAGTACTACTACTAGTGAGGAGAATGTTTGGTGCAAGTCGCATAAAAACACCCACTATTGCATTCATAATAGTAATAAGTGGATTAAATAAAGTTTACATGCTAAACAAAGAATCATACAATTGGTGATGCTAGGTCATCACATTTTTTTGGTGTTATATTCTGAATTTTGTAATGCTGAAAATGTGATGCTGAGTGGATCTATAGAGTCTTACATTTATGTTTTGGTTTGTCGTCATAACATGCCACGACAAAGTGACTAACAACTTCATCTAAGTCATTTTCAATGTACTACATTTGATTTTCTCCAAGTACATTTTATAAATTAGTACTCCTACGTATAAGAAGCCGGGGGATGGGGGAGACTTCACTCGAACAAAAATTTGCACATTAAGTCACAATATTTCGCAAATGGAACATTGAATCGAAAAATCTTGTTCGTATCATACACTCACAATAAATTTGAATGCCCTATACTGACCAAGATAGACAGGGCGAAACTATAAGGTTTCCTTTCTTCTTCTTTACTATGTAACGCTAAAAATGTTGTATCTGTACTTTTATCTACATAATAAAAAAATATGTTTATACTCATCGCAAGACTTTCGTATCGGGTAATGAGATTATTATGTACTTACTTCACTACTACATTTACTACATTGTTATAATCCTTGTAGATAATACCTACTGTTTTAATAGATTATGGTCCCACTACTCAGCAGCCCGAATGGGAACTACCTTATAGAATATTTACAGCGAAATAACAATATTTCCTTGTTGTGATACTGCGAGTGACGGTGGTCACCAGATATAGAGTCGCTGCGGCAACGGCGATGGCGCCGGCGCGCGAGCGATATTTCCAATGGCCCTATTATTTGATTGTTATGAAGATGATAGAGCAACATGTAAACATACAATCACACAAAACCTAAAGATTTTCGAAGGCATTTTTATATTTTTCGACTTCTTACGAATACTTACGTAAAGTATTTTTTTTTTCTGATTCCTCATCTATCTTAGATGATGAATCAGAAAAAAAATACTTACAGTTCAATTGGCTGTTGCGGTTAAACTGATTATTACCATTCAGATTTATAAGCTTTATATATATACTAACGTACAAAATAACAAAAGCGAATTAAATTTATTGAAGATATATAACTTAATTTAACTAGATAATATAACAACTTATGGTGATTCCCAAAAGTTACAGACATGACATAGACTGGAATAAACATATTTAAAATGGTAGGTTGTAGGTAATTAATAAATGGTACAGATGATTTCATAGAATCGATATCTAGAATAAATCTAGGACTGAGCTTCACAGGTCCAAGCCACAATCCAAAGCTGAAATTTGCAGTTTACATGGAAAGGAATCTTTGTAGTTGTATAAACGAACTAGCTGTTGCCCACGACTTCGTCCGCGTGAATATCAGTTACCGTGGTAAGACCATAGGAAATCAAGTACTTAACATAACCGTATAATTAAGAAAAAACCCTTACGGTGAATAATTTATGTAGGTACCTACTAATTTTATACCTGTTTTCAAATTTGTTTGCAAATAATGAATTATTTGCAAACAAATTTGATTACCATAAAAAAAGGTTATAGTGAGTTAATCTTAAAAGATAGACCTATGCTGTCGCTGACGTTTTTTAGAACTTCTAAAGAGGAACAATTCCATCATACATGATTTTTGCGTAATTTCAACTGTTTACGCAGCGCACGCAACGTAAGCCCTCAAAAGGAATTTTTTTTTCCTATTTTTCATTAGTGCTCCGCTTCTATTGATGTTAGCGTGATGTTATAAAGCTTTTAGCCTTCCTTAAAATATAGGCTATCTAACACTGAAATATTTTTTCAATTCGAAACACTAGTTCCTGACATTAGTGCGTTCAAACAAACAAACAAACCAAGCAAACTCTTCAGCTTTATCATATATGTATATAAAAATTTATATCAAAATGCGTAATTTACCCCATCGCATCCTCTGTCCGCTCACAGGGGAAGAACCTGACTTCCCTACACATTTTAAAATAGTCAGTACGCAACTCTCAATCTATGGTAGAAGTTTGATGCTTATAACATGGGGTGCACAAACTTTCCGCTAACATTGCCTACATACACATATATTGGTGATATTTTGTATGGAATACTTCGTTCACCTATGCGTCACCTTAAATATTTGAATCGGTCAACCTTGTCGTCTTTGTGTACCGAGGAGTAGTCTAGCTACCGAAAATATGTGCGTTTTTTTATACCTTAGTGGTAAGCAAGCATACGGCTTATCTGGTGCAAGCAGCAGTAGACGTTTGTCAGGGGCATGACACGCGCTTTGGCGAGTCAGTAAGACTACGGCATTTTGGCTTACGGAAATTCGTTCCACAGCTTGATAGTACGTGGGAGAAAACATCCCTGGAACCACTTCAGCAATCACTTCGGCTCTAATGTGTGAGGATGGGTATATGCATTATAAAACAATTTTATTCTTGCAAATAATAAATATAATTTTTAAATCATTGTCATTTATTTATATAAGATACAGAAAAGATGAGAGTAAATAATATTTGCAATATCGCTTCTTGACAGAAATAACTCTGGGGTCTGTTCTATCCCCTAAAAATTGTCATCCTGACGTGATATTATAGCACCACCATTGCCATTGGAATCAAAAACAGCATTATAAAAGACGTTGGAATTTTCAAAAACAATGTTGATAGGTTGGACTGTGTCGACCGCGAGTTGAGCGACATTGATAGGCTGCTCTTGGGCGCTGGCACTCAAAATAGCAACGAGGCTTTTAATAGCCTCATTCTCAGAAACCTCGTCGTGTCTTTGAAGTGGGCTGGCAGCAGGGCTGGCGGCAGCCATGATGGAGACGGCAGCGATAACAATGAAGAATTTCATTTTGAATCTGAAATAAAGTCACAATTGATGAATAAATTCTTGCGCCATGTTTTGAAATTCAACGCAGAATTTCATTTGATATTAAGAAGAGATATTTAAGTAGAGTTACAAGGTTTTAGGAATTTAAAGGTTGTAAGGTATAATATATTTTCTTAATAATGTTACTGGCCTTCCGCCACCAGTTCCTTCATGAATACCCCGGTCGGCACCCACCCACTGTTAGTTTTCCCCACCAGAAACAAGATGTTTTAGAAGTTTGGAACAAACAAAATACTACCAAACAAACAACACGTACAGTACAACTAGTGCTTTCGATTAGGATTGATAATTAAAAAGAATCCTCATGTTTTATATAAAAAAACCGGTCAAGTGCGTGTCGGGCCACGTGCAGTGTTTGGGTTCTGTATTTACCTGTCTTAATATTTCGTCTATTTCGGTTCAGCGGTTTAAGTGTGAAGAGTTTAATAGACAGACCCACTAAATTCGTTGTGAACTCACAGGCCAAGGCAGCCGTAGTTATATGCTCTTTTTTCCACATCTTTACCAGCAATTCGTAGAGCCTGTGTTGTACTGTGTGTGTTTTACGTCTCCAGCGCATTCCATACCTCTCAATGCCATGTCATCTATTCCTGGAACTTTATTGTTATTTAATTTACCTGTGGTTCTGCCTCTCTTCTCATTTTAAGAGACATATTATATTTTGACTGTGATTTTGTGTAAAATGGGCAATTTTGGCGTTCTTGATCTCGGAAACAAAAATACATTAACAATGTTGACTTATTGAATAGTACAGAATAGCTATTGGCATAATACGTAGCGGCCTCGCTTTTTGTAAATTTTGCTTAACTTTTTAAATAAACCTAAAATTGCAGAGAAATATTTTCATAAAATGCGCGCATTCACTATTTTGAGCTCCTGGATTGTTCCAAACAAATGAAATAAAAAAAAATAGAATGTTATTTGTTATAAAGTCGTATAGTACATAGCGGCCTCCGAGTTTTGAAATATCATTGATTTAATATAGAAAAAAAACATTATTTTAACCAAAAAAACTTCGAAAATCGCTTTAAGTAAACTGTTAATTTCTCGAATAAACGATAATATTATTGAGCAAAATTTATACGAGAATAATTGTTACTTCATGATGAATAAACTTTGTAGCATGAATTTATTATCTTATTTCAATAAAAACGATAAATATAACTTCAAAATTAAAACGATGCACCGGCGGCCTTCGCGGATTTAATACTGCGCGAGAGCTCGTCAGCGTGCAAATGTAATAGGGCTCTTAAGTTCTCTTCGAAACGTAAAATTTTAAAAGTAGCATTTAATTTTAAAATAAGCGAGAACTTATTTAATGAGATAGGCCGTGGTGGTCATAATAAGAGGCTCCAGGAGGATATAAACAGAGTGGTTGCTTGGAGTCAGATCAATCTCCTCCTCAACACCTCAAAGTGCGTCACAATAAGTTTTTCTCGAGCACATACACCGTTACAGCACTGCTACGAGATTGATGGGGTGGCCATGCCTCGTGTAAAAGAAATCAGAGATCTTGGCGTCCAACTCAATACTTGTCTAACGTTTCGGGATTACATCACTAATTGCTGTAAAAAAGCTTTTAGAAATTTTGGTTTCGTGTTAAGGCAAGCCCATGACTTCAGGAACATCAAAGCTATTACAGTTCTATATAACGCCCTGGTTCGAAGTCAGTTAGAATACAACTCAGTAATCTGGGCGCCTCACGAAGATAAATATACGCTTATGCTTGAACGGGTACAGAATAAATATATTAGGTATTTATATTTAAAGCAGTATGGTGTCTACTCTTTATACCCATTAATGTATCCAACATTATTTGTTTTGGGCATGGTGGGATATGATCAGCTCAGAGTTCGAAGAGAAAATTCATTGGCATTGTACGTATTTAAAGTTATTAGAGGAAAAATATTTAACGCGGATATATTAGGTATACAAAATTTTTATGTTCCTGATCAGTATACGACACGTCGTCGTCGGGCGAATCTCCTGATGGAACCGCGCTGTAGGACTAATCTCCTGAAGGAGGCGCCGTTGACACGCGCACTCCGCACTCTTAACATGATTCATTTGGAAATTGACATTTTTGCTTGTACTCTGGATGAATTCACAAAGATATCATTGTGGACATTATGTTACAAAATGACATAATAATGCATGCACATCATACATATTATTTTATGATTGCGATTTATTATTGACATTTTGTGATTGAATTTTATTTTTGACATTTTATTTGATATTTTATTTTTGACATTTTATAATTGACATTTACTGATTAGTTCTAATGTATAATTATTGTATTTCGAATTTATTGTTACAAGTGACATAATAATATTGCATATTTGTATCATGATCATATTGCTCTTATTTTGATATTGGATATTTGACTTACTTTACGATTTTGTATTTAAGTAATTTAATTAAAAAAATAGCTACACTGTCGCATTAGGTATTGCCTGTGATGATAGCTGTATGTTGATGTTGATAAATAAATAAATAAATAAATAATTATGGGTTCTTTCGGCAAAAAAATATGGTTTCATTTTCTATCTCGCTCTAACATACGTGTATACTCTTTCTTTATCTTTTACATCGCCAGTTTTCTGTAGCGTACCGCAAAATTATATCTTATGGGAATTTACATCGAGTGACGTTACAGTTCTTCTGTACATTATCAAGTAGTTCCCCGTACTAATCAGTAACGTCCCATCAACTCATAATTGTTTGATTAACTATTTTAATTACTTCTTTATCTCAAATTTGTCCTTGTAACTTGTAAGTTCTATCTGTAACTGTCGAATAATCCGAAATAATTTCATATACGTAACCGTAACCGTAACCGATGTAATATTATTTACATATCCGTAACCGTATCGGAATTCGAAATTTCATATTATTATCTATAACATCCCACTACTACACTACTTCAAATCGATATTGACGGCTGCTGTCACCTTACGAGTTTCACTCACTGTTATTATTACATGATTACGTGGCGTCCATTAATTACGGGAGGCTGAAGAAGCACATGTTTTTTTTATACCACTAGAATGGCAAACAAGCATACGATCTGTTTGATAGTAAGCAGTCATCGCAGCCTATGGACTCTTGCGGCACCTGATGCACCACTCACGCGTTTCCGACCCTCTAAATTTTTACAAGAAAGGCGTAAAAGTATTTACTTTAAAGCCTTTATTGAAGAACACCATATTGTAGTTTCCCGATAGCTTACAATTACGCTCCCTACCTCTCTTATACAGCTAACTTGTAATTTATGTAATAGTGTAGGGTTGGTAGGTCATCCATGAGATGGACGGACCAGATCAAGGCTGCAACTGAGTGCTCGGTTTGCGAGTGCACCCGGAAAGCTGCATTCCGCGATGACTGGCGCTGTATTATCAAAATGATCACAATGAGGCAAGACTGTATCGACTACGAAGAAGTTGTGTTATCTTGCAATAAATGTTTCTTCTTCTTCCACAATCCTCCGAACTCTTCTCTGAATTTGCATATAATAATAATAATGCATAAGAAATTTTTGATGAATTGAGAAATATTTTGCTGAAAATTACTTCCAAATGAAGATTCCTTGGTTCTTGGTTTGCTCAAATAATTATTGCGCAATAACCTTCAGCTTATGAGTCAGATTTCTACATAAATATAATAACATTTTATATAGTTATTTAAAATTCCATTTACTCAATATATGAGTTGGAGGAATTAACGAAGTTATAAATAAATGTAATCGAGATATGCGGCGGTCTATATGTGGATTATTCTATTTTTATTATACCTATTACGAAACGAAATGGTCGCTATTTCGTTTCGTAATAGGTATAATAAAAATAAACAATTATGATATAAGTATATATATATATATATATACATTATATTATATGTACTAGGACCCGACAGACGTTGAATTTTTGATTCTGAGATTTGTGAATCTAAACCAGGCGCCACCCAAACGCATACAAAAAAAATCATTCAAATCTATCCAGCCGTTTAGGAGGAATTCAGTGACATACACACGTACAGTAGAATCACTACATAGTATAAAACAAAGTCGCTTTCTCTGTCCCTATGTCCCTTTGTATGCATAAATCTTTGAAACTACGCAACGGATTATGATGCGGTTTTTTTTAATAGATAGAGTGATTCAACTGGAAAGTTTATATGTATAATATATGCATAACATAGTAGAAAAACACTGATAATTCAGAGGTTTCTAATGTGATGTCGTAAATAAACACATTTTTTTGCTCTTTCATTGCAAACGCTGGCTGAAAACAACGAGATAGATCAAAATAATGTAGTACAGTATTATTCACCTTAAAATGGTCTACAAAAAAGTTCGCGATGGTATATGTCTATCTCTTAGTGGTAACACACAATAACCGTTATTTTATCCTTTGCTTTTTACAAGAAATAATGCCTTATTTACGAAGCGATTTTAAGCAATACAGAATTAATCCTTATCCAATTAAGTACCTTAAATACATTGCGCATTTAATATAGATCAATATGGCCCTTCACAGCATGTAATTTAAATGAATAGTTTAGAAGATATTACACATTTAAAATGCAGGGACATAACGGCTGTGGCGGTACCGGCCGCGGAGCCGGCGGCGTGTGCCTATAACTGGGGAAGGACTGGATAGGACAAAGCGCAAAGACCTTCTGTAGTACATTTAGTATCAGCATTGCACCCGTGCGAAGCCGGGGCGGGTCGCTAGTTATATATATAAAGAAGATATATCATAATTGTTTGCGTAACCATTTACCATACACATATACATACATATATATCTATTTGAAAAGATTGCGAGCCGATGGCCCCAACGGGCCTAACCTCTGTACCCCAAACGGTACTCTACAACTAATTCTGCAAATATTTTAAGAAATTTAACTATCATATTGAAATGAATGCAATTACATTGAGCCAAAGTGTCAACGCAAGTGGCATCCCACACTAAGGCGCGTCCCAACCTCCAGGGCACTAAAGTCATTCCGTCTTGCCATCATCCCGAGCTAAGCCGTTCGGTTCCAGAACGGCAGGGTCGGAGACGCTAACAAGAGCCCGACGAATTATATCGTTAAGGCCGGCATGACGTGCTAAATGCCCAGCACTTCTAGGACAGGAAAGGCCGTGACGCCCGAATTGGTAGACGCCGTGACCACACGGGCAACGATGAGGGACAATGCAAGGAGCCCCGATACGGAGGCATGTAGCCAAACGAAATGTGGTGTGGTCTAGCAAATTACCTACATTAGACGAAGGCAAAGCCTGCAGCCAGAGCTCCCACTTTGATACGGCTAAAAGACGAGCTCGCTCCGCAGAACCTACGGACGTTTGAATGAGATTATCCCACATGATTTTGCAAAGCGGCTCGTCCCACTGCCTCTGAGAAGAGATACAAAACGGAAATTTTGAATTTTGACTTAGCTTTGACCAAGCATTTCTGGCCTCGAATCGGTTTATAAATCACGGAGTAATTAAATAACAAACAAAAAATATATATAGCCGAATTGAGAACTTCCTCCTTTTTTAAAGTCGGTTAAAAAACGAGTGTGCTGTAGAGTCTAAAAGAAGTTTTACTTCAGTCGTCGTAATAGTCGTGTGATCTAAAGTTGAAGACCACACGACTGAAATAAAATTTCTTTAACTCCATCCATTTATATATATAAAAGAGAAAATCACTCACTCACTCATCACGAAATCTCAGAAACTATAACACCTACAAACTTGAAATTTGGCAGGTAGGTTCCTTATAGGGTGTAGACATCCGCTAAGAACGGATTTTACGATACTCCACCCCTAAGGGGGTAGAATGGGGGTTGAAGTTTGTATGAAAGTTCTATGTTTTTGAAGTAAGAGACTTGAAATTTAAAATGCATGCTCTATAGATGGTGTGGAGATGTACTAATAATGTATCTTTAGAAATCAATCCCTTTTTGGGGTTAAAACGAGGGTTGGAAGTTTGTATGAAAGTTCTATGTTTTTGACGCAAGAGACTTGAAATTTAAAATGTATGCTCTATAGATGGTGTGGAGGTGTACTAATAATGTATCTTTAGAAATGAACCCCTTTTTGGGGTTAAAACGGGGGTTGGAAGTTTGTATGAAAGTCCTATGTTTTTGAAGTAAGAGACTTGAAATTTAAAATATAAGCTCTATAGATGGTATGGAGGTGTATTAATAATGTATCTTTAGAAATCAACCCCTTTTTGGAGTTAAGAGTTAATGTATCTTTAGAAATCAACCCCTTTATTTCCAACCCCCGTTGGGTTGGAAATTTGTATGAAAATCCAATGTTATTGAAGTTAAAGCAATTATGGCAGAAGGACTTTAAACGATATTTAAGTATAAAAAATATTGAAAACAACTACATACTATTATAAGGAGGGATGTTTTATTATAACAATAAAAAGTACTTTAGGACAAAGAGGTTTTAAAAAATAATATCCGTCGACTTCATTGATTCTACAAATTCGTCTAGATATTGATTGTTTTTAATTTTTTTTTTCCTTTCATTAGGTATTTAGCTTTTTCGAATGTAATTAAAAATTATTTGCAAATAACTAACTCCACGCGTACGAAGTAGCGGGCGGCCGCTAGTATTTATATATATGAGAGAAACAGAGAAAGAAAATGTGTTTTCGCACCTCTCTCTCTTGCCCCTACAGTAACATACGAAACGTAACTCTCTCTTTCTAACTTCACTGACTTATATCCCTCCCTCTCAACTTTCGTTCGCCTCGGCCGATTACACGTTTCGTAACGCTCTCGTCACACATTCACCAGCTTATTCCCCAAATCAAGCGAACGTAAAGAAGTTCTTCTTCAAAAACCTAGATTGTATCTATCTATAAATATAAAATTCAAAGTCCTGACTGACAGACTGACTGACTGACTGACTGATATATCAACGCACAGCCCAAACCGCTGGGTCTAAAGATTCCAAATTTGGCACGTAAGTTCCTTATGACGTCTAGGGGTACACTAAGAAAGGATTTTTCAAAATTCATTCCCTAAGGGGGTAAACGGGGGTTCAAAGTCTGTATGGGGAAACGAGATTAGTTGGACTATTTTATCCGTAACTTTACACGAGTACTTCTATAGATAAATGAGTAAACACGTGTTTCAGGATTATTCAATATTCAACCCCTAAAGGGGTGAAATGGGGTGAAAAAGTCTGAAAATCGTCATGGGTATTGTTTTTATAGTTTATGGGGTCGCTGATTACGAAAATAACAACTATTATCTAATCAAACATAGCCGACGTGATAAAAAGTCACCCCTGTGGGGGTGCGATGGGATGAAAATGTCTAAAATGGGGTGAAAAAGTCTGAAAATCATCATGGGTATTGTTTTTATGGTTTATCGGGTCGCTGATTACGAAAATAACAACTATTTTCTAATCAAACGTAGCCGACGTGACATAAAATCCCCCCTGTGGGGGTGTTATGGGGTTGAAATGTCATAATATCAATATGGGTGTTGATTCTATGGTTTTCTGGGACGTCAATTACGAAAATGGCATCGATTTGAAAATATAGTGGACAAAAAAATACTTAAAAGGATTTTTCAAATTTAAACCCTAAGAGGATGAAACGGAGGTCCAAAGTTTGTATGGGGAAACGAGCTTAGTTGGACTATTTTATCCTAAATTTTACATGAGTACTTCTATAGATAATTGACTAAACACGTGTTTCAGAATTTTTCAAAAATCAACGCCTAAAAGGGTAAAATAGGTCCCAAAAGTCTGAAAAACGTCATGGGTATTGTTTTTATGGTTTATCGGGTCGCTGATTACGAAAATAACAACTATTTTCAAATCAAACATAGCCGACGTGACAAAAAGTCGACCCTGTGGGGGTGCGATGGGATGGAAATGTCTAAATGGGGGTGAAAAAGTCTGAAAATCGTCATGGGTATTGTTTTTATAGTTTATGGGGTCGCTGATTACGAAAATAACAACTATTATCTAATCAAACATAGCCGACGTGATAAAAAGTCACCCCTGTGGGGGTGCGATGGGATGAAAATGTCTAAAATGGGGTGAAAAAGTCTGAAAATCATCATGGGTATTGTTTTTATGGTTTATCGGGTTGCTGATTACGAAAATAACAACTATTTTCTAATCAAACGTAGCCGACGTGACATAAAATCCCCCCTGTGGGGGTGCGATGAGGTTGAAATGTCATATTATCAATATGGGTGTTGATTCTATGGTTTTCTAGGATGTGAATTACGAAAATGGCATCGATTTGAAAATATAACTTAATGGATAAGAAATTATTTAAAAGGATTTTACAAATTTTACCTCTAAGAGAGTGAAACGGAGGTTCAAAGTTTGTATGGGGAAACGAGTTTAGTTGGGCTATTTTATTCTAAATTTTACACGAGTCTTTCTATAGATAACTAAACACGTGTTTCATGATTTTTCAAAATTCAACCCTTAAAAGGGTAAAATGGGTCCCAATAGTCTGAAAAACGTCATGGGTATTGTTTTTACGGTTTATCGGGTCGCTGCTTACGAAAACAACAACGATTTTAAAATTCAACGTGGCTAACGTGACCATTTTTTTTTTTTGTATACTACGTCGGGTGGCAGACAAGCATACCGTAGCCATATTAACGCTCGCAACATAAAATATCGCTCGCGCGCCGCCACCCCCGCTGCCATCGCAGCATCTCCTTCCTTTCTGGTGACCTCACTCACTCGCAGGAACACAACAGCCCTCAAGGGAACCGTTATTTGGCTGCGGTATTCTGTGAGGTCGAGGTACATTTCCCAGTCGGGTAGCTTACAATTACGCTCCCTACCTCTCTTTTCGCCAGAGCTTCGTTTGTCAGTCAGCAGGGTGCACCGCGTGCAGGTGAAGTTGGCTTTGGTTCAAAGGTGTTGATGAACCACTTACACCCCAAAATCATCTCCTATTGGGGTGCGATGGGGTTTAAATGTCTAAAATGCGGTCAAAAAGTCTGAAAATCGTCATGGGTATTGTTTTAAAGTCTATCGGGTGGCTGATTACAGAAAAAACAACTATTTTATAATCCAACATAGCCTACGTGACATAAAATCACCCCATGTGGGAGTGCGATCGGGTTGAAATGCCATAATACCAATATGGGTGTTGATTCTATGGTTTTCTGGAACATTAACTACGAAAATGGCATCGATTTGTAAATATAACATAGTGGACATAAAGTTAGTTAAAAGGACTTTTCAAATTTTACCCCTAAGAATGTGAAACGGTGGTCCAAAAATTTTATGGGGAAATGAGATTGGTTGACTATTTTATCTTAAACTTTACACGACTACTTCTATAGATAAATGAGTAAACACGTGTTGGCCCCGAATTTCACGCAAGCGAAGCCGCGGGCGAAAGCTAGTTCATTATAAAAAACACCCTGTGTTTTCATGATCCAGCGTGTAAGTAGATTCTGCAAGGTTTGCAGCTTGTAGACAATATATCAGCAAGATTTTCCATCCCCGAAGATATCGAAAAACGATTTGGTATGCCTTAGACGGAAACTAATCCGGCGAGATGCGATCTCACGTGAGTGCATGTCAAATAAAGCTTTAGCGTTCGATTGAGATTTATATCCATCTTCACCCGATGCTCACTCACAGAGAAATGGAACTGAATGTGTGAGGGAACGAGCATTTAATTAAACACAAAATTTGTTGACAGTGAGTAATGTTGCGAGTACTTTTGTCACTTAGCCGCTGAATTGCCCGTGTCGACCTACGGTCGACAAGTGACGTCACGACCTTGAAACGCTTGAATTGCCCGTGTCGACCTACGGTCGACATTTGCAGTTTGGCGTTCAGTTTTGGGCAGATTGAACAATACTCATCTGTCATACATTCAGGCCCATTTGTTTATGTTTTTTTCGTTTCTCCGCCATATTAGCTATCGGATTAAGGCCAAAGAATCATAAACTCAATGGAAAAAAAATAAAAAAAGGGGTTTAAGAGACTCGCCTTAACGGCGCCAGATGTTCGGGCCGGTGTCAAGTGCTATAAAAACTTATTTTGTTTAGGTAAGTGTAGGTTTTTGTTTATTAACATCGGGTTTTATCTCCCTAGCGTATTTTTAAATAAAAAACTATACGTTATCGCCTTAGTTCATAAGGTATTTTTTTGAATACAAGTAGGGCTATGAAACACCACTTGAGAATGTTTAGACCATCGTAATTCTACACTATAGTCGAGTGTTGAACAACAAAAGACGGCATTGTATAGTGCTGTTCTTAGTAAACGTAAAAAACACCACTTGTAGGCACTCAATAACAAAGTTGCGTCTCAATGACCGTTTTTATGGGGCCCCGACCACCCGCGGCGCCGGGCAGGTAGGAACAAAAAACAAATGGGCATAGTTCCGCCGCGTTTTTGCGCGGGGGGAGCGCGGGGGGCTCAACGTGGGGGGCAAAAGAGCGGATAGCAATGAATTTGTCGAATCTATCGATGTAATACATCTATGGTACCATCTACTTATAAGTAGGATGCTTCTAGATAAATTTACGAGTTTTAATAATAGAGCCTGTCCTTATTTTTTTATTATAGATCCGTACCCAAAGGGTGCCATTGGGACTCTATTACCACACGCCTTCCATTCTATACAAAAAACGATAACGCAAACAGACCTCGTCTGTATACGTGCAAATGTGTGTGTTGACTGCATAACGAAGTAGATACCTTGCGCTGTAACGTAAGACGTTATACCTATAACAGGTAATATTATAATAATAAATGTCTTTAAACCTTTGTTTGTTCGTTTCTTTGTACTATCTTTATTGTACATTATAAGCATAAGTATATTAATTTAATACATATAATAAAACAGTAGGAACCGCCTGTCTGTAGATTTGATAAAATTAATTAACAAAAAATGGGTGTGGGCGATAAAAAAAGAGTAACAGAACACAAAAAAGATTTTTTTGATTTTTCTGTATTTACTCGCTAATCTTTAAAACTACTGAACAGATTTTTTACGCGATTTTCACTAAAATATTAAGCTCATCCCTGAGCAACATATAGGCTTTGTTTCATCGAAATCTAATGTCAGATTAAAAAGTTATCGTCATTTAAAGTTAAAGAAAATTTTTCTATAGAGAAAATCACTGACTCACTCATCACGAAATTTCAGAAACTACAAGTGCTAGGAGACTCAAATTTTGTATGGGGGTTCCTTTTAGGACGTAGATGCTCACTAAGACGGGAATTTGGAAAATTCAACACCTAAGGGGGTGAAACGGGGGTTCAAAGTTTGTATGGGGAACCAAGATTAGTTGGACTATTTTATACGAAACTTTACACGAGCACTTCTGTAGATAAATGAACCCCCTAAAGGGGTGAAATGAGGTGCAAACGTCTGAAAATCGTCATGGGTATTGTTTTTATGGTTTATCGGGTCGCTGATTCCGGAAAATACAGCTATTTTATAATCTAACATAATCGACGTGACACAAGAGCACTCCTGTGGGGGTGCGATGGGGTTGAAATGTCATAATATCAATATGGGTGTTGATTCTATGGTTTTCTGAGACGTCAATTACGAAAATGGCATCGATTTGAAAACGTGGACACGAAATTTCCATCTCGGTATAAAAATCCAAGATTTGGAACACCTGATGCGGAACCATAATGGTTCCGGTAAACTATAGGAAATATAAAAATACTGCCTTAGTAAAAGCTGTTCAACCTGATGATCATTTTTTGTTGAGGTATAAAAATCCAAGATTTAGAACACCTGATGCAGAACCATAAAGGTTCAGCTAAACTATATATAATAAGAAATATAAAAATGACGCCTTAGCAAAAGTTGTTCAGCCTGATGAGCATTTTTTTGTTGAGGTATAAAAATCCAAGATTTAGAACACCTGATGCAGAACCATAATGGTTCAGCTAAACTATAAGAAATATAAAAATGACGCCTTAGCAAAAGTTGTTCAGCCTGATGAGCATAAATAGTTTAACAAAATATTGATTGTATTGTAAAAAAAATAACCGCGCAGTGCTACTTTTATTCTTACCTGCTACAAGTTAGACGCAATAGTTTTATTTATTTACAAAGGTAACGTGGTCTGTTTAGTCAGTTTAATATAGACGTGTACGCTAAAATTGAAATGGAACGATTGGTATATATTCGCACAAACCAGAAGAATGAGTGCATTTGCGGGACAAAATTTTGTAGCAAAATTTGTAACAAAATTTTGTAGTAAAATTTTGTGATGCAAAGTCTTTTAAACAACGAGGGGAAACTGTTTTTCTTATATGCTTCAGGATTGACTAGAAAAACATACCTGACGAGAGCAATCCTCGCTGAAATCAGGCGCCAAAATAATACCTCACAGCAGCATCGCCAGGTATTGCAGCCATATTACTTCTAGGCGGAAGGACGCAAATACAATGTTCAATATTCTACTCGATTTATACAGAACGGAAACACCGACATGCTTTGTGACACGAAACTGTGACAAAGAGAAAATGTTTCAGGATTGCTGTCTAATCGTTTGAGATGAATGCGAAATGGCCAACAATGTGGCTTTATCGAGGATTAGTAACGCTTCAGGTCTTTTCATATTAGCTTCCGAAGGAAAGACTCCTTTCATATATTTTTTTAATATTTTTTTAAACTATGGTTACTATCTTAATTAAAAATAATAATTTGTTGACTTTTAACGTATACTGTCCCAAATATTTTCTTATGTATCTACATTAGTTCGTATTTGTATTAATACGCTGGAATCATAAAGTCCACGCGAACGAAGTCGCGGACATCAGCTAGTGTACATATAAAACACTTGAATTACAGATGTACAAAGGCAAAAGTACATCTGTATTTTGAATGATTGTGATTATGGGACCACAAGGCCCCTAATGTGTGAAGATGAATTGATGAGGGGTGTGTTCAGAGGAGTTGTATGGCATCATGTCATACAACTAACTCCTCTGAACACACCCCATTGTACAATCGGTAGAAGTCACAAAGGGACGCAAAATCTCTGCTCAGACTTCAAGGTTCTAAACCGACTATCAGTTTGGGATCGTCAACAATCCTTGCAGCACGCGTTTGAATTGAGTCACAGGGTGCAATCTGGTATACTTAAGCTTTGTAAAGTAGAAGTCTTTGCCGCGGGTAGCGGGAAGTACTGCTTCGCCTTGTTGAGCACACTTAGTTTTTTTGACGCCAGCTTGGCCTTCCCCTCCAGGTGAAGACGAAACTAGACGTCGCTGGAGATATTCAACTCCGAGAATCAAAATATTTTTGACTATGGTAAGGGGTGTGTTCTGGAATTGAAGAGCCACAGCAATAGGGGTTTTCTTAGTGGTGATCGCGGAGATTTGTGACTTAGTGGGATTGAATCGAACTAGGTTCTGTCGCCCCCAATCGGACACACTATTCAATGTAATATACACACTATTCAATAAATAAATAAATATTTCTGGACAATTTACACAACGCAGTCCCAAATTAAGCGTAAAGCTTGTGTTATGGGTACTAGGCAACTGACAAATGTACTTAAATACATTTTTTTTGTAAATACATACTTATAATATATAGAAAATTGATTGAAAAAATTGGCCGTGTGATTTCCGACAGACTAGAATAGAATCACTCCGTCTCTTGCCGTGGATGTCGTACAAGGCGACTAAGGGAAATACATTATAAAACATCGACCAGGCCTCCCTAATTCAATAATAATTCAAATACAGGTGAATTTTTCCACTTTTAAAAAAATATTTATCTGGCAAGTTGGCCAAGACAACTATTTAAATAATAATATATTAATTAGTTTGATGTTATCAAAAAATAGCTGAATTTCATCTGCAACGATAGACTGCTATGCCTTGTTTAGTATTGTAATTACTTAATAGGTTGATGACGCCACACTGTGACTCACGCAGTACAATATAAGATGCAAAAATTCGTCAGCAACACAAACCTTCCTGGTAGCTCTGTTGGAAAAGCACTCGACCGGTCATCGAGAGGTCGTGGGTTCAAATCCCACCTAGGGGTGCGGTGAATTTTTCAATTTTTCAAAAAATATTTTATTTATTTAAAAAATATTTTATTTACGCTACGTTACGTTAATCCAAGTCAGTGGACTTTAGTCGGCTTGAAAATACAGATCACCGTCAACCGGCAGTAGAGCAGCGTGGTGGACTATTCTCTAAACCCCGTCTATTGAGAGGAGACCCGCATTTTACAAACGCAAAAAAAAAAAAAAAAAATCACAGCAGTGGAACGAATATAGATTGACACCGACCTTTTTTCCAAATAACATTCCAGTTTTATGTAATATAAATATAAATATAATATAAATATTGTCAGACAAATTACACAGCGCCATCTAGCCCCAAAGTAAGCGAAGCTTGTGTTATGGGTACTAGACAACTGATAAACATACGTAAATACATTTTTTTTTGTAAATACATACTTATGATACATAGAAAACACCCAGACTAAGACAAACAGACATGTTCATGCACACAAATGTTTGTCCTATGCGGGAATCGAACCCACGAGCGTTGGTGTCGAAGCCGCGTCATTGACCGCTACGCCACCGAGCTCGTCAATATGTGTATGAACTAGCTTATAAATTGTTCATCATTGGATTTAACCGTTTCTCACAGGAATCTTAGTAAAGTAACAATCATATTCACTGTCGTTGACGACCCCAGTGGTCGAATGGCTAGAAATGGCTACTTAGACTCCGAGGTAGCATGTTCGATATCCGCACACAAATGTATGTACATTTGTGAGCATATTTGCTTGTCTTGGTCTGGGTATATTTTTTTAATTGCTCGGACGAAGGAGTATAAAATTTCGGAGGAGTGCAGAATACTAATATTTTTTTAAATTATGCGTAAAATACATTAAATCAATTACACACACTACCATCTATTTGACACACACACGCATATATACTCTATTGTTTATTGTTAAAGTCTATGGTTGTATTTCGACCACTGGGCGACCTCTAGTCTTTTTTATTATCCAATAAAGTAATATTATCATAAACGATAATACCGAAATATTTACCGTTTATGATTATAATATAACTGCTAAACGATAATATCGAAATATTATCGTTTAGCAGTAAGTAATTGTCCACATAAACTTAAATCCCGGATGTCTCTGTAACGCTTTTATGACGTGAATAGGTGTTTAAAATTGTTTCCATAGAGAGGAAGTTAAAAAAAATGAGTGATAACAAAATCAGAGACATCACGGGTCTCTGTAACAATGAACTCTTTCCTAACTTTGGTGTTGTTTGTTCAAAGTCCGACGGGGAGGTTAAACTTGCACCTCTTATAATACCACCTGAGATTTTCGTACGAAATTAATTTCGCTTTTATGACGTGAATAGGTGTTTAAAATTGTTTCCATAGAGAGGAAATTAAAAAAAATGAGTGCTAACAAAATCGCGAAAATATTGGTTCTAGATACCTCTAGATAGTGGCTCACCAGCCACTTAATAAGATCCCTTTCCTCTACCTTAAGAGTCTGTCTGGAAGAGATCGCTTAGCGATAAGAATATTATATTGTATTGTTTTTTTTTATGTGAGAGGGGGCATACGAGCATGTGGATCACCTGGTGGAAAGCAATCACCACTGCCCATGGACACCAGCTACTCCAAGAGGTCGCTGATCCGTTGCCAGCCTTTTAAGGAAAATGAAAACTCTGTTTTTGAAGGCACCCATGTCGTAGTTGTTCGGAAATACCGCTGAGGGAAGTTGATTCCACAGTTTCACTGTTCCTGGTATAAAATGTCTTAGGAAAGGTACTGTAGTAGATCGCCAATTATCATGATGATATGGATTGAATTTTAATTTATGGCGAGTTGTACGATAGTGGAATTCAGCGGCAGGTATCAAATCAAACAGCTCATCCGAGCACTCCCCGTGATATAATTTGTATAGAACGCAAAGAGAGAGAGAAATGTTATCAAAGTAAACAAACATGTATTGTGTCAATTTCTCCAATGTATTTAGCTAAGAATATTATTTCTATCAAGAATACGTTAAGACAACATAACTGTGTCGCAAATTGAATTGCAAAAAAAAAACGTTTAGAAAATTGTATCTTTACTTTGCAGACGAAAACTAATTTGAAAGGAAAATTCTTCGTTCAGTAAAATTGTAAGGATTTAGTGTATAATTTCATTCTTACTGTGAGTGAGCGGCTCTGGACGGGTGTGACATCTCCGCTCTTTCGTAAAATTGGAACCTTTTCAGTGAAAACGCTGAATGAAGAGCGAAGGCGCGCATTTTATTACAAAGATTCTGTGGGCTGTATAAGATGTCTTTTCTGTGCAGTAATAGCTCTTTGGTTCGCTTGTGACGGGGCGAGTGCTATTTCCATACGTTTAGTTCTCTTGTGATGAGTATTTTAATGAATTGTAATTTTAGTCATTCAATGTAAAATTTATATAAGACTAGACTTAGACTAGAGACTTAGATTAGATATTCTTTTAGGTAGACATTTAAAAATCCGTGGTGCACGGCAGTGGAGCTTCAATGACTAGCCAGTCTTTTAGGCTTTTAATGCTTTTTTTATATGAGAGGGGGCAAACGAGTATATGAGTCACCTGATGGAAAGCAATCACCACCGCCCATGGAGATCAGTAACACCAAAGGGTCACCGATCCCTTGCCAGCCTTTAAGGGAAATAAAGACACAGCTCTTGAAGTTTCCCATGTCGTAGTCGTTCGAAAATACCGCCGACGGAAGTTGATTCCACAGTTTCACCGTTGGTGGTATAAAATGACTTAGCAAACGTACTGTAGTAGATCGTCTATTATCAAGCCTTATTTGCCATATTGCTATATAACCAAGAGGTGAAGTCAAATGTTAAAGGTTTTCTACTCCTACTAATTACTTCTGATGAAACTTGTTGTGAGTTCCAATCCAAGGCAACCATAGTTTTATTCCCGGGACTGCAAAGCACTACATTGTAGATTGCCTTTGTGGTCAATTTGTTCGCCGCTGTTACTGCTGGCTACACAGGAGACACAGTCGTGGGAATGTGTGGTGGGTCTCCATTCCGTTTACGGTTATTTTTCATACGATGCTTCATGCTTTGACTATTTACTCTTGTACGTTAAAAAAAGTGACCTCCTTAATAAATCGTATCAAACTAATGCCTACCATCTTTTATACGTCGCGTTGAGACGATCGTAGATTGCTTTTATAAAATAATTTTGATAACTATTTTGACGCTACTTTGTTAAGTAAACTAGTAATTAAAGCGTACTTTGATGTCGGCGTCTAATCATAGTCACCCAGGTCCACGTTAACCTTTCAAAGCTTTCCTTTCAATTTTGTCCAAGTGTGCTTACAATGCGGCTTTAGAGTACAAGTTTCATTAAGGTTTGCGGTACACGTTGAGGGACACAACGTTGAGGGGCGGCATATGAAACTCATTCAAATAGACACACGAATTTTTCATACAATTTGTTTCCCCACCTCACGACGATGTGTCATGACGCATACTATGTATGTGTGCGTGTGGTAAGTTTAAAGACTTGGTCATTTTTTACGATGTGACACTACGGGGCTTAAATAGCTGGCAATGTGACACTACTACGTCACACCCAAATTATCGTCGGCCGCTCAATCAACAAAGTTCAATCTCGATCGTCCATGAACGTTGTGTCGTGTCATATTGAATTTATAGGGCCGCTTAATGACGTTGTGTCACCTGCACGTGGTGCACTCTGCCGCCTAGCAAAAGAGAGGTTGGGAGAGACTGGAGAAATACCTGCACCTCACAGAATACCGCAGCCAAATAACAATTCCTGCGAGTGAGTGACTTGGCTAGAAAGGAAGGAGTTGTTGAGTTAGAAGCGGGGATGGCAATGCGCGAGCGATATTTCATGTTGCGAGCATTAATATAGCTGCGGTATCTGCTTCCCAATAGGCGAAATTTTTTTCTTCAAAAAATTTTGAATAAAAAATTCAAAAATGTTTGAAATATTTTAAATCGCCTCAGCTTGTATCGAGGTCATGCACATTAACTCGTCCGTGTGTCTGGTAGGCACGTAGCTGCGGCCCTTGACACCCCACCGCGCCCTCCGCTCTAGGGCTCTCGTCACTGCCGAGTGTCAACACTCGGTCGCCCACTGACAAATACTGACAGCGGTCGCCGGATTATTAGTCACTACGGAAAATTTAATGAAGAGGTAAATTCTTTAAATATTACTGGGCAAATATTAATCTAGGTTATAATTTCTTTAGTGGTGTTGTGCACTTTTTGGGATGGGTAAAAAATGTTAAATTCGCGTCTGAACACGTAACCTGATCGAAAAATTGTAAGACGGAGGGAGAGTAGACCGCCGGCGCGGCGTACGAGAGGAAGTAATCCCCCTCCTTTTCTACCGCGCGGCGTAAATGTATGCCTGCTCCTGTGCTGTTTATTTTTAATGTAACATAAATTGTCATGTTTGTTTAAGAAAGCGCAATAACTGAATATTGTATTTTACCACATAAATCTAGTACTTTTGTACGGTTTCCACCACACATGTTTGTTTTATATTTTGCTGATGCGGCGACTCCGCGCGCAAGCGTCATACATAACCGATTGCTATAAAAGTATTATTCTTACTAATATCGGTGAGTGCTATCGTAACATTGAACTAGTACACATTGGAGAAAGGAATTGCCAGTGTCTGACTTGTAATCACCTTAACTAAGAATATTATATTAACTTCAACGTTTGGTGATCTTTCCTTTCTGCACTCCACATCAAGCAAGCAAGCAAGTAACTAGTCAACGTAAGGGAAACCACCCTTACATTTGACTAGTTACTTGTTTGCATACTGATAAATAAAGCAATTTGTATGAAATTATTCCCATTCTAAAATATTAAAAAATGCACAACGTTAATGTTCAAGTCTTCACTTTTGCCGGCACTCCCGGAGTGCAACCCGTTTTTTAAGTGAAAACTTATCATCGTTTTTTATACGAAGCCGGGTGCTAAACCAGGGTACAGCCTGCGATGTAGTTCGGTTACCGCAGTCATGTAGACGCTCACGGGATACAAGGATTGTTTGCGTGCTGGCTCCCCTACTGCTATCTCAAGTCCGGTACCCTTCATCACTCGCAGGATCCCTGTAACCACCTGATCAAAGTTATCCTTTAAATAACTTTCTTATACTATGCCGGTGATAAGTAATTTTTCAGTCTTCCACTTAGGTAACTAAACTTTCATAACCAGTTACAAGAGAAGATTTTTCACGGTGGTTGAACTATTACAGTCTTGTATAAACAGTAATGTAAACAGTTTGTGTTACCAGGAAAATGTATAAAGGTATTATGCAGTCTCGATAGAAATAGCTTATATGGATAGAATGTTTTATAGTAAAATTTATTTAATCGGAACACTTCTTTATGCTTAAATGGGAAGTATATAATTAATTAAGTTAGAGAACTAAAATTACATATAAATATCTTAAAATTAAATTTAAAATAAAAATAATTTAACTAGATTAAAAACTAAAATTACCTATAATAAAATACACAGAAAAAATATCATTACCTGTATTAATCAGTAAATTATATATTTTTATAAGTTTAAGTATTTGATGATAAATAAGATTTTTCTGTCTTTCTTTAGGCAGAAAGACAGAACCAATATTATATGACTTTGCGTAGACAGTTTCTGGTAATGGATTAAGGTGTCAGCAGAAACTGTCTACACAAAACAAAGTAACGAAGATTTCTGCGAGATAAACCTCCTGCAGAGGGAAACTCAATAGAAATGACTTTTACGTTCACTTAACGATCGAAACCTAACCATACGCCTGTCGAGATTACGTACCTTTCTGAGACTAAATCAAAAGAGGTATCAGAAAATCTTCTAAAAAAGCTAACTTGATAGTATAATAGACAAATTCCATTACCTGCCAGCTATTGAGCAAGCTAACTTCGGTCCGTAAACCAATGAATCCCCGAGTAGGGTATTCATTAATCAAAACCTCTCGGCGCCATTACAGACCCAATTCTGCCTGCGGGGAACGACCAAATAGATAAATAGCTCTAACCAAACAAACACAGGCGATCTCTTCGTTATGATGAATAGCGGGAGTCGACCTATATTCCACAAAGCAAATACCAGCTTGTATTATTTCGACCTCAATCTTGGGGATTCAGTTAACTGCGTTGTTCTTAGCGGGAATTATCGCAGCTTAATCAGTTGACAAGCGGTGGCAACTTTTAATGTTCACCAAATCTCTAAAAGTTTGTGGAACTCGCTTTTTATGTGCCCGGGCCTTACTACAATCGGCTTATTCCGTTTATCCACTAACTACATTAAAACAGCCACCATAATATACGTAGATAGTGGTGGATAATATAGGTGGATACTCGGAAACGCGTGTCAAATTATACACCCTTATCGGAATTCAAGTAATATCTTACAAGCAATTTTATCTACACATTCATATCAATTATATCAAATTGCCTGTAAATTTGACTTCCGCAAAATAACACCTCAATCAATTAACAATCTAATCATCAAATAACTATATAAAATATCTTATTCATTACATAGTCGTTACTTATTAGACATATCGTGGTGAGCCCCAATTTTAATATTACTAGTATTCGTTATGAAACAAAACATGGAAAGTCACAGACTAAAAAAAAAAGATACTGATATACGAAGATAGCCTTTTTTTCCACGTGTTGCAGGAAATAGACAATTCATTCGTTTGAATATTATTATAGCAGTAATACAACAAAATAAATAAATATTTCTGGACAAATAACACACGGCCATCTAGTCCCAAACTAAGCAAAACTTGTACTATGGGTACTAGATAACTAATATAATACTTGAATACATTTTTTTTGTAAATATACATATAATATTTGACGAGCTCGTTGGTCGAATGGTTAGCAATGGCCACTTTGACTCCGAGTTCGTGGGTTCGATCCCCGCACAAGGCAAACATTTGTGTGCATGAACATGTCTGTTTGTCTTGGTCTGGGCGTTTCTATGCATTATAAGTATTTATTTACAAAACAAAAAAATGTATTTAAGTACATTTATCAGTTGTCTAGTCCCATGACACAAGCTTTGCGCTTAATTTGGGATAATTTAATAGCGTAATTAATTTAATAGCGCTGTGTAAATTGTCCAGAAATATTTATTTATTTATTTATTTACATGTCGAATGTTTATAGTACAGGGGCCTTACCACAAGCTCTAAACGCAGGAATGGAATTATGATGGTTGCCTATTTATCAATTAATTTCATTCATAAATTCGCAAGCATGATGGTTCCATTCCTGCGTTTAGAGCTTGTGGTAAGGCCCCTGGTCCGTTATTTAGTAAAACCGTTGTTTTTGTTTTCCTCTGTAGTGAGTTTACCTTTAACTTAATTTCGTATGCGCGAGACAAGTTATTTCGGGCCTGTTGCTAGAAGTTCGAAACGTCGAGAACATAAAAACGAGAAGTGGGTGTTTCGTATGCTGAGGGCTCGCCGTTCACCACAACCATGTTTGTAACTAACGCCTTCGCTTGCTTTGTTTATGTAGAAACACAGTATATATAACTATATATATATATAACACAGTATATGTACTAAGTACAGTATAGCCACTGCCTGCCGCTCTCTCATGTCGGCTATATTTCTAAATATTCCTAAACAAATTACACACTGCCTTGTACTATGGGTACTAGATAACTGATATTATACTTAAATACTTTTTTTTTGTAAATACGTAGTTAAAATACATAGAAAACACCCAGACAAGACGCACCACACAAGTTCATGCACACAAATATTTGTCTTGTGCGGGGATCGAACCCATGGCCCCGGAGTCAAAGTGGTCATGGTTAGCCATTCGACCACAGAGGTCGTCATATATACGCACTTACTATTAAAAGTGATGTGGTATCATAGTCTAAGTACTAATAATACTTACGAAGTAGCTATTAAGTAATCTGTGGTATTACGTACAGTATGTATACTCCTTGCTGCTCTCTTGTCGACCTCACCTCCGCTCTGAGACGATTCTGGAACAGTTTGTATTGTGTTGCATGCACACACACTCATTCGCGCTCTGTACAAACGCCATTGTTTATGTAGTAGAAAACGACGCGTCATTTGTATGTCGTAGAAACTAGTTGTGAACCGTGGTTTCATTCAAGGTTTTGGCACCTATTGGACGTAGCCTGCTGTTATATAGCCTTTAAGTTTTCTCAGGAATTAGACTACCAGCCAAAAGAAATTTTTTGTCATCCGTCGGGTAGTTTTAGAGAGCAGTGCCTTCAAATAAACAAATTCTTGATTATGCCTCGTATTGGATATTACCCGTCTAACTAACATGTGAAAAACTTGTTAAATGAATATTTTCCTATTTAAATAATAAACTTGTAAAAATTAATATACATACTGTACTGTCTTCTCTTCAATTGATACAGATTTAGATAAAAGAGATATGAAACAAAAGTTTTCAACTTCTATCGATAAAATCTCTGCCAATGTCAACCCGCAGTTGAGTAGCGTGGTTGAGCACGCTCTAAATCCCTTCGATTGAAAGAGCAACCCGTATGCTAGTGGCGGAATGAATATGGGTTTATATGGATTGACAAAAGGTGTAATGGGTTGTATTCAGACGAATTGTTTAATGTGATGCTAGCGGTGGTATGTGATATGATCCTTCTACAATCGTACCGCTTGCCAAAGGCCGGGACTTCATCCTCACGTTTTGAAACCGAAATAGCCGTGAACAGTGCCATTTCAGAGAGGATTTCTTCTGTACTCTATTAAGTTGTGGAATGAGGCTGAAGATATATTTACACGGTTGGTAACGCGCGAGTATTGTATCTGTTGTTGCTCGCGTTCAAAGGCTGCGGTAACTGCTCTCTATGAAGCAGGCCGTATTTGTCATTTTAGTGGTAAAAATCTTTGCGGGGAAGTTCCTTCTAACTTTCCTCGTTTTCATTCCACGTCCTCGTTTCCTTTGACATCATCCTATAGTCAGTAGACTATAGGAATACTAATCTCTCTCTACCAATATACTCTGGCAACCATTGGCATTCATCTGTCTTCAATCAATTTGATTAAAACGAGACGGTTGCTAACGTTTCGAGATTATTACTCCGTTACGTTAGCTTTAGCTAGTAGGGTAACGTAACTCAAGTCTACAGGCGATTGACTTGACTAGATTTTGGATCTAAGGCTGATTACTCACGCACGGTGTGTAGTAGAGTTGCAGAGCAAGATTTTTTTTTATTAGGTTTAGCGTGCTATAATAAATCTTGGGGTGTTGCACCGCATCGCACTCTGTGGTATCGACCACTATGTGTCGTCATAATAGTTAAAGCCGATATGTGGTGCATTTCGTCGATTAGCACGAGTCTACGGCAAAGACTTACGGTGACTTGTCGCTGCTAGTTACTTAAATTAAAGCACAGCGATATTTAGCTAGGAATAGCTCGTCTGGGAAAGGAAAAAACAGAAAACCGCGGACAAAAGAAATTCTAAAACAATTTTGTACTTATATGTGAGCAGCCAAGTGCTACGATGGTAGCAAGGTAGCTACGCGTCAACGATACTCTTCCTTTATACTACTAAGGTGGCAAACAAGCATACGCCCGTCTGATGGAAGGCAGTTACCGTAGTCTATAGACGCCTGCAACATCAGAGGCATCACAAGCGCGTTGCCTACCCTGTAAAACCCTCTTTACGCCCTTTTTGAAGAACCCCATGCTGTAGTACTCCTTCTATTGCAAACTTTTACAGGCTACGGCTACGACATTAGGTCGAGCAATATCCTTAGACTTGTATTGAATGAATGATTGAATGAGTGATTATATGTCTTTCTTTTAATTAAAAAAAAATGTTGTAAAATTGTACATAAAAATAGAAAATTGTTAACAAAAGGTACTGACACCAGGGTCTGTAGATTGTTATTATTATCAATAAAAAAAAAGAATGAATGAAACATTTTTTTAAATTAGTAATACACCGAATACAAGACACTTTTCACCGAATAGTTACATGTTACTTAGTTATAAAAGTGGATTGATTTTTCAAATAATTAATCTATACTTATTTGAAAATTAAATAAAATTTAACAGCAATGTTAAGTCTAGAGCAGCGCTTTAAAGTTTGAATTTCGTTGGTATGACTTACAAACAACAGCGGTGTTAAATTGTTCGGAAAATTGTTTGAAGGGAGTTTGGCGCGATTGTACTGTGTAAGCATCGATTAAGCTTCCTCGTGAAAGGCTTGCCGTACGGCCTCGACTATCGTGAAAGGCAATGATCCGTCAAATCAGGGTTTAGTAATATCGAGTGTAACAAAAGTAATCTTTTTTGACGTGTTAACGTCTTATAAATCGATGGACACCGGCTGCGCGCACGAAAAAGCATGACTCATTGTCACGTTCCGTCTGAGCCGAGCGTGCAACCGAGAGCACAGAACAAGCGACAGGGACGCACGATCGGCCTAAGCGTTCGGCTTGTGACGCATCTATCTCTCTTCCACTCCATCGGTCGATGTTTTCTTGTGACGTTATCACGTAAAACTATCGTCCGTAAACCGACTTTACAGACAATCAATTAAAAAAAAATTGCCTGTACCACATAAAAATGTGAAACATCTAATGCGGCAATTACGCCGTCTCATGGCGTAATGACGTGTCGCCATGCGCTTAAAACTCTGGAGCTGTTTTCTCATTCGAGTTGGCGATTTCACGTTTTGACGAGGACTGTGTGGAGGTTTCCTGTTCCTATAAAAAAAGCTCTTGTCTGTACTACCATGAAAACTACTAAACACAAAATTAGCATTTTCCTGAATCTTTATGAATCAAGAAATTTATGAATCAACCAACAATCAACTCTGAGCTGTTTTTTACTGTTAAATCAATCGATAGAGGAAGAAATTACGTTAATTATCTGCTTTCTAGTAGTGTTGCAGTCAGAATTCGCAATTCCAGAATTTAGGGCCGAATTCCCTTTTGACATCTGGATCATAGTTTAAAAACTGAAAATTAAAACTTCCTGACGTTTTGTATACCTCTAAGGTGGATAACAATCATACGGCCAATCCACCAGAACACACCACAGAACAGGAACACCAGAGGCATCACATACGCGAAAGCCGACTATTCAAACCTCTTCACGCCCTTTTTGAAGAACATCCTTAGTCTCCTAGGAAAACCTTGATAACTTGTTTTTTTTTTTTTTTTTTTTATACTACGTCGGGTGGCAGACAAGCATACGGCCCGCCTGATGTGAAGCGGTTACTGTAGCCATATTAACGCTCGCAACATAAAATATCGCTCGCGCGCCGTCACCCCCGCTGCCATTGCAGCATCTCCTTGCTTTCTGGTGACCTCACTCCCTCGCAGGAACACAACAGCCCTCAAGGGAACCGTTATTTAACTGCGGTATTCTGTGAGGTGGAGGTATATTGCCCAGTCACCTAGCTTACAATTACGCTCCCTACCTCTCTTTTCGCCAGAGCTTCGTTTGTCAGACAGCAGGGTGCACCGCGTGCAGGTGAAGTTGGCTTTGGTTCAAAGATGTTGATGAACCACTTACACCCCAAAATATATATTATGATAGTACGATAATTTATTTTAAAGTAATTTTCATTCATCAATTAACGAGTATTAATCGTACATCTGCGTCTACCCTTAGCATCATGCAGTATCGTTCGTTATCGCTAAATTGATCGGAAGCGTGTTCCGAGTTGCGTGGTGTCGATCCGATGATGTGAACATTATGACTGCGAACTGCTATTATTGGTTAGCAATAAACGTTATGTAGCTTTGATGAATCAAGAGTCTTGTATCGATAAGAGTCAACAATTAAATAGCCATTTATTTGCATACTATAATAATAAATAATAAATATTGTCACACAAATTACACAGCGCCATCTAGCCCCAAAGTAACCGAAGCTTGTGTTATGGGTACTAGACAATTAATAAATATAATACATTTTTTTTTTGTAAATACATACTTATTATACATAGAAAACGCCCAAACTAAGACAAACAGACATGTTCATGTACACAAATGTTTGTCCTATGTGGGAATCGAACCCACGAGCATTGGTGTCGAAGCCACGTCATTGACCGCTACGCCACCGAGCTCGTCAATACTATCGAATGATTGAAGATTCTTAACGTTGTGTAAATGTTTCCTCTTCTTCTTCTTGTGTAAGACATTCGACGTCAGCCCTTATTCAACCCGCTACTGGATACGGGCCTCCCCTCAATCGAAGGAGCTCAACCCATCCATGGGCAGGCTAGTCGACGTTGCTTTACTAGCGTGTTTGATTACACTGACACGCGTAATGACATTGATTCTTTATATTCTTAATATCCGATGTTGCGGGATCGATCCCCGCACAAGACAAACATTTGTGTGCATGAACATGTCCGTTTGTCTTGGTCTGGGTGTTTTCTATGTATTATAAGTATATATTTACAAAACAAAAAAAAATATTTAAATGCATTTATTTGTTGTTTAGTACCCATAGTACAAGCTTTTCGCTTAATTTTGGAATAGATGGCGCGGTGTAAATTGGCCAAAAATATATTTTTTTTTTATATGAGAGGACGCAAGCGAGCATGTGGGTCACCTGATGGAGAGTAATCACCACCGCCCATAGAAATCCGCAACTCCAAGGGGTCGCCGATCCGTTGCCAGCCTCTTAATGGAAATATTGCCTGTTATTGAAGGCTCGCATGTCGTATTTATTTGGGAATACTGCTGAGGGAAGTTGATTCCACAACTTCACAGTTCATGGTAGAAAATGTCTTAAAAAGCGTACTGTAGTAGATTTAATAATTCAATTAATTTAATGAAACATAAACTAGACAAAAAATAATTCCGTTAGTAATAACACAAAAGTAACAATATGGTAACAACGCGTGTCAAAACAATGCATGTTACTATAACGAGGTCAGGAAGGACGCTGCTTTGAAGGTGGCAATAAAATACAAAAATATTTCGCACTAGAAAATTCCAGGTCAGTGCACACACGAGATGTTTACGAAGGCTATACAACCATAAGAGTAAGGTGTAGTGGCATATAATAAGTACTCATACAATAGAAGTATGAAAATAAAAACTTTTCCTTATTTTCGTGGTAAGGGGAACACATTGTCTTATATATTTTTATCTATATAGCATTATTATTATCAGTTTTTATCTATTATAGCGAAAGTTCAGAGTCTATCTATGTATATCAGAGTATACGTAAGGATCTACCTTATCCAATGCTTTCCATCATTATATGCATAGTTTTTTAGTAATTAAATAAAGTAAATTTGTATTTTCTTGGATAGATCTTTTAGCATAGATTTTAATGTATATTATTGTTTATATTTATTTTTATTTTTTTGACGATAGACATGACCCACGTGTTGGAAAGAGATCAATATAAATTACATAGTTCAAAAGCCCACAAAATAATTCGCGTCATCATGATTCTTATGTTTTTTTCTTTTGTTGTCTTGTGCTTGTATGTCCATAGTTTCGTAACTGGAGGCCTACTGCCTAAGCTGTAGTGGATTTCCATTGCATTGTCGATTCCATTGGGTTTTTTGATTGCGATAATAGGATTTCTGTCTAAATTTGTGAAAAAATTGGTAGAGCGCCTCCGTCCCTACGGCTAAGCTTTTTACTATTAGCACTAAATTAAGGTGAAGTTAAATTTTTGCAATCAAAAAATCTGATCGTAATCGGCTTTAGCTTAAGGCGGTAGGGCCTCTGGTCCGAACTATTCAGTGCCGGGGGCCCTACCGCCGAAGCTGAAGCCTACTACCATTGGTTTTTTTATTGCGAAAATAAAACTTCACCTTAGATTGGTGGTAATTGTGTTAAACTTATCTAGGACCGACCCTAGAGCTTTACCGACTAAACCGAAGATGTTCAT
This sequence comes from Hypsopygia costalis, assembly GCA_937001555.2. Lineage (NCBI taxonomy): Eukaryota > Metazoa > Arthropoda > Insecta > Lepidoptera > Pyralidae > Hypsopygia > Hypsopygia costalis. The sequence goes on from OW443342.2 coordinate 18,045,004, forward strand.
CATTTACTTCAGGGCTGTCCAAACCATATACAATACCGGGCCATTACAAATTACTAAATAGATTAGCGGCCAGAAACAAATACCTACTTGACATTTTTACTACCTACTTTGAAAGTTTAAGCTTAGTTATAATTAGTTAGTAATAAATTATATTTCTTTTCTAAAAATATATAATTTTCAGTCATGTCAAAAACCTGTAGCGTCGTTAGTTAGCAGTAGTCGTCGTAAAAACTGTATAAAAACCTGTAAATGAAAAACACGCACGGGCCGCACAAAAATAAGCCGCATGCGGCCCGCGGGCCGTGCTTTGGACAGCCCTGATTTACTTTTACCTAAGACTTTTAATATTTTGGATTCAAAATATTCGATCGGAATCGGCTTCAGCTTCGGCGGTAGGCCCGGGTCTGCTACAGACTTTAGTATATATGCTGGGTTGGCCAATTTGCGACATCGCACAAAAATTTTCTTTTTTCTTGTGTATTAATAACGTGCTGTTTGACTTGTTTGTACTTATAGTGTTGTGTAATGTGCAAATAAATATTTTTCTTTTTTTCTTTCTTTATATGCGATCCTCTGCTTTCCGCATCCAGCCGCTCTTTATAGGTCATCGTCTATAAAGCATAGCATTGATAAATATTATAGTGCGTGATTCTTTCTACTAACTCATAATAATCTTTCAAGATAGCATTATAATTATTCTGTCACATGGTAATGTTGAGTTTTTATAAAGAGATGCTGCGAAATTATACGTGGTATGAATTTTTCTTATTACTGACATTTTTTTTTCTAAACAGGCATATGGCCCGCATGATGTAAAGCTGGCGCTTTTAACCATATTGTAACAATATGGTTAAAAGCGCCAGCTCCCCTGCGATATTATATTGCAAGCGTGTATAGGCTACGATTATCTCTTTACTCATAGCTTGTCATAGTATGAAAACAATATACAACACACTATTAAATCTGAAGATGAACTTGCTCTCGATGGAAAGTCTATTCGCAGTTATATCGCAATCAGATTTAGATAACTTTCATATCAACTGGTTAGCCACCTCCATCGATTTTTTTATTGGTCATATTTGTTATAAATCTATGACATGGAATAATTATCAACATTGTAAGGCCCGTATACATTGTTACGAATTTTTATTCCTCTTTATGACAGCAAATGGGCTATATTTCATGCAGATAAGTGACCGATTAAAAAGGCCACTCGAAAATTTCAGCCATTTTAAAGCGAGCTTCTGGATTCACATAATGGACGGACAATTATGATTTTTTTTTTCATTAATTTTAACCAATTGTTCTAAACACACTGAAAGATTAATTACTTCAATGGTATTGTTTGTTGGGTTGATTTTGAATTCAGTCACTGATGTATACCAACCTACAAAAATAACATAATTTTCAACAAACTTTAAGAAAAGGAGAATGTTCTCAATTCGGGATTTTCAAATTTCCAAAATCAAAATATTTTATTTAAATAAAAGGAAAATTATGCTACGATACAGTTACTTAGTTACTTAATACAATATAAGAGATTTTCTAAACCAAGGTATGTAGCCTCTGATTTATCAGCCCACAATATGCTTGTCCTGTAACCTTGAATTCCTTGATTTCGTGAAACCCTTGATTCCTTTAACAAGAGAGTATTATTAATTACTAAGCCGGCTATAAAATTGTTTGAAAATTGAAAACTTGTAATAAAGTATAGTAACATAAGATATAGGTATTTATAAAGTGACAACTTTATAAATACCACTTTATTTCAATGTCACTTTATTTGTGATGTATTCGTATTAAGAGTTTGTTAGAAAATAGTTCAGTAACCCATACGCGTCTCAATGCTCGAATACAGGTTACCCTTTGATTGAAAGGGTTATAGTTAAATTTAATTTAATTGACGAGCCCGGTGGTCGAATGGCTAGCACTGGCTACTTTGACTCCGATGTCGCGAGTTCGATTCCCGCACAAGACAAACATTTGTGTGCATGAACATGTCTGTTTGTCTTGGTCTGGGTGTTTTCTGTGTATTATAATGTATGTATTTACAAAAAAAAAAAATGTATTTAAGTACATTTATCAGTTGTTAACACCTTTTTACTTTTGTCTAGGTGAATCGATTTTTTATTTTTTTTTTATTTGTGTTTCTCATGTCCATTTAAATTTGATCAAAACTGACCAGTACTTTAGGATTTTTTTTGTAATGCGTATTTAATTGATTTCGATCCATGAATTTTTTTATTAAAGACGGTAGATTTTTTTTAAAGTTATTATTGTACAAAAAACTCAAGTGCGAACCACCATTTCCGCTACGTCATATTTGTATTTCTTTTTATTATAGGGTAAGGCAAATCGGCAGTAAAAATTCTTTATTGCACCATGAGATGACAAACATAAAACATCAAGTAGAGGTACTTTCCCAATGGATCCGGATTGGGATAGTACCTTTACGTCATAGAAGAACTCAGCTACATAACAATACCGTTGAGAGTTGTTGTGTTCCTGGAGAAAATGTGGTTAACAGACGTGAGGAGGTGTTGTGTTGTGGTCATGTGTGTAGAACGAGGGGTATCAGCGCGCCAGCAATAATCCATGCCGTGTCCTATTAATTAACGAGCTATTCTTTTATATACTTCCTCGTGGCATACATTTCTTTTTATACTACGTCGGGTGACCGACAAGCATACGACTCGCCTGTTGTGAAGTGGTTACCGTAGCCATATTAACGCTCGCAAGTCGCAATATGAAATATCGTTCGCGCGGCGCCACCCAGTACAACTTCCTTCCCTTGGAATTGTCATTTGGCTGCGGTATTCTGTGAGGTGGAGGTACTACCACACAGGAGTTTAGCCTGCACTTTCTTGCTTGTTTTTTGTAAAATGTCTACTATAACGTCATTTTGTCTTCAATATAGACGTAGCTTAGTTCAATATATTGGAAAAGGAAGCCGTAAATAAAGACAGTGCATCGATTTATCCTGGTCTTTAGTGCCGAAGCCGGCCTGGGAGGAAATTGACTTTATAAGTAGCCGAGAGACAAATTGAATTCCGAGCACAGAGAGTGCATGTTGATTTTTGATTAAGAGTTTGTTAGAAAATAGTTCAGCAACCCATACGCGTCTCAATGCTCGACTACAGGTTACCCTTTGATTGAAAGGGTGGTTAAAGGGTAGTTAAATTTAATTTAATTGACGAGCCCGGTGGTCGAATGGCTAGTAATGGCTACTTTGACCCCGATATCGCGGGTTCGATTCCCGCACAAGACAAACATTTGTGTGCATGAACATGTCTGTTTGTCTTGGTCTGGGTGTTTTCTGTGTATTATAATGTATGTATTTAAAAAAAAATGTATTTAAGTACATTTATTAGTTGTCTAGTTCCCATAGCGCTTAATTTGGGATTAGATGGCGCTGTGTAAATTGTCCAGAAATATTTATTTATTTATTATATTAATTGCATAAATTAATTTTTGACATTCAATTCCATTATTAAATTAAATTATACATTTTAATAGAAATAAGCTGCGTACAAAATTTAATTCATTTTAATATTTTAAAAAATATGTAATTATGAATTGCTTATGTATGGATTTTAATTATCCGAAATAAAGTATTTTATTTATTTTGTTTAATGCTATGAATTCTGTAATGCGTGATGGTCATTTACACTACTTTCTTACAGTGTCACTGGAAGAGCCTGGCGTCTGAAATACAGGCTTTGTCTAGTTTAGACGTCAGTAGTCTATTTAAGTGGAAAAGTAAACCATGAAACTACTGTATTTTGTTTCAGTGTATTGTGAATTATTTATTTTGAATAAATTATTAAATAAAAAAAAAGCCTGTGAAGATCGACAAGCATTAAAAAAAGACCCGTGCTGTTCCAATACGAGTTTTCGGGAAAAAGATAATTCTCGAAATTATTTTACATCGCAGAATGAAAGTTGACCGAATCGAGATTTAATTATGAATTCAATGAAAATTGTATACTTGATTTCATTAATTAATTTATATCAATTCTTAATGCGTACAGTTACCATTCTTAGTTTGTTTAATTATTGATCATTTTTTTTTAAACTACGTCGGGTGGGAAATAAGCATATGGCCCGCCTGATATGAAGCGGTTACCGTAGCCATATCAGCGCTCTCACATGAAATCGCTCGCGTGCCGCCACTACCGCTGGCATACAGCAACTCTGCTTCCTGGAGACCTCACTCACTCGCAGGAACACAACAACCCGCAAGGGAATTGTTATTTGGAAGCGGTATTCTATGAGGAGGAGGTACCTCCCCAGTCGGGCAGCTTACAAATAGGTTGTTCCTTACCTCTCTTTTGCCAGAGCCTCTTTCCCCAGTCGGTAGGGTGCACCACGTGCAGCAAAAGCCAACCCCGCAGTTGGCTATGGCTGTAAAGATCGTGCTGAGCTTCTTACACCCCAAATTACTTATTTTTTATACTGTAATTGTACTTGTAATACGATTTATGAAAAATTTCATGTCCATCGGTAACGGAACAAATAAACACAATTTTATTCATAATATTAAGTAGAATTTCGAATTTGAAAGAAAGTAGAAAAAAAGTTTGCCACCATTGTGCACCATCGTTAAAAAACTGTTTTTTCTTAAAATTCAGGTGCAGTTCGTTTTTGAATCTCATACAGACATATAGACACATAGAGACAAGACGTCCCACCATAATACGTCCAGCCCCCTTACCACTATCTCTTATTGCGATTCAATAATTGAATAGATTGCTTATTCATACCAATGAATAAGCGACTCTATTGCATTTGAAATAGAGTCGCTTATTCGACGAGCTCGGTGGCGTAGCGGTCAATGACGCGGCTTCGACACCAACGCTCGTGGGTTCGATTCCCACATAGGACAAACATTTGTGTGCATGAACATGTCTGTTTGACTTAGTCTGGGTGTTTTCTATGTATCATAAGTATGTATTTACAAAAAAAATGTATTTACGTATGTTAATCTGTTGTCTAGTACCCATAACACAAGCTTCGCTTACTTTGGGGCTAGATGGTGCTGTGTAATTTGTCAGCAGTGGGATGAATATGGGTTGTAGATGACGACCACTTGTAATCTTGTAATATCACAATGTATGTTCGTGTGGGTATAGGAATACAATACACAATATAGCATATTCTACTGTATGCATTTACTGTGAATGCTAGAACAGAGCAACTTTTTCCTGTGTAAAAATACTTCCTGTGATGCGGACTGGGAACGCTCGAGACAATGCCACAATGGTACCAGTAGGACGCTCTAATAACGATATACCTACACTATGCCTACAGGTTGCATCGATTCTTTACTTCGCACATTGTATGGGCACGTACACCGCCGACTTTTTATCTTGTGTCGAACGTGTTTACAATACTTGTTGTCCAATAACACGTGCTCAAATATACCAACACAAGAGATCGTTACTCCGCCGAAAACTCATTATTTATCCACGTAATATGCCGCGCCACGCCACACACAGATTCTCTCAGCTTTACTCGGCCCGTTGGTAGACGAACGATAGCGCTAAATTCCGCTAATAAACCCTTTACGATCACGTATGTCAATATTGTTAAAAGTTACGACGAAACCTGCCCTTAAATTTTACTTTCAATGCAAAAAACACATAGTGTTCGGTTTATTATCCACACCACGTACAGAATAATGTTTACAAAATGCTATCGGTTTCCTAAATAAACCGTAGAGATTATTCAAACGCGGACTTTTATTCTGCCGTATGTCGAAAGTTACGATTTAGAGCGCATTCATCAGCATTTTAATTTTTTTTTCAGGTGGCAGTAACAATGAGAATGGCGTCACCGGTCTGCAAATAGTGTGTAGGTGCGTGTGCGTGAACGGGCGCGTGGCGATGGGCCGGGCGCGGTCGTAGCCGCCGGTGCGTCGGCATGGAGGAGGACGAGCGGCGGCTGTCGTTTCCGCCGCCGGCGCCTCTCAACTCGCCCGGCGAAGAGATCGACGGCTCGCGGCTGCTCGGAGAGATCGTTCGCACGCTCGAGGCGACAAACCCCGAGGCGGCCGCGCCGCTGGTCGCCTCGCAGTCGCGGGACGCTCTCGATGTCGAGTGCGAGAAGCCGCGTCGGGAGGAGCTACGTATCCCGCTTGATGGCGTCACGTTTGCGCGCGAGGCGCTGGGCGGGGGCGGCGGCGGCGGCGGCGGCGGAGTGGGACGCGAAGAGCCCCGCGCCGCCGTCACGCCGTTCACGCGCGAGTCAGCGAAGCGCGCAGGCTCGCGGGGCGCGCAGCTGGTGCGCGAGTTCGGCTTCATGCCTCGGCGCCGGCTCAGTGTCGAGGACGGTGCGCGCCTGCCCAGGAAGTACGAACCATTCCCGCCCAAGTTGTACGGAAGACCGCTCGAGGAGATTGACAATTTTATTTATGATGAGGTAAGTCAGTTTTTTTTTTATCATGTTATTTGGTTAAGTTGTGTTGCAGTGAATCGTAACGGAAATGAATTAGGTGCCTACTACACCTATATATTTGTATGCGTAACCAACTAGGTAGACATTTATATTGACTGAGTTTTAAGTGACAAATTTACCTTCCAAGGCATATGTTTACCAGCTGAGGCATTTTGCATAGCGTAGGAAAATCTTTATTACAAGTATTTTACAGTTAATTTCAGGCAATACTTACTAAATAAACAACAATATGTAAGCGTAGAAATGTAACGAATGTATTGTATGTAACCAACACTACACGAGTATTTTATATACTGAAGTATATACATTTCAATTTCATTTTATGAAAGACGAAACTACTTACAGTCTCTGCAACTTACGTCGTAAAAATCTTTCATTTCGGCACAGGTATTTATTAAAAGTCTTACTGCTGTTGTCAGTAGCTTGCTATTCGAGCACCTTCGTGATTCTATCGGTAGTGACAGTACTATATTATCATTTATTTCAAGAGTCACATTATTTGTTTATTTAAAACTTACACAAACGGACTTTCATCATCATCCTCTTCTTACATTGGATTCAAAATTTTCGCGTACTGTCCGGTTAAAGAGAGGTTAATCTCAAGTTGTGGAATGAACTGTCTCTTTGCAATGCATTTTTTGTTTGTCTTAAACTGTCACCCATAGGCTGCGATGACTGCTTACCCTCAAGCAGATCGTAACCTTGTTTATCACCCTGGTCGTATAAAAATAACTCAATCGCACAAGCTGTTCGTCATTGAAACGTCTTATCTCATCCGGCAAAATATGAGCTCCTTCGTAATCATTATCGACCTTTCTCAATGCTTTCCACCAGATGCGTTCCTCCGCTTTAAGCATTCTGCCAGCCGTTTCTAATTATTATTTTTCTCCTACTGCATTGAGAACACATGTCGATCACAAAGAGTCTATGTGTAGCGTATCTTGTACAAGGTCATGTGGGAGTTTTTTAAGACATAGCTCATGTGTGCATGACAACCTATCTACAACCTTTCTGTAGTACTACATCTCCGAAGTAAACGTTATAATGTAACGTTAAAGAGAACATTTAGGGAAACCCAAAAAGTGACTATTCTTATTTTATCCATGACTATTCTTATTATCACGCGCCATACTAACCTTTTGACCGCCCGGCTTCATATCAGTTGTGCCCGTAACGCCGGCTTATAAATCAACAAATAAATAAATACGTCTGACAAGGATGTTGATGCATGTTTCTCACTATATTAAGTCGTTTTAAAATATTACTTTACAGCCAAAGCCAACCTCACCTGCAAGTGGTGCACCCTGCTGATTGACTAACGAAGCTCTGGCAAAAGAGAGGTAGGGAACAGCTTACTTGTAAGATATCCAACTGGGGAAAGTACCTCCACCTCACAGAATACCGCAGCCAACTAACAATTTCCTTTAGGGTTATTGTGTTCCTGCGAGTGAGTGAGCTCACTAGAAAGGAAGGAGTTGCTGCGTTGGCAGCGCGCGAGCGATATTTCATGTTACGGCGTGCTTTATTTCGGCCCAGGTCTCAGATCTTGATTTTAACTTGACAGAAAAATTGTCGCCAAAGGAGAAAATTTGTAGCTCTCTTCCGTCAAAGAGCTATAAGGTTTTTTTGTGGCAGTGACACTTGGTGTCTGAATTCGACTAATTGACGACTAATTCTGGAGGTAATCATATTTTCGCTATGTTATGTAGTTTAATAGATCCCGAGTGGGCTGTGCCGAAATAAGCTTCATTTGGCACTGCCGCAAAAAAAAACCTAATAATAAATAAATAAATATATTATTATATTTATTTATTTATTATTGTCTGTCAATTTTTCTAAGAGCATCTATTATACTAGGTATTTTGCGAATAATATTTAATTTATAATTACTCTTATTTACAATACAATACAATACAATATTCTTTATTGCACCAAATTAAAGATTTTACAAAGGTATTAAGGTAATAAGAGTACAAAAGGCGGTCTTATCGCTAACGAGAATGATAGTAAGCAAGTAGGAGGCGCATAAACTACATAAACGTACCTACATACACACATACATACATATACACGTATTGTGATGGGACACGAGCCCTACTTCGCGTGAGAGCCATACATGCGACCTCTGGTACGTACATGTATTCGACTCTACCGTTTCCGTGATCGTCTCTTTACTAAACGACTTTCTATAGGCAACATACTCTGTGTCGATGGGAAGTCTAATCATGTATATGTCAGCTGATTGGCGGTTTCAAGGTTCGGTTAAGCTACTATGACTCCAGACAATATATCTCATCGCATCGCTATTCTGTCAGGTCTGCTAGTAGCGCCTTCGAAAGTACTTAGGCCAGTCGGGCATTACAATTAGCCCGTATCTAGCTGTAAGGTGATAATATTACTGAGCATAATGAAGGCATCAGACAGATGATTGAACCGCGTAACGACACGTATGAGGTAGCGAGGATTCCAGCCAGCTTCACTCTACCGAGAGGGGTGCCTAAGACCCTGCATCCAGGGGTGTATCTAATACATCTTTCTGACTCCGCTCGTCTGCGTGCGAACGCTTACTTAGTGGGCCATAGGCCTCTTTTGTCACATAAGTACCATGGAATTTTAATTCTTTTATGCGAAAGTCACTGGGCCCAGGACATTTCGACGAAGCGAGTCGTATGAGAGGAATGTGTGGTGGAACGGTCAGAAGCTCGACTGGCCTGGTCTGGCAGTCAGTAGAGAAACCGAATCGTCATATTGTCTGCTTACTCAGCCACGGCTATTAACAGTGTTGACTGTGTTTGCCAGGGCATTGCGACCATATATGTATATATGAACTGAATTAGTGAATATAGGATACTCGCTAGGTTCTTGATCAACAGCACATCGACACAAAGCAGGCTCATAGAAGTACGAGTAAGTACACAATTGCTTGTCAAAGCAACATATCTGGTCACAGTTAATAAATAATAGTTCCTATTCAGACTCTGATTGCGGCCATATAGCTTGTTCACTAATATCTTCCTATAATGTGATCAAAACAGTCTATGGTTGTTGTGTTTAGGCCCTAAACTTTAAAGAACCGACGCTCTCGCATCGCTCGCGAATCAACAACGCTCTGACGAATAAGTCTATCATCCACCTCTAAAATGCACAATCGAGCTGCTTTGCTTAACATGTAAAAATAAGAAGCGACCTTGTATGCTATGTTTTAATGATGCTCTAGATAATATTAGCGTAGCCATGTTTGCTGTTTTAAATACGAAGTCGTGCTTGTTTATGTTACGATAGAGTATGTATTGTGTTGCCTATGAATAGTTGTGTTCAGGGCTACCATGACTCTAGTAGCGTCATGGCGGTTTAGTATCTGCGATAATACTTATTCCAGCTTGGATAAACTGTTGCAGGCATGTATTGATGTATCAAATAGTAAACGGTGAAAGTCATAAATGGGGTTTGAGTGTCGAGACAATTTCTATGAATGAGGCGATGGTTGCAAGAACGATTCTATCCCGATTTATTAGAATTATTAACACAATCTTACAAATATATATTATTATAACTGCACTAATCGTTCAGTCAGTATCGCCTCTTACATAGACTTAAAGCGGAAATCATGCACACAAGAAATGTTAAGAGAAACAAGTGTTAAGATAATGAAATTAAATGATTTATTTTACTAATTCTGATAAAATAGTTGTTCATATTATGCGTTACTTTTACACTATCAGTACAAGCGAATTTGGATCTACATTTTGGCCACACAACTCAGAAAGCCCGTGCTTTTAGAAAGTGTTATAAAAAACGTGGAAAAAGGCCCCACCTCTAATCTGATAGTTTTAGTTTACATAAAATGGCTCTCTATGTAGACCAATGCTTCCAGCCCATAAGCCTCATCTTGAGAAACGTTCGGCGTCTCTGCAAGATTACTAGCCAGATTCCAACAATGATTCTACATTTTAAAACAATCGACGACCAATTATATTGGTCGGTGTCTGCAAAACAAAACCCGAAATAAAGCTATGTTGCCAAAATAGTAATTTCCTAGGTGTGATGTTGATTACGTACAATAATTCTAACAACGGTAACTATAGTGAGATATACCAATCCCACTGTAACAAAATCACGGCTAATATTTAGTAATTTAATCAAAACTAACGCCTTTACATTGTATTAATTATAGGCAAATTCTAACTCCTATTTGTAAATTATTTAGCAACATCACTGTAAAGTATTATCTTGAAGGCAGTTAAGCCGTCATGTTAGTTCAAGATTAATATTCTTGGTGCTACTTATAGCTAATTTACAATTATTACTAATCTTATCGTCAGGTTAAATTAACAGAGAACAAAACAGGTACATTACCCTCGGTAATTGCCGAAGAAATTCGTGGCACTGATTCTAAGTTAAATAGCCTTATTTGGCACAAGAAAACAAACACAGAAGTTATAATCTAATTCTAAGGTTACAAATATGGATCGCTATTACTGTTGATGTCTTGCGTCTTCGCCGATGAAACCCAGAATGTCCCGACTGGTCTCCCCGCGTCTCCCAAATCACCCCCGCTGCCTTCCACCCCTAGCCAGCGCACGCGCCGCCTTCCGAACCCTCCTGGTCATCGCTCATTCGCCCTGTAAATATTTTTAAGAAAAACGCAGTATCTGATTCGTTCAAACAAAGCCACGCCTAAATTACGCCTATTTTAGAAAGCTAGGATTCATTCCCACGCTCTCTAAAAATGCAGCAATATTTTTAAATTGTTTTTTTATTGCGGGTGTCCGCCGGGTTCCTTCAATATAATTGTCTAGGACAAAAAAACTGTCCATGTGCAGCAATTAGACGTTTCTGGCAAAAGTTTTAGAGATATGTCCCTTGTCTACAGTTCTCAGCGTGGTGCCGACAAAAGTACAATGGAAATAGTATTGGTTTATGACACAAGATTTGTCTTACTGCCTTGGCGGCAATTAAATGTTTCTGCACATTACAATTCTTAAATACAAAAAATAATGTCACTAGTTAAATACTATGAACAAAAAGAAATATATATGTCATGTATGATGTGTCATCACATAATTCTCCCCCTATATATATTTCAAAGACCCTTATTCTTTGGAATATATATATAACTGTGTATTTCTTATTACGTTAATACAATTTGCAATTTTATGAGTAGGATGTCCACGACAGGTTTTTTTTCTCATTCTGTCGGCAAATAATGAAATTTCAAAATTTCTAGTTGCTACTATTCTAACAACAAATAGATACAAAATTATTGGCTGTATCTATTACAATTGAAAAGGGCGTACTTCTCGTAACTACCCTGCCAATAAGATTCTTATACGATATGTATTGATAAATAACTGATATGGTTTATATTAACCTTTTATAGTATTCCCCATAAGATTATTTCACTTATTACAATATGATAGACATAAGACAGTATCCATAAAACTTTGCCAATAAGAATCCTAATAGACTAGATTAACTTAATAAATATGAATAATCTGATTAAATTTATCTTATTAGGATACTATCCCTAGGATCAATTAACTATCATTCATCTTCTTCTCCTGAATAGTATAATAGACACTATTACTATTCCTCCTGTTCTAGATGGCTCCAAAGTCTATAGCAGCCATTAAAATGTCAGAGCTAAATATGAAATTGAGTCTTATATATCCTTCTATTCATAACTTTCAAGAGTTGGCGACTTGATCATTTTCAAATTTATACTTATAAGTCTCATTACATTTCATAATTATGCAATTACGCCAATAAGATTTTATGTGTATGGATTACGTCATACAATCATAAAGTAAAACAATTGCGTAAATTACTAACGCTATCAATTTCAATCTTCAATCAAATTGTTATGTTCTGGTTTATATACTGCTTCACAGCAACTTAGATATGAAAAGTTAGTCATTGTTACATTTGAGAAAGATTTCATCGGATTCCTAGGTGTGTTACCAAGGTTATCGATATGCAGTAGCTAAATATAGTTAATCGGAGATTTGTACACATAAATCTACATTATAGATAGATAACAGGGCTTATTTTTTTTTTCCCTCTGATATAAAATACTTGCTCAATATTTTCATCTCGCTTATGTTACATTAGAGCATTTAAAATTACAACATCTAACTGTTGTACAATGCGAATTATAATATAATTATCACATACTTATTAATATATGTTACTACAATAACACAAACTTAGTACAATAAATGCTTCTATCATTATGCATGCATCATTTGTTACATTTTACATTAGCTTTGACCGCTGAAGATGCTAGAATGTGCTGGTTGGCTCAGTTCTTTAATGCAACTAATTATGTATTACATACTAAGAAATTGCTTTGCTTTATCAATCTAGGAATTGAATAAATAATGCGGCGGCAGTACTATCTGCACGCCCACAGATCAATGTACGCTCTAGAGATTTTAAACGTGCTAACTAGCTTTAAGAAGAGGATTAATCCGTCTCAACAGTACCTTCAAAAGCGTTATGCGTATCACGTAACAACTTTGTAAAGTTATCAATATATTTCAAGAAGTCCCTTTCCTTAATCGCCTAGTCCAGGCGAGCCTAAGTATATACTATCAACTTGTATTTTTATGATCATGCGTCAGGTCGCCTTATGGTCAACCATGCGGTTGACACCACACAGACAGCGTTAGTTACCCTAACTCGTATACCTGACCATAAACTGCAAAGACATCTGTGTTATACTTGACTCATAGGATCCCCAAATGTCTATTTAAACTGCACACCTGATTCTACATTCGACACTTTTACAAGTTTAATAGCAGTCCAGGTACTATGGTTTATTTTAGGTAAGGGGAAATGTCGGCTTGTCTTATGACTCAACTACCTGGTACCAATTACCACACCTGCGCTCTAACTAACAATACCTTTGTTAAATGAATTGTCTAATCTCCCCCCAAGATGTTAAAGTTTTACCTTTGATATATTATGACGTTGAGTTGATAATGTACTCAGTATAAGTAAGCCTTTCAAAATTATAATATTAATTATAGTCAGCATGATTAAGCTCACATTACCGGTTAATTAAGTGTTACTCGTATCAGTCCAACTGATATACACTGTATCTTTTTTTGAATTCAGTTACTGTAACACTTATACGTATGCACGTGGAACTTATAGGTATAACATAACATTAGATTATTTATCGATTAACGCATCTATGTTTACCATCATTGATTTGATCTAAATTTTATCATGCGAGCATATTACAATATGCCGTAGCAATCACTACATTTTATTATGACCTATTAAGACTATAAGTCTTCATATTTTTAGTAACATTGCTTTATAATGTCAATATTGGACAATATATTTTAGGCTTTGTAATCAATTACGGGGAACACAAATAATTAAATCCCGTTTATTAGTATAAGGTACTTTCATCGGAACATCATTCAGTTGTGATCGTCCAAACGCATGAAACTTTTTGAAATAATCAAATATGAATTATAAATAAATATTTAAGTTATACACTCTCTCCCCCAGTATTTAAATATCGGGTTAGTCCTTTGCAAAGGTTCATTTCTTTATACTGAACTGAGTGAGTCACCTATTCAATTGAGTCACTTATTCTATGTTGTCTCAGGTGTGTTTTAAAATTATTATCTCAATAGCCTGATACTCTACTGCATGTATCTGGTTATATAAGTCTTAAAATACTAAAGTAGATGTTTCTTAATTTAATAGGCTATATCCACAGTCACTAATTAAAGCGGTCTGTGTTAGAATTTCTTGCTGTTGACTGAGCAATCAGCTATACAAATCTGTCAAATAATAGACATATCATTCAGATTCAGCTCAACCCAGTATTGCTTAGTGTAGCTCATTTCTGTTAGTCGGTTAAACAGACAGACTGTCGGGCTGCCAGTCTGATAATCTTAGTATACATACTTATCGACAGAGAGACTGATACCAAAGACCCACAAGTCTTGTATGACATAATATCTAAAGTATATAATATACGGAAGAATGCTAGAAGTAGAAAATTCGACCGGCTCTATATAGTTTAAGCCATAATCATCATCATCAGTATCCCATACTGCGGTCGCTATTAATTCCATCAATTAAAGCGAAATAATTAATGACAATGCCTTGCTGTTATCTTCGTTAGTTTGGTTATGGTCTAAATATTGCAATCATATAGCTACTGCTGTTAGAGTCATCAAACAGCTAACCAAAGCCATTATCTCTCCACTACCTTAGGATTGAAAGTTACCTTATTATTATGCTAACTTAATTAAAGTCATCATTCAACCAAAGCCATTCCTATACTACCGTCATTGCCTCATTGTGATAACGCTATCGTTATGGAAATCGTCCCAATATTAGGCTATATAGCATATAGTCTAGTTAAAGTCATCATCATTTATCTATTTATCATCAATCAAGCTCATTGTCAGCTATCATCATTATTCTACTTGTGTAACTGCTGTACAACTACAACTGTGTAATAAACACAGTTGCTGTTGAAATTAATCAATCCGGTATCCCACTATTATTGAAGATGGTCTGTAATTCGGAAATTATGTTTATTCCTTTTATTAACTTATTAATTAAGTCATCATCAATCAATCAAACCATTCGACATTGTCTTAATATCATTATCGCTTCATCAAATCAATACTCAACTACATATTTAATCTCATTAAATGAGAGTCACTCACACGCATTGTAATTCAATAAAATTATTTATTAAAATAGTCATCACCTTAATTTTATAGCCATTGCAACACTACCATCAACTTAATGCTATTATATCTATAGAGTTAATATCATCTTTGTTTAACCAAAGCCACTATCAATAAAGCCTCATCGTCAACGTTACCTGACTATACCTATTACTGTACCTACACATAGTTATCAACCACATATACTAGGGGAAGCTAATGCCCCATAGGACTTCAGTAATAGCATCACTATGTTATAGTTACTAACAATGATCACCATCATCGTCATCACCTCTATATTACCACTGTCATTTTCGACAATAGTCTTACTTCTTATCTAATGCCATCGCCAGGTTGAATTCACCTCTCTTACTGTTAATATAGTTATCATCATCATCATACCAGTACACTACTAACTGATTTTCGTCACATTGTATTTTATACAATTTCATTGTAAAATAACCAAATATAAACTTAATTCTATCTTAATAGTAATGACTTATAACCAGACACACAAGCAAAGAAGGATATAAAACATGTGTTCAACTGTTTCCTAACAATGACTTAGTCATCAGTGGCCGGTACCTGCATTTGCAGTTGGTCCTACTTATCTTGAAACATGTTGCCTTAAAGGATTTTAGATAGTTTGGTGTGTTTTTATTATTTAATTTCCTTCCTCGTTTAGTATTTAGATTTAGCTTTAATGTTTTATTGAAGTTTTAAATATGATCGTCAATATTTATTCGCAATATTTCGTACATTACGCAACTAACAGTTAACTATCTAGATTGATCAAGAATTCAACTATAGTTCCCTATATTATGATCTTAGAAGTCAACGAACCTGAAAACAGTTACATTTATAAGTACTAGTACAAATAATTGCTGAAGCATGAGTTAATTTATTATCTTGTAGGTCTCCCCCACGACAATGGAATCTCTGTAAAAAGCAGAATCTCGAGCACTCACATGCAAATGTGTATTAGGTTGTTATGTGTTTCCTACGTTGTGTATTTTTTTCCTATATTAAGACTTCAGTCGTGCTGTCAATTCAACACGTAGCTGAAGTTAGGTCACGGACATCAATTTCTGACCTAAAACTAGGTCAGTTGATCTTTCTTCCCACATTGAGTTCCCTGACATCGAAGTCAGTGTTATGCTCCGTAGCGTAATTCCAGACCTAAGTTAATGACATCGAAGTCATTACTGCGTTTAACGAAGCAAAATATATAATTGTTTCGCTGTAAAACCATAATTTCTCTGGCGATCGAAGCCAGAGTCAAGGTCTGCATTGTAGTTTGTAACTTATAATTAAATCAAACTTTTATCTTGCCACATAGGTAAATGACATCGAAGTCATTACCGCGTTTTGCGAAGCAAAACTCGTTTCCGAGTGTTTTGCTGTAAAAACATAATTTCGCTGGCATCGAAGCCAGTGTCAAGCTCTGCATTTTTGTTTGTAACCAATTAAATCAAGCTTTTATCTTGCCACATTAGGTTAATGACATCGAAGTCATTACCGCATTTTGCGAAGCAAAACTCATGAGTGTTTTGCTGTAAAAACATAATTTCGCTGGCATCGAAGCCAGTGTCAATCTCTGCATTGTAAATTCTGACCTATAACTAATTCAGACTTTTATCTTGCCAAATTAAGTCGCTGACATCGAAGTCAGTGTCACTTTGTGCATGGTAAAATCCATATTTTCCTGAAAAGTGTAATACTGTTTAATGCTAGACGCAATCACAGTAACTATACGGTGATATAACGTCAATTTCCTGACGTTACAATTAAGTCAGTTTATAGTTATCCAACATTAGTTTGCTGGCATCGAAGCCAGTATTTTCTTCAATTCTTCGTATTCTCAACATAACCTTCTGATATCGAAACCAGGTGTTAGCGTATAAGTTTCGTTATTAATCAAATTCCAAAATACGGTTAGCCAAATAACACCTTGTTATGTTGTGTATAGTTTTGCCTTGCGTTGTAGATATAACGACTGGCGTAGAGATAGTCAAACCCTGTGTAATTATTTAGTGTTTAACCAAGTAACATCTATTAAGCAAAATAACATCTCGTGATTATGCGTATAGTTTGACCTTACGTTAGAAAAGTAAGTGCAGTGTATACTAGTCTAGACTTATGCGAATATCGTGCGTTTAGCCCAGTAACAACTGTTAAGCTAAATAACACCTACTACAGTTTATCCTTGCATCATCTATTTATCGCCATTAGTTATATGTATTTAACTAAACAACTGTTTAGCCAAAATAACTTTTAATGATCATGTGTATAGTTTTGTCATGTAACAAGCTGTATTAAGCCAAATATCATTTGTGTAAAGTCAACTAACACATGATAATGTGTATAGTTTTATCCTGTATGTAGTTATGTTTAGCTAGATAATATCTGTGTAATAGCCAAATAACAATTAGTTATGTATATTGTTTTATCCTGTATGTAGATAAGTTTAGCCAAATAATATCTGTGTAAAGGTAAATAACACATTATAAAATATATAGTTTTGTCCTACGATAGAAGACTAATATAAATCTAGACTATAGCTATGTTATGTTTCTGAAATCAATTTTTAATCTATGCTCGTCTATAGCACTCATAATGCTACAAAGAGTTCATTTTCTGGTATCGAAACCAGTAGTTCGGCGAGTAAACTACTCGACTAAGTAAAAGCACTAATTCCTCGTACAGGAATATTAAAATTTATTATGAAATGAGTAACCATAATCTTGGTCATGCGGCACCAATTTCTGGTGTCGGAGACCAATATCCTGGACACGTACACCAATTTATGGTGTCGGAGACCAATATCCTGGTCAAGGCCAGCAATTTCTGGTGTCGGACACCAGTATCCTGGTCACGGCTGCCAATTTCTGTGATGGGACACGAGCCCTACTTCGCGTGAGAGCCATACATGCGACCTCTGGTACGTACATGTATTCGACTCTACCGTTTCCGTGATCGTCTCTTTACTAAACGACTTTCTATAGGCAACATACTCTGTGTCGATGGGAAGTCTAATCATGTATATGTCAGCTGATTGGCGGTTTCAAGGTTCGGTTAAGCTACTATGACTCCAGACAATATATCTCATCGCATCGCTATTCTGTCAGGTCTGCTAGTAGCGCCTTCGAAAGTACTTAGGCCAGTCGGGCATTACAATTAGCCCGTATCTAGCTGTAAGGTGATAATATTACTGAGCATAATGAAGGCATCAGACAGATGATTGAACCGCGTAACGACACGTATGAGGTAGCGAGGATTCCAGCCAGCTTCACTCTACCGAGAGGGGTGCCTAAGACCCTGCATCCAGGGGTGTATCTAATACATCTTTCTGACTCCGCTCGTCTGCGTGCGAACGCTTACTTAGTGGGCCATAGGCCTCTTTTGTCACATAAGTACCATGGAATTTTAATTCTTTTATGCGAAAGTCACTGGGCCCAGGACATTTCGACGAAGCGAGTCGTATGAGAGGAATGTGTGGTGGAACGGTCAGAAGCTCGACTGGCCTGGTCTGGCAGTCAGTAGAGAAACCGAATCGTCATATTGTCTGCTTACTCAGCCACGGCTATTAACAGTGTTGACTGTGTTTGCCAGGGCATTGCGACCATATATGTATATATGAACTGAATTAGTGAATATAGGATACTCGCTAGGTTCTTGATCAACAGCACATCGACACAAAGCAGGCTCATAGAAGTACGAGTAAGTACACAATTGCTTGTCAAAGCAACATATCTGGTCACAGTTAATAAATAATAGTTCCTATTCAGACTCTGATTGCGGCCATATAGCTTGTTCACTAATATCTTCCTATAATGTGATCAAAACAGTCTATGGTTGTTGTGTTTAGGCCCTAAACTTTAAAGAACCGACGCTCTCGCATCGCTCGCGAATCAACAACGCTCTGACGAATAAGTCTATCATCCACCTCTAAAATGCACAATCGAGCTGCTTTGCTTAACATGTAAAAATAAGAAGCGACCTTGTATGCTATGTTTTAATGATGCTCTAGATAATATTAGCGTAGCCATGTTTGCTGTTTTAAATACGAAGTCGTGCTTGTTTATGTTACGATAGAGTATGTATTGTGTTGCCTATGAATAGTTGTGTTCAGGGCTACCATGACTCTAGTAGCGTCATGGCGGTTTAGTATCTGCGATAATACTTATTCCAGCTTGGATAAACTGTTGCAGGCATGTATTGATGTATCAAATAGTAAACGGTGAAAGTCATAAATGGGGTTTGAGTGTCGAGACAATTTCTATGAATGAGGCGATGGTTGCAAGAACGATTCTATCCCGATTTATTAGAATTATTAACACAATCTTACAAATATATATTATTATAACTGCACTAATCGTTCAGTCAGTATCGCCTCTTACATAGACTTAAAGCGGAAATCATGCACACAAGAAATGTTAAGAGAAACAAGTGTTAAGATAATGAAATTAAATGATTTATTTTACTAATTCTGATAAAATAGTTGTTCATATTATGCGTTACTTTTACACTATCAGTACAAGCGAATTTGGATCTACATTTTGGCCACACAACTCAGAAAGCCCGTGCTTTTAGAAAGTGTTATAAAAAACGTGGAAAAAGGCCCCACCTCTAATCTGATAGTTTTAGTTTACATAAAATGGCTCTCTATGTAGACCAATGCTTCCAGCCCATAAGCCTCATCTTGAGAAACGTTCGGCGTCTCTGCAAGATTACTAGCCAGATTCCAACAATGATTCTACATTTTAAAACAATCGACGACCAATTATATTGGTCGGTGTCTGCAAAACAAAACCCGAAATAAAGCTATGTTGCCAAAATAGTAATTTCCTAGGTGTGATGTTGATTACGTACAATAATTCTAACAACGGTAACTATAGTGAGATATACCAATCCCACTGTAACAAAATCACGGCTAATATTTAGTAATTTAATCAAAACTAACGCCTTTACATTGTATTAATTATAGGCAAATTCTAACTCCTATTTGTAAATTATTTAGCAACATCACTGTAAAGTATTATCTTGAAGGCAGTTAAGCCGTCATGTTAGTTCAAGATTAATATTCTTGGTGCTACTTATAGCTAATTTACAATTATTACAAATCTTATCGTCAGGTTAAATTAACAGAGAACAAAACAGGTACATTACCCTCGGTAATTGCCGAAGAAATTCGTGGCACTGATTCTAAGTTAAATAGCCTTATTTGGCACAAGAAAACAAACACAGAAGTTATAATCTAATTCTAAGGTTACAAATATGGATCGCTATTACTGTTGATGTCTTGCGTCTTCGCCGATGAAACCCAGAATGTCCCGACTGGTCTCCCCGCGTCTCCCAAATCACCCCCGCTGCCTTCCACCCCTAGCCAGCGCACGCGCCGCCTTCCGAACCCTCCTGGTCATCGCTCATTCGCCCTGTAAATATTTTTAAGAAAAACGCAGTATCTGATTCGTTCAAACAAAGCCACGCCTAAATTACGCCTATTTTAGAAAGCTAGGATTCATTCCCACGCTCTCTAAAAATGCAGCAATATTTTTAAATTGTTTTTTTATTGCGGGTGTCCGCCGGGTTCCTTCAATATAATTGTCTAGGACAAAAAAACTGTCCATGTGCAGCAATTAGACGTTTCTGGCAAAAGTTTTAGAGATATGTCCCTTGTCTACAGTTCTCAGCGTGGTGCCGACAAAAGTACAATGGAAATAGTATTGGTTTATGACACAAGATTTGTCTTACTGCCTTGGCGGCAATTAAATGTTTCTGCACATTACAATTCTTAAATACAAAAAATAATGTCACTAGTTAAATACTATGAACAAAAAGAAATATATATGTCATGTATGATGTCTCATCACAGTATACCACATAAAAAATACACATATATCATATAAACAATAAATATACAATATATAACTATAGTGTATAAAAATATTACATAAAATAAATAACAAGCGACAGACCTGAGAATAAAGGAAAATAAGAAAAGTTACACAGGGACAAGTGAGAGATAGTGAGCTTTCACAAGATTTTTAAAAGCAGACAGAGTTTGTGCACTACGAATGGTTAATGGCAGAGCATTCCAGAGACGCACAGCCTGAACCGAAAAGGACTTAGTGTAATACTGGGAAGAGTGTGATGGCGTAATGAGGCGAAGAGATAGAGTATTTAGTCTTAGTTGTCAACCCTTCTTCATCCCACTACCGGGATTCCTTAATTGGTGTAATAAAAATATTATTAATTTATAAGTATTATTTTATTTATGTAGGTAGGTATATTTTTTTGTAGTGTTTATTTCTTATCTATCTAGCGTTGATATCTGCGACACAGTTCTATACTACTGCAGATGTCATCGTTTCAATTGTTGAATTTGTATATAATAACTTTGTTCCAAATAAAGTATTATTATTATTATTATATCTCTCTGACCTGCTCATGGGTTATTATTATTATTATTATAAAAAATATCTTTGTAGTCATGTTCATGCATACAAATATTTGTCTTGTGCGGGGATCAAACACGTGACCTCGGAGTCAAAGTGGCCATTGCTAACCATTCGACTACCAGGCTCGTCAAATACTATTCGTATGAAATAAACGAAACATTGTTTCGAAAGGCATACAGATTCCACTCGTTTACTCGATTACATCGTGACAGGATTCGTTGTCATATAAATCACAAAGATAGCCGTAAGTTATCGCCATTTTCGTACAGAGTCAATATTTCAATATTCAAACACACGCCCAGCCAATATCCTTTCAACATATACTTTGTGCTATGTTCAGTTCAGACCAAAAAGTTAATAGGTATACGTAGCGGATTAGAGGAACAAACACAAGGTTTTTTTTATATGAGAGGGGGGCAAACGATCATGTGGGTCACCTGATGGAAAGCAATCACCACCGCTCATGTATCTCCATGGTCCATCTCCATGAACCAGATCAGAAACACCAAGGGGTCGCCGATCCATTGCCTGCCTATAGGCAGGTGTATGAGTGAGTGAGGTTACCAGAAAAAAAAGGAAAGAGTATACTCCTTTCTTTTTTTCTAAAAAAAGAAAGGAAGGAGTATACTCCTTCCTTTCTTTTTTTCTGGTAACCTCACTCACTCGCAGGATCAACAAAACAACAACAACAATAAAAATACGCTATGCCCTACCTCTCTTTTCTTTTTCTTTGACTTTCAGCAATACGCTATTTACTCTATTTCCCTTTCACGATAAACACTACCTTGACTTTTAAAATTCAACTATGATTCAGCGAAACGTCTACGAAAATTAATTACATCTTTACAAGTCATAAAATCGTTGTAATTCCTCCAACACTAATATTTTGCAACAGAAACTAATTTTAAACCCTATAAAACTCGCACAAAACAAACGCTTCCCAAACTGTGATCCAACAATCAAACAAGTTCCGCACTCTACACCGCATACGGTTTAATAACGGGAACAATTTCAGAACCGTCGAGATAAGTACTCTACATTTCAATGCTCCATGCCCTCATAAAGCACTGGGAAGCCGTAAAACTATAATCTCGTCGGTTCTATTATACTGTCAATCCATACCGAGCATAAAAACTCAAAAAGTCTCTCCATAATAAAATTCTTTGTGCATTCCCTTTTACGGAAAAATCGTAATTTGTTCGTGCGAATCTCTGTTCTACAGTTGAAAATATTCTTTAGTTGTCAGATTCAACGAAACTCAGTCGCATAAACTTCGGTCGGTTGTATAGGAATACAATTCGTACGATATTTCATTTCTCAGTACAATAGAGTTAGATTATCTCTCTACTATGTGTGAAGGTGTGAATTGCAACTAAATTTTATGTGAGTTTCCCATTTTGCACCCGACTGTATATGAGGTAGAAGGAGCTCGATGACATCCTTTCTGTCTAAAATGCAACATGCCATGATTTTTTTATATATGAAGGGGCGGGGGGGGGGGGGGGGCAAACGAGCATGTGGGTCACCTGATGGAAAGCAATCACAACAGCCCATGGAGATCAGCAACACCAAGGGGTCGCCGGTCTGTTGCCAGCCTGTACTTACATTATTTTATTCTTTCTGGTTACGTCACTCACACGCAGGAACACTACAACCCTCAAGGGAATTGTTATTTGGCGGCGTTATTCTGTGTTACCTATATTCAGCTGAACTTCTTTCATCTTGCAGGCATCTTTCATCTGGCAGGCATAGTTTTTTTTATACAATGGTGGCAACCACTTTTATGGTATAAAAAAATCCACAATATGAAAAAAAATCAATAGGGAAGATATACTTGTCCTTGACTTTGATAATCTGGATTTTTCCTATGACGCGGTATTCTAGCTACTATTACTTTTTTTTTAATCTAATATCGGGTGGCAACCAAGTTTATGGCCATATGCTTGTCTGCCACTCGACGTAGTATTAAAAAAAAAGACCCACCTGATGTTCGCAACATGAAATAATAATAATATAATAATTAATATTGTCAGACAAATTACACAGCGCCATCTAGCCCCATAGTAAGCGAAGCTTGTGCTATGGGTACTAGACAACTGATAAACATACGTAAATACATGAAATATCGCGCGCTACCATCATCGCTGTCAATGCAGCAACTCCTTCCGTCCTGATGATCTCACTCACTCGCAGAAGCGCAACAGTACCTTAAGGGAATTGTTATATGCCTGCGAAATTCTGTGAGATGGAGGTACTTTCTCCAGCTTACAAAATACGCTATACCTTACCTCTCTTTTCGCCAGAGCCTCGTTTGTCAGTCAACAGGGTGCACCACGTGCAGGTGAGGTTGGCTTTGGTATAAAGATGTTGATGAATCACCATACAGTTAATTTCCGCTTGGTAAATTATTTTATGTGAACCATTTACATCCCGAGAGACTCCTGCTTGTATTTCTATTATCTCCTTGTCTTCCACCCTGTTCATATTTTTATATATTAGGTCCGGTTGCAAAGAAGCATGTATATGCATGTGTATACGTATGGGGCGACGAAGCGTAGGGCGCCCCCTCTCTAGATAGACCAATCAATCTCAAAAGACTGGCTGGTAGCGGTTGGATGCGGAAAGCGGAGGATCGCATATGTTGGAAAGCATTGGCTTTTGCAATGCCTATATACAGCAGTGGGTAGATACAGACGGATACTCATGATGATGACGATGACAAAGAAGCATACGGTCCATCTGATGTTAAGTTGTTACTGTAGCCACAAAAATATCGTTCGCGCGCCGCCACGTCCGCTAACATCGCATCTATTTCCTGAATGAATAATGTATCAAGATAAAAAAAAGCCTGAATATAACAGTTATATGACATCAGTGACATGAATACACGTACGAATGTGTAAAGAACGATAGTACACGAGACAGCAACAATTTTTCATCTAAAAGACTAACAGCTTTGTAAAAGGCACTCAGCACTCACTGTGTAGAGGAAAACACATTTTGCTTCGTTTCCGAAAAATATGCGGACATATTACTACAGTGAATATGTAATTTAGTTTAACGCGGACTGAGTGACGTAGCTAGCTGAGCCGGATTTCCGGTTTAAACACGATACGAATGAATAAAGCACTCAAAAGTTAAGTGCTAGAGATTTCTCATAGAGATATGTATGAGAAATCTCTAGCACTTAACTGGAGCGCGCGCAGCGAGCGAAACGCCGAGTAGGCCGAATACGCCGAATAGTCACTCTTGGTAATGAATAGGCTTCAAAACCACTGAACTGATTTTGATGAAACTTGTCACAATTAAAGACCTCGACATGCTTCAGGTTTGTGTCAAAAAAAAATTGAGATTGTTCTTGTCCTTCAGGAATGATCATGAGCATTTTCCTTTGAAATCAATGGAAAACTGCTCAGTGTACTGAGCGAATCTACTCGCTCCACTCAACCTCGATTTCGGCCCCGTGGGCTAGAATTCGACCTAGTTTTAAAGACATGTTCATGGACGCAAATGTTTGTCTTGGGTGGAGATCGAACTCGCGACCTCGTAGTCAAAGTTGCCAATGTTAGCTATTCGACCATTGGGCTCTTCAAATTGTTATTTAGCTACGGTCTTATGTGAGGTAAAAGTACAGCCACAGTCGCACATTCTGTGATTTGACAGTTCTCATATAAAAATTCAGTTTTATCCTGTATAGAAGATATAATAAGAAGAAGCAGGTAAAAGAAGATGCCACAAAAAATAATATCATAAACGTTCTACAGCGTTAAAACGTCCTATAACCAATCCAATAATTGGTTATAGGACGTTTTAACGCTGTACTGCTACTACGCTGTACGCGTGTAACTGCTGTTTACAAGTTATACTGTAACCTTTTTAGCGACATATATGGTCAACTGTTTGACAGACAGCTGACTGATGAATGACTGGAAGATACAAGTATCCAGTGGTGTGTTTGAATGATGGAGATGATAGATTTGTAGCTGCAACAACTGTTTCCTGCGATTTTGTTGTCATTCGTTTTTTTGGATTGCCTCTCTATAGAATCAATTTTAAAGACGTATTCGCGTTAAAACACACGAAACTCAGAGTGTGCTTATAAAACTGACATGGGTATATTGAAAATCAATTTGAGTTCGAATATTCACACTAAACGGATCATCGAACGAGCTTTTGACACAGTGTAGCCGCCTATTAACTCTTGTTTCACCCCTAATGGAGAACGCCTATAGGAAGCAACGTGCATACACACGGGACTACTAACGAAATGTATGTCACTACATGGCCACCGCTACTCGACCCTCTGCCACATGTCATTACACCCCTCTCGAGTTAAATTTACTAAAGCAAATTAGACGCAGGGTAGGTCATATTAAGCTGGCGCAGCTGCCCGTTTGATAGCGAGTAACAAGTGGTACGTAAGTATAATTGCTTGAACATGAATGGAGCATATTGAAAATGTTCGAAATGTTGGAGATTTTATTGTTTTAATACATTTATGTGAAGTGATAACACCCTTATTCCCACTGCTGAGGTACGAGCCTCTCCTTAATCGAAGGGGTTTAGAGCTTATTCTACCTCGCAGCTCCACTGCGGGTTGGCGGAGACCAGTGTTTTCAAGCCAACTAAATGCTGATGAAACCACTGACATGGCTTAACGACTGTTGTCTAATGACAAGAGCTGACGGCTTCCGAAACTCGAAGGAGAGGAGAGACGAGATTAATAAACCCATCCATGGACAGGCTATAATTGATGTTGCTTAACTTGCATGTTCGGTTAGACTGGTACAACGCAACGTCGCCATCGAGAAAGATAGTTTGACAGAATACGCCGCCATATCTATGTATTTCAGTAGTTTGGAAAATATATGTTTTATAATTTTGTTATACCAAAGTAAACAAAAAAGTATTCATATAATGCAATGCTACCTACTAATAAATCGTCCGCAGTGTTTTATATTCGTTTTAATAGATAAATGTTTGGCAAACGTCAAGTCAACGAAGAAACGTAAACGTGTCGGACGTTTACGTTTTTTCGACGTCGTTTGCGAACTCTGAATTTTTAATGCAAACATTTACTGTACTTGACTTTTCTCAGTAAATTAAAAAATTGGTCATCTGTAAAGTCGGTTTACGGACGATAATTTTACGTCATAACGTCATAAGAAACATAGGCCAATCGTGCCTATCTATCGCTTGTTCCGCGCTCCCGCTTGCCCGCTCGGCTCAAGCGGAACGTGACAATGAGTCATGCTTTTTCGTGCGTGCAGTAATCGTTCATCGATTTATAAGACGTTGTCACGTCAAAAATTAATGACAATATTGAAATAGAAAATCAGAAGATATTAATATGAATTTGATGATTGATCTGATATGTCATACCAAACGATATCTTAAATCTGTTGCAGTGAAATCAAGATATATCGCCTCCCCTTAGATCAAAAACTTCCACTCGGCGAAGAAAGTGCTGCTAATGGCACTACAGAAAAGTGCTCTTGCGAGAAAATGTCTCAACATTCTCAGAGTTCTATCGAAAGTCTAGTACAAAAAGGGATTGAACATAAAGCAAACCGTTGAAGGGTTCTTTGAAATAACAGGCCGTATCAGCGACAGGTGACCGCTATATCAGTTACTTATGGCTTATATCTGACTTGTTGCTCCCACCGCTGTCGATGCGGTGCTGATAATGTCTGTTAAAAGCTGATATTACCTGTAAACTGTAATCTGTGATCAAGATTTCTTTTGTGGATTACTGATTTGGGGGACCCGCGCCGGTATATGTATCCGAATAAAATAAATTAGGGTAGCATTCCAATCCAAAGGCGATGGTAAATGTCGCAATTGGATTGCATAATACGCTGTTTTATAGAACTGTTTTGATTTAGAAAATAGCTACGATGTTCAAGTCTTTTATGAAATCGTAGCTATTTTCTTAAAAGAATTTTAAGAAAATAGCTACGATGTTCAAGTTTTTTATGTTTGTTCAAAGTTTAATGATTTGAAATGGATTATGATACTTAAATTTAGTTACAAACATCCCAGTCTGCTTCGTGATTGAGAGAGGGTGAGTGAGAGAGTGAGCCTTCTAGACTCTTTAAGTGTTTTGTGGGCTAAATGCTTCGCCGACTTTGTTACGTTACAGTATAAGTAACAGTATCTACAGATTCGTCTCAGAAGGGAGGTGAGGCCATAGCCTCACACACACACACATGCACACACGACCATTAACGCTCTTCACAGACGCCATTGTTTATGTAGTAGTAAACGACGCGATATTTGTATGGAGTGCCCGCGGTAGGGTTACGTAAAACAACTAGAAATTTTAGTAAAATAATAGATTATAGTATCCAACTGTGACTCTTTAAACGCTGTCAAATATAGTGTGATAAAATTGTAAAATATATTATAATGAAAGAATACTATTTGTATGTAATACTTACTAAACCATGGATATATTGCATCGGTTGTTAACTATATAAATTATAAATTTATTTATGTATTAG
Source organism: Hypsopygia costalis (assembly GCA_937001555.2). Lineage (NCBI taxonomy): Eukaryota > Metazoa > Arthropoda > Insecta > Lepidoptera > Pyralidae > Hypsopygia > Hypsopygia costalis. Next base: position 18,073,129 of record OW443342.2, read on the forward strand.
CTAAACCCGACCACGCTTCGCTGTCTATTTCTCGTTCCCGTGGTAACTTTAGGCTAAAAGTTTAAAGAAGTCTTAAATAGAAATGCAATGTTGTATTAAAATTTCAAAGCAATCAGTGAAGTGCTTGCGGAGATTTCAGACTTTGAACAAACTAACATTTACAAAGAAGATATTTTCATAAAACAAATTATTTTTTCCGCAGTGCCCATATCGGGACTTTGGCATGTGAAAGGATATTAATAGTTTACGGCGTGTGTTAGATTCCTTAATACACACGGGTAGAACACAAGAGTTCTAAATTACACACAAAATGCGTAATTGAATATTATCAGATAAATTACACAGCGCCATCTAGCCCCAAAGTAAGCTAAGCTTGTGGTTTGGTCACTATACAATTGATGAACAAATGTCAATATATATTTTTTTTTGTAAATACATACTTATGATACATATGAAACACCCAGTCCAAGACAAACAGACATGTTCATGCACACAAATGTTTGTCCTATGTGGGAATCGAACACGAGTTGGTGTCGCAACCTGACATGTACGTGGTGCACCCTGACGACTAGCGAGATAGCCTTTGACGAAAGATAGGTAGAGTATAGCGCACTTGTAAGCTACTAGTCTGGGGAAATACCTCCAGCTCACAGACTCATCATCATCATCACCGCGTGGCAGTTGGAACTATATATTATCATACTGCGAGCGTTTATACGGTTACGTTAACTGCTTCACATCAGGCGGGTCGTATGCTTGTTTTCCACTCGACATAGTATATAAAGTATACATTGTGTCTACGGTTATACATTGTGGTTACCGTTATCAATTTTTTATTCTGAAGTTATTATTCACTGTACCTACCTATCAAAGTGATTACAACTCTACATGCCTCTTATTATGTCATAGATATGAGCACGTTACTTAGTTAGCAAGTCGTTATATTATGATAATAAAGTTCGCAAAAAGTTTTGAATTTGCCGGGAGCTCCCCGGGGGCGTGAGATTTAATATTGCCATGCGAAATGGTGAGATAACACAATTTGTATTCGTTATTCGGATCTACTTTTTTATTCAAAACCGTTGTACAGATAATTTAATCTAAAATCCGAAGGACTCTTAGTCTTGATTTTCATTTGGAATAAAATCCGAGACAAATGTAGTTCGTAAATATTAACGTTTTGTTTAAATATTCAGGGTTCTTACTCTGAAACGATAATCCGATTTTTTGATTCTAAGATTTTTGATTTTGATTTGATTCAGAGATCTTTTGTTGGGTCTACATTATTACAGAATAAATAATAGTACTGTGTACAGTATGGACTCTTCCTGCCGCTCTCTCTCTCGATGAATTTGGAACAGTTTGTATGGCGTCGCATGCACACACGCTCATTCACGCTCTGCTCTGCATAGACGCCATTGTTTAAGTAGTAAACGACGCGACATTTGTATCGAGTGGCCAGGGAGTGACATTACACTAAAATAAATGAATGAATGAAAAGTTTATTACATTAAGCATGCAGCAGCATACAGCGGAGGTGGCGGCGCGCGAGCGATATTTTATGTTGCGAGCGTTAATATGGCTACGGTAACCGCTTCACATCAGGCGGGCCGTATGCTTGTCTGCCACCCGACGTAGTATAAAAAAAAAAAAGACTTATAAAGAAGTACAATAAATCTGTATAAGTAGTATGGAATATGTTATCTAAAAGTGATCGACATTCTCAGGTAGTTATGTCCAAACGCCTAATATGAAATGATTTTAATTAGTTCAAACTATGGCATGAGCCAAACACTGTTTTTCACTGAAAATCTTATATATAAAAATGAATTGCTTTTTGTTAGTCTCGCTAAAACTCGAGAACGGCCGAGCCGATTTAGCTGATTTTGGTTTTGAAATGTTTGTCTTAGCCCAGGGAAGGTTTAAACGGTTAGAAATTTTGGAAAAATATCAAGAAAGATAGTGAAAACAACAATTTTAATTTCCCATACAAAGTGTTCCTACTATAGTCGAATGTCATAACAGCAAAGATGGCGAACCTACCTATCAATAGTGTCATTGTCACAAAGAATCGACGTCATATTTGTTGGTTGTCAAATATGACTTTCTCAGAAGTGACATAGATATGACACAATACTAATAGACATTAAGAAAGGAGTTGAAATATGTAGTGACTGTTTATGGTAAATCATACTTTGTACAGTACTTTAGAATAAATAATGGAAATCTGCAAATTTCATAAACACTCGCATTGGAAATTACAAAAATGATTGCAATTGTAATCAGCGTCCGCAGTGCGAATAGTACCAGACAATGTGGGTTGAACGCAGAACGGGGTTTGGATTCACATATAGTTGTATAACTTCGCATATGGTAAGACCAAAATCATATTATATAGGTCTGTCATGTTCCAAAGACCAAGATTATATTACAAAATAAAATAAATTCCTCACTATTTATTCTAAATTACTTAAATCTGTAATTCACATTGTTGTTTAGTCACAAATTTATTGGGCGAGAACTTTCTTTACTGAGGCCTAAAGGGCTACCAGGGGCTTTTATCGATATGATTAGAGAGATGTACCAAAATTCCAATTCCATAGTTTAGACCTCTGTCGGAGAGACAAAATTCCCATTAACGTCGGAGTCCACCAAAGTTCAGTCGTTAGTCTGATTTTGTTAATATTAAACATATTCTTATATATTAGACATTCGTGATATTAGACGAATTGTCAAGTAGTATCATGGATCCACATGGACCACCTCTGCGGTGGGTTCATGGGTGTTCATGTATGCTGATGATATTGCACTGGCGGATGCGGATAAGGGGCAGTTGGTGCGACGGGTGAAATAATGGAAGAAATCACTTGAGAACTATGGCCTGAATCTGAATGCGGTCAAGATCGAGTACTTGAGCTGAAAACAACTAAACAACAGATCCCACGACCGTGCACATAAGGATATGGTCGAATGCTTGGGCGGTTTAAGTACTTGGGATCAGTTCTTCGATCATCGGGTAGCATCGACTGCGAGATTTCAATAGCTTGGACTAAGTGGCTTGAGGTAACCAGTGTCATCTGTGACTCCAAAATTCCGCCAAAGTTAAAAGGACAAATCTATAAATCGATAATTAGACCATTTTATACATTAGTAAAGCATCGTCAATACTTGAGCGACGACATGTGTAGGAGTTGCGTTTCATGGAGTTGAATATGATGCAAAGTATGCGCATGGTTTCATGGAAGGACCACGTCAAGAATTCCCGGATCGGATATAGCTTCATGTCCGTGACATGGCAGGCAAACTGCAAGAGAGTCATCTAAGCTGTTATGGTCAAATTTTATGGAAACCGGCAAGTTAGGAAACAAATGTCTTGCAATGCCATATCCTCCAGGTTCAGGCAAATAGGGTAGGCTTAAGAAGAAACACAGATCTTAGATCTTATATATTTTTAAGTACGTGAAACGAAGTTCACCGGGTCATCTAGTTATTAATAAAATACGGGACACGGAAGTTAAGAAATTCATTGTGCAACTAATCTCTAATAATTTGAAATGGAATTGTTTAGTATTCAATCAGGGATTTAGACTAATTATGTAATCTCAAATGAATTTATGAATGGTGCCTTCAAGATCAGAGTTTTTATGAGTACCCTTAAAAGGTTGGCAACGGATCGGCTTGGTGTTGGTGATCTCTATGGGAGGTGGTAATTGCTTTCCACCAGGTGATCCGCATAAAGACCCCACCCACCCCCTTACCCTCCTGTCATATAAAAAAAGCAAAAGTCCGTAGACACCGATATAATCGAATGAAATTCATATACGACCACTATATAATTATATAAAAGTACTGAATTGAGTGTTTGTTTCTGTTTAATAACAAAATAAATAAGGAAGTCAAGATGTACTCGTATAGGCACTGTAACAGAAATCTCACCGTGATTGCAACAGGAAAAAGGACATATTGCAGACTATACAGTCATATCCTGTTTCCTGCTGCATCGCATGTACTTTTATTAAAGCTTAGTAATAGTTACTATTTTTTTTTTACTACGGATAGCAACATATGGCCTGGCTGATGTGAAGCGTATTTTGTAGGTTTCTAGAAACACAACAACCCTCAAGGGAATTGTTATTTGGCTGTGTTATTCTGTAGGTTAAGAAACTTCCCCAGACATACATTTCTTTTGCCAGAGCTTTGTTAGTTGTACAGCAGGCTGCACTATATGCAGATGAGGTTGGCTTTGGTTCAAAGATGACGGTAATCCACTTGCACCCTAGAAGGTTTTAAAGACGGGTTATCGTATTTGGTGGAAAACATTGCGGGAGGCCGGCAGCAATGGGTAGATCGTAGAACAGGTTGATGATGATGATATAAGCTTATATTAGTCAAAGATGTTATTAATATTAGTGTTGGCCGTGTGGTTTCCGGCAGACTAGAATAGAATCACTCCGTCTCTTCCCGTGAATGTCGTACAAGGCGACTAAGGAAAATACATTATAAAACATCGATCCAGGCCTCCCCAACCCGTCTGGCCAGCGTGAGGAGTGTAGGCCAAATCCTCATTCTGTCTGGGACGGACGAGAGAGGGTCGTGCTCATGTAGTGGAGACTAAAATGACCTGACGATGATGTACGCCGCGCCGCCTTTCAAATAGATTGATTACAATCTATTTGAAAGGCGGCAATCAAATTACAAGATTGGTTGTCAATCGTGTTACCAAGATGTCTAATGCTATTATAATATTGGAAAGCGTAGGCGTACAAAATTACATGTAACTCAATTATTTCTCATTTAGTTTCGACCCCACTTTTATTTTTCTGACATTTAGATGTGAGAGTGAATTCTTATTGTATACTTTGCTATTACTATACGATACTAGCTGACCCTACAGTCGTCTTCTTATCTTCTTCATCATCAGGTCATTTTAGTCTCCACTAAAGGAGCATGACCCTCTCTCGTCCGTCAAAGACAGAAGGAGGATTTGGCCTACACTCCCCACGCTGGCCAAACGGGTTGGGGAGGCCTGATCGATGTTTAATAATGTATGTATTTCCCTTAGTCGCCTTCTACGACATCCACGGGAAGAGACGGAGTGATTCTATTCTAATCTGCCGGAAACCACACGACCAATACAAACAACTTGTCTTCTTAACAATGAATATTGAATTAATTGGTGTCGCGCTATCTGTCAATATTGACTGATAGCACAGTATAAGTAATAGTACTAACGTACTGATAGTTCTGTTAAACGCCATAAAGTTACATTAGAAATCTTAATATGGTGTTTCAGTTTTCTTACAATTTGTAATTTTCCGCGCAACTTTCTTATTTTTTTCCTCCAAAGAACCTTCTCCTGGTAATAACAAAGACAACGAAAAAAAAAATAAGTGAAATCGATCCAGCTGTTCACGCGTGATGCCATGACATAGGGAAATAGGGATTAATTTTCAACCCACTTCAAAAAAGGAGGAGGTTCTCAATTCGACTGAATATTTTTTTTGTATATATGTTATTTGATATCTTCACGAATTGTGAACCGATTTTCAAAATTCCTTTTTTATTTGAAAGGGTATCATTGCAAGGTGGTCCCATATTCACCAAGTCAGGATCTGATGATGGGATCCCAGGGAAATCAAGGGAAACTCTTAATTTTATAAGCACGTATGGTCAAATTCTTTTTTTTTATTTGAAAAGGTATGATTGCGAGGTGGTCCCATATTCACTAAGTCAGGGTCTGGTGAGGGGATCCCGGAAAAATCGATAGAAACTCTTAAATTTGCCCTGTGGTTGCCGGCAGAATAGAATTGCGCCACTCTATTGCACTGCGCTGGATGTCGTACAAAGGAATCTTGTGTGACGTAATAAATTTTCTCCCGGAAGACCAGCAGCCGTCTCCCGGGCTCAGCGTATTCCACCAATAAGCTGCGCTTGCCAGCCGAAGTCGGCTTTTATTTTTTCTTAAAAATCGTTATTATATATATAGATTATTATCTATATATATAATAACGAAAATTTATGAATGTGCGTTATTACGCACATTCATAAATTTGGTACCTACATAATTATTCAACTTAACAACATGTAGGTATGATAAACAGCTGTTTCGTCCGTAACCCGTCTATCGTCTGCTATGATTTATAGCACTAAACTGTTATAAATTTGGAATTTTTTATCTATTGCGAAAAACATTTTATTTTGTACGTAGACATGTTTTTTTCACAATTATTAGTCGGCAGCACGCGTGCGCCCGTCAGGCGACCGCTGAAAATCAGTGCTTTTTATATAATGTGCAAATACGTCACTCAGAGCTGTGGCCATTTGCTTGCTGCTACACACACACACATATTTTATCTGTGTTCTGTTTCCTATTGTATAAGTTCTCGCCTTGTTTTTTTTTGACGTGATAACATCTTATAAATCGATGAACGCCGGTTGCACGCACGAAAAAGCATGACTCATTGTCACGTTCCACCTGAGCCGAGTGTGCAAGCGAGAGCACGGAATAAGCGATAGATGCACGATCGGCCTAAGCGTTCGGCTTGTGACGCATCTATCTCTCATTTACTCCATCGGCCGATGTTTTGTTATAACGTTATCACGTAAAATTATCGTCCGTAAATCGACTTTGCAAACAATCAATTTTTTTTTTTGAATTATTAGTCGGTAGCGCGCATGGGCCCATCAAGCGACAGCTGAAAATCAATGCTATTTATATAAAGTGAAAAAAAACTCACACAGAGATGTGGCCATTTGCTTGCTGCTTCACACATTCACACACATCTTTTATCTGCGTTCTGTTTCCTATATAAGTTCTCTCCTTTTTTTTTAAACTTAGGTTTTGTATGTGTGTAACTGTAGTTTGTAATAAACGTATCTATCTTTTTTTTATGAGAGGGGGCTAACGAGTATGTGGATCACCTGGTGGAAAGCAATTACCACCGCCCATGGAGATCAGCGACACCAAGGGGTCGCCGATCCGTTGCCAGCCTTTTAAGGGAAATGAAAACTCTGTTCATGAAGGCACCCATGTCGTAGTTGTTCGGAAATACCGCTGAGGGAAGTTGATTCCACAGTTTCACTGTTCGTGGTATATAAAGTCTTAGGAAACGTATTAATAGTAGATCGCCAATTATCAAGATGATATGGATGGAATTTTAATTTATGGCGAGTTGTACGATAGTGGAATTCAGCGTCAGGTATCAAATCAAACAGCTCATACGAGCACTCCCCGTGATATAATTTGTATAGAACGCAAAGAGACACTACATCTCTGCGTGTAGAGAGAGAGAGAGTCCAATTGATCCGAAATCATTGGGTCACCGACGATACGAACTGCACTGCTTCGTTGTATGCGGCCAAATCATAGTACAAATAAAGAAGTAGGATAACTTCATACAAACGCACCGAGCGCGGTTTGTATGTGAGCGCGCCCGTACGTATGGCCGTCGCACGCACACACTGACAACATTTATATGAGTTTAAACGGAGCGCCAGTCGGGGCTGCGCCGTACGTAAAACCGCCCGCTTCCACGCAATATTCGCGCCTGCGCTGACGTTCGTTAATAATTTGAACATATAGGTACCTACTAGTGATGTAACGAATGTCAATTTCTAGACAATCGCGAAAGCGAATGCGAATATCTGCCGTTGATATTCGCGAATGCGAATACGAATATTGACTTTTGTATTTAGCGTCATTTGTGTAGGGCTTTATTTTGACAGCTAAGTTGGCGCGCGAGTTACACGCACGCATTTGTAATTATTTGCATCTGCTTCCGATCATTGTCGAGCCGATCCGAAGAAGGCCGATTGCTGTTTGATTTACGAGTGATGTTTAGTTAACAAAAAATCCTAACAGAAGATAAGGTTTTGAAATAAATATATAAGAAGTTAATACTTATTTGACTCGGTGGCGTAGTGGTCAATGACGCTGCTTCGACACCAACGCTCGTGGGTTCGATTCCCACATAGGACAAACATTTGTGTGCATGAACATGTCTGTTTGTCTTAGTCTGGGTGTTTTCTATATTATATCAGAAGTATGTATTTACAAAAAAAAAATGTATTTACATATGTTTATCAGTTGTCTAGTACCCATAACACAACCTTCGCATACTTTGGGGCTAGATGGCGCTGTGTGTAATTTGTCTGGCAATATTTATTATTTATTATTATTTTATTTACCTTTTTGTAATTGAATATCTTAATTATTTTTAAGACGTTCTTATTCGCATCCGAGAAATATGCGAATATTCGCGAATGCGAATACGAATATTCGTTACATAACTAGTACCTACCTACGTTGTATGTAACTACAAATACGTTAAAGATAGCTACAAAGTCGACTAGCCATAAAAACATTGCAGTGTTCATGGATGTCTCAATAATAATTTGTCAAATCCAGAATTATCTTTCTTCTTTTTTTCCACACCCAAAGGATAAAAAGGAACCTATTACTAAGACTCCGGTGTCCGTCTGTCACCAGGGGCTGTAGGTATTTCATGAACCGTGATAGCTAGACAGTTAAAATTTTCACAAATGATGTATTTCTGTTAGCGCTATAAGAACAAATAGTAAAAACAGAATAAAATAAATATTTAAGGGGGGCTCCCATACAACAAACATGATTGTTTGTTTTAGGTACGGAACCCTTCCTGACCGAGTCCGACTCGCACTTGGCCGGTTTTTTGTTACAGTACCCTAATACTTACCCTACTTAATTTTGTATTTTGTGCCTTACTTGTATATAGAGATTGATTAAGTATTTTTGACGGGTGAATAAACTATTAAGCGATAGCCCTACGTGTTTAGGCTAATATCACCCGCTCGGGGCTTGAGTTGTCTTACTTCTCTATTTGTATTATGGCCAAATGGAGCAAGCAAGTACTGGGGCGCACCGGCCCTGAGATGCGAACAGTATTCTATATGAGGTCGAACCTGGGCTTTGTATAGTTGAAGGCGGTGTCGGGGTGTAAAATACATAATTATGTAATATCTATGTAATTTATCAAAAAAAAATGCATTTTGACAGAAGATTACACTATTAAATAACGCGGCTTTAGTCGTATGAGTTTACAACCCTGAACATTTGAGTTCAGGCTCGTTCCATTATAAGAGAATTTGGGTCTGTGTCCTCGGAATATTGAACAGAAATTAGGCTTAATTAACAATTCGACTAAAACTAAGGGCCTGACGCCTCACGGTAATATTGTTTTATTACTGCGCTAGAGATATCCAAACGAATGAATTGTCTATTCCATGCTACACGGGAAAAAGACATGTTTTCCGTGTTTTGCTCTACTTTTCGCATGACTTATCATATTAACGCATTTTGGCATGTGAGCAGAATTATTATGAACGAGCTGGTCAGGCGAACTTCGTATCGCCTTTAAATAATTTTACGTAACTTTTTCCAATTTTTTAATAGTTATTCTGCTATTCGAGGCGGAAACAAATCCAATTACACGATTGTTCATTAAGCCCCATATTTTTTGAATTAATAATGAAATTGATAAAACATTATCTGTAGTTGTTGAGGTAAGATGTGCCGAAAATGCCTGTTTTTCCCATATTTCATTTCAGCTACTACAGGATTCTCTTTCATCAATTTTCTAAGTTATAAAGAAAACTATGGGACTTAATAACAAAAAGTGTAACATAGTTTTTTTGATTCTTTTTCTAATACAATAAGCGAGTATTTAATTTTTACCCTACTTATGCTAGTTATGCAATATGGGGGTCCATATTGCATAACTAAACTGCATACTTAAAGAAATTAATAGAATGTAGTAAGTATTTAAGCCTAAATCAATGCTAGAAGACTATCAATGCTCGAGACGAGCTCGGTGGCGTAGCGGTCAATGACGCGGCTTCGACACCAACGCTCGTGGGTTCGATTCACACACGGGACAAACATTTGTGTGCATGAACATGTCTGTTTGTCTTGGTCTGCGTGTTTTCTATGTATCATAAGTATATATTTACAAAAAAAAAGTGTATTTACGTATGTTTATCAGTTGTTTAGTACCCATAACACAAGCTTCGCTTACTTTGGGGCTAGATGGCGCTGTGTAATTTGTGTGACAATATTTATTTATTTATTATTTATATTATTAATGCTAGAATGCAATAAGACCTAACTTTAATGAAGCCTTTTGACAAGCCACCACTTCTACAAACATATGGCGGTGCGAACTCGCATTGAAATATACACAACATTATATTGTCTTAAAAATATTTGTGAACAATTTATTACTAATTATTGAAAATTTTAATCGCTGAATCTTATTTATGGGAACGATTGCCAATAGGGTAAACATACACGTTTGCTCGTGTACTTACTGGTTGAGCTTAATTTGTCAATGTAAATTAAACTATTCTAGTTAATTTGTCTCAGAACGTCGAGTACTCGAGACGTCCCGCCTCACATTATTGCTTAAACTGTTTAAATTACGAAATGTACCTCTTGTTGATCGGCAAGTTCTAATAAATAGAGGATATTTTGGTTGTCTTTTGGAAGATGTTAATCTATTTACTTTTGTTAAAAAATAACCACAAACATCGTTAAATTATTAATAACTAGCTGTCCCGGCGAACTTCGTACCGCCTAACAGTCAATGAATGTCGTGATGTACATATATATATATATATATGAACAAAATTTATGATTTCTTGAAATTAATACAATGAATAATAGAAAATAATAGAGAAGCACGATGGCGTGAGGCAAGTGTCAGTCTAATTGTACACGCAAGTTAAGCAACGACAACCGTAGCCTGTTCATGGATGAGTTTATGTTATATCGAGCTCGTCCGTGCTTCGGAAGGCACGTTAAGCCGTCGGTCCTGGTGTTTATCATTAGATGGCAGTCCTTAAGCCAAGTTAGTGGCCCAACCCGTAGTTGAGCAGCGTGTTGGAGTATGCTCTAAACATCTTCGGTTGAGGGAAGACCCGTATCCCAGCAGTGGGTAAATAATAAGTTCAGTACTTTACAAAGTCACAAAAAAGTACCAATTGACAACAATAAATATTTCAATGCACAAAACAAATCACAGACAACATTCGCGACGTAAAAGTGAGATCAATCGATTTGACATTTACATAACAATCAATAAATATTCCAATCCTTTTTAACTGGCACTATTTGTATGGGAAAACGTTTTTTCTTTTATTTAATTCTTTCGTCAATTTTTCAATGTTTTTAATACTTTCCCGACCAAGACACGACATTATTTTATATATTATATAGATTTATGGAGCTTGATTTAAATTTCTGAACGCACGCATAAATATTTAGAACCAATAAATCAGCCTGGCGAAACTCAAAGTAAAAAAACGACTCTATGAATCGGAAGCGAATTTGGTACAAATTCTGATTGTTTTCGCTTCCATTTCATACATATTAGAATTACGCTATTTGTATGGCACATCCGTCTCTTAAAACGTAGTGGTTACATTCTCTTTGCAATAAATATTTAAATCCACAAAACTGTTTTCAAAACAAATCACAGCCAACTTTCAAGACGTAAAAATGAGACCAATAGAGTTAACATTTGTTTTTAATCTATGACATTTGTTCTATAATGAGCTTAATATACATTTCTGAACGCACGCATACATTTGGCGTACGCACGTACGACAACGTCACATTTGACAGCTACGACAACCACGAACATTTTGTATGGGAAAATGTTTTTTCTTTTATTTTATTTTTTCGAGAATTTTCCAATGTTTCTAAGAGTTATTCTGCTATTCGGGACGGAAACAAATCCAACAAATCAAAAACCATGGCAATCGGTCCAGCCGTTCTCGAGTTATAAGTGTTGTAACAAACACGATTTTCTTTTATATATACACGGTGAAATTAACGTGGTTGTTTTCCCGCGGCAGAATGATTTGCCTTTAGTAGTACTATACATACGTAATATTTTTTTTGTTTGTTTGTTTGTAATATCTTTATTGTACTCCAAAAATAAATAGACAAAAAGAAATAACAATTGTGAAATTTTAAGAATGTACAAAGGCGGGCTTATCTCTATAAGAGATCTCTACCAGCCAACCTTTGAGTGTTGGATACTATAGTTTCGAGTGACGAGCGAGGGCATTGAGATATTAGAATATAAAAAAAAAAAAAATTTGATAACAAGAAACAATGGAGAAATTATATGAAAATTGTAATGCCATACAAACAAAATAATACTTATAATAAATAATAATGACTAAAATACTTACAACTATAACTAGATACATAAAGATAAATACATAATACATATTCACATACACATACATAATACATATACACAGATAAATACATAATACATATTCAAATTTGATAACAACAATACATTCGATTAACTCAATACAGATGATTAAGAGATTTGACAAGTCGAGCCTTGAAAGAATCTACTGAAGGTGCTTGCCTCACGTCGGTAGGGAGCGAGTTCCAAAGCATTGCTGCCCTTACAGTAAAAGATTTAGAGTAAGTCTTTGAGCTATGGAGAGGTATGTCTAATCTACTCGCGCATGATCGTAACCGCTCATTGATGTCCCGGAGTTGGAGCCTTTCGCGAAGGTACGACGGAGCGTTTGGAGTAAATAGGACCTTGTACAGTAGCGTCAGTATATGAATGTTCCGACGTATCCTGATCGGCGGCCATCCTAATTGCCGACGAAACTCCGAAATGTGATCAAACTTACGAAGGCCATATATAAAACGTATGCACACATTTTGGAGACGGTCCATTTTGTCTAGTAACTCCTCTGACAGATCGAGCGAAGCGACATCACCATAGTCCAGTATAGGAAAAAGGAGAGACCGAGCCAGCGTCACCTTTGTTTCCCTTGGAAGAAAATTTTGAAGCCGCTTAAGGGAATGAAGAGACGCGTAAATCTTCTTACTTACTTCATTGACTTGTGGAGCCCAAGAGAGCGTTTCATCAATGATAATGCCTAAATTAGAAACCTTGGAAGTAAAAGGAATAATTTTGCCGTCATAGACCAAATTAGAGTGGTTGATACTCTGAAGCTTTGCGATAAAATGTGGACTACCCACAATAATTGCTTGTGACTTGGTGGCATTGATTTTAAGTCCAAAGTTGTGTGACCACTCAGCAATAGTGGCAAGGTCGTTATTGATGACACCAACTGCCTGTGAAAAGTTTTCGAGAGAGGCAGAAGAATATATTTGCAAGTCATCAGCGTAAAGGTGATAGGAACAAGCAAAATACAAGAGAAGAAACAATAGTATTGATAAATAGAGAAAAGAGGATAGGAGATAAAATTCCACCCTGAGGTACTCCTGCAAATGTCTCACACCAGTCAGAACGATTATCATCAACCTTGATCAATTGACGCCTACCTACCAGATAGGATCGGAACCAAGTAAGAGCCGACGATGAAAAATTAAGCGCCTGAAGAATCCCAATTAAAATATCATAGTCAACTGTGTTAAAAGCACTTTTCAAGCATTTTTTTATTTTAAACAAAAAGAAACAGATTAACAAATGTGAAAAACGGAACTCGAAAGTAAGCGCGAAACAATAGTAGGACCGCTCGCACCTGACACAGACACGCGAGCGCGGGGGCAACGGCTGGCGCGCCACCGTGCGCGTTCATTAACCTCTCGCACCCAGCTGATTAAATGTTTGCCTACTTAGTTATAAAATGCTATGAAGTACAAAATACTAAAATAATCCAATTTTTCCTTCATACTTTACGGGCTTAGGACCGTCATAAATACTTTACCTCCTTTATTAACCGTATTATGTTATTTACTTTAAACATATAACCTAAAACCAGCTTTAGAAAGAAAAATATCTGTGTTGAAGCATCGAAATGCCATCACCATAGACAAAAAAAAATATTTCATTCTTTTCTCTCAACACTCTGACTGAGGTTAGGGCGTATTTAAAAAATTGGAATCAAATTATTTACCTACAATGATTTTAGTCAACTTACCTGCTCTACTGATAAACGGCAGGATTCGTACGCATTCACAGAACATAAATACGCATTTATACTTCGCGGTATCGAAGTAATTGTTCAAAGTGTAAACCATTGCGTTCAATACACAGTCGTGCACGTTGATTGTCTTTTAGTTTTAATAAGGTGTCACTATCACGTCTAATGGTATCAAAATAGTGGCATTATCATTTTGAATTAGCCACTCACAAAAAGCAATTCTGGCCGTTGCGTCACTTATTTTCGTGGAGGGTATGAACTTTACGAAAGTGGTATGGATGCAATTTTTCACTATGTAGAAGTTTCCACACGTAATATTGGCTTACGCCAAAGGTCGTCGCAGCCATGCGCGTACTTCGACGAGGGTCCCGTTAGAAACACCTTTAGGTTTAAACGGTACCTACGTATTGGAGAGTAAAGGCGCTCTTTATATTTTTTGATAGCGTGCTTTTGATGGAGTAAACAAAGTTTATAGTCCAGGCAGAACTAGGTCAAAGCGGCCTATTATTTACGTTTTTTTGTTTTATTGTTAGTCTGTTTTTAGTCAGTATAAACATTTTTGTATTGTGTTTCATTCTTTCGTGCTAACATCCGATTATACCTATTGCATTCTATCTATATCTATAAAAGAAGAAACTGAATGAATGATAGACTCACATATCAACGCACCGTTATCTCTAGATAATCCAAGTGCACCTGAGTTCCACTATCGTACAACTCGCAATAATTAAAATTCCATCCATATCATAAATAATTGGCTATCTACTACAGTACGTTTCCTACCACGAACGAAACTGTGGAAAGAACTTCTCTCAGCGGTATTTTCGAACAATTACGACATGGGAACAATTCAAGAACAAAGTCTTCCCTTAAAAGACTAGCAATGTATTGATGACCCCTTGGTGTTGCTGTTTTCAATCTGTGGTGATTGTTTTCCGCCACGAGACCCACGTACTCGTTTGCCCACCTCTCATATAAAACAAGTCCAAATTTGGCACAGGTTTGGCATTAGGTTTTTTATCAGGTCTAGGGCTATACAAGGATATTTGAAAATTCGTATGGGATACTAGGATACGCGCGTACGTCCTACGGGATACTGGTATACGCGCGTACGTGGTCGTGGCCGCAAACTAGTTTACAATAAATTATTCAAAGACACTACGATTGTAAGTTACTTGTATTTAAGTTTTTTTTTTCTCGTATTTAATAAAATTGTTATTACACATTTTTGGCATCCGTTGGGTTATAAGATTCAAAGTAAATAACTTTTCACATGAAATACTACTTTGTTTAAAGCGGGTGAAGTTTTATATTACAGCCCGCAAAAACAGCTGACGCCAAAAACTATATCGAGTTTGCGGCTGAGAAAAATATTGCATAAATTTTGACGCTTATAATTTGAAGATTTATTATAACTTTTAGAAGACTGCCCAGTCTTTTAAAAGTTATAATAAAATTTATGAAACCTCACAGATCTGCCCCTTACCACCATCTCTTATTGCGATTCACTTACTGAATAGAATGCTTATTCATACAAATGAATAAGCGACTCTATTTCAAATGGAATACAGGCAGAGTGAACGCACAACTTTAGAAGCAGTGCTGCCCCCGTAGCCAAGTGTAATTCGTAGCGTAACGAACGTTAGAATCACGTGACATTTGTCAAAACCGAACATTTTAGTATGAGAATTGACAAATGTCACGTGATCTATCTAAAGTTCGTTACGCTACGAATTACACTTGGCTAGGGGAGCTGATCAGAAGGCCAAGTCTCTTGTAATTATTTTATCGCAGAATGAAAGTTAAACAACTCGACATTGAGCTAGGAATTGACCGAAAATTTTATACTTGATTTCATACATTAATTATTATCAGTTGTTATTGCGAGCAGATTACTATTCTTAGTTTGATTAATTTTCGGCCATATTTCTATTATAGTCACTCTATACTAAAACTCTGAAATTTCGTATTGTGATACGAGAATATCTAATGTCACATTTTGAGAGATCAAGACTGAAGGTCAAGTTTGTTCAAACAGATTCACTTTCATATTCAAGATAGTGTGATAAAAGTGAATATAAGCTCTACGGATTTAAAGTAGTAATGATTTAGATACATGTTCTAATATTTAATTTGTATGACGTTTCTAAGTGCTTTATAAAGTCCAAGGAATAAAGATATTTTGATTTGATTTGATTTGATTCGCATTAAATGACGGCGCATCATGTGCTTTACGAAAGAGTACTCGTAATAACAATTCTTGGAATGCAAACGAATATTTGTAATATTTCAATAGTATTATGATTTAGCATAAATACAACAATCCTCAAGGGCATTGTTATTTGGCTGCGGTAATCTGTGAGAGCTACTTCCCCAGTCAGATTCGACATGGCCTATCTTTTTTTAGAAGTGCGCATGTGCTCCAGCATCACCAGTGTGTTGGAGGCTCAGTGACAATTATTGCCCGTAGCAACAACACTGATTTTCAGTTCCCATTTTTAGGAAAACCATTGAATCGTCGAGACCCATAAAACAGCGCCAAACAAACAGTGAAACAAAGAATAACACTTGAAAGTGTGATTATGCAGAGGTGTCTGTTATTACTCGTATAAGAGTGTGTTATGATGAGACGATGAGTGTGTTGTGGGTATGCGTGTCATTTGAGTGTGATTATATGACATAGACATAAATTAGGACTATATTTTCATATATCTAGTTTGGGGTGTAAGTGGTTCATCAGCATCTTTGAACCAAAGCCAACTTCACCTGCGCGCGGTGCACCCTGCTGACTGACAAACGAAGCTCTGGCGAAAAGAGAGGTAAGGAGCGTAATTGTAAGCTACCCGACTGGGAAATGTACCTCCACCTCACAGAATACCGCAGCCAAACAACAATTCCCTTGAGGGTTGTTGTGTTCCTGCGAGTGAGTGAGATCACCAGAAAGAAAGGAGATGCTGCGCTAGCAGCGGGGGTGGCGGCGCGCAAGCGATATTTTATGTTGCGAGCGTTAATATGGCTATGATAACCGCTACACATCAGGCGGACCGTATGCTTGTCTGCCATCCGACGTAGTATAAAAAAAAAATCGTTATTTTCCCGCACAATTAAAATGAATACTACGTGTATTTTGATTGTTCCCTACCGTGAGTCGTGAGCCTTATATGTGCAAAAACACAAAAGGCCAATGAACACATTTAGCCAGATACGTAACCGCTATTAAACCGATTCCGACAACGTGAAACCATTTATAATTTATAGCCAGTCTCAAATCCAGCTATCGTTCACAAAACGATTCGTTTGAGAGAAATGCCACCGACTGCAACTTAGCTTGTGTTCATCTCCGAAACAGCTGGTTATCCGCTGCAAGCCCGCGCGCTTTGGCTTCACTTACTAACTCTGAGCCATAATATTGAAAAGGAATTTTGTGTTGCTAGCAAAGTTAAAATATGGAAACTCGATCGCTTAGTTTAAGAGAATATTTTAGATTTATTTTTATCTTAATAGCGGTCGCCCGTGACTCTTTCCGCATAGACATTAAAGACGGGTCGCCTGCAACTGTTTTTTTGGAACATTCTATGAAAACCATATAAGGTACCATGTATATCATGTAAGGTATGGCTTTACCTTATAAGGTATAGCAGTATGGCTATGCCTCTCTATCAAAAGATAATAGCTTAATAGTGGTCCTCCATTGGCAAATAAATTAAAATTAACTCGCTAATACTCGTTGTCACGAGTCGTCCGGGTATCTACTTGACAGAATCTATTCGGGGTTTTACTCGTTGTACCTATTCGTACTTAGAATCGTTCAAGTAATAATAATAAATGTTTATTCACTTTTCACATACGTTGTACAGATGAGTACCTAATAATGCACAGATTCCATTGTCTGCGAGTCTGGGTGTGTTTTAAATAATCAATAAAATTAATATAACTATTAGGATATTTAATTATTTGTAGAAAGATATATCTACCCTTCCGAAACGATTTTTTTATTGTTTCAGGATAGTAGTACTATCTTATAACGAATTATTATTATTATATAATAGTCTCAATTAAAATAATGAATTTGTGCATTAATAAAAACTTCGTTTCGTGCCGTGGCCGGGTGAGGAATCATCATCACACTTCTAAAATTCTTTGTTACCTGCAAAAACAGGTGACTACAGATTAGTGCTTAATGGGAGAATATTGTGTAGATCGTCCTAAATGTATTTTTTATTTAGTTCTCACTAATCATTTTGTGCTTCTTATCAATTTTTGCCAAACTTTAGATTTTCCTGTGAAATACTACTCGCAGTGAAATAGAGGAAATTGGAGTATCAAGGAAATTTGAAGATTTGTTGCTACTGTCAAACGCTAACGCTCCTTTATAGATTGAAGCGGGTATTGGAACACAATGTCCGGTCGCAGACTTCTTCAATTTTAAAAGCCATTTAAAAACAGAATTGTTTTTTCGATATTTATTGGTAAGTGTTCATCGTCAACCTCCTTATATACGGGCCTCCCCTAAATCGATGGGGTAAAGAGCATACTCTACCACGCTGCTCAAATACCTACGAGATGGCGGAGACCAGTGTTTTCAAGCCGCCCAAAGGCCACTGACTTGCCTTAACGACTGTTATTTAATAACAACAGCCGGAACCGACGGCTTAACGTGCTCTCCGAAGCACGGAGGAGCTCGAGATAAATGAACCCATCCATAGACAGGCTACGGTCAACGTTGTTTAACTTGCGTTATCGATTAGACTGACATGCGCAACAACGCCATCGAGCTCCTAGAATGATCATTTTTAATGTTGCGGCTCAAACCACCAGTGGTTTGTGCCGCAGTAGGCATGCCAAATTTCCACCCCATGCACCAGATACTGGTAGCTATTATGACGTAGGCATCCCCTAACAAAGGATTTTTGTGAATTCCGACGGGATATTAGCCATGGGCGCAAGATTATTATATATACGAATCAGTAAAGATATATTAATATTAAAAAAGTTATTAAGTAATACTAATGAATTTGTGATGAGCCCGACGAGCAATGGCCACTTAGACTCTGAGGTTCAATCTCCGCACAAGACAAACATTTATGTGCATGAATAATATGTCTGTTTGTCTAGGTCTAGATGAATTATTATATTACGAGTATATATAATTATTTCTTATTTATAATGAAAAATATCAAATTTTTAATGATCCTACGGAACCCTCGGTGGGCGGGTACGACTCGCACTTTTAATTGTCTCCCTATGGAACCAATTTTAAAGACGTATTCAGGGGCCTTACCACAAGCTCTAAACGCAGGAATGGAACCATCATGGTTGCGAATTTATGAATGAAATTCATTGATAAATACGCAACCATCATAGTTCCATTCCTGCGTTTAGAGCTTGTGGTAAGGCCCCAGGTCAAAAAATAGACTTCCCTCCATCAAATACTTACGTTACTTACATCGTTCGTCATCATTATCACTGTTTGAATGTCAACGTAAACTCTAGCAACTGTGAATATTATTTTTATAAGTGTTCGTGTGCATGCATAATGAAGAATTATACAAAATTCAGCACCGAGGGAAGTGAAATAGGGATGTAGATTTTTGTTAAAATATCCTACAAATTTGCATTTTATAAAGTCACTACACACTACACATTTTATAAAGCTGACCCGACGGACATTGTACTGTCTTAATTCGAATTGAATTCGCGCAATCTGTCAAATGACTAACAGTTCTATCAAACGACATAAAGTTACATTAGAAAAGTTAATGTAATCGTTCAGTTTTCTTTAATTTTCTATTTTTCCGCGCAACTTTCCTATTTTTAGGGTTCCGTGCCCAAAGGGTAAAAAGAACCCTATTACTAAGGCTCCGCTGTCCGTCCGTCCGCCCGTCCGTCTGTCACCAGGCTGTATCTCATGAACTGTGATAGTTAGACAGTTGAAATTTTCACAGATTTCTATTGCCGCTATAACAACAAATACTAAAAAACAGAATAAAATTTATATTTAAGGGGGCTTCCCTTTATATATTATTAGGCCCCCATTTTTTTGCTCGTTTTTGCTCGCAATTGATAACGGTAATAGTTATATAATGCTTGAAATACTCACATAATATTTAGTTTTATATTCGCTTTATAAATAAGTATTTAAATAGAAATAAAACAAATATTTAAGGGGGGCTCCCATACAACAAACGTGATTATTTTTTTGCTGTTTTTATAGATAATGGTACGGAGCCCTTCATACGCGAGTGCGACTCGCACTTGGCCGGTTTTATTTTGTATCATAAGTACCTCCTCCTGACAATACAAATATAACAAAAAAATTGCGAAATCGGTCCAGCCGTTCACGCGTGATGCGGTCACCAAGTGAAATAGGGATTCATTTTTTTATATAGATAAATTGCTGCATAGATACTGACGCTTTTATTTACCTATTACTACTAGTAAACACGTAAAAAAGTAATCAAAATAAATTACATTTAATAAAAAATAATAATTCCTGGATACACACTGACATCTAGTCCTATACTAAGCAAAGCTTATACTAGAAGTACTAGTTATCTGATAAATATACTTAAATACGTTTTTACGATCGAGACCAACAGACATGTTCATACACACAAATATATTATGAAATGTTTGTCTTTTGAGGGAAGCGATCCCGCGACCCCAGAATAAAAGTAGCCATTGTTAGAAATTCGACCACCTAGGTCGTCAACTTATTATTTATGAACTAGCTTCTTTTAGACTTCATCCGCGTATATCGCGGTATCCCGTGGCTATATGTATGTCAAATTTAACCCGATTCGATTATCCCAATCGCACAGTATAATATACTCTAAATAATACTTCCTTGTCTATATATTTACATAATAATGTTTTTATTTATATATACAGACACACATACGGCCCGCCTGATGTGAAGCGGTTACCGTAGCTATATTAACGCTTGCAACATAAAATATAGCTCGCGCGCCGCCACCCCCGCTGCCAACGCAGCATCTTCTTCCTTTCTTTCTTTCTTTCTTTCTGGTGACCTCCCTCACTCGCAAGAACACAACAACCCTCAAGGGAATTGTTATTTCACTGCGGTATTCTGTGAGGTGGAGGTACATTCCCCAGACGGGTAGCTTACAATTACGCTCCCTACCTCTCTTTTCGCCAGAGCTTCGTTTGTCAGTCAGCAGGGTGCACCACGTGCAGGTGAAGTTGGCTTTGGTTCAAAGATCTTGATGAACCACTTACACCCCAATAATATAATGTATGTATGAGATTTGAATGGAGTGACGTGATGTTTACACGTCCCAGTCCACGCAGTCGTAAACTTCACTACAGAAAGTATGTAAAATTTTATGATAAATTTTGAAAATTTCCACCGCTCCGCTCTGCTCAATGAATGTGAAACTTCGTGAAAAGTTTCCAAGATTTTCTTTGTCTTTGCTTTCTGTCACAGATTTATTTTAGGATTTTATTTTTGTCTGGCGTACTATAATGTAACATTGTCTTTGGAAATGGAAAAATAAAATGTAAAAGTTTATCTAAAGGACAGAAAATGCGAACAGTGAATATATATTTAAGAGAGGTAGGGAGCGTAATTGTAAGCTACCCGACTGGGGAATGTACCTCCACCACAGAATACCGCAGCCAAATAACAATTCCCTTGAGGGTTGTTGTGTTCCTGCGAGTGAGTGAGGTCATCAGAAAGAAAGGAGATGCTGCGTTGGCAGCGGGGGTGGCGGCGCGCGTGCAATATTTTATGTTGTAAGCGTTAATATGGCTACAGTAACCGCTTCACATCAGGCGGGCCGTATGCTTGTCTGCCACCCGACGTAGTATAAAAAAAAAAATGTCTTTTTAAACTTAAATATTTCTTCTCACATTTGGGCACATGCAGAAGGGTTTCATCAATATTCAACAAAATCAGCTTCATTCTGCAGTATTCCCAATCAACGAAATGGGAGATTTAAAGAACAGCTCCCTTACTACCATCTCTTATTGCGATTCAATAACTGAATCGAATGCTTATTCATAGCAATGAATAAGCGACTCTATTTCGTTTGAAATAGAGTCGCTTATTCATTGCTATGAATAAGCATTCGATTCAGTTATTGAATCGCAATAAGAGTTGGTGGTAAGGGGGCAGAGTCAATACTTCCCTGGCAACGGATCGGCAATACCTTGGTATTACTGATATCTGTGGGTGGTGGTGATTACTTATCAGTTGACCCACCATGCTCGCTTGACCATGTCTCATATAAAACAATCAAACTAGAAGGCTGAAATATTACGTTTGAAATAGAGTCGCTTATTCATTGCTATGAATAAGCATTCGATTCAGTTATTGAATCGCAATAAGAGTTGGTGGTAAGGGGGCAGAGTCAATACTTCCCTGGCAACGGATCGGCAATACCTTGGTATTACTGATATCTGTGGGTGGTGGTGATTACTTATCAGTTGACCCACCATGCTCGCTTGACCATGTCTCATATAAAACAATCAAACTAGAAGGCTGAAATATTACGTAGCGTGGTTTTTGGGGTGTAAGTGGTTTCTCTTTCTTATCTCTATCTTATTTTTAGAGCCAAAGCCAACCTCACATGAACTGCCAACTAGCGAAAGAGGCTTTGGCGAAAGAGAGGTATTTGCAAGCTGCCCGTCTGGGGAATAACAATTCTCTTGAGGGTTGTTGTGTTCCTGTGACTGATCACCAGAAATGAGGGAATCGATGTATTGGGACCAGAGATGGCGTCGTGCGAGCGATGTTTCATGTTGCGAGCGTTAATATGGCTACGGTAGCCGCTTCACATCACGAGGGCCGTGTGCTTGTCTGCCACCTGACGTTGTATAAAAGAAACTTGTTCCTTAAGGGATTAAACTGGCCCAAATTCAATCTACCCCAATCTGGGACCTGCTTAAGTGGTATCTCAATCTCAGACACAAGGGTTTTTTAACTACAGAAAGAAAATTAATCATATTTTTATAATTCTGCTACGTAACTGTCACTACTATTACTATTACTTATACTATGTACTATATTTATGTTAACACTAATTATACTAGCCTTCAATCTTGATGATAGAAGGTTGATCAAATCTCTAGTACATGCGTATGTACTAGACATTTGACAAATTTATGAGGATAAATTCATCATTAAGTCAACCTTCTATCATCAAGATTCCATCCAATTAAACTCAGGTTTCGGTAAGTTTAAACTTAAACAGTAAGTAAGCCAAGTGAATTATGTGTAATCTATTGTGCATAGTACTTAATGCACCTAGGTGATTTTCCCTAGGAGAAGTCTACCGGGGGCGTCATACTGTGTTGTTGATGTTTGTTTGAAATATCTTTATCTTTCGGTACTTATAATCATTTCGATAAATTCAACCTTCAACCATCATCAACCTAAGACCGTGCATAACGAAATTAAGTCTGAGATATAAAGTGCAGATAGGGACCTGAAAATATATCCTAACCTACTAAACTGTTTAATATTCAAGACGATTTGACGTACAATGAAACGTGACAACAATTTTATCGCGTGAACACCACGGTGCTTCAAGAAATTTTAGCGTAAAAGGCAAGCTTTGTCCGTGACATAAAGCCCATTATCCCGTAAAAGAGATTGAGGTTCCGTACGGCATTTACCCGCGCCACTTGGAGTTTTCTTTAAATAATTTAAAGTTAACATCGCTGCGGCTTTCGGGGTTGAGGCGTAAATAAAATTCGGGCGCCTCTGAAATAGTTTACCTTGAGGTATGTTCGGCATCTAGTCACGGTAGTTTACACGCTTTTAGTTATGTATTTTGTGGTCAGTGTCAAAAGAAAGGCATAATACAAGAGCATAAGTCAGGAATTTAATGTCTTTATGGTCATGTTCAATTTCTCTGGGGACATTTTATGTATATTAGATTAATAATTTCGGATTGTATATGTTGTTTTTTCTTTATTTTTTTAATATGATCTTTTTCATACTATTTTGCTGCCAAGTATGCGCTAAATTATCGGTCTACCAATTTAGCGCGTATTACGATACGTACGATTGACGAATCCAATCAAGAGACTGGTTGGCGGTTTTTTTTTTTTTAATTTATTGTTTTAATTACATAAGGCAGCAATCTATAACTGTACTGCTGTCCTTTTGAGAATCAGTCATCTTGAGAATCTATCGTCTTGAGAATCTGTCTTTTTGAGAATCTGTCCTTTTGAGAATCTGTCCTTATGCGAAAAAAGGCATCTTACCGCAAAATCGTTAAAGGTTTAACTGGGTTTATAGAACATCCCTTTCTTTCTCAGTGTTTCAAATAAAATAAAAAAATTGGAACACGTACAGTTTCATCTGTTCTCTGACCTATCAGGACAGGTCAGGCTTTCCATCAGGTGACTCACGTCATTTGTCTCCTCTCATATTAAAAAATATGAAGCCAGGGCGGGATGTTTGTAAGGCTTATGACACCATCAACAAAACCTCTATACTTACTATACTTTAAGAAATCGTTTTTAAAACACCAAAGTAATCCAGCCGGAAGCCGGAAGGTTGCGTAACGTTCAGTTTTAATTCATTATGCTGTAGAGAATCCCGTGGAATATTAAACAGATAGTCAATTCATCTTCGTCTCGACCCAGATAGTTCGAAGCTAGTTCAATAAGCCCATAAATGTGGTTAATTTTTTGCTGGAAAGATCGTTTTAAGTGCGGTAAAAGGGAAATAGTATTTGAATGAAATTTAACTACGCACAACATGTGATTGGATATGCGGAGAACAGCTCCTTTAATAAAATTGCAATAAGAAACTGAGAACAATCTATATAGACAAAGTTGATACTGTTGATTGTTGGCACTTGGTGGAACATTTATTATTATAATGTTATAATAAAATACTTGTACTGTTCCACGTAATTAAGTGGAACAGTACAAGTGCTTTATTATAGTTTATAGATAAAATTCTCGTGTCGCGGTGTTTGTGGTCACACTCCCTCTGAAACGGCTCGACTGATTCTTTCGGAATTTTTATGAAAAATAAAACTTTTATTATTTGAAATGGCTTAAATTAGTGATGTTTACAACACTATTAGCTAGTGGTATGGTTTAAATTTAAATACCCACCGTACCACGAGACGTACGGTCAGGGGTACGGTGGGACTGAAGTGAAAATTTTTATGCATATTTAGTACGTAAGAGGATAGGCCGTAAAGCATTTCATACGGCTATAATATAACGGTTGATAAGGTTGTATGTAAAAAGATTAAGAAAAGAAAAAGACATGCATACTTGATCTCAAATAATCGGAATAGGACAAGTCAGTGATGATGATGATGATAACCTACTTTGTCTTAATACTAATAATAACATTTCATTTATTTATTTTTTATACCACGTCGGGTGGCAGACAAGCATACGGTCAGCCTGAAGTGAAGCGGTAACAGTAGTTATATTAACGCTCGCAAGATGAAATTACGCTCGCGCGCCGACACCACAACCCTCGAGGGAATTGTTTTTTGGCTGCGGTATTTTATGCGGTAGTAGTACTTCCCCTGTCGGACAGCTTACAAGTACGCTGTACCCTACCTCTCTTTCGAAAAAACCACTTCCGTTAGTCGGCACTGTACACCACGTGCAGGTGAGGTTGGCTTTAGCTCTAAAGATCATGGTAAGCCACTTGCACCGCAAAAATTTGACAAAATTAACAACTTAATATTCTCTTCTGTCACAATTTCAGATAAGTCCAAACACATTGTTAAGAGGGGAAGCCAAATTCCAAAAGCTTCTTACTCCTACTAATTTCTTCTGATAAAATTCGTTGTGAGTTCCAAGGCAGCCGTAGTTTTACAACCGGGACTGCAATAGACTTCACTGTTATTGCCTTTTTTGGCGGTCGCCACTGTTAATCCTGGCTACACAGGAGACACAGTGGTGGCAATGTGTGCCCCACGTCCCGTAAATAATAAAAATAAAATTTCTTTATTCGAGTAACTAACACTCACATTTTGTTCGTAGATAAAAGATACTTATGAACTACGTTTTAGTATATTACATTCATTACAATTCTTTGTTTATATTGTGAGCCATTTCTGTACCGTTCCACCCGATATGTCACAACAACGGTTCACGTACAAGCAGTAAAGTCTTCTGGCGATCATGTTCAAGATGCTGTTAGAGCTCCCCCGCACCCCACGCACCAGGGAAGCGCACCTCTTGCGCATGGTAGCAAAGAAACAATCCACCCGGGTCTCAGCGAAGATCCCCGAACCCCACCGAGTAGGCACTACAATAGCGAGGCAGTCCCAGCAGACAAATTTTAAAAAAAAGTTCAAACAAAAAGTAATTTAAACAAAAACGCCGTAAACAAGTAAGAAAATTGTCTTAAAAACTCAAAAGGGAAGTGCTTCGCTGGTGATACGATCTGTACCGACACCGACTTCCTTTCTTATCAACAGAGTAATGTTAAATTCATCGCGTTCACACCTTTGAACTGCTTCTCGAAAAGCTTTTAACAGTTTTATTGAATCACCGCGTTATCTTTTAAATAGCGGTGTGAATAACCTATTTGCATGTTCCACCCATTTCTATTGAGGAGCTCGATGGCGTCATTGTGCGTGTCAGTTAAGCAACGTCGACCGTAACCTGTCTATGGATGGGTTTATTTATCTCGAGCTCCTCCGTGCTTCGGAGGGTACCATAAATTTTTAGTTTGTCCACAAAAAAATATTGGTGAATTGGTACTTTTTTTGTCTAATTGCTTACACGAAACCTTCGTTGCGCAAGTCCGACTCGAACTTGACCGGGTGTAGGATTTAAAGACACTGCTTTTTATACACTTATTTTATTTCGTCGATTTTCCTATTTTTTCTAGTAATTTTCTTTTTAGTCTTGTCAGTCCATTCTTTGTCGGTGGCCAGTTGCGAGGCTGCCCACTAAACAGTCCGTAACACCGGCTTTTTTTATTATCAAAACTTTTTATTATTATTTAGACTACATATTTAGAACGCTTTTCTAAAAACAATCAAAATGATAATACGAGATTTACGACTATAGTTAATTAAAGTAAAACACCAAAGATTCATTTCAAGATGGCAGCACTTAATGAAAAATAAACACTCAACTTTAAGTAAAGTGTTTGTTCAGAGCGCTATCAAATTTGCTTCACAATTCATTACCAAGATACTATTTCAGTCGACTGGACTAGTAGACTGAGTCGAAAATAAGCTATTTTGTCGTCTCAATTCGCAGAGTAAAATTAGTTTAACTTAGAACGTGTTCGGAAAAACACAATTAGTAACTTAATCTATTTGAACATTCAAGCCGGACACTGTATAAGTTGTTTTTGAAGCTTGACCAAACACTTGCCTATTCACACTATGTAGTAGTTGTATGTACACTAGTGTAGTGTTTGTATAAACTTTTACTTTACTGATTGTAAAATTTAGTTCGTTCTTATATTATATATGAAGTTACATTTTATAAAATACTATTTATAAAAAATCATCAAATTATATTTCAGATGTTGTGTAAGCTAAACCAACATGTTTTTACGCCACGTCGGGTGGGAAACATACACACGACCCGCCTTTTTTTAAACTACGCCGGGTAGCAGTCAAGTGCTGATGTGAAGCGGTTACCTATAAATATATTAACGCTTGCAACATAAAATATCGCTCGCGCGCAGTCACTCCGGCTGCCAACGACGCAGAGAATTCTTCCATTTGGTGACTGCGTCGTACTAACTCTCAGGAACACAACAATCCTCAAGGGAAATCTAATTTGGCGTTATTCTTTGATGTGGAGGTACTTTCCCAGACGGGCAGCTTACAAATATTGTGTGTAGTGTTTGTGTAAGTTTTTACTTTACTTATTATAAAATTAAGTTCGTATTTCTTATATTATGTAAGAAGTTGCATTTTACGAAATATTATTTACGAAAATCATCGAATTATGTATCAGAAATCTGTCATTCATGTAAACCAATCTATTTTTTTTACGCCGCGTCGGGTGATTGGGGAGTCAGGAGGGGTACTTCCCCAGTAGGACAACTTACACTGTACCCTACCTCTCTTTTGACAGAGTCTCTTTCGCTATTCAGCAGGATGCAGCACGTGCAGGGAGGTCGCGTTTAGCTCTAAAGATCGTAGTAAGCTACTTACACCCCTTTGTACTTTGTGAATGTTGAAACGTACCTCTCTTATCGTTATATCATTATTATAGAACTTAGGGCGTATAATACAACCTCATTCCGCCCTTATTAAGAGTCAGCCAGTATAATGATACTTATCTCAGTGAACGCCGACGACCCTACTTAACTTCCAAGGCATGGCCCACCAAGAAAATATATTTGTTTTACCGAAGAAATGTAATTAATTTTCAGCCAATTAAAAAGATTCAGTACATCGGACATGATAAAAATTATAATGAAACAGCCTAGAAACGGAATGTAATGTAATGAGTCGAAGAAAACGAGGTCTTTTCTTGGAAAAATAAAAGATTTTTTTTTATTAAAATCTTGCGATTTTTAATTAAGATTGCATTTTTTTCGTTAGCATTTAATAGGCCTGTATAACATTTATGCTCAGGCACGCACGGTTCCTACACTTTTATTAACATTTTCCATGATAAATATTTAAAAATCTTTTCAAACTTTTATTTAGTTCCCCGTGGTGTAATCTGGCAAGTTAAATTTGACCCACTTCCCAGCTGGGATTGGGCACACTGGTTTGGTTCTCGTGACAATTTACGATAACCTAAATGCGACTTTAATATGAATATGGAGGCCGCCACAAAAAGACAACTTACAATTTCCATTTCACCCCTAAGATATAAAATAAATAATAAATAAATATTGTCAGACAAATTACACAGCGCCATCTAGCCCCAAAGTAAGCGAAGCTTCTATTATGGGTACTAGACAACTGATACACATACGTAAATACATTTTTTTTGTAAATACATACTTGTGATACATAGAAAATACCCAGACCAAGACAAACAGACATGTTCATGCACACAAATGTTTGTCCTGTGTGGGAATCGAACCCACGAGCGTTGGTGTCGAAGCCGCGTCATTGACCGATATGCCACCGAGCTCGTCATATGGGTATATAATGAATTATTCATAATTATCTTGGAGACTAGCGTTCCCTAAAGAAAAAAATTACATGCGTTTACTAAGCGCTACTGCCGCATAGTTCCACTATAGTTACATCTCGCCATAAATTAAAATTTCATCTATATCCTCTTGGTAATTGGCGATCTACTGCTACGTTGGTACTATTATTTATACTGTGCTGCTACAGTACGTTTCCTAAGACATTTTATACCGAAAACGGTGAAACTGTGGAATTAACTTCCCTCAGCGGTATTTCCGAACAATTACGACATTTGGGGTGTAAGTGGTTTATCAACATCTTTGAACCAAAGCCAACTTCACCTGCACGCGGCGCACACTGCTGACTGACAAACTGAAACGAAGCTCTGGCGAAAAGGGTAGGGAACGTAATTGTAAGCTACACGACTGTGGAATGTACCTCCACCTCACAGAATACCGCAGCCAAATAACAATTACCTTGCGGGGTTGTTGTGTTCCTGCGAGTGAGTGAGGTCACCAGAAAAGAAAGGAAGGAGATGCGTTGTCAGCGGGGGTGGCGGCGCGCAAGTGATATATTACGTTGCGAGCGTTAATATGGCTACGGTAACCGCTTCATATCAGGCGGGTCGTATGCTTATCTGCCACACGACATAGTATAAAAAATAATAATAAATAGATATGGAATCCTTCAAGAACAGAGTCTATAATTCCCTTAAAAGGGTGGCAACGGATCGGCGACCCCTTTGTGTTGCTGATCTCCATGGGCGGTGATGATTGCTTTCCACCAGGTGATCCACATCCTCGTTTGCCCCCATTTCATATAAAAAAACAGATTTAGATTTTGTTTCTGAAACATATCTACTTTCATAAATAAAATAAAATAGATTAGCTAATAAACTTGAGAGCGTTCTTCTATAAAACATTGTAATTTTTAAAGCTCCTACCATCGCTAATAACAATAAAGTCTTGAAATACTTAATTTCACCTTTCAACAATCAATCAAAGACCATAGATCAAAAATATACCTTCTGCTTGTAAAATTAAGGTAGCTATTTGAAAAGTTACCACACGAATCCGACGGGGCGCTAATAAAAATATTAAATTTTAGCTTGAAGGCAGAATCTCGTGATTGAAATTGCAAATGCTCTTTTGTCTTTGTCTTCCGGGGTAACCATGTATTCAGCTCATTCCACCTTTCGATTTAATTTTTAATTCTGATTAAATTGAGTCACTAAAAATACTAAATGGGCGACTGGAATATTAGCGTTAGTACTATTACTTATACTGTGATATTAGGTTAGGTTTTGTATGTATTACAACAACCCTCAAGATGATAGTTATCTGACTGCGGCGGCTGTGAAATAGAGGTGCCCAGTCCATCTTGATCATTGGTCTATCCCTGTTTCCCCAGCGTAAATGTACAGGTCGGATTCACTTTGGCTCTAAAGATGGTCGTGAGAAACTTACCCGGAAAGTGGATTTTACCCATTATGCTATATCTCTAGTAAGTTAGAAAACTACAGCTTTATATCTGGTTGTATCCCATTATATGTGGCTTGTACCCCGTTTTTTTTCGATTTGTTAATTAAAGACGTCACAATAATATAAATATAGGTGAAATAATTACTTCGATTGCATAAAAATTTCTCGAGATATGATAACTTGAAGATCACCATTTTGGACTATTCCGAAAACGCTCCATACAAAAGGCCACCACGTTATGACGTCACACCTTGCTATTTTATATGCAATAAATCAGAAATTTGTACGACAGCTATGTTAAATATTGCGTTTATGTAGCCAGTGCCGTAACAAAAGTTATAGTATTTTTTATTGTTTCTACAATGGTAATATTTCTTTTTTATAATTTCATACCTTTAAAATGGACCACTAAACTTTGATCGAACATAAAACACGTCGTACATAAGTTATTAAAATTTTAAAAGAACGCAGATCGTTCTAGTTTTATGTATTTGACGTTACTGATAGAGAGGTTTTATATTTTAGTAACATTGGCAACTAGCCTATTACGTACCATTTGTGACTCTTTATATACCTATGAAGGACATATGTAGTTGAATACTTTGTTGCGTACTTTTCTATTATTACGAGTTCTATCTAGGGTTAGAACGGAAACGATGCTGACATTAGAATGCCATGAGGCAAGCATGAAATGAAGTTGACGCCTGCCCCTGCACTCCTACTACTTTTCAAAATGGCGTGCTTCAACGTGATTAGAGTTCTGGCGCAACAAATTACAAACGTGGCGTCAAATCAAATCTGTTATACTATGTGGAATCGTGACTTTGTGACAATCATCCGCATAAATACACGCAAAATAGTTAGAAATTACTCTTTAAAATTCATGATAGCTAACAATTAGTTAACAATATTTACTTACGTTTGCTTGTCGAATGTGATTGTAGATTTTAGATGTAGATTTTTTGGGGTGTAAGTGGTTTATCAACATCTTTGAACCAAAGCCAACTTCACCTGCACGGGGTGCACCCTGCTAACTGACCATCGAAGCTCTGGCGAAAAGAGAGGTAGGGAGCGTAATTGTAAACTACCCGACTGAGGAATGTACCTCCACCTCACAGAATACCGCAGCCAGATAACAATTCCCTTGAGGGTTGTTGTGTTCCTGCGAGTGAGTGAGGTCACCAGAAAAGAAGGAGATGCTGCGTTGGCAGCGGGGGTGGCGGCGCGCAAGTGATATATTATGTTGCGAGCGTTAATACGGTTACGGTAACCGCTTCACATGAGGCGGGCCGTATGCTTGTCTGCCACCCGACGTAGTATATAAAAAAAAACAAAGATAGACCCAATAAATAATTTTCTTTCATCCTATTTTTATTGTTTGTCCACAACCCTTCAACAAAAAGTACTTTAGAGTTCAATGGCATCGTTGCGCGCGTCAGTCTAATCGAACACGCAAGTTAAGCAACGTCGGCCGTAGCCTATCCATGGATGGGTTTATTTATCTCGAGCTTCTCCGTGCTTCGGAGGGCACGTTAAGCCGTCGGTTGTCATTAGATGACAGTCGTTAATTCAAGTCAGTAGCGGCGCCTTGAAAACACTGGCCTCCGCCAACCCGCAGTTGAGCAGTGTGGTTGAGTATGTTCTAAACCCCTTCGATCAATCAGGGTTGACGACGATTCTTAATATTGAACCGTCAAAAGAGAATACGAAATCAAAAAAAACTATCCATCATATTGCAAACACGGAATTCACAATGCATGAATGATGAAAAATCCTAATGATTCATTGTGTCATTGTGAATTTCATATATACCATCCCCCATCCAATCATTCACCTGGCGCAATTGAATCTAGAAGGGACCATTTGTCTTCACGCGGAAGTACACAAAAAGGTTTACTGACCTAAAATCCTGAATCGGACTCGACCCCGTCTATGTTCCGCTTTGTAGCTTTCTAATTGGTATAATTTGAGTTTCATGTGAAAATAGCGTTCTATCTTTGGATTTTATAAATTTAATTATGGTAATTAAAGGACAATGACCAAAATCGAGCCTCTGCTGAGCATTACCCGTTTAGGCTAAAGACTCACGGGGCGATATTCATCGATGTTCGTTACTTTTACGTTATTTGAACCAGTGATTTTCAATCTTTTTGAAAATGGGACCTCTTTACAATTTCAACAATTCAGCTGGCAATAAAAGCTTTAAAAATGTTAGTGCCATTTGCTACTGACTTTGTTCTTAGGTGATCTAATGGTTAACATAAAAATTAAGAAGAGAAATAGGCTTAAATTGGTAAAAGATTTGAGTTTAAAATCACTGGTTTATACCATTGATGCAATAGCAAAAAAATTATAACCCCCACACCCCCTTGGTGATACTTTGTGAGGTGTAAGGCTAATTTAGAGCAGAACGAGGGAATCTCCACCTGACAGAAGACCGCAAGCAAATAAATAAGTAATTATTATTTAAATAGTTGATTTCGGTCAACTTGCCTTAATTGAGAATATTATAAATATTCAAAAAAAGCAGCCAAGTGCGAGTCGGACTCGCCCGTGAAAGATTCCGTAGCAGCAAGTAACATAATATAAAAGTTACGATTTATGACGTATTAAAAAAACACGACGTACTAGATCTCATTCAGACCAATTTTCGGTGGAAGTTTACATCATATATTTTTTTTAGTTTTAACAATCTCTTATTTTAGAAGTTACGGGGGGAGGAGACACATTTTATCACTATGGAAGTGTCTCTCGCGCAAACTATTCAGTTTAGAAAAAAATGATATTAGAAATTTTTGTAAACCTATCTATAGATACCCCTTACGTATAGGTTTGATGAAAAAAAATTTTTAAGTTTTAGTTCTAAGTATGGTAAACCCTCGAAATTTATTGTTTTTTTTTTATTTTGTGTGAAAATCTTAATGCGGTTCACAGAATACATCTACTTACCAACTTTCAACAGTATAGTTTTTATAGTTTCGGAAAAAAGTGGCTGTGGCATACGAAAGGGTTCCATTTTTTGCTATTTGGCTACGGAACCCTAAACATGGAAAAAATCACCTCTTAAATTGACATTGTCATCAATTTCAACACAATCCCAACACAATTTCAAATTATTATTTGATAATTTGCAAAATGTGTTCATATACAAAACATTAGATGAGAACTTTAATTACAATTGTTCTAAAAGACGACAATGTGTACAATTTTTATAAATCAACATCATCATCATCATCCCTTTAGCGACAAAAGATCAATTTGAGCGATTTGTGCTTCAGTGCAATCAGACCCTGGCTACGAAAGTACATAGCATTATTTTGTGCCCCGAACACTCCATACAAGTGTTGTGTTATTAACTACTACATAAACAATACCGTCTGTGCAGAGTGTATAAGCGTGCAAGCGTGCGTGTGCATACGGCAGCATACATAATGTTCCAGATTCGTCTCAGAGGGGAGGTGCGTGACGAGGCACGAGAGTGCGGCCGGGAGTGGTCACACTATACGTAATACTATTAATTATACTATGATGCAATGAAACTGTAAAATGCATAATTACCTCGACTCGATGACCTCGACATAAATTTTAATAAACGGCGCGTAATGTCCGATAATGGCTGTATCATTTTACTAATTATAGCGTTGTATTCTCTGTACCATTGGACTCATTAGTACTTTGGATCCGGAGGCATTCTTTGTAATATTGTTCCACTACAAAGTAATGTATTTTTACAGGGTTTTAATTAGTTCAGGGTTTTAATTAATTTGGGGTGTAAGTGGTTCATCAACATCTTTGAACCAAAGCCAACTTCACCTGCACGCGGTGCACCATGCTGACTGACAAACGAAGCTCTGGCGAAAAGAGAGGTAGGGAGCGTAATTGTTAGCTACCCGACTGGGGAATGTACCTCCACCTCACAGAATACCGCAGCCAAATAACGGATCCCTTGAGGGCTGTTGTGTTCCTGCGAGTGAGTGAGGTCACCAGAAAGGAAGGAGATGCTGCGATGGCAGCGGGGGTGGCGGCGCGCGAGCGATATTTTATGTTGCGAGCGTTAATATGGCTATGGTAACCGCTTCACATCCGGCGGGCCGTATGTCTGCCACCTGACGTAGTATAAAAAAAAAAAAAAAAGTTTCACCGCGGTGTGTGTAATCAAATCTTGCAAGTTAAAGACCCGCTTTCCAGTGCCTTATTGAGCTGAAATTTGGCACACTCTAAAAGTAAAACTTTGGTATAGTTACATTGTAATAAGACACAGATGGGTATCGTTACAATGTAACTTTACTTAGACACTGTCATTTTTTATACCATAGACGGGCGCTACAAAATACCAATTAATGATTTCCAACTTTTTCAAATTTAATTTACTCCAAAAACTAAATTCTACCCATAGAGAAAAAGACACCTTCATAATAAACCTTCAAGTATTCTGTTCGGTATTAGAAGTGCACAATAGCAAGAACACAGCATTCATCTGCAAGATATTTACTGTTATAAATGTACCTATATCAATATGTAAATTAACTTTATTAGGTCCCAAATATGTAGAAATGACGAGCTAAATGTAATTTATGTACATGACTATTAAATATATTTGATGCGCTGTGGCATCTATTTTATGTGTCAAAACACTTGCTGAATAGTGGTTGCTTTTATTCATGTTATATTACAGTTATTTGGGCTTAATGAATATTATTTCTTCTTCTTTCTTATTCATCCTATATAAAAAGATCGGGTAACACTCCGGGAGTGCTGCCATTAACGTTAATGTTCTTAAGTTTTTTTAAAAAGTGATTAAGTTTTCACTTCTGCCAGCACTCCCGGAGTGCGACCCGATTTTTTTGATAGTTAGCGAATAATAATTTCGCACGAATTGCTATATTTATCAATTTAGAAGTACTATAATTTATGTGGTAAAATACAATGTTCATTTATTGCGCTATCGTACATAAACATGTCAATTTATATTACATTAAAAATAAACAGCAGGAGCAGGCATACATTTTTGCCACGCGGTAGAGAGAGGAGGTTATTACTTCCTCTCCTACGCAGCGCCGGCGGTCAACGCTTCGTCCATCTTACGAAATTTCGATCAGGTCACGTGTCCTGACGCGAGTTTAACATTTTTTACCCATCCCAAAAAGTGCACAACACCGCTAAAGAAGTTTTCACGTCAAAAAATATTTATTACTAAATCAGGATTGCAATTCACTTGCGACAGAAATGCATCACAAAAATCCACTGAATTTTGTGGTAGAAAATTAATAAAAATTGTTCTTTTATATTTTTTTATTGTATCAATCATCATTTTTTTTATATTTTTTAAATAATTATTTTAATAATTAAGATTGAATAATTTGTCTTCGTTGTCAACCGTTATTCATCCTACTGTTGATATATAGGTCTCCCCTCATTCGAAGGGGTTTAAAGCGTACTCCACCACGCTGCTCAACTGCGGGTTGGCGGAGGCCAGTATTTTCAAACCGCCTAACACTGACTTAGCTTAAAGACTGCCATCTAATGACAAAAGCCGGGACCTACGCAGCTACGGTGCGGCGTAACGAGGAGGTCGAGATAAATAAACCCATCCATGGACAGCCTACGGTCGACGTTGCTTAACTTGCGTGTTCGATTTTACTGACACGCGCAACGACGCCATTGAGCTTCTTTCTCATCATTTTTGCTAACTACTAGTTAATTATTAATTAGTATTTTCGTAATCCCGTGGGATTCGTTATATGAATCTGATTAGTTATATTGTTCCCTTACAAAGTAATCAATGTCATTTGTATATGTTAATCTGACATATTTCCCTCGAGATAACATATTCGGTGCTGTATTTCAGACCATATTCCATTATGCAACGATGAAATTTGCACGTGCACTAGGATTGCAGTACATATGAAGAGATATCATGAATAAACAATAGGAAGGAAAATTTAACTCTACCTTTTGTTGTAAAGTAGTCTTGTTACTATAGTAACTTTCCAACAATGCATAGTCCACTTGGCTGTTATCTAATATATATAAAATTCTCGTGTCACAATGTTACTTACTAATCAATCTGACGAGCTCGGTGGCGTAGCGGTCAATTACGCGGCTTCGACAGCAACGCTCGTGCGTTCGATTCCCACATAGGACAAACATTTGTGTGCATTAACATGTCTGTTTGTCTGGGTGTTTTTTATGTATCATAAGTATGTATTTACAAAAAAATATGTATTTACGTATGTTTATCAGTTGTCTAGTACCCATAACACAAGCTTCGCTTACTTTGGGGCTAGATGGCGCTGTGTAATTTGTCTGACAATATTTATTTATTTAATCTACTACTAATACTACTACTAACCTACTACTAATCAAAATCGGTCAAGACATTCGGAGGAGGTACTCCTCCGAAACGTCTTGACCGAGTATTTTTTGTATATACATACTTATAATACATGGAAAACACCCAGACCAAGACAAACAGACATGTTCATGCACACAAATGTTTGTCAAAGTGGCCATAGCTAACCATTCGACCACCGAGCTCGTCGAAATATATAGACGAACGACCGAAATATTTCATTGCAGCATTATTACATACTAGAATATACTACATTGTTATTAATTATCTTCGTTGACAATAATAACGCAAGTTTTGACTTAATATATATAATAATTTCATATACAGAAGTAAGATTTTGCCCCATAATATATTTTAATGTTGCCTAACCACATAAAACAAAATTGCTTTGAAATAGCACATAGTATCTGTAGTTCCAAGTTTGCTGCATACATGAAACATGCACGTGATAGTACCAGGCTCACAGCACATATGAGCAGTTGCCAGACACAAATGGCGAGAACAACTTGAAGTATAATAGTCCGCATCAACGCGCGTTCCATTTCCGCAAGCTAGTAATTAATTTTGAAATGCCAGCTTTTACGAGAGTATGCATCTCTGGTGTATGTTACAATGTCACAATGACGTACCTAACATTGTCATCTATAAAGATGACAATGTTATATGTTGTGTACTCTATGTAGGTAAAATTTGTCTGTGTGTCTTATGACAAGTTTTACCTGATTAACTAAAAACTACCACAGATAAAGGCATTAAAATAAAAAACAAACTATAAGAACCTTGCCAACTTTCCAAAATACAAAAGAATTTAATTGAACTATTTAGTAAAAGCTGTTTGTAATGGGTGCGCCAAAGTTCACTTAAAATTTCAACTCCGATAATTGGAACTCCGAAAATGTTCTTACTAATGTTCATAATTCCGAATCGTTCAACTATAATGACAATAGCAATAAACATCTATTATACTAATATTTGTTTTCCTATATTTTCTCAACATAACCCTCTTTTACACTATTATGCAAAGTCATCTTTTTTTTTATTTGTTTATATTATCAACATTAAATACATTAATTTTGCGTAACTTTTACAGTTTTGGTTCTTTTTACATAACATGAATTGTACTATTGTCATAATTATTAACATATGTTTAAAATAAACTCGCTTAGGTTAGCGAGGAGCGGGTTAGTTTGACATAAACGGTAGCATAATACATAATACTTAGAAACATCCAGACCAAGACAAACAGACATGTTCATGCAAACAAATATTTGTCTAGTGAAGGGATCGAACCCGCGACCTCGGAGTCAAAGTGGCCATTGCTAACCATTCGACCACCGAGCTCGTCAATAGATAGGTAGTTAGTAAACTAATCTAATGATTTTCAATAATCTAAAAGCAAATGAAAAACATAAACGGAGAACATAAATTGTTTTACTGGAAACTAAGCGATGCGGCAGATCCATAGCGTTGGAGCACAATACCGCGGCTGAACAATAGCCGCCCTGAATCTCAGTTTTTGTTCTGTGATGGACCTAATCCGCAAAATGCACTGGAATGTTCTACTTATCGGCTGATTAACGGGCGTCGAACTAATATTTGCTTTGTTGTTTTTATTAGAAATCTGGCCTTCTACTACAATGTCTTGAAAGAGTATTATTTTACTTTACATAAGATGAATTTCATTTACATCCTAATAATTGAGTCAAAATGCATGACTAAATAATAAAATAAAACTCGAAAAAGATACTATTATATGAAATGAAATGAAATTATTTATTCTGTCGTTTGGCTTTATACATGTCTTACACATTTTTATAAATAATAATTCTTGTTTTCTTTTTGTCATTATTTTATCTGCTAAAAATGCAGATAGCGTTTTCTCTTTCTCGCGTGTAGCAGGGAATATACATTTTTTTTTGTTGGTCCAAATAAAAGCATTTTATTTATTTACTTAAACTTAAATACTATATATAGAATCAAAATATTCGATCTAAATAGGCTTTAGCTTAGACGGTAGTGACACAGGTCAGTATCATTTTCAGTCGCAAAAACCAGAACTCTTTTAATTACTATCGCGCTATATCTTATTACAATATCTTTTCTATAATACAAAAATGAATCGATGAATGTGTTGCTAAGCGCAATTCTCGATTTCTTTTTTTAGGATATTCCTTGATGTACGAGGATGGTTCTTACGCAGAGAAATTAAAAAAAATAAATTGCCTGAACATGTCACTTTTCTATACTCCCATACAAACGACTCGTAATAATACTTAAAAGTCAATTACTTATATAATCAGTCTTTGGTACAATGTATGTGGTTCCAATGTAAGTATGTAGATACCAACCGAGCTGTGCACACACTGTGCAGTTGTCGTTCACCAGAGACTTTATAAGATTTATAGATTACTAGCTGTTACCCGCGGTTTCGCCCGCGTTGTTATTATTTTAATGAAACGTCACTCTCCAGACCGGAAACTATACCCTGTTAAAAAATCATGTTGGCAAGTGCCAAGGAATATAAGTATATTCCTTTCGACGTGATAGAAGGACAAATGATTACAAAGTTAATTTTTTCCCATAGGATTAAGATGTTTTTCCGGGATAAAACGTACCCTATGTCACTCTCCAGGCCTTAAACTATCTTTAATAAAAAAATCATGTCAATCCGTTTGTTGACATCATTCCGACGTGACAGAAGGACAAACAAACACACTTTCACATTTATAATATTAGTATGAAGACTAAACTATACATAGACAGAATAATCGGTGCACTACGTATAGATGAAATAAACTTTGGCACTAACTGTGAGTAACAAAGACGTACGAAACTAAATTCACTGAGTTATCTTATCTTTGGGTGAAGCTACATTTGGAAATCCAGCTACATTCTCCGAGATGTTGATTTACTTCCAAAACTACTGAATTAATAATATTATGAACTTTGAACCCTTCTCTGCTCTGTGAAACTTTAGTACCTGATATCTTAAAGATAAGTAGTCATTACGTTGACCTTTCATATGCAATAACAAGAAGAAAAGTAGAAACAAATAAAAAACATTTTTTTAACAAGTTATTATTTATTTGGTAATAACTATATAAGAGGTATAAATGAGTAAAGAAAATAAATAAATATAAATAGTAACTAAAAAGCAAGGACAGAAACACCGTCATTTTACTGCTGGATATGTCTTTCCCAATGCTTTCCACCATATTAGCATACAAGAATCTAAAAGAGAATTTTTATTTGGCTGCAATATTCTGTGAGGTAGAGGTACTTCCCCAGTCGGGTAGCTCACAAGTACGCTATGCCCCCTCTCTTTACACCAGAGCCTCGTTTGTCAGTCAGTAGGGTGCACCACGAGCAGGTGAGGTTGGCTTTGGTTCAAAGCTGTTGATGAACCACTTACACCCCATGTCACTATTATATAAGTCGGTAAGATTTTTTTATTATTTTATATTTTTTTATACTACGTCTAGTGGCAGACAAGCATACGGCCCGCCTGATGTGAAGCAGATACCGTAGCCATATTAACGCTCGCAACATAAAATATTGCTCGCGCGCTGCCTTCCCTGCTGCCAACGCAGCATCTCCTTCCTTTCTGGTGACCTCACTCACTCACAAACAACCCTCAAGCGAACTGTTATTTGGTTGCGGTATTCTGTGAGGTGGAGGTACATTCCCCAGTCGGGTAGCTTACAATTACGCTCCCTATCTCTCTTTTCGCCAGAGCTTCATTTGTCAGTCAGCAGGGTGCACCACATGCAGGTGGGTGGGCACTGATTCAAAGATATTGATGAACAACGTACACCTCATGTTACTGTTATATCAGTCGGTACATTTAACTACATTCCATCAATGCGAAAGTAAAAATTCATTTTGCCTACGTGTTATTTCTTGCAACGTGTCTACAATATCAAGCATTTACCATTAAATATAACAAGCACATAAAATAGCAAGAGCCTGTACTAAGAGTCAATAGTAAATCCGCATCCAAGCGTCCTAATCGCGTGTCGGCTGGCTATAAACTGAACTGCAAAACTTAGTCTAGCTTATCGTGTGTTGCACAATTTAGAACTCTATGTACTTAATCATAAGAATCAAGACATTTACGTGGGATTGTAATGTCCATATACAAAATCTACAAGGCTAATCTGACGGGGCTGCAAAGGTGTAATGTCGGCGTCGGTGGATCATACAAAGGGGCGGAAATTATTTCATTTGCTTCCAAGAACGGTATAATTTTCAAATAGAAAACTTTATCTAGATTTTTGTGAGTGTGTAATGGATAGGGTTATTTTAATACTCACTTATTACTTCGATTAAGTACCTTTGTGGATTGACAGCTGGGTTCGTGAGTTTAGAATCCACACAGAGAAAATTTGAGCTTTTAATTAAAAGATTCTTAATTAGTTTAAATTATAATTAAAACTTAATTGATTAAAAGAACTTCAGTTTTTTAATTAAAATACTT
Organism: Hypsopygia costalis; assembly: GCA_937001555.2. NCBI lineage: Eukaryota > Metazoa > Arthropoda > Insecta > Lepidoptera > Pyralidae > Hypsopygia > Hypsopygia costalis. The sequence goes on from OW443342.2 coordinate 18,114,472, forward strand.
CAATCTTTTAATTAAAAGGCTTCAATCTTTTAATTGATTTTTTGTGTTTAAGTCAGGTCTAGATTTTTCTTTATATTACGTTGGGTGGCAGACAAGCATACGGCCCGCCTGATGTGAAGCGGGTACCGTAGCCATATTAACGCTAGCAACATAAAATATCGCTCACGCGCCGCCACCCCCGCTCCCCAAAGCAGCATCTCCTTCCTTTCTGGTGACCTCACTCACTCGCAGGAACACAACAATACTCAAGGGAATTGTTATTTGGCTGCGGTATTCTGTGAAGTGGTGGTACATTCCCCAGTCGGGTAGCTTACAATTACGCTCCCTACCTCTCTTATTCTCTATCCTCTCTATCCGCAACTTAGTTCATGTTACCTTAGGAAATAAAGTAGATAGAAACTACACTGCTAACTAACACGTAATACATACTAGACTTGCGCAAAACAGTTCACTGAACTGAAAAGAGAGATGCAGTTCTTTTGACGCAAATGAACTATATCACTCATCTAGTTCATTTAGTTCAATTGCTTCTGTAGTTCTTTTGACTCATTTAGTTCGTTTAGTTCAATGTATCTTTGATTCAATCGACTTAGTAGTTCTGTTGACTGATTCCTTCTACATTCTTCTATGTTCTATTGCATCATTTTGATGACATTGTATTTTTGTATTAAATAAGTATAACTAATTAAATATTATATAAATTTCCTTCCAAATATTGATTTTGCTTCAAACTTTTCACAGGCTTAGGATTGTCAAGCTTGAGTAAAAAGAAATTATTTAGTGGTTAAAATAATAATTAATATAAAAATTGAGCCTTGAACTACTACTATAGCATATTTTCGCTAACAGCTTATGGTTCTTATGTCCTTAGCCTTAGAGTTCTAATTCGGTCAGTCAACCACGCACGAAACTATCTGTCTCGTTTTATCACGATCAATTTCAGAATCTTCCGTCCTTTTCGCTCTCTATCAGCAATTTTGGCTTTACAACGTATCTCTCTCATTCTAGCTCGAACGCTTTATGTATTTCCGTTCTTTTTACTCTTTGTCACTCATTGAACTAAATGACGCAGTGAACTACATGGGACAAGAAAGAGTGAGTGACAAGAACCGGCTAGTATGGTGAACTGGTACAATTGAACTACTCACTCAGGAACTACACAAGTCTAATAGATACTCGTATTTAAAAGTGTAAAGACATTGACTTCTTAAAGGTTTTCAATCTTGACTTTGACGATTGAGAGTTAAAAAATTGATAACGTGCTCTAAAAACATTTTTTCGACTCCAAATATCTAACTTGTTGCCGCCTTGTTTTTTTTTCGTGTAACTCTATAGAAGTAAAAATATTTATATAACAATAAAAAAGTTCCATTTATTTACTAAAATATCACAATCACAAACAAGTTTTTGGACTGAATGATTCGCAAATAAATTTTACAAATCAGACGACTACCATAACGCAGTAAAATATATATTCATTCCTTCTATCAACACTTCAAATATAATTTATTCACGTTCTACTCTGAATGCTAATTCCAAACAAATCTCATAAAAAACCCTAAACAAATCACACAATAAACTTTATATTGTTAAAACAAATGAATATAAATGAATGCCCATTGAAATTCGACGAAGACCGACAAAAACTCGGTATTTACAACATTCGGAATGGAATCGTTTCAGGACACGACCAATGGAGGACAAAGCTACGTAATTTGCCATTTTCAGAGATTATCCTCGAATATTTCTGATTAGTATTGATAAAAACGTATTTAAAGACCCTTCATTTTCCAGTTTTCAAATTGGGGTCACGTAAGAAATTATGAATTACCAAAGTTTCTTGTTCCCCTTTAGCAGATTATTCATAAATCTACTTTTTACAGCTTTTTGCAGGTTGCTGCTTCATATAGTAGGGCCAACTCCTATATTACAATCTGCTCAAGATTTCTTTCAGTGTGATAAGAGGCGAAAGAAATTGCCCTGAATTTGAAGTTCATTAGTTCGCTTCGTTTGGCCTATGTAAGAACTACCGCAACTGCAGTCTATTTTGTGGATACCTTAAGTTTGTAATGGCAAGACATCTTTTGGTGTACCCGCTAAATCGCTGACTTTGTTGCTCGGTGTGTAAATGGTTGGGATAGAAAACCTCTTTAACACCGAGCCAACTATATATATATAAAGTCTGATAGTCTGTGGGCCTCGGCCCGCTATTCTTTCCACCAGTATCCAATTACTGCTTAAGTACTATTAGCCCCACTATATGACTATTCCACTCGATGACTGTATTCGATTTTTGTGCACGCAATTATCCTTTTGAATGACCTTCAGTCATCAGCGCCAGTTTTTGATCTGTTTGCAGGGAGATGGACTCACGTGTGATGGTGATGATGATACCTTAGACATTCTGAGAGAATTGATCGTAGTCAAGCTCGAGACATATATAATTATTTTTTAAACTAGCTGTTCTGTCAAATGAATTATTTCCAGCGAATTCTAGAAAGGGCACCCTAATCACCTAGCGGTATAAAATATACTTTATGAACTATTCCTACTAAATATTCATATAAAGAGTATAGGTACCACGCTGCTCAACTGCGGAATCAGTGTTTCAAGCCGCGCTTAACGACTGTCATCTATAATTACAACAGCCGGCATCGACGGCTTAACGTGCCCTCTGAAGCACGGAGAAGCTCGAGATAAATAAACCCATGCTTGGACAGGCTACGGTCGACGTTGTTTGTCTTGCGTGTTCGATTAGACAGACACACATAACGACGCCATCGAGCTCCTCCCTTTTTTTATATACATATAAATATATAAAAAGATTAAAATATAGATATTTTTAGGAAATTTACTTCGCGATGGTATTTGACTGTTTTGGCTAGAAACATTTTTTTTAATATTATTTTTTATTAGGGTAGCCAACAGCATATCTTACAACTAGACGTTTACAGCTAAATATAAACAAAACCATTAATAGGCAACCGCAGACATAATTTTATTTGAAATAAATAAATTGTGTCCACTAGTAAAGTCGGTTTTATGAGCTATGTAACCGGCCGACTACCACTTCAATCATAGGAATTTGATGTATTCAGGTCGGTCAGGAACGGGATGTGTGGCCAGTGTGTCTCTCTAGGGAGGTGACCAGTTCAACAATAGACGCCATTCGTCATGACGATAGTGATCCATAAATGCGAAAGTAACCTTTTTAATCATTAACAAATTCTGATTGAATGTTTAAATTATATACAAGCATTATATAATTATTATTAAATATCGCAATACACCGAGAAAACGATGCCAACATCTTTGGTACGATGTCACGAGAGCCCCTTTTTAATCTTTGCAGTAAATATGATTTCCATGCCATCTTTTTTCCGAAATTTGGTCTGACGCCATTGAACACGTGTGTCTCATCGAAGGTTAAAATTGCGACTTAAACGCCGAACGATGCGGTGGTTCGGCCACAGGAGCGAACTACGTGCGACCGCACCAAATCCTTTGGAAAAATCATAGCATTGAGCGAACCGGCAATAATAATAATAATGTGCAGTGGACCGCTGATACCATCGAATGTTGTCCGGGGCATACCAAGGTCATGGTGCGGAGCGCACCATATTCGAACGTCTATTAATGCTTTTTTAGGGTTCCGTACCCAAAGGGTAAAAAGGAACCCTATTACTAAGGCTGTCCCTCCGTCCGTCCGTCCGTCTGTCACCAGGCTGTATCTCATGAACCGTGATAGTTAGACAGTTGAAATTTTCACAGATGATGTATTTCTGTTGCCGCTATAACAACAAATACTAAAAAACAGAATAAAATAAATATTTAAGGGGGCTCTCATACAACAAACGTGATTATTTTGCTCGTTTTTGCTCGCAATTGATAACGGCAATAGGTAGACGCATGAAATACTCACATAATATTTAGTTATATATTCACTTGAAAAACAAATCATTATAATAATAATGAGGGCTCCCATACAACAAATGTGATTTTTTTTTGCCGTTTTTATAGATAATGGTACGGAACCCTTCGTGCGCGAGTCCGACTTGCACTTGGCCTATTTTTTACTTATCGTAATAAATTCTTTGATCCTACTTCTATCCAGTAGTGTGATAGAATAACATTTTGGATGGAGATGATAGATTTGTAGATGCTACACCACACTGTATTCCCCGATTTTGTTATATTCGTTTTTTGAATTACCTCATATGGAGGCAATTTTAAAGACTTATTCAAGTTTAAACAGGGAGTCCCGTCATTTTTCCCATACCAAAGTCATTTAGCTGCCCATTAATATACCTACTCAGTAGTTACAATTTAATATGTACAATTTTTTCCATAGTAACTATTACATAATCTGTGCTATTTGGCCCAACTCAATACATTTCCTGCTTATCAATGACACGCGAGCCATTAGAGTTAAAGTTTCCCCTAACTAATTCCCTCTTAACGAGAATAGTTATGTTATGTTGTGATGTGTTCCCTAAGTTTGGAATTTTGTTATACACAGACCGGCTTGGAGGACAATTTGGTCGCCTTTAAAATAGAGTTTAGGTTCATTGGAATAAGATTTAGTTTTAAATTTTATATGAACACTCGAGCAATATCATATTACTAAAGTGAATACTACACAGGGTGCACTACATGCAGGGGAATTTGGTTTTAGCTCCTGAGATAGCGGCAAGCCACTTACACCTCAAAAAAATATGATTATCAGATACTTATTAGTCTAAAATACTGATATATAACTTGTACTGTGAGGGTTCCAGAGAAGATATTTACCTGGATCTCCAGAGTTGTGGAATGAACTAGTGGCAAGGTCTTTTTTATACCATTAGGGTAATAAACAAGCGTACGTCCTGTCTGATGGTAGGCAGTCAACGCAACCTGTGGACGTTTGCGACACCAAAAGCGTAACTGACACGTTGCTAATTTCCCTGTAAAAACCCTTTTACGCCTTTCTCGAAGAACCGTATGCTGTAGTAAAACTTTTTTCCCAGGGGATTACACTACAGGATTCTTCACAAGGATCCATAGGCTTACCATCTTACCATCAGGCGGGACGTGTACTTGTTTGGCATCCTAGTGGTATAAAAAAAAGATTAATATAGCTAAGGTGCAGAATAATCAAATATTCCAAAAAAGGGAAAGGAAAGCCAAGTAACGTTGTTGTCGATTTCGTCTCCCAATGTTGTTTCGTGGGAGTCGAATTGTGAGAGTCAAATTGTTGCCAATAGCCGCCGTTAATTACGTCATTAGTATCGGGACTGTGATGCCTTTACAGTGTTTTTCGTTTGAATCAGGCCTTACTTTATTTAAATAAGGGGTATTTGGTGAGGGAAGGAGGAAACAGAGGGGGACGGTCGTGCAATAAGAAATTTTGTATGGACCTGTTCGAGTACATATCTAAGCGACTGTTCGAAAAAAAGAAGAGTAATGTTTGCAGGGTTCTGTGGCATAGCGCCCGTAGGCGCGAAATATATATACTTCGGCATATGCGCTTACGAGATTCATTTAGAACTTCAAAACCCCCAACGCGCTTACACCGATTTATTCCGGCGTATACACTGTCAGGAACCATCTCTCGCTTTAAAAAAAAACCGGTCAAGTGCGAGTCGGACTCGCCCACCGAGGGTTCCGTACGTAGTATCATTATTAAATTTGATATTTTTCATTATAAATAAGAAATAATGCGTCGAAAAAAACAAATAAAATATATTTTGTAATGTGTACATCAAGCCCTTTCATATCATACCCCATTTGAACTAGTAGTTTCAACTTGAAATTTCGACACCCTATAAAAAATTTTGACCCCCTATTTTTTAAGATCTATTTACAAATGTATAGTTTTGAGATTTATTCCTGTACTTGTAGTCTATAACGATGTTACTTGCCAAATTTCATAGTTCTAGGTCAACGGGAAGTACCCTATAGGTTTTGATTCCCTTGAGTGTGTCGAAATATGCGTTTTTTGCTGAATAAACGGCCGTAACTTTTTTCTACGTAAACTTAGCAGTTTGATTTTTTTTTAACTTCATGGGACCGTAGACCTGAGTATACAGTTCAAATTTCAGCTTGATACCTCCACGCATTCTCGACATAGAAATTCTTGACAGACAGACAGACAGACAGACAGACAGACAGACAGACAGACAGACAGACAGACAGACGGACAACAAAGTGATCTTATAAGGGTTCCGTTTTTCCTTTTGAGGTTCGGAACCCTAAAAACGACCTACGTTGGTATATAACGCTAATCTGCAGCGCTCTTGCTTCTCAATCGTCATACTTATCCCACTAGCATACGGAACTCCCATCAATGAAAGGGAGTTAGAAGGTGTTTCAAAGCGCCGCTCATCTGTGGGTTGGGGCAGGTCAGTGTTATCAAGCCTCCCAAAGAGTCTAGGAGCGACTGCTTAAAATGCCCTACTGTCTATGTTCTGAACGCTTTAATCGATTTCAAAACAGGCATGGCAATCAGTCTCTAGATGAGGAATCTGACAGTCTCTGTCAGATTCCTCATCTCGAGACTGATTACGGTACCTACTTAAAGTGTCGGAATGGAATGCGATCAAAGCATGTTTGTTACTACATCGCGGGTAAACTGGGAGTCCATTTCTACGCAGTGAGTTAGTGTGTCGGGAGGGTGAGCTGATTTAGATCATCCTTCCAAGGGTGTCAGTACTCGAGTGTGCTTGATGCAAATTGACCCAGGCGATTAGCAACCCTGCTAATAATTGACGGAGTTCGGTCCGCCTCCGGAAATCGTTGACCCTAACAGGTAATATGGTACGCCCACTAGCGGCATATAGAGCTGAGCAGGGGCCGTAACGCCGAGGCTGAAGCCGATTACTATCGCACATTTTGATACGAGCTAAATGAGTCTTACGTTTTAGTTAATGACGAACATCTTCAGTTCAGTCGGTAGAGCTCCAGAGTTTCTACCAACTCTATTTGATTTTTGCATTAAAAAAATCCGCTGAGAATCGGTTTCAGCTTCGGCGGTAAGCCCCCGGTTCTTATTGGCTGAATGGATTTTGATGAAATTTGCACATACGAGGTCTGTAAATTAAGTAATGAGACTGATTTAAAAAAAAAAAAATATTCAAATAGAATTACAATTTTATTTTGTCACCCTCTAAATAACTTCCTTCTGAAGCCACACAGCGCTGGAGACGGTTCTTCCACTCCTCATAGCAGTGCTGGAACTCCCGATACTGGAATAGCCTTCAGCTGGTCGGTTACAGCCGTTTGAATGTTTTCAAGTGTCCCAAAATGAGTTCCCTTGAGGTGATTTTTCAATCTCGGAAAGAGAAAAAAGTCACAAGGACTCAAGTCATGCGAATACGGAGGCTGAGGAGCCACAGGAATATTTTTACTGGCCAAAAACTCGTTTATTGAAATTGTTTTTTGGAACCATTTTTGCGCAGATTTTTCTCATCCCCAATTCATTGGTCAAAATCTGATGAACGGTGGTGTGAGTCAAATTCAACTCTTCCCCGATTATTCTGACTGTCAACCGACGATCTGAACGCACAAGATCTCGGATTCTGTCGACATTTTCATCGGTTCTTGAAGATGAAGGTCTTCCGCTTCGTGATTCATCTTCAATCGACTCTCTTCCTTCTGAAAATGCCTTAAACCACCGATAAACCTGGGCTCTTGACAAAACACTGTCTTCGTAGGCCTGCTGAAGTTTAGCAAGAGTTTCCGTTGCACTGTGCCCAAGTCTGAAGCAAAATCTGATAGCACACCGTTGCTCAAAATTGATGTCACTCATTTTTTTTTCTATTTTTGAACACAATAGAAAAAACTGTTTTACAAAAAAAATTGATACTGACAAACAAATGACTCGAGCGAATTCAAACCAGTGCGGAAGGCGTATCACAGGTTCCCCTGCCGTCCCTTCAAGCCCAGCGCCTCAAGTGTTGCCAGATCGAACGCTACGTAGCCAGTCTCATTACTTAATTTACAGACCTCGTATATACTCGTATATAGAGTATGTCCTAGATTAAAACATAGGGAATTTGTCATCCAAATACTCTATTCACGTGGGACGAAACCGCGGGTAGAGGCCAGTTCCATAGATGAGTTTTCGGTTCTTTTCGTAACAATAGCCGTGTTTCTGTTTTTTTTTTTTGTTATTAACTCATGAAAATGTACTAAAATATCGCGGTGGACTATAATGACAGCCAAATGGCGAAAACATATTCCGAGAGCCGACCCAAAACGATATGGAGTCGGAATTCCTTTACGAAATTCCTATTTCGAAATTCATATGAAATCAAAACTTGTCATACACGTGTATACGTGTATCGATAAAAAATTTGAACAGAAATCTATATTTCCGTTCAAATTTTTTTTCGATTAAGAATTACGATTGGCAGCCTGCGCATTCTGAATTTCGAACGGAAAAAGCCATTTTGAACTCAAATCTATAGTCTTGTTATTCCGAACTGAAATTATCCTAGTGAGTAGTGTACTTACAATTTTTTTTTTTGGAATTTCGAATTAGAACTTCAAAACGGAGTTTCAAAAATATGTGACCGCAATAATAACATTAGCCTTGTTATTAGGAACAGAAATTAACGTAGTGTGTGTAGTATGTACGGAATCCAGGGTAGGTTTGATGGTAGGGCACCATCGAAGCTGAAGCCGATTACCATCAAATATTTTGATTCGAAAAATAGGTATTACTTTTTAATTATTGACAAAAATCTTCAACTTAGTCGGTAGAGCTCTAGAGTTACTACTAGTTAAGCTACAAGTACTATAAGTCTAAACCGAAGTTTGATTTTCGCCAACAAAAAATCTGATAGAAATCGACTTCAGCTTAACCAGGAGGTCCCCAGGTTGTATTAGGTTGGGGAAAAAGTCTTTTCGTATTTTATATGAAAATTCAAAACATTTTTTAATAAAGTTTATTTACATTTAACTAAAGTATGTAGGTGCCATTTTGTTCGATAACTTTTTGCCATCTTGTAGGTAAAGACATGATCCCATTACTATAGAAATTTTGGGACTTCTGTTCAAAAAACCACGACAAGTGGTTTTGGCAGTCTTCTCGTGATGTTAACCTGACATTACCTAAAGAATTCTGAAGAGACCGAAACAGATGGAAATCAGAAGGTGCAAAGTCAGGACTATACGGCGGATGCATTAACACCTCCCAGTCAAACTCTCTTAATTTTTGCTGAGTGGCTAAAGATGTGTGAGGTCTAGCGTTATCATGATGAAAAATCACACCCCTTCTGTTAATTAATTCCAGCCGCTTTCTCTCAACTTTTTGCTTTAATCTCATCAGTTGTTCACAGTAGAGTTCAGAATCGATAGTCCTGCCTGGCGGTAACAGCTCATAATGAATAATGCCCTTCCAATCCCACCATACACACAGCATCACCTTGTTGCGGGTTAACCCGGGTTTTGCCAGAGTCTGTGAAGCCTGACCGGCCTTTGACCACGACCTTTTTCGCACGTTCTTGTCGTACGTGATCCACTTTTCATCACCAGTTATAAGCTTCTTCAAAAACGGTTCGCTTTCATTACGTCGTAGTAAAGAATCGCAAATGAGTACACGGTTCATTAGGTTTCTTTCAGTGAGATCGTGAGGCACCCAAATATCGAGCTTTTTAGTGTACCCAGCTTTTTTCAAATGCGCCCAAACTGTTTTGTGGTCAATTCCTAATTCTTCAGCTACGTCGTAACTACTGATATGCCGATCTTGCTCCACTTTTTAAAAAATGGCATCCATTTTATCCGTAACAGGGCGACCAGAGCGACGTTCATCTTTCACATCAAAATTTCCTGATTGAAAACGCTTAAACCAAATTTGTGCTACTCTCACAGACACTGCACTAGGTCCATAAACGTCACAAATTTTTTTCGCAGCTTGCGTTGCATTTTTACCTTTTTTGTAGTAAAATTTTAAAATGAATCGAATTTCTTCATTAGATTCACTCATCTTGACAATAAAAAAAACAAATGAAAATCACGCATTTACCTAATTTGATTTTGGAATTATCTTTTTTAAAATTTAAACTTTTTAAAGATATCAAAACCTGCTAGATACAAATGGTATAACCAAAGAGATTTTATTACAAGTTCATACATACTATATTGCGAAAAGACTTTTTCCCCTACCTATTATATTCCGAAACAGAGTTCCGAAAATAAATTCCAACTGTATATTACCAGCCTAATTCAAGAAAGTCATTGTTTTAAACTGTCATTATTCAAAAAAGGATCAAATTGACTGGCACACAAATAGGCTGTTTATTTTAATCTGATCTGTATTGGAACATTACAAGCACTCGATGCTTGAACAACTTGATCGCTTTATTTACTTGCACGATAAATTATCAAACGTGATTTATTACTTTCATTTTATTCATGTAAATATTGAGTTGTTTATTTGGTGAAACTTCGTGGTAAAGTTTGAAGGGTTGGCGCAGCGGGTGGGCGCGGTAGACGACCAGATCAAAGTGTTTTTCTTCTAAACGACGTCATTATTTAGCTGGTGTTTCACAAAACGAGTTTCTGCCCACGTCATAAATTACCCTTGCTGCCATAATTGACTTGGTAATTATGGACGGTGATTTCAAACATAAATATCGAGAAAACGTGACAAACGACGGATTATGAATGAATATTTCTGTCAATGGTGAAAATATTGAGCTGTAGATGTCCTTTAGTTGTACTAATGATGGTTTCTGACTGTAGAAGATAGTGAATTAGTATGGTGACTACGGTGGTTAAGTTGCAGCATTGGGGGAGCAATAGCTACTTTAACACGAAGGGTTGTGTGTTCAATTCCTGTAATCAGATAAGGTATGTCTCTGTTTTTTTTATACTACGTCGGGTGGCAGACAAGCATATGGCCACCTAATGTGAAGCGGTTACCATGCCATATTAATGCTCGGAACATGAAACATCGCTCGTCCGCCACCCCTGCTCAGTCAGCGGCTGTTTGTCAGTCAGCAGGGACCACGTGCAGGTGAGGTGGCCTTTGGTTCAAAGATGGTGATGAACCATTTACACCACAAAATAAAAGTAGTCATCAAAATTGTACGTATGTAACACATAAAGTGTTACATACGTACAATTTTGATGGGTTTCATGATATAAAACTCGATAACATTCATAACGAATATCGAATGTTGTGTTCCTCAAAAATGTATTTCTTTGAACAATATTATTTGATCAACATCCCGTACTAGGCGACCATTAGTCGTTGCAACCAACCTTTCAGCCTATGTTATATTAGACACCGGGTACTACAAGATCAGCTGGTCGCGCGACTTTTCATATAAATTGCCGGTCGCGTTCACGGTTGCCCAGTGGAATTTATGGTGTAAGTTTAATCTCTCAATAAGAATAAAAATTCCTTAAATTTGATGGATAATTTTACCTCTTTCGGCTTGATATCAAAACAATAATTAATGACATGTAATATTTGTGTATCCGTTTGGTGCTTTATATAGGTAATCTTCGAAACTCATCTAATATTGAAAATTGTTTTACCTATTGGTAAATATTATTAGAACATACCTGCGGAGTGGGCATAGATTACACGCGGATAAAGCCACGGGCATAGCTTGTCCTGTCAAATTGTTCTTCCTATTTTGGATACTGTTGCTGCTCACCTGGCTATAGTTTTTAATGAAAGTATAGAGAGTGGTATTTTCCCAGATTTAATGAAACTTGGCAAACTTATACCTTTATTTAAATCAGGAGATAATCGTGAGCCTGGGAATTACAGACCAATCTCTATTCTGCCAGTATTGAGTAAAGTGTTTGAAAAGATCATGTCAAATCAGCTGCTCGCACATCTTAATAAGTTCCACATTCTACATAAGAAGCAATACGGGTTCACCGCCGGAATGTCCACTACAGACGCAGGAATCGCGCTCGTGAAATACATATTTGAGGCTTGGGAGACGTCTCAGGACGCTATCGGTGTGTTTTGCGACCTCTCCAAAGCATTTGATTGTGTTGATCATCAGACACTGCTGCTCAAATTAAATCATTATGGTATTAAAGAGAAGGCTCTGCAAATGGTAGAATCATACCTTAGTAATAGAACTCAAACGGTGGATGTAAATGGCACAAAATCAAATGCATTTGATGTAAAAATGGGCGTGCCCCAGGGTTCAATTTTGGGTCCTCTCTTATTCTTGGTATACATCAATGATTTGCCTGATTTGGTAGAAAAATTTGCCAACGTAGTACTGTTTGCCGACGATACCTCACTTATTTTTAAAGTTGCTAGGTATAAAGACAAAATTGATGATGTTAATAATGCTCTCTCTGCAATTTTGAACTGGTTTACTACAAATAATCTCCTTCTTAACTCACACAAAACTAAATGTATTAAATTCACGTTACCCAATGTCAGGCAAGTCCATGCTGATGTAGTCATAAAGGATAACACCCTAGTTTATGACAATGATACTGTTTTTCTTGGTATTATCATTGATTCAAAGTTGCAATGGGGCCCTCATATAACTAAACTAGCTCGCAGACTCAGTTCCGCAGCTTATGCGGTTAGGAGAATAAGACAGATAGCGGACGAGACAACTGCTAGGCTCGTTTATTTTAGTTATTTCCATAGCATTATGTCATATGGCATATTGCTTTGGGGTAAAGCAGCTGACATTGATAAAATTTTTGTATTACAAAAGAGAGCCATTAGATCAATTTACAATTTGGGTTCTAGGGATTCACTCCGTGAGTTATTTAAGGAGATAAACATCCTCACTGTCGCTTCTCAATATATTTATGTAAATATTATGTACGTCCGTAAAAATATTTCGAATTTTACAAAAGTATGTGATATAACTAATGTCAACTTGCGGAACAAAAACAAATTGGTTATTCCAAAACATAGACTGGGGAAGGTCAATAATTCGTTTGTCGTAAACTGCATCCGCTACTACAATAAGTTGCCGGAGTCGGTCCTGATTTTACCCGACACTAAATTCAAACAGCTTATTAAGACCACCTTATGTAAAAAGGCTTACTACAGGACCGACGATTACCTTAATGATAAAAATGTATGGCAAATTCTCGGCACAGGATGTGAAGCACAGGCGTCTTATCTTTACAAGTAGTATTGTGGATATACATATTTAGACTTTATACAATATGTATATACACTCTATACTATGATTTTTATATTTTTATATTTTTTTACTATTTTATTTTACTTGTTTTTTTATTTTTTATTATCTCTCTTATTTCGGTTGACATACCATTTTTTTTATTGTACATTGACATTATTTTTATTGTATTATGATAATATTGTATGGCTATTTAAAAAAAAAAGACCTATATTGACAGAGTTTCTTTCGGCATTTCTTCTCGTCAATGGTCATTCCGAAATGCTGGTAGATAAAAAATATACCTAATTGTAAAAGACGTGTCTAAGTGCCCGCGAGGGCCCACAGAATAAAGAATTTTGACTTTGACTTTGACTTTGACTTTGTAATTTAGACAGAGTACACATTTATATGAGTTACGGCACAGTTACTTGATCCCATTACTATGGGTCTTGTACGAAAGCTCAAACTATCGCAGTGTAGAATTTAGAGAGCTTTGTTCACTAACGTAAAGCGCAGCGTAAAACGACACCCAATAGATGGCCGACGTAAAGATCGCAAGCAGTCAATGGATGAAAAAGCACGACATCGATAGTTCGATAGAATCGATACATCGATAGTATTAGTTAGATAATCGGAAGTCTACGGTGGAGGCCTATTGTAAATAATAATATAGTAAATAAATATTGTCAGACAAATTACACAGCGCCATCTAGCCCCAAAGTAAGCGAAGCTTGTGTTATGGGTACTAGACAACTGATAAACATACGTAAATACATTTTTTTTTGTAAATACATACTTATGATTCATAGAAAACACCCAGACTAAGACAAACAGACATGTTCATGCACACAAATGTTTGTCCTATGTGGGAATCGAACCCACGAGCGTTGGTGTCGAGACGCGTCATTGACCGCTACGCCGAGCTCGTCAAATATGTTTGGCCAAAATCATTATAAAATGTTGATGATGATAATGACGGCATATAAAGCAGTATATCAGTTTGGTAAATTCCTCAGTTGTTTATTTGACGTTAAAACATTGCACCGCGCTCGCATTTCACACTGTCACTATAACCACAATTTCACGAGCGCTGCATCCACACTTTACGTAACGTAAATGATAAATACTGTGCTCGAAACTTTGGTGTGGCCGACAGTAATTTTATTCTACACTGTAAACGTATCAACTCTTTTTTCTACATTACTTTTATCGTATTCTGTGATACTGATCATAATTTCTGAACATTACAAATTAATAATGACGCCCTAGAACCGTGTGGCTACTAGCATTTCGATAGAGACACAAAATTTAGGGGTGTAAATGGTTCATCATCATCTTTGAACCAAAGCCAACTTCACCTGCACGCGGTGCACCCTGCTAACTGACAAATGAAGCTCTGGCGAAAAGAGAGTTAGGTATCGTAATTGTAGCACAAAATACCGCAGCCAAATAACAATTCTCTTGAGGGTTGTTGTGTTCCTGCTGAATGATTGAGGTTACCAGAAAGAAAGGAAGGCGTTGCTGCGTTGGCAGCGTAGATGGCGGCGCGCGAGCGATATTTTATGTTGCGAGCGTTAATATGGCTACGGTAACCGCTTCACATCAGGCGGGCGTATGCTTGTCTGCCACCCAACGTAGTATAAAAAAAAATGCTCTACATCTGTGTGGCTTTTAGCATCGAACTGGCTAATATGATTTCGACAGAAGCACAAAATATCCTAGAGCCATGTGACTGTACATTAAATTGCTACTAGTTATCCGATAGAAAGCCTCACGGCCTTAGGACGTCGTCTTTTCATTATACAGTGTGTCCCGAAATAAAGTGTAACTCTGAAAGGGAGTTAAAATAGATAAAAAAATATCGACGAAAAAAAATATGTTTTCTATATTCTTTCATGAATTAAGATTTTTAATTTTCATTTATAATTATGAGTTCGATGGCGTCGTTGCGCGTGTCAGTCTAATCGATTACGCAAGTTAAGCAACATTGACCGTAGCCTGTCTATGGATGGATTTATTTATCCCAAGCTTCCCGGTGCTTTGGAGGGCACGTTAAGCCGTCGGTCCCGGCTGTTGTCATTAGATGACAGTCGTTAAGTCTTTGGGCGGCTTGAAAACATTGGCCTCGGCCAACCCCCAATTAAGCAGCGTGGTGGAGTATGCTCTAAACCCCTTCGATTGAGGGGAAGCCCATATCCCAACAGTGGAATTATTATAAGTTGATGCCGTACCTTACCGCCGCCGTATGTTCACATATTAACCTAACTGTGCATAATCCCTTAGCTACTATTACGTGTCTTTGCTTATGTAAACTTAAAAAAAAAACATCGGACGCGCAGCATGCGCCACCATAGCGAAATTTATTTATTTTATTTATTTATTTATTTAGGCCACTTTCCCGAATTGAAATCGGAAAACCAAGGTCACTTTACAGTACTACTTTTTGATGCTCTACACGAATCCGAAGTCAGAATTTCGAAATTTTGAGTTTCAAGACGGACAGACAGAACGACCGGACGATTTTATAAGCTCAATGAATTTCACTGAATATATATCTACAATTTCGACAGAAAGCGTCTTGGTTCCATGTCCTCGTCTATTGACTAATGTCGTAATACCGTTCGCACACACGCCCCAACTTTAAACATAGAAATATCTTCAGTGTATTTACACTATAGCATATATTGCATAGAGCATAGCGTACTTACGGTATGCTCTATGCAACGATCATTGAATACAGATGAAATGCTTTTGTAGCACACGAGAGGTTTTGATATTCCTGTTTTGTAATAACGCTTTATATGTAATATTGAATTTTGATCGAATTTACGTTGTTCATAAGAAAGAATAAAACGTGACTTTATTTTTTATACTACGTCGGGTGGCGGACAAGCATACGGCCCGCCTGATGTGGAGCAGTTACCGCATCCATATTAACACTCGCAACATAAAATATCACTACCGCATAAAATAGCCACCCCTGCTGCCAACGCAGCATCTCCTTCCTTCCTGGTGACCTCACTCACTCGCAGGAACACAACAACCCTCAAGGGAATTGTTATTTGGCTGCGGTAATCTGTCAGGTGGAGGTACATTCCCCAGTCGGGTAGCTTACAATTACGCTCCCTACCTCTCTTTTCGCCAGAGCTTCGTTTGTCAGTCAGCAGGGGGCACCGCGCGCAGGTGAAGTTGGCTTTGATTCAAAGATGTTGATGAACCACTTACACCCCCAAATGAACCACTTACACCCCAAAAACATGAAACGTGACTAAACATAGATATATTACACTTTGTTATATTAAAGACTAGCGCTTGCTGTTAAAAATAGTTAATTTATGCCTTATTATGTGTATCTATAAAAAGCGAAATATTGTTATATGTTTTTTTTTTGTTATGAGTTATCTAAGTGATAATCTGTAGTCCAATCTTCGACTATAATAGATCTGCAGAAGTATAGCATCTAACCTAATAGGATTATTAATTCAGTGGGCAGATATAAATGTTGGTTCTACAGAATTACCATACAATGTTTAACGAAGTGAAACTTGAAAATATTCTTGGCTATTCGTATGAATGCTCCCAACTGCAGTGAAAATGCGAAAATTAAGCTAAAAACCGAATAATTCCGGGGTCGTCGAACCCACGCGGGTAGTTAACATTTTAGTGTGGGTGGGTTTCTGCATACTTTTCCATTTCAATTTATATTACTTAGGGTTCCGTACCTACCTAAAACCACGGTATAAGTTATAGTACTTATACTACAGTATAAGTGATAGTACTACGTACTTATACCGTGTTTGGACACACACTACACAGTATGGACTATGGACACTCCTTACCGATGTCTCGAATCGACTTCACCTTACTTCTGATCTCGATCTAGAACTGCACGTTAGAGACCACACAAGCCCTCATTTCCTCTTTGAACAGAGATAAATTGTTTATGTGACTAGCAGTTTCCCGTGACTTCGGCCGCGTGGACCTCAGAAAATATACGTTTCCTAAGACATTTTCATTTCGTTCATTTGCGTTCAAAAACAGAGTCTATATTTCCCTTAAAAGGCTGCTAACGGATCGGCACTGGTTATGAATATGGTGTGGTGATTGCTTTCGATCAGGTGACCCGCATGCTCGTTTGCCCCTCTCACATATAAAAACCAATTATTGTTAATAATACCTCTTCAATTCGACGTATCAATATAAAACAGGTTTTTATATAGAACTCCTGTATTACAGTTCTGAAAACTGTATCAAAACTGGTGCAGTAGTTTTTACGTGTTGCGCGTATAAACATACAGATAGACAAAAAGTCTTAAAAAAATGTAACTTCTATTGACCTAATGAATTAATGAATATTTTATTTAAATAAGTAACAACTCACAACACAAATAACAACATAGTTTGTAAGCATTACAACAAAAACTCATGTTGCTGGTAATCCTTTTAAACTATGTCAGTACAGATATTATGCAGATATATATAATTTTAAAGTGACCAGTCTAATTATACCATATATATAAGGAAGGAAGGAATATTATATAAGGAAGGAGATGCTGCGTTGGCAGCGGGGGTGGCGGCGCGCGAGCAATATTTTATGTCGCGAGAGTTAATATGGCTACGGTAACCGCTTCACATCGGACCGTATGCTTGTCTGCCACCCGTCGTAGTATAAAAAAAACCTCTCATAATATTTTTTCCTAATTATCTCCTTAATTTACAGACACCTGAAAGTTAGAATTTTATTCAAGTAATAAAACGACGCTGTATTTTATGAAGCGGCAGCTGAGCCCCCGCCGGGATGTGCTAAATTTGCTAAAAGGAATAAAAACACTATGTTATTAGATTACCTTATGAGTCTATGCACCTGTACGTACGGATGTCATATATGCCATAAATTAAAATTCCGTCCATATCATGTGGATAATTAGTAATCTACTACAGTACGTTTCTTACGACATTTTAACCACGAACGGTGAAACTGTGGAGTCAACTTCTGTCAGCGGTATTTCCGAACAATTACGACATGGGAGCCTTTAAGAACGGAGTCTTTATTTATTTTTCTTAAAACGCTGACAACGGATCCGAGTGTTCCGCGCAAAGCGTAAGCTTTTTGTTGATTTTTTTCCAGATCCGTTTCTTTATATATAAATCATCACCATCATCAGGTCCATATTACCCTCTCTCGTCTGTCCTAATGGAAGGAGGATTTGGCCTACACTCCCCACGCTGGCCAAACGGGTTGGGGAGGCCTGATCGATATTTTATAATGTATTTCCCTTAGTCGCCTTGTATGACATCCACGGGAAGAAACGGAGTGATTCTATTCTAGTCTGCCGGAAACCACACGGCTAATTGTGTTTACTGTCTTCATATATGTATGATTTGAAAGAGATAGGTAGAGCTAAATACGGAAAAAAAATCACGCAATCATTTCAGATTTACGATGGTACTGGCTGTTATCATTAGATGCCAGTCGGTGATGTTAGTTAGGCTTGAAAACATTGGCCTCTACCAAATGCAGTTGAGTAGCATGGTGGAGTATGCTCTAAACCCCTTCAACGAGGGGAGAGGAGCAGTTGGATGAATTTGGGCTGACGTAGAAATGAGCCCCTTACCATAACCCTCAAGGTTGCGCAGCGCGTGATTAGAAAAGCTGTGCTCGAAGTATCTATGTGATGGGTGTAAGTGGTCTATCAACATCTTTGAACCAAATCCAATCTCGCCTGCACGTGGTGCATCCTGCTAACTGATAAAAGATGCTCTGGCGAAAATGGAGGTAGGGCATAGCAAAATTTAAGCTGCCGACTGTGGAAGTACCTCCACCTCATAGAATACCGCAGCCAAATAACAATGTCGAAACACGGTTCTTCTATGAAAAACCTTTACGTAGGTAATCACTTCATCATAATCACTTATATTAAAATTTTATTGT
Organism: Hypsopygia costalis; assembly: GCA_937001555.2. Classification (NCBI taxonomy): domain Eukaryota; kingdom Metazoa; phylum Arthropoda; class Insecta; order Lepidoptera; family Pyralidae; genus Hypsopygia; species Hypsopygia costalis. The sequence continues at coordinate 18,133,513 of OW443342.2, forward strand.
TTCAGGTATGGAGTATGTTTATATTACGGTCACTAACTATATGTAAGTAAAGACAGAAAATTTATGAATTTTTTACTTAAGATTTCATTCTTTTTTAATTTCTTTGATATGTTTTTTTTATTTAACAAATATTTTTTTAATTAATCAATTATTTATTTCTAACGTTAATTATTCCATTATTTATTTTTAATGTAAATGGTAGTAATGTTCCAAGAGTAAATGGTAGTAAAGTCCTAAAAGTTAGCTGGCAAACATTGTGTTTATAATTATTATATTGCTTCTTTGGTATGGTGAAAAGTTTGGGATGTCAGTGCAAGTGACAGAAATAGATAGAGTAAAAACTCGTCGGTCTGTTTGGTAAGTGTTATGGGGAACTGTCCTCAATATATGTGCTATGTAGCCTAAAGGCCCTGAGGCCCTACCGCTGAAGCTAAAGCCGATTGCCATTGGATATTTTGATTATGAAAATCAAACTTTAGCTTAGATTGGCGGTAATAGGCATCTGAACAAAGTTCTAAAATTATAATAACTCTATATCAGTAACGTAAAATACGTAAAACTAGAACGATCTGTGATCTCAAAATTTTATTAACTTATGCCCGACGTGTTTTATGGTCGATCAAAGTTTGGTGGGAAAGTCCATTTTAAGAGTATGAACTTAATTGAAAATATTACCATTGTAGAAACAATAAAAAATACTATAACTTTTGTTGCGGCACTAGCTACATAAACGCAATATTTAACATAGCTGTCATACAAATTTCTGATTTGATGCATATAAAATAGCGTATCGTGACGTCATAATGCTGTAGCCTTTTGTATGGAGCGTTTTCGGGATAGTCCAAAATTGTGATCTTCAAGTTATCATATCTCGAGAAATTTTTATGCTATCGAAGTAATTCTTTCGCCTATAGTTATATTATTGTGACGTCTTTAAATAACAAATTGTAAAAAAAAATGGTTCAGATGCCCATTGTGTTTAGCTTGGCTGGTAGACACCATTGAGCTCAACCGACTTAGCTGAAGGTGTTTATCATTAATTTAAACTTAAGACACAGTAAAAATCATAGTATAGAGTGTATATACATATTGTGTCGCAGAATACCAGTGTATGCATGTGTATTAAACAGCATTAATGCCGAGCGATGGCCAAATTAACATCAAGTTTATGTGTAAGTATATTGTAATGTTAATAAACATGTTTTCTTTCTATCTTTCAAATTAATAAATTACTAATAAAATTTTGGATCTGTGGTTTAGACATTCTCTAAAGATTTTTTTTATAAATATAATTTCATGGTATGGGAATGTAATGCGTAGGAATGGGGAAACATGTGTTCCTTCAAAGAGAATGCTAAATGTGAATGGATATAATGAGAGAGTAAGGCCAAAAAAACTGGCCAAGTGCGAGTCGGACTCGCGCACGAAGGGTTCCGTACCATTATCAATAAAAACGGCAAAAAAATCACGTTGGTTGTATGGGAGCCCCCTTAAATATGTTTTATTTTTATTTAATTATTTATTTTTAAGTGAATATATAACTAAATATTATGTGGGTATTTCAAGCGTCTACCTATTACCGTTATCAATTGCGAGCGAAAACGAGCAAAAAAATCACGTTTGTTGTATGGGAGTAGCCTTAAATATTTATTTTATTCTATGTTTTAGTATTTGTTGTTATAGCGGCAATAGAAATACATCATCTGTGAAAATTTCAACTGTCTAACTATCACGGTTCATGAGATACAGCCTGGTGACGGACGGACGGACGGACGGACATCGGAGCCTTAGTAATAGGGTTCCTTTTTACCCTTTGGGTACGGAACCCTAAAAAGAGGTGGTTGGATTGTGTGAGAGTTGATTTGGATAAGAAAGGGGTAACTGTAAATATAAATAAATAAATAAATATTCCTAGACAAATTACACACGAACATCTAGTCCCATACTAAGCAGCAAAGCTTGTACTATGCGTTGTAGATAAATGATATAATACATTAATATTTTTTTTGTAAATTCATACATAAAATATACAGAAAAACATCCAGACAAACAGACATGTTCATGCACACAAATATTTGTCTTGTAAGGTGATCGAATCCGCAACCTCGGCATAACCATTCGACTACCGAGGTCGTCTATATGACGACTGATAAGGCTTAATGGAAGAAAAAGACATGCTACGCCGACCCCAAATAATGGGATAAAGTAAAGACAAGCCATTGAAAAAATTCTTGCAAAAATTCGGTGCTCTTTTCTATTTTATCATTTAAATAGATCAAAGCAAATATATTCCCCGGTAACATACTTTTGTATGGAAGTTGTTTTATAGCGTCAACTGACGTGGGTCTATAAAATTTACGACGCATATAAATTTTATTATTGGAATATATTTTTCTAATGCATTTACATCAATACATCAACTGGACCTTCGGGGTTCGGAATATCTTTTACATAATATTCACTCACGCAAATACACCTAAGAAAGAATATATGAGACATAAATGCAAATTTGACGTTCAGTAAAACTTTCTTTATTGCATAACTAATACAAAACAATTTGATAATATTATTAAAACTCACGTGAGACATTATACTAAATTAATTAAATAAATTCAACGGGTCACTCACGTCTTTTTGTCGGGAAAGCCGACTAGTTTCGATCTCAAAAGGAGACCTTCATCAGGGCGAATGTCCAGACACGTCAATACATACTAGAACTAGTCGGCTTTCCCGACAAAAAGACGTGAGTGACCCGTTGAATTTATTTCATTAATTTATAACAATTTGATGTTACACAGGTGAATACAAAGGTGAGCTTATCTCTACGAGAGATCTTTTCCAGCCATCCTTACCTTAATGGTTGTACTCGAAACAAGACACAGCGTAATTTATAAGATTTTTGGAATTTCGCATAGGATACTTTTTAATACAAAGTCCGGTGGCAAAAAAGCATACGGTGCGCCTATTGTAATGCGGTTATCGCAGTCAAATACACGCTCGCAAAATGAAATTTCGCTCGTGTACCACCACCCTGCCAACGCAGCATCTCTTTACTTATAGTATCACGGGTAACGAGCGTACAAAGTCAAGGACTAAAACTAGCATTTTAAAATGCTATGCTATGCTGAAAGAAACAAAATTGAAAACAAGCCAAGATTTAACAAGTTAATGCTCTGAAGTTAGTCCTCGGCTGAAAAAGAATACTGCGGGCATTCTTAAGCAGAAATAAAGGCACTTGCGTATTTTACAAGGAGCTGTTTTAACCTGCAATTGAAATAGTTCGCTCTTAAACTAGAACAGTAGAAATACAAGTGATCCAACCCACAGTAGAGAAGCGTGGTGGAATATGCTCTTCCTTGAAACCTTCGATTGATGGAGAGACTCGTATCCCAACAGTGGGATAATTATACCGATAGATGCTAATTGGGAAATATTTTTTTAAACGCGTTCAATAATTCCAGAGAATAGGTACATAAAATTTACAAAAACGTTTGTTTATCGGTCCGTTTTATTGTTTTAAACAGATTAATCGAAAAACTGGTTAAAAACCGGTTTACGCCAACGAACATGTTTGCGTATGAAGCTTTGAAAATTTTACCGGTAGCCGAGTCTGTAGGTCGCTGTCACTCACAGGGAGAAGTTTCAGGTCAGGAAACTTTGGCTGCTCAATTACAAAATGCCGAGGCTGACACAGAAATATTTAAAGTATACAAAGGATTTTAGGCAAATTAAATTGAACACTAACTTCTTAAGAAAATTATACAAGAACCGGTTGCCTCGGCACAAACAAATAACCGTTACGACTTGGAAAATTTTATCGGTAGTAGGAAAGGAAAATTTTATCGGTAGTAGGAAAGGAAAAGTAGAATCGACTGCGGCGAACTCCAAAATGTATCTTTTGCCTGCTCCTGCTATTTATTTTCAATGTACTCGTAATATAAATTGTCATGTTTGTGTACGATAGCGCATTAAATGAATATTGTATTTTACCACATAAATTATAGTACTTTAATACAGATAAATAAAGCAAGTCATGCGAAATTATTCCATAACCATTCCAAAATATTCAAAAATGCAGAACGTTAATGTTGGAAGTTAATGTGTTTTCACTTCTGCCGGCACTCCCGGAGTGCAACCGTGTTTTTTTTTTCTTTCATAAGAACCTTACTCTAATGAAAGAAAAAAAACACGGTTGCAATACTCTTTCATAAGAGTAAGGTATCTAAATTAAATTATTTAAGAATTTATACTTTGCATATTTATCAGTAAATTGAGGTAATAAAGTGACAAATAAATCTCTAACTGTGTAAATGGTCAAATTGTTACAATACAAATTTCGCTGTCCAATTTATAAGCTAATATTTTTGGGGTAGTCATTTTTTTTTTATTAACTTGTTTTACGGTACTCGCAAAATTAAATCTTATGTTTGTTTTATTTAAAAATCGATAAAACTATATTTTTTATTTCCTAATATATTGAATCTAATGTACATATGAATTATAAAAGAAAAACATACAATATGTATACCTAATATGGCAATGCTGTCCACCTTCTGGGCACGATGCCTTTTGACAGCGATGCCGAGATTTATTTTTACTTGTGCATAGTTTTTTTTTCTTTTCTGTTAAATATATAATAATAATGAAATTATATAATGTAATGTCTTAAGCTATGACATTACATACAAGTATAGTATATATTTCGAAAATTCTTTACTACCGGAATATTCAAATAAATATTTTCCTATTTGTGTGCACACACGTGGTGACGCGAGTCAGCATTGCGACACGGCGCGTGACGTCAGCATGGGGATGGGGTGGCGTCGCGGGCAGGGCCACCTGGCTACTCTCGACAAACATAAGAATCGAACAGTATGTAAATTTTATACACACGGCCGATTTGATTTTGGGAAACAAATTAAGAATTTTCAGTTTCGCAACGTGTTGTGCACGCTGATTTAATATATTTATCCTACATCAGTGCAAATTTATTTGTTTTTTTTTTTATACTACGTAGGATGGCAAACAACATTTTTACAAAAAAGTCTTTTAATCTCGAGAACGGCTGTACTTAAGGACTTAACTTGTTTCGCGGACAATAGTAAAAAAATACTTATCTTTTGACAGAACGAAGTCTGTCCGGTCAGCTATGTATAAAAATTATCTAGACTACACTGTAATTGCTATGCGGCTTAACGTTTACCTTTTATATACTGCACACTATTTTTATAAACCTCAAACCTTTGCCATAAACGATGCTTCCACAAATAGGTATAAATAATTCTTTCAAAGAAACAGTAATTACGTTTTTACTGAGCATCGAATTAATGTTCTTTGTGTTGGCATTGTTTCGACTCAAGGAGCAGGAGGAGTATGAAATTTCGCATACTTATAGTTTCTATAGAGAAGGAGTGCAGCATGTCAATATTTTTTTTAATTATGCATAAAAATATATTAAAGCAATAAAAAATATTAAACACAAATTGAGAATAGATAAACATAATTATGGTCGAATTTTGACCACTAGTATTAACTGAATCAGAACAGAATGTATCAGAAGCAAGATGGCGTCGTTACGCGTAGTATTTTTTTTTTTTTTTTTTTTTTTTTTTTTTATGTGAGAGGGGGGCAAACGAGCATGTGGGTCACCTGGTGGAAAGCAATCACCACCGCCCATGGAGACCAGCGACACCAAGGGGTCGCCGATCCGTTGCCAGCCTTTTAAGGAAAATGAAAACTCTGTTCTTGAAGGCACCCATGTCGTAGTTGTTCGGAAATACCGCTGAGGGAAGTTGATTCCACAGTTTCACTGTTCGTGGTATGAAATGTCTTAGGAAACGTACTGTAGTAGATCGCCAATTATCAAGATGATATGGATGGAATTTTAATTTATGGCGAGTTGTACGATAGTGGAATTCAGCGGCAGGTATCAAATCAAACAGCTCATCGGAGCACTCCCCGTGATATAATTTGTATAGAACGCAAAGAGACGCTACATCTCTGCGTGTAGAGAGAGAGTCCAATCGATCCGAGATCATTGGGTCACCGACGATTCGAGCTGCTCTTCGTTGTATGCGGTCAAATGGAGCAAGCAAGTACTGGGGCGCACCGGCCCAGAGATGCGAACAGTACTCCATGTGAGGTCGAACCTGGGCTTTGTATAGTTGAAGGCGGTGTCGGGGTGTAAAATACCGCCTGGCTTTACTAATCACACCAATCTTCCTGGAAGCCAGTTTGGCCTTGCATTCCAAGTGACCGCGAAACTGAACATCACTCGATATGTCGACACCCAAGATGGTAATGCTAGTTCTTACACTAAGGGGAGTACCTTCCAAACTAGGAGCTACGACGAATGGGGACTTTTTAGCGGTAAACGCACAAACCTGTGTCTTGGAGGGATTTAGCTGCACCAAATTCAATCTACCCCAATCCGAGACGTGTCCAAGGGACGTCTCAATCTCAGACACAAGTTTTGTTCGGTACTCATCGACGCAATCCCGAGAAACATTACATTGGCCAGTGTATCTTACGTCCACTGTACTGTCATCCGCATAGCAATGAACATTGTGTATAAGCAGCAAGTCATTGATATGCAGAAGAAACAGCGTGGGGGACAATACACAGCCTTGTGGTACGCCAGCATTCAAGCGTAGTGGGTCCGAGCGTGCTCCGTCAACTACAACTTTGATGCTACGCTCAGATAGAAAACTGGCAATCCATATGCAAAGCTTCTCAGGTAGCCCAAAAGAAGGAAGCTTGGAAAGTAATGCTTTATGCCACACCCGATCAAAAGCTTTTGCTACGTCCAGACTAGCAGCCAATGCCTCGCCCTTGCTTTCCACTGACTCCGCCCAACGGTGAGTCAAGTATACCAGAAGATCACCAGCTGAGCGACCATGGCGGAAACCATATTGGCGATCATTTATCAGCTGGTGATCCTCTAAGTAGGCTACCAGCTGTTTGTTAATGATAGCTTCCATGATTTTGGAAAATATGGAAGTTATCGCAATAGGCCTGTAATTGGACGGATCTGAGCAAGTGCCTTTTTTAGGGATCGGGTGGACTAAAGCCTCCTTCCATGAGCAGGGGACCACGCCAAGTGAGTAGGAGTACCGAAATAGGCGTGTTAAAATCGGAGCCAACTCTGGAGCACATGTTTTTAAAACAATAGGTGGAATGCCATCCGGCCCACTCGACTTATGGATGTCCAGGGAGAAGAGTGCTCTACGGACAGCTCTTTGCGAGAACTTAATGTCTGGCATAGAGCTCTCACACCGTGGGATGGTTGGCGGTGTTGCTCCCTGATCATCGAGAGTCGAGTTAGACGCAAAGAGAAGTCCAAGAAGATCGGCCTTTTCCCTTGCAGTATGGGCCAGTGAGTCATCCACTCGGTGCAATGGTGGAAACGACGACCGACAGAAGTTACCTTGAACAGCCTTGGCGAGCGACCAGAACGCACGAGACCCAGAGGGCAAGCGCACTAATCTCTCGCCAATTTTGCTAACGAATTTGGACTTTGCCCTGGCGATGCAGCCCTTAAAGGATCTAGACGCAGCGTTGTAATTCTTCTTAAGGACACCGGTATTTGCATCTCCAGCTGCCTGAGCCTCGGACCAGGCTCGGTAAGAATCCTGCTTATGACGCAACGCGGCTTTGCAAGACCCCCCGAACCATGGTCGAGATTTGCCACCAATGGGCACCGCAGAATTAGGAATAAAAAGTTCCATGCCCTGCAGAACCACATCAGCGACAGCATTAGCACAGGCGCTGGGATCTTCCAGCGAAAAGCAAATCCGCCCCCAAGGGTAGGAGGCCAGGAAACTACGCAGCCCATCCCAATCTGCTGACCTAAAATGCCACACACGACGTGTGCTGGCTGTGCGCGGTCGCCTTTGGCGTGTGAGTGGCACAATACTCTTTATGAGGCAATGATCCGAAGACCCAAGAGGGGCGCCAACAGACACACGATAATTTTCAGGGTGGGAGGTCAGCAGAAGATCCAAAAGGGACGCCATATGCTCCGACACATCCGGCACCCGCGTGGGCGAGGAAACCAGCTGTGTCAGACCATATGCCAAGGCAAAGTCATGGAAAGTTCTTCCAGCATGGTCAGTTGATCTAGACCCTAGCCATTCGACGTGGTGGGCATTAAAATCACCCAGTACCACAATCTCTGCAGAAGGCATCTGCTGGAGTATACTGTCGGTCGTCGTTTGTATGTGCTCCACAAGACGCTCCGTTTCGACATTTCCGCTGTGGGACCTGTAGAGGCACGCGTAAATGCGAGTGCGGTCCTCAAAATCTGCGCGCAGCCACATAATTGACAGGTCCCTCGCTTCAAGACTGCCAAGACGTCGACAACAGATATTCTCCCGAATGTACGCGCAAACACCGGCTCGTGGCACAAAGTGATGTTCCACTTTGTACCCTGGGTAACGCAGATATGAGATGTCAGCAGGGGGGAATATCTGAGTCTCCGTCAAAAAGAGTATGGCCGGCCTAGCCGTCTCTAGATGATGGTGGACAGCATTGATGTTGGAGTTAAGTCCCCTAACGTTACACAGCTCAACGCAGAGCTCAGGGGGAGGTGCCACCACACTCTTCTTGCGTTTGCTCCCGGCAGAAATATAGAGCGGCGTAATGCCCGCCCCAGAATACGTCGGGCGGCCTGAGCAGTGGTGCTCAGGGAGGGATTCTCCGTCACCAGCGGTGACGGTACCCTCCTGGGGTATTGTTCTTTTTACTACCGCTGCCATATTTAGAGTTGGGGTGTTTGGGTTGGGCTCCGGGTTTCAACACTCACCGTACGAAACGCAATAGCGCGAGCTATTACTTCACGCCGGTCTTCTGCGTGAGAGTGGTACTGCCCCGGACGAGCCGGCCCAATTACGAGCTGTATTCATTCAATGTCCAAAACTTGACCGCGATCATGTTCTAGACACTAAACGACTACAGCTTGGCTCTACCACTCAGGAAAAAGGCTACTCG